>CM035149.1:28722821-29943321 GCA_020205605.1 Panax ginseng
AAATAACCAATCAAACCTTACATAAACAGTGTTATAAAACTTTAGCAAAGTATAAAAATATACTCTTATAATTGCTCTAAAAATATTTATAGAGAAGCAAGAGAGAAAGATAGATAATAATTTCAGAGAGAAATCTTATGTTTTTCATTCAGCACTCCTCTCCTTTTATAAGCAAGGAAAGAAGGAGTCACGGAAGGAGTAGAGAACTCACGGGAGGAAAAAAAGGAAGCAAAGTAGAAGTTGGCATCATCAGTTCCCTCATTAGGAGGGAATCTTTGTTTATAATACTTCCCCTGATTCCCTACTATAGAAGATTATGTCTCATTAAAAACCTTGTTAAGAAAACCCAGTGGGAAAAACTTAACGAAGGGAAAAAGAGTACATATCTTTTACATAAATATCTTAATTGACTGCCTCGTTAAAACCTTGTCAGAAAAAACTCATTGGGATAAAAACCGTGACTAAGGAAAAATAGTACAATCTTCCCCTCAAAAGGAATTCATTACTCCTTGATGAAATGTTGTCATAAGTCTTTCAGACTACACATTCTGATCCTTTTCTGAAGTTTTGTAAACATTGCATTTGGTAGCGACTTTGTGAATAAGTCGGCTAGATTATCACATGATCGAATTTGATGCACATCTATATCACCCTTTCTTTTGTAGCCCATGTGTGAAAAAGAATTTAGGTGAAATGTGCTTTGTTCATCTCCCTTGATGTATCCTCCTCTAAGTTGAGCAATGCATGCAGCGTTATCCTCATACAGAATTGTAGGAATGTCTTTGATTGATGGTAATCCACATGACTTTTGAATATGCTGAATAATTGATCTCAACCAAACACACTCTCTGTTTGCTTCATGTATAGCAAGAATTTCTGAGTGATTTGAAGATGTAGCTGTCATGGTTTGCTTTGTGGATTTTCAGGATATAGTCGTGTCACAATATGTAAATACATAACCTGTTTGTGATCTTCCATTGTGTGGATCTGATAAATATCCTGCATCGGCATATCCAACCAATTGCGATGTTGAATTTCTTGGATAAAATAACCCAAGATCTATACTTCCACGGAGGTATCTCAAAATATGTTTGATCCCATCCCAATGTCTCTTAGTAGGAGAAGAAGCTGTATCTTGCTAACAAGTTTGACAAAAAAAGTAATATCGAGTTAGTATACAGTTTAAGATACATAAGAACACCTATTGCACTTAGGTATGGAACTTGTGTCCAAGAACTTCTTCCCCACTTTCTAGAGGCTGAAATGGATCTTTATCAACTTCTAAAGATCGAACAACCATCGGGGTAGTCAAAGGATGAGCTTTATCCATATGAAAACGACTAAGAATCTTTTCAGCATATGTGGATTGATGAACAAAAATTCCAGATGCTAAATGATCCACTTGTATTTCCAAACAGAATTTTGTCTTTCCAAGATCTTTCATTTCAAATTCATCCTTTAAATAAGTAGCCGTTCTTGTGAGTTCTTCAGGAGTACCTACAAGATTCAAATCATCCACATATACAGCAATGATGAAAAATCCACTTTGTGATTTCTTAATAAAAACACATGGACATACTTGATTATTTATATATCCATCTTTTATTAAATAATCACTAAGTCGATTATACCACATACTGACTGATTATTTCAACCCGCATAATGAGCGTTGTAACTTGATTGAATATATGTGGCGTGGCCTTTGTGATTCAAACCATTTTCAATCCTTGAGTGGATTCTCATGTAAATCTCACTATCAAGTGAGCCATATAGGTATGCTGTTACAACATCCATCAGGCGTGTTTCCAAACCTTCCATGGTTGCCATACCTATTAGAAAGCAAAAAGTAACTTCATCCATTACTAGAGAGTATGTATCCTGATAATCAATACCAGGTTTTTGTGCAAATTCTTGAGCTACAAGTCGGGCTTTGTATCTCACAATTTCATTTTTCTCATTTCGCTTTCGTACAAATACCCATTTGTTTCCAACCAGGATTACACCCAGCGGTGTTTGGACTACTGGTCCAAAAACTTCTCTTTTCAATAGAGATTGTAGCTCAGTTTGAATAGCATCTTTCCATTTTAGCCAATCTTTTCTTTTCCGACATTCTTCCACGTTTTGTGGTTCAAGATCTGTGTCAGGAATCAAAGTAATATCTGATGCTATAGAGAAAGCAAATATATCGTCAATCATGACTTTGCTTCGATCCCATATTTTCTCATCATGTACATAATTTATTGAGATCTCTTGGTGTTCATCTCTTATCCCTTCACTGAGATTTTGAACTTCTCATGGGGCTATTCCCACTATTGGAATATGTGCTTCTTCTGGAGCGATTTGTACCTCTTCTGGGGCTATTTCCACTCTTGGAATAAGTGCTACTTCTAGAATGGGTATTCCTTCAGGGATTCCCTTATTTGCTTTTGATTTTCATGGTACAGTGTCTTTTGCACCAACCGGTCTTCCACGCTTCTGGCGTGGTTTAGATTCTTCTATTACCTTATTCACAATTCTCCAGAATTGATTTTTTAATAGGTATTTCTATCCTTCTTTGGAGTATTCACTGCGGTGTATGTGACTTTATCACTTTTCTAGCATCATTAAATGCATCGGCATTTGATTTGCAATATTTTGTAAATGAATGATTCTTTGAACTTCAATTTCACATCATCTCTGTGACGAGGATCAAGTGAATTTAAATCGATGCATTCCATGATATTTCGGAGGGTTTTTATTTAAAACTTTCCCTCCTCCTAATGGTGGAAATACTGATTCATCAAAATGATGATCTACATAACGCAAAGAAAAACATCTCCAGTTAAAGGTTCAAGATATCTGATAATAGAAGGAGAATCAAAACCAACATAAATACCTATTCTTTGTTGGGCTCCCATCTTAGTTCTTTGTGGAGGTGCAATTGGAACATATACCGCACTTCCAAAAACTTGAAAGTGTGATATGTTGGGTATCTGTCCAAGAACTAACTGTAAAGGAGAAAATTTATGAAGAGCCGTTAGTCTTACTCGAATGATAGCTGCAGCATAAAGAATTGCATGACCCCAAACTGAGGTAGGTAAGTTAGCCCTTAACATTAATGGTCGTACAATTAGTTGAAGTCTTTTTATTAAAGATTCAGCTAAACCATTTTGTGTATGAATATGAGGAACATAATGCTCAATAGAGATTCCAATAGTCATACAAAAATCATTAAAAATCATTGATGAAAATTCAGCTGCGTTATCAAGTCGAATTGACTTGATTGGATAATCTGGGAACTGAGCCCGTAACTTGATTATTTGAGCAAGAAGTTTTGAGAAGGCAAAATTTCGAGAAGAGAGAAAACAAACATGAGACCAGCTAGTTGAAGCATCTATTAAAACCATAAAATATTGAAATGAGCCAGACAAGAGTTGAATAGGTCCACAAATGTCTCCTTGAATTCTCTCTAGGAATTTTGGGGCTTCTTTATAAACTTTTACTGGTGATGGTCGAACAATTAATTTTCCTCGAGAACACGCAGCACAAAGAAATTCACTACTAGGAAAAACCCTTCTATCTTTGAGAGGATGACCAGTAGAATTTTCAATAATGCGACGCATCATAGAAGTACCCGAATGACCGAGTCTTTCATGCCAAAGCATAAAGGATTTGGGATCTATGATTTTTGGAATCATAACAGTATGAGACTCAATTGCTCTAATTTTCATAGTATATAATCCAGAAGAAATTGAATGAAGTTTTTCTAAGATATTTTTTTTTCCAGAAATAGTAGAAGTAATGAGAAGATATTCATTATCATTCTCATTGGTTGTTTCAATGTGAAAACCATTTAGTCGAATATCTTTAAAACTAAGCAAATTTCTTCTTGATTTACTAGAATATAGAGCATTTTTGATAAAAAAAAAAAAATATTGTGTCTCATTTGGTAGCAAAAAACTAGCTTTTCCAAATCCCTCGATTAAATTTGATGTGTCAGATATAGTTCCTATATTTCCCTCAGCTTTGATCAGAAAAATATTTCTCATTTTGAAGGATTGTATGAGTTGTTGCACTGTCTGCTAAACATATATCCTCCATATCCATTAAAAATGGTCGTCTCAGTTGGTTAGAGCCTCGTGTTGATAACGTGTTATAAAACTTTAGCAAAGTATAGAAATATACTCTTATAATTGCTCTAATAATATTTAGAGAGAAGCAAGAGAGAAAGATAGATAATAATTTCAGAGAGAAATCTTATGTTTTTCATTCAGCACTCCTCTCCTTTTATAAGCAAGGAAAGGAGGAGTCACGGAAGGAGTAGAGAACTTACGGGAGGAAGAAAAGGAAGCAAAGTAGAAGTTGGCATCATCAGTTCCCTCATTAGGAGGGAATCTTTGTTTATAATAAACAGGAAACATAAAGAAAAATAAATTTACTTATAGTGAGAATTGAACAGAGAACAGATCCTGTCCCCCACTTAAATTTTGATACATGACCTTTTATTTAATTTTAGAATAAATTTGTGTTAAGTAAAAGACTACGGGGGTGTTTGATAAAAATTGAATGAATCTGAATCTGAATGAGCTGAATCTGAATCTGAATGAGTTGAATCTGAATCTGAATGAAAAAAACTGTTTGATAATTGACATGTCTGAAACATCTGAATGACAAAACTTTATTATTTTACCCTTCTGAAAAAATTCAAAATTATTGTAAATTTATTTAATATTACTTAATATAATAGTTAATATTTTTTTAAAATTTTTAAATTTTTTTTTACTTCATTCAGCTGCTCATTCAGTCTTTGAGCTAAAAAAAATTGACTTAGCCATTCAGCTCTCCATCTTATCGATTCAGTCATTCAGACCAAAATAAACGCACTGACCGATTCAGCCATTCAGATTCAGCCATTCAGATTCAGCTCCATTCAGCTCTAAATAAACAGCCTCTAAGTGTTAAAATTTAAGTAAAAAGACATACTACCTCCGTCCCATAGTTATAGGCTGATTTTTTTTGGCACATAGTTTAAGAAAATTAGTTTAAGTTAATTTTTAACACAAATTTTCCACATATACCCCTTAATATAGAATTAATGAATAAATTAATTACTCCTTACTTATTACATTGAAACTCTTAATTTCTTTGATTGTTGATACAATTGTCTTTTATACACAAAATATGTTAAACTAGTAAAGCCTAAAAAAATGAATTCTTTTATTGAGAATACAACAACATTAAATGCGGTGATAAAAATAATGACATTGAAGGTTGTTTCTTTAAAAAAAGAGTAATAGTTGAATATTTATTATAAGGGCATAAAAATAAAATAATGAACCAACTAAATTTTATAAATAGTAACTTAGTAAGTAGCCTATATATTGAGACATCCCAAAATAAAAAATCAGCCTATAACTATGGGACGGAGGGAGTACAAAAGAACAAAAAATTTGGAGATAGTGGATCGGATCTGAATTGAACATGAGAGGTCTTAATACCTCAATTTTAATTAGTACAAATAACCAATCAAACCTTATATAAGGAGGAAATAAAAAGAAAAATAATTTCTCACAACATATAAGAGCATCAATCACAAATCAAACAAGTACTTGACAGATTCGCCCATCACCCTTCTTCTTCTTCTTCTTCTTCTCATTCAGAGTCAATGGCAGGTCCAAAGAAGATCATCATCGATACTGACCCTGGCATTGGTATCCACCGTTCCCTTTTCTACTTTCCTTAAATCTTTCTTAAATATGTGTTTATTCGACCATTAGATTCCACGAATTAAAAATCTGGGATTCCGAAGATGTTGGGAAATTGGCGTGCTTTCTATTTATAATCTATTCGGTTAATTGGGTATATACTGTTATTTTCCCTAAAAACTGTGAGAAAAATTATAAAATAGAAATGATTGCATTTTGGGTTTCTCATAGATTGTAACCCAATCATCCAGAGTAATTAAAAACTCCACAATCCATTTTCTTGATTTGTGATTTTGTTAAGTTTACATCTAGTTACAGATAGAGACACAAAAAAAGAATGTGTTTCATTTAACCTGATTTGTTATGCAAATAATTATGTTTTTTCACTGAATTTCCCTTTAGTTATGTTGTATGATGTACACAGATGATGCCATGGCAATATTTGTGGCATTAAATTCGCCGGAAGTGGAGGTGATTGGACTAACCACTATATATGGGAATGTCTACACATCTCTTGCAACGAGAAACGCTTTGCATTTGGTGAGCTCAATTAGTTTCAGATTTTCACTTACCCGAATATAAGAACAAAATGGGATCAGTAGTTTCCAACTTTAGATCCATTGTTTATGTCAAACTGATCATAATAGACTAATGGGTACTTTAACTTCTGCTTAGTTCATATTAAGTTTTCTCTTGTTTAGTTGGAGGTTGCAGGGAGGATTGATATCCCAGTGGCCGAAGGATCTCATGTCACGATCACGGTACAACACCTTTTTTTTGAACTCTTTTTTCTATCATGATTGTGTTTTAGATTTTATCATAATCCCCGAGTCAATGTGTATTTGTTTCATGTAAAGAAAGGTACAAAACTACGTATTGCTGATTTTGTCCATGGTGTGGATGGACTTGGAAATCAAAACTTCCCTCCACCAAAAGGAAAGCCAATTAAACAGTCAGCTGCCGAGTTTTTCGTCGAGCAAGCTAATCTATACCCTGGAGAAGTCACGGTGGTGGCCCTGGGCCCCCTTACAAATGTTGCAATGGTCAGATCCTTAATCTTTCAGTATTGGCTATGAACAAGAACTTGGCAGAAAATATTTCTTACTAGATATATCTATTTCATACAGGCTATTCAATTGGATCCTTTATTTTCCAAGAATGTTGGGGAGATTGTTATTCTCGGAGGTGCTTTTGCAGTAAATGGAAATGTAAACCCAGCGGCTGAGGCCAATGTAAGTTGTCATTCTGCGTACTTGGTGATATCAATGGTAGCACCAGCACCACTTCTACTCTGATTGTTAGTTATGTTTGTATTAAGTCTACCCAATTTGCACCCAATTTATGCTTTTGAAGTTAGTCAAAACCAAATAAATTCGGATCGTCTAGTTGTTAGGTAACGTGTTGATATAAAAATTCTTTTCTTGCATCATCAAAATGGCAATGCAAATTTTTTATGTATCTATTTAATTTAAATGTCAAATACAATTATGAATATTATTAAAAATTTAATAGTACTACTAATTATTAGATATATTATTTTCAAAATTTAAATGAATCATTTCATACTTAAATTTGCAATTATCTCAAAGTAACTTTTGAGTATATTTTTTATTTGATGAGATAAGTCGGAAGAAAGTACTATGTGGGACAGGAAAGGTGCACAACATTGTGAAAACTATTAGATACAAGCTTAGAATTTATTTAAGGAACCTTACTTATAATAGAATTTATGACCATGTAAGAACTATAGTGTGGTTTATACAAACAAGTTGCACATAAAATTTTAACTTTTGCCCCAAAGAAATCTTGATCGGTTGTAGATTGAAGATGGTTAAGCCCAATGAATCGACTGAAACAAAATATCCTGATGATTTCATACCTCATAAAAACTTTGAACAGCCTCCTAGCTTTTCAATTTTTTTGGTTTGGCCTCTGCCCATTTAGTTATATGCCCGTACCTCTTACTTATAGCCTATTTAGTTATTGTATCTCTTTGTCTAATTTTATACTTATCCATTGATGCTCCGTCGTCATTCTCTTAGTCAAGTGGTTTGGTGGTGTCACCTCTTTCTCTCTGTCTTTATCAGTGGTGTTTGATTTTAGAGTTTTTATTTTTTTAAAGTTTGTTTTAGACCTTTAGTCTCTTCCCCAGTTTAATTTATTTTAATTAAGCCAAAATCTTCTTTGCTGAGGCACATATAACAGGCAAAAGAGACCTCCTTTAAGATTTCATTTGCCTGATTTGTTTCCTTTTCATTCTAGACAATCCATTACCCCTTTTTTCACGTTATTTTCATGTTATTTTCATATGTGAATTGGCCTTGCAGATTTTTGGTGATCCAGATGCTGCAGATATTGTTTTCACAAGTGGAGCTAACGTTTTGGCCGTTGGGATAAATGTGACCCACCAAGTTGTTTTGACAGGTACTTTAACTATCTCCTTTCGGCTTTCACTCATCGGAAATCCGGGAATAAATAGGTAGGACAGCTTAGACCAAGTACAAAATGATGGTTGTGTTCTAAACTAGGATCCAAATAAGGGGCATCATTCTTTACGAAAAATCTTTCATCTATAAAGTTTCGCTTCACCTTATTGATCAGATGTCTCTGCACAAAACAAATTGACTAATAGCTATTTTTCATCATCTTAACAAGGGCTTGTAAGTTATATTAATGTTGTTTAGTTTGCACATTCAGCTTTTTAGTTATTTCTAGAGTCGCATCAATCATTCTCTGTGCCAACTTCTACTAGCTATACTTCTGGAAAGTCCCAAGGAAAAAAGGCAAATATATTTTACGTGAATGATACCATTAAACGATTTTAGCCTGGCCAACTCAGAATGTTGAAAATAATCATTCCACTAATAATAATCGCTAATTGATAGTATAATTTCTTCTGAAGGGCATAGACTGTTTGTAAAAGGTTGATAAGTCAGGGTAAGCACAAACACGATAAAAGTTTTACGCCTCATACCTCTAAATGTGCTTACATATACGGTGAAACTACTTTTTTAACTTGAAATATTTTTAAAACAATCGTATTTCTGTTATACAATTCACTTTTCTATTTCTCTCTCATCCTTTTGTCTATCTGCACACTGTAGATGATGATCGAGATATACTGGCAAAGTCAAATGGAAAATTTTCGGAGTACTTGTGCAAGATCTTAGATGTGTATTTTTCTTACCATCGTGAAGCTTACAGCACAAAAGGTATGTGTAGTGAAATTGGAATCCAGAAAGTTGGTACATTTTCATTTCCTTTTCTCATGGTAGCTTGTGACTTGCTGTAGGTGTTTACCTTCATGATCCAACAGCTCTTCTTGCAGCTGTTAATCCTTCATTGCTAACTTACTTAGAAGGTGCAGTGAGAGTCCAGACAATTGGCATCACAAGAGGTCTGACAATATTCTATAACAAACAAAAGAGGTAGGAGTGTTTTAACACCTCAAATTACCACTTTATTTTGTAGAGGTAACATAAAAATCCACTACTTCTAAAATGACTTTTAGAAGTATAAATTTACAAGTGAGTCCTTCATTTCTCCACAGGATAAACTATCTACTTATTTGTACATTTTTAGTAAGTTGCTCTTTAATTTTGGAACAAAGGCCAAAGGGAGTATACAGAACTGTTAGTAACAGTTCAGTTATGTTTTCACATACACAGTTATGTCATTTTCTGTATTTTTCACATTTAGGGATGCATATATGTAATCAAACTCTGGAGGTGAATCTTTCCACCAAAGATCCGGTTTTAGTGCTGCTTTCACCTGTATCAATAAGCCTGTTTCAATTTGGGATGGGAATATGAGAAATTAAAGTCGTTTATTTATTAATTCTAACTTTTAACTAATATAAAAGCTAAACAGTAGGCCAACAAAGTAGTTAGGTCCATCACGTGTGCAGAATTACCATCATGTTTTGAATGGTTCAACAGGAACCGATACTGTTATGTTAGCAATTACGACATGATGTTCTCTTTTAATTTCTCATATTACGACATGATATTACATGTTCTCAAGTCATAAATGGTCTAGATAATGAAAAGAGAATACAGAGTAAAGAAAAAATAAGTTGTATCGCTTTACAACTTTTTTTAGAACATAAAAGTTGATACCCTCTTTTTTCATACCATGCCTGTTTAATCTAATTTTCTTACTTCCTCTTGCAGATAACTGGATGAACTTATGTTATGTTTATATAGGTATGTCTTCATAACTAACTTGTTTGTTCTATTTTTAATATTAAATAAGGTTCGGCGAAGTCACTGAGTGGTCCGATAAATCCTCAGTCAAGGTGGCGGTCACTGTTGATGCTCCAAGGGTTGTCAAATTGGTGATGGAACGGCTAATGTCTTCATAGAGTATTCAGACTGGCAATCGATAGATTTCCTCCTGTGGGTCATCTTATCTCAATGCGACAAACTCAAATTAAAATAAAAAATAAAAAATCTCGGTTTAGAAGATGTCGCTTAGCGGTGATGCTGAGTTTGGACGACCTAGATGTACTATAATTTTTACATGCTTAGGTGATTAATGGAAATTTGCCATTATGTATGGCTTTGTTACATATAATTTGATCATTCTCCAGTCTACCTGTATCTGTCAAAATAATGCAATGTACAAGTTTTACCTGTTTTTTGTTTTAAAGACTAGTAAATGTGATATTATGTCTCCACAAATGGAACTAAATCTGTTTCAAGTCCATTGTACCTGGTGATGTATCCAAGGATCTTGGTAACACTTTCCTCTGTTAGTTTTTCTATGTTTTTTGTCAAGGTTTTGAAAGTTTCAACAGGCCAACATACCCAAATTGGTAATGTTGTACTCCTTCCGTGTCTATTTAAATAACGTTTTAGAGTTTTTTATTTGTCCCTAATTATTTGACATTTGTTCAAATGTTTTTTATTTGTCTCTAATTATTTGACATTTGTTCAAATCTAGGAGAATTAATGACAATTTTTTCAAAATTACCCCTCATTATTCTTCCTACTTTTTTGATACTTTAAACTCTTTCTCTCATTCTCTCTCCTTATCCCAACAAAACTCTCATTATCCCAACAAAAGATTTAAGGGTATTATAAACAATTGAGTATTATATTTAATGTTTTCCGATCATTATCTTAATATATGTGTCTATCTCTAAAATGTCATTTAAATAGAAACGGAGGGAGTAATTGTTTGTTCTTTGTATCTATGTATTGGAAAATGAAATAAATGCCTAACTTTAGTTACTCGACCCGATGAAATAAATGTCTGAGATGATGTCTCCATTCCATAATTTTAGCTTCATACACATGGATTAAAAAACTCATTTAATAGTTAATACTAGTAATAATTAAAGAAATAGATAAGGAAGATAATCGTGGGTCACGATTAAAGGATACTCAAATATATTAATTTTATAAATAAATATAGAAAAATATATTATTTTTATAATTATTTTATTTATACATTATTATTATAATTATTTTTAAAAATGTACTAAAATATATAATTAATCCATTAAATTTTGGGAACAATTACATATATTAGTACATTTTTGAAAATAATTACAAAAATCATACAGTTATAAAATAATTATAAAAATACTACACTTTATCATTTTTATTTTCAAACCTAATACAATTAAAAGTCCTTAAATTAAGGGATTAGTATTAATTGGTTGACATAGCAAATTAATTTTCATCTTCCTTAAGTCTCTCTCTATCCGCCCTTACTATTTCTCTCTCTTCTCTCTTACTACTTCTCTCTCTCCTCTCAAGCATCTCGTCGTCATCTTCTTCCTCACTTGCATTGTCAGTCATGCATGCAAGAACACCGATCTCTCAACTCGTCATTGTCATCCTCTTCTTCTTCATCTCTTGGTATTTCTTCATCTATTGATATTTTTTCATCTAATATTTCTTCATCTCTCGATATTTCTTCTTCTTTTTTTGTATTGGTATTTCTCTTTGGTATTTCTTCTTTTTCTTCATCTTCATCATTAATTAATTAGTCTTCTTTTTTTTTTCTATTAATTAGAAATTTGATATTTTTATTTATTTATTTTTTTCTTTTTGTCTTGATATTTCTATTAATATTTCATTTTTTCTCTTGATTAGTCTTCTTTTTTTTGGTAGCGTAAATTAATTAGTTAATTATTTTTAATTTACTTTTGTTGCACTTGTTGATTCGCTGTGTTGTTCATTTTAGTGAAAAAAAGGTTTTGGATCGTAAAGCATACATGTTGTTCTATTATCATATAATTTTTAAAGGTGTGTTAATTTAAATTTTGTTAGTGTTACTTATCATATATTTGTTTAGTTACTTCGCATTATGTTTTGGTTCTTTGTTAATTTGTGATTAGGATATCATTTTTGTTACCTTGATTTGGTATTTTGGTTACTTTTTTATGTTGTTATGGTTACCATGTATTTGCTTAGTATACATGGTTGATTAAACCGGTTTTAAGTGTACATGTTGTTTATGTATTGGTTACCATTATTATATATTTTGGTTCTTAACATATAACCTGCTTTGTTTTTTTCATTAGTATATTTTTTGTTACTGTTACCTTATGATTTGGATACCATTCTTTTTCTCTCAATTGGGATTTTGGTTACATTTATATGTTGGTTTGGTTACAATGTATTTGCTTAGTATACATTGGTTGACTAAACTGGGTTTGGTCTACATGTTGTTTATGTGTTGGTTACCATTAAAACATGGTTTGGTTACTAGCATATAACTGTTTGGTTATTTTTATTCTAACATGTACATTATGTACCCTCACATGTACATTATTTTTGGTTAGTAACATATAACTGTTTGGTTACTGCATTAGTATATTTTTTGTTACTGTTAGCTTATGATTTGGATACCATTCTTTTTTCCTCAATTGAGATTTTGGTTACTTTTATATGTTGTTTTGGTTACAATGTATTTGCTTAGTATACATTGATTGACTAAACTGAGTTTGGACTACATGTTGTTTAGTATACAAGACTAATTTATGGGGCTTGATGTAATGCTTACGTTGTGATATCGTCCAGCAATAAAAAAAATAGATACTATTATATATCTGTTTGGTTACTTTTGTATTATGTTTTGGTTACTGTTAGCTTGAGATTCGGATACCATGTTTGTTACCTTGATTTGGTATTTTGGTTACTTTTTTATGTTGTTATGGTTACCATTTATTTGCTTAGTATACATGGTTGACTAAACTGATTTTGATGTACATGTTGTTTATGTATTGGTTACCATTAAAATATATTTTGGTTACTATCATATAAATATTTGGTTACTTATTTAGTATGTTTTTTGTTACTGTTAGTTTCTGATTTGGATTCCATTTTTGTTTCCTTGAGTTGGGATTTTGCTTACTGTTTTTTGTTGTTCTGGTTACAATATATTTGCTTAATATATGGGTTGACTAAACTTTGTTTGGTCTATATATTGTTTATGTATTGGTTACCATTAATATATGTTTTAGTTCTTAACATATAAGCTGTTTGGTTACTTCATTAGTATATTTTTTATTCTTTGTTAGCTTATGATTTGGATACCATTCTTTTTCCTCAATTGAGATTTTGGTTACTTTTATATGTTGTTTTGGTTACAATGTATTTGTTTCGTAAGCTGTTTATTATATAAATATTGTTTATATCTCAGTTACTAATGATTTGTATAAATCGATTTTTTTATTTATAGTTATGGAATCTTTACTATGGGGAATGCAATAAAAATTCATTGGAAAAGTTATATATTGGTGTGACATGGAAGTCCCCGACATTATTACCAAGAAATTGAACCCAAGACAGTTGAAGAAGTTTAAGGCATCATTAGTTTGTAGATGTATTATTTTTATAAATAATAAACTCAAGTCATAATAAACCATGTATTTGCTTAGTATACATTGATGTATTATTTTTATAAATTCCTTCAAATATATTCTACAAGGTTTATGCTATTCTATTTCTACTTCCATTTCCACAAACACATCTTACATGTTCAGTTACTTTATATAACTATTTGGTTACTTCTTTATTATGTTTTGATTCTTTGTTACCTTATGGTTTGGCTACTATTATTGTGTCCTCTTTGTGGGATTTCGAGATACTTTTATTTTTTTTATTACGGTTAATATGTAATTGTTTAGTATACATGGATTGTCTAAAGCGAAGTTTCATTACATGATGTTTCGTTTTTGGTTACCATTAAAACTCGTTATGGTTACTTATCATATAATTATATAGTTCTTGTTTTATTATGTTATATTATGGTTATAGTATACATGGATTGCTTAAACCGAGTTTCATTACATGATGTTTACTGTTTTGGCTACCATTAAAACATGTTTCAGTTACAATCATATAATTATATGGTCCTTGCTTTTATTATGTTACATTATGGTTCTTGTTATTAGTAACCGAGATAGTTACAAGCTTGTATCAAGACAAACATTAATTGTTAAATGTACGTGTGAGAGTGTCTATTTATATACAAGCTTGTTAGTAAACGAGATAATTATCATAGATAGTTACTAGCTTGTTAGTAATCGAGATAATTATAAGCTTGTATCAAGATCGTTATAAGCATGTATCAAGACTGTTATAAAGCTTGTATATGTTTACTTTATATTGATAACTCATAATGGAATCAAAAATAAAAATATTAATCATCATCAATTTTGGTTACTGTACACCATCAAAAATGTTACCAACCATGTGGTTAATGGTTACTAACAGTAAACAATTATATATTCCTGTAAACAATTAGATTTGTTGTATTGGTTACTGTTAGTCTCCATTGTCTAACAACTGAATAAATATTATAAAGTAACCAAATCAATATTAGACAGTAACCAAATTACATAAAATTAGTAACCAAAAAATAAACCAAATTTTTACATGCAATTTGAAGGCCTAAATGATGGAATTCGACCAAAAAACGATGTAGTTCACCAGCTAAGCTGGTGACTTTTGATCGTTGACCCGTTTTCAATGAAATTAGGCTCTGAAAACGCCAAAATCCGACACTCCAAACTTGACAGAAAATTGTCAAATTGTCACTGCAACCAAATAAACATTATACTGTAACCAATTAAATAGTATACAACAACCAATATTTAACAGTTGTATGAAGGTAACCAATGTGGTCAATAAGTAACTACCAATATAAAATAAACAATTATAAAACTCAATAACATTATAGAGTAACCAAATAAACACCTTTCAGTATCTAAATACATATTATACAGTAACCAAGATATATGTAATTAGTAGCCAAGATTATAAAAAATATTTTTACATTCATTTTACAACCAAAATAATCAGTAATGACTTTGTTACAAATTAAAGACTAACAGGTGTATAAAGGTAACCAATGTAGTTAATCAGTAACCATCAATATAAAAAAATCAGTATAAAACACAGTAATATTATGTAGTAACCATGATAATATTACACAAAGAAACAAGTCAAAGATTATAAACTAACCAAATCCAGTTAGGCGATAACCAACATATATTTACTTAGTATCCATAACATAAAATATATTTGACAACATTTTACAGCAAAAACAAATAATATAAAAAATATCAATATGTACTTAAAGGTGTATTGGTTACTATTAGTCCAAACATCAAATTTGGTGTATTAGTTACTATTAGTCCATGTAACCAATACAATGTAGTCAATAAGTAACATCCAATATAAATGAAACAATTACAAAAGAATATAACATTATAATTTTACACAGTAACCAGGTCAGCACTATTGAGTAACCATTATAATTTTACATAGTAATAAATAAAGATTAGACAAGAACCAATATAATGTAAAACAAGATATCCGTGTCAAGATTAATCAAGAACCATTATAATTTTACACAGCAACCAACTCAGCAATATTCAGTAACCATATAATGTTACACAGTAACCGAATTAGCATTAATCAGTAACCAAAAACAACCAGTAAAAATAGGATTTTTCTTGCATTTTACAATAAAAAACAACCAGTATAATTTATTTGTTACCAACTAAAGGCAGACTTTTGTAAGAATGTAACCAATTTGGCTAACAAGTAACCATTAATATAAAAAATATAAGTAGAAGTGTACATTAATATGCTTCAGCAACCAATAATACAGTAACCAATTAATCACTGCAGTAATTAAGTTTGCATTATTCAGTAACCAAGTCAGCATGAGTCACTAAATAATATTTTTACACAGTAACCAAGTCAGCATTATAATAATTTTATACAGTAACCAATTCAGAATTAGTCAATAACCATTATAGTGTTACACAGTAAACAAGTCAGCATTTGTCAGTAACCAATATAATATTACATAGTAACCAAATCAAAGATTACAAGAATCAAGTCAAAGATTAATTAGTAATATTATGCAAAGAACCAAAATATAGCATTAGTCAAGAATTAAGACATCATTAGGCGGTATAATGTTACACAAAGAATCAATACAAAATAATCAAGAATTAAACCAACATTGACAAGAACCAATTTATATAACCTTAGTAACCATAATATAAAACATGTTTTCAAATACATTTTGGAAGCACAACATTCGAGATTCAAATTTTGTGACAATTTAAGTTCAAAAACTTAAGAAAGATAATCAATTTAGTAATTCAGTAGTAACTATAAGTATCTATATGCTTATAAGTTTTAAACTTACATACCACGATATTTGAATCAAAGTCGATGTTGATTTTGTATTCAACAATCAACGCAACAATGTTTTTGGTTCTCGATCTTCAAAGCGGCGTTGATTTTGTATGCTATTTTCGATCTTCTGATTCGTCATGACAACGCTTTTCTTCTTAGAGATGCAAGATTCGCTGCGGTGGTGTGTCATGATTTAAAAGCTTTTCTAATATCAAAGTTGTATGTTTTGTTCAGTCGTTTGATTTTAGGAGTGGTTAGTTGCATATAGGAGAGTCCATAACTGACATATACGTGATTTTAGCAATTTTATATTGTGTTGTTTTATTTTTATAATTATGTTGTGCGTGTTTTATTTTTATAATTACTTTTTAAATGTTGTATATTAGTATAAAGGATGCTAAATTTTGTGCTACAGCCTACAAATATACATATCCGGGTCAATAATTGGGTCCCATTAACCCATCACAAATCTATCATGTTACTACCACAGTACCACTCTACCAGTACTTCTTACTAGTGTCGGAACTATAAATAGGTAAACTGAGAAGATCTTGGAACCGAGAAATCCTCTCCATTGTCTCTCTGCCCCCTGGGCCTCTTTATCTCTGCTCAACTCACTGGGAAGAAGAAGAAGAAGAAGAAGAAGAAGAAGAAAACACCCCCAATTTCCTAAACCCTAGATCAGATCCACCTGCAAATTCAACAAAAACGGAAGTAAAGCCCTAATTTTGATTTTGATGAATCCAAACAAGTAAAAATGGCTCAGGACTCATCATCGGATTTACCATCTGATGATCGTCCTCAATCGCAGAGCTCTTCTAGTTCTTCTGATCCGTCACTCTCCCGGAATCTATCGTCGAGTCGACTGAACGCTAAGGCGCCTGAGTTCGTACCTCGGAGCAGCAGTAGCAGCAGCAGCTCAACCGATCCAACTCAGCCACAGGCGATTCTGTACCATCAACCGCCGCAGCTTAATCATGGCAGTGGATTCTTTCATGCTCAACCAATTCAGGGTCACGTGAGGATGCCGGTGCAGAGCCATCGTCCTTATTCTCATCACGTGCCGGTTCATTTTCATCACCATCATCAACAACAGCAGCAGCAACAGCTTGGTCAAGCACAAAAACAAGGTGCCGTTGATTCGGATCATGTTAATAAGAATGGTCTTACGGAGGAAGCTACTCAGAAAATTATAAATCAGGCATGGATGCCCTTTCCTTTTTAAAATTCCATTTTAATTGTGGCTATACTTTTATATTTCTGTAATGATACTTTCTTAGTGCTAAATTCTTTTTAATTGTTTTTTTTATTTGTTTAAAAACTGTGGATGCATGCTTATATTATGTTGATCTAAGGCTTTTTAATACTGTATTTTATTTGCAGCTCTTATATATCTCTACCTTTTGGGTAGTAGTATGAGTGATCATGTGTATGCCGCTGGTAAAGAAATTGAACAGTTTGTATTTTACCCAAACTTCCTCTATTAGTTATGATAAGAAAGAAATTGATCAGTTTGTATATATTAATACAACTTTAAGTAATTTAAATTCCTTACTTATCATTTTTATTTTTATTTTAATTTACACCACTTGTTTGTATAGAAACCAGATAATTTTATACAATGCTATAAATAAGGAAAACATTTGAGAAATTAATAATATAATCTTTATAATTACGGATGTTCCTGGTATGTTTGGTTGTTCCTTTTTTTTAAGTTTAACTATGTTAATTTCATTTTTTCTTTTATTTTAAACAAAATATAGCTTTTATGCATAGATTTTATCATTCATATTTAAATTAATGGATATTTTAACATGCAGTCCATGCTCTCTTAAACTAGTATTGAGCATGATACATGTTCTAGATTGTTACTCTGCACAAACTTTTCTTTATTATAAAGTTTGGGTAAAAGAATTAGTCACCCATGAGTTATTATTCCTTTCGCATCCTTCTTAGATAAGTATGTTAACCATTCTTCATTAGACTGTTTAAATGTTGAACAGACAAAGTATCTAAGAAATAACCCAACCGGACCAACCCCATGTTGTGCTGTATGTCTGAATCCATTATAGGTAATTAACTTATGATTGCTTAGGCAAGTGGCACATAGGTCACTTCAAGCACTTTAGTCTGTTCAGAGAGTTCTTCATCCCCCAAAAAAAAAAAAGGGGGGGTACAATATGGAGAGGGAAAGGAAGCAAATTTTGCTTTGTATCTTCAAAATGGTTATTATTTGGTCCTGTGCATGCTTTTAAAGCCAAAATTAAATTTAGTTATATAACATGAACGTTGTCCCTTATCTTCATACAGTATACATGTGCTGAAGATAAGGAAAACGGTCTTATTGTAATTGTTGCCCCTTTTGGATTTTGAATTCATGCAGGTATAGGCAGAAATGAATGCGGGGATCTTGATTTATCGTGAATTTAAACATTTTTCAGGTGGAATATTATTTCAGTGATGTTAATTTAGCTACTACAGATCATCTGATGAGGTTCATCAACAAAGATGCTGAAGGATATGGTACATTTTGCTATTTATTATTTACCTTTCATCATCAGTAGTTGCGTCTTGCTAGTGTACAATTTACTCCATCAATTCTTATTTTAATTCTGCCTAGTAAAATATTGCGCCTTACATATGCAGTAATGAGCATTCCGTCAATAAATTGCTATATTAATATATTTGACAGAATACAGAAAGTTTTAATTCATGCAGCATTTGATAGCATGTCCTAAATTTTCTGAAAAATTGATTTGTTACATGGTAGAAATGACATGAATGATTTTGAAGGTATCATGAAACATAGATTGAAATGATTCCGTTTATCTTGTACGTAAAAGCTTATATACTCAGTTGAATGGTGTGCCAAATTGAAGATTGTATCATCAATGAAAAAGAAACTAATTTCCATTTTATATATAGCACCAACCAGCTTTATTAGTTTATGAATACGCTATGGCTTTAGATCAATGAGGCGGAGTGTTTTAGATCCATTGACCTTAGATGTTAATTGATTGCATGGACTAGGTTTATCATTTATTCTTGTAACACCCCTTTCCGAAATAGAAAGAGAGGTTACTCAAAACACAACAAAACTGATAAAAGTATAACAAGGCTCCAAGCCACAAAAGAATAGCACAAAAGAATAGTCCAAAAATCTGATAAATACCACCAGGCAAACCATAATAAATATTAAATTGGTTAAAACCATAATCTAAAGTATTTATTACAACTCCAAATAAACCACTGGATCACAACCTAAACAAAATATCTAAACCATTTGGATAAAAAGAAGCTCTCGTCACACTTGCCTTTGATCCCCTGATTACTTGCCGAAAGAAAAACACAACATGAGCCAAATGCTCAGTACGGATATAGAATACAAGAATAATGAAACGAAATAACTAACACAATTAAATGAACTGAACGATAACGAACAAAACTAACACAACGAAATGATAGGCTGAATCAAATGGCTGGGTGTTATTTCATATCGACCTCAAAACAAATAATAATATACCTTACCACACAGGCAAGTCAAATAATGCCACGCAGGCAATCAAAATAATGCCACACAGGCAATCACACATCGGACTGCGCAATCCTGATGCATGTAAAATCGGAAGGCGTGTTTGACATAAATTCACCACCCCGTGGAACAGAACAGAACAGAAAACTAGGGTGGACCCATACGCCTCCCACAACAAATCACCAAATGGTACTCCCACAAGTGGTTATAGCTCAGGTATACCATACGGTATATTCTAACAAAGATACAATGTCACAACAAATGCGACACAATATCAACACAAAGGGTTCTAACATGTACTTGTTAAACTGAACCGAATCATCAACACAAAGACTCCAAAAATATTAACATGTACTTTCTACAAAGATCGAAATAAATACTAAACGTTCCAAGTATCAATATAATTTGAGAAAGAAAGATTATGGGAACCAATTATCAATTTCGAAACGAGAAACCAGAACGAACAAATTAAATTTAATAAAAGTATGCTGAAGGAGTACGGAATCCGTACTTGGAGTAAGAAATGAAATACCCAAATATTTATATTCCAAATATAACTCCTTCAATTCCCTCCGTCCGATCTAATAAAATAATAATAATAATGTAATTATAAGTTATTTAATAACTATAATTTATATTAATATGAAATAAATTTCTCTAATTACATCAATTTATAAGACAAACCATAATTAAATTATAAATGTTACTTTAATCATTTTTTTTAAAACCGTCTCCTTAATTATAAATATATATATATATATATGTAATATAAATCCTTATTACATTACAGAAGTACAGTAGCTTTTCATTGCATCACGTTAACGATTTTTTTTTTTTAAGTCTTCATACTTGTGAGTAATAATTACAGAACATTTCACTATTATTATTACCCTTAGATTGATGACTACATGAATATAATAATATAATGTCCACTCTGCACTCCATTTATGTATAAAATTAACTAAGTGAATCACATATATAATATCCAAGTATATAACCTTTACCAAACATTATAAGCTATTAAAACTTATTGAATAAAAGAAAGAAAGAAAAAATCACAAGGTATAGATTCCTCTTCTCCAAATTGCGGTGCATAAGTAATTTTCCTTCTCTTTTTCCTTGTGTCGCCTCACGGCCCAATTTCTTTCTTACGTTCGTATGAGATATAATGCAGTGCAATTAGGTTTTATTTATTGTTTTATTATTTCTCCTAATTATAATAGGATTTTACTCTCACACAAATATAAGTTAGACCCAATAAGTTTAAAAACCCAAATTAATGAAATTTCTTATTTATTATAGTCCACA
The DNA here is from genome assembly GCA_020205605.1 of Panax ginseng. Taxonomy (NCBI): domain Eukaryota; kingdom Viridiplantae; phylum Streptophyta; class Magnoliopsida; order Apiales; family Araliaceae; genus Panax; species Panax ginseng. The sequence continues at coordinate 28,744,019 of CM035149.1, forward strand.
TAAATTAAATACAATTTGACCCAAACAAAAACAAAGTCTAGTTAATATGTTTTAAAACAAAATAATTTTTATTATTCAATATTTATTTATTTATTTATTTTACCGGGTATTACAATTCTCTTCTTTCTTTTCTTTATTCCCCCCTTTTTCTTCTTATGCAATTTGGTCAAGCTCCAAGGGCTATGGCCTATGGAACAAGTTATTCTACCTCTCATCCTTGTGCCTTCACAATCTTTTGCTATATTGTTCACAAGAAGCAGCAAAACATATAAGACGATAGAAATGATGCACTATGAAAGACTGAAATGTGCTCGTCTTAACTCACATTTCTCATTATGCTTGTGAAGTTACTGGTTATATTTTATAATTTCAGTAATGCCTGTCCCCAATCCGCCCAATCCCCACCCCTGAGAAGAAAATTAATTCAAAGACATGAGTTGTTGCATGGCTTTCATTTTTAAATGTTTCCTTTATAGATTATCCGATGATTGTGCCAGTATTAATTTTCCCCTACTTTTATGCAGTGCCACTTTCCGTTGTTTCATCTTTTAAGAAGATTAAAGCTCTCATTAGTAGTAATTCCCAACTTGCTAGTATTTTGCGGAACTCGGAAAAGCTTGTGAGTTCTTCTATAGATATTTTTTTGCTCTCTTTGATGTTATCCTCTTTGTTTACAATTCCTATTATTTTATTTATTCTCTAATTTTTTCCTCCTAACAATCTGTAGGTGGTAAGTGAAGATGGAAAAAAAGTTAGACGCAAGCTTCCCCTTACAGAGTCCGATATGGAAGAGTTGCAAGTAGGTTACTTTTCTAGTTTACGTTTATTTTCGCTTTCTATGATATGAACTAAAATTTACTTTACAACTTCTTTCTGCTCCATTGGATGACCATCTTCTGAATAAAATCGTGAATGCAAAGTATTTCATATTTTACAGTTTACCACGAAATTTCTGTTCCTGCTATATTTTGCAAGTTGTAAAGTTTGATTAAGTTGTTTGCGGTGTTTATATTTAGTAGTTTGCATCTCCGGTCCTTTCCTTTAATTCCTTTACTCGTTTTGTTTTTATAGTCCCGCATAGTCGTTGCTGAAAATTTACCCGAGGATCATTGTCACCAGAACCTCATGAAGGTTTTCTCAGCTGTCGGAAGGTACATGTTTTTTTTCTGTTTAAAAAGTTTTAAATTTACTGTGTATATGAACCTTTTGCTAAATAAAATTGTTTGAATCCTTGCCAGTGTAAAGTCAATTCGAACCTGCCAGCCCCAGACTTCCAATGGTGGGGCATCCTCGGCATCTAGAACAGCTAAAGCAGATGGCATGCTTTACAGTAATAAGGTATAACAGGTTTTTAAATTTCTGTAATCATGAGAAGTTTAGTTAAAATGGTCCTGGGGTAAAAAGCCAGAAGCTAGCAGACCAATATATCATTTATGGTGGTTACTTGTTGGTTGCATAGCAGGTTGTTGGGTGCTGTCAGTAACTATTGCAGGAGAATTATTAAAATCATGTAGTTTTTATTAATTTGTTTGTTATGTTTGCAATTTCTAGTTCCTATATTTAGTACTGTTTATGAAAGATCGACCACGTTTCTAACATCTAAAATTCCATTTTTTTTGTCTTCAGTTGCATGCATTCGTGGAATATGAATCGGTTGAGCTTGCTGAGAAAGGAGTATGTATTAGTGTTGTCTCTAATTTGAAAATGTTGTCCCTCTTTTCTCCTTAAATGAGTGGCTGCAGAGATAATTTGTTTTTTATTTTTACAGGTTGTTGAGTTAAATGAAGAGGATAACTGGAGGAATGGCCTGAGAGTTCGTTTACTGCATAAACGTACAGTATGTTCCAAACATATTTTATATATATACATCCTTTGTTTTGTTTATTTATTTGAATGCAATCTTAACGCACTAGTGTTGGATGGATATGAAGTGCAAATTAGAGCTTTTCTGATCATTCAATTAATAGCAAACCAGGGAATACATAAAGCTGAAAATGCGTTTTAGACTAGAAAGTAGCAGCAATCTTAGATTCAACATTTATGGATTTTTTTCCATTTTCTTTGATCAGAAAAAATCTGCTCAAGCACGGGTAAAGAAAGTTGGGCATGAAGGTGAAGCTCATCGTAAAGAAGATGACACATCTACATCTGAGCAGCAAGAACCTATTGAAAAACATTTAGAAGGTCCTTCTCAGCATGAAGACCAGTCAAATCAAGCTCATGAGCATGGAGTAAGTTCCTTTGACTTCATTCAAGATATATTTGCCATTTCTCAAAGGGGGTTTTGTAGAAATCAGAAGCTTAGAGGTAATCCACATTGATTCACCCTTTAAAAGAGTTGATCTTTAATTAAATATTGCCCTAGGTGCAGAATTAACTTTTGTCTTGGCTCTGGTTAATGCAAAAATCCTATTCTTGGGGACAGTTCTAGAACACATTGTATAACAGAATGGTTTTTCAGCTCTTCAAAGAACAAGTAATTCCAGTTTGTATTGCATTTCTATGCCTTATGAACAAGTTTTTAATCTTTTGGTTTGTGGCTCACATCTGATTAGACTTGTTCGTCTACTTAAGAATTAGGATAGAAGCTACAACTGAATTGAACTTCGTAATTGTGACAACAATGGCAATGTCATCTGCTTTTTAAGATTTTTGCTCATGTTATTGTCGTATAGTCATGTTATTTCTTGTCAGAAATGTAAGGACATGTTTGGTTAATTGCTTTTGTGTTTATGTATCTGTTTCTACTTTCAAATGTTTCTTCTTTCACTATTGAAAAAATTAAAATAGAAAGCATTGTTTGGTAACTATTTGTGAGGAGATGGAGTATAGCTAAGAGAGAGAAAGTGAGAGGAGGGGGTTTTGTTGGGTTAAAGTTACAAGGAGCATTGACAATTTGACATTGGTTTTAGTCAAAAGGTGAAGCCAATTTTGAAGGACCGTTTTGTTTCTCACATTTTTTACGCAGAAGGGCTTTTTGTTAGAAAGTTTTACAAGCAAAAGGAGTTGCCAAACAAGAATTTTTGTTGACAATTTGTGAAATATGAAAGCAAAAAGAGAGGTTTTTAATCAGAAATAGTTCCCAACGATGCTAATTGCTTCTGCTTCCAGCCTTTTTGCTATGGATTTCCATTTTCTGAAATTGGCAATATATATATATATATATATATATATATTATTTCTTAGAATGCTTATGGTTATGACAAGAGCTTCCAAGTATATCTATTGTGATGTATTCTGCTTTCTGGGAGTCCTTATTGAACTGTTTGGGCAGGCCGAGGAGCAGGCAAATGATAAGGAGGGTTCCCAGAAGAAGGGACGAAGCTGTGGACGGGGCAAGGGACGTGGACGGCCTCAATACCACCAGAACCACAATCACAACCATAACAACCACAACCACCGCGGAAACCATGTCGGAACCCCCCTTTCAGTTCGTCCTGCCAATTCTGAGCACCCCACTGTTTCCAAGCAGCCTCCTGGGCCTCGCATGCCAGACGGCACTAGGGGATTCTCAATGGGCCGGGGAAAGCCAGTTTCTGTAAATATTGGGTAAAGTCTTTCTTATTTTACTAAAAGCACAGGTGGTTATGGTGGGAGATGTGTCCTATTTACTAGGATATTATGGGGTGTGATCCGCTCTGATTGGTTCAAAGATCAATCTAGCTCTGATTGGTTCAAAGATCAATCTAGCTCTGATTGATTCAAAGATCAATCTAGCAGAGTTCGGATTGAATAGTATTACTTTCTATTTCAGCGTTTTGAGACTTTTTTTTGGTTTGTATTTTTTCTCTTCAAGATCTTTAACTAATGTAAAACAGAGGAAACCTGGGGCATATACCTATAGATGTGTCTGAAGAATTTAAAAAGGAATGTAACTATCTCTCTGTCTTCTCCATCACCTTCACCCTCTCGCTCTCCCTCTCCCTCTCCCTCTCCCATATGCAAACACAAACATGAAGAGACAAGAAAGCCTAGAATTTGGATTGCAAAACACCTAAATTTGTTTTTATTCCTTTTAGGACCTCTATGACTAATAAAATGAAAAAAGAAAAACATTGTTCCTCAGTAGTTAGCATATGTTTTTTTTATGCTTCCTATTTTGGTGCCTTTAAGATCATATTTCAGGGGATTTGATACCACAACTTTTGCATGCAGAGGTGTGGGTTTCATCATGTAAGGTTTAGGTTCATTGGACAAGTGTCAACTGTCTAGCATTTCGGGACGAACAGGGCATAACATTTCGGACTTGCTTTATTTGTTTCAAATTATTATTGATTTTTTAATGTAAATTTTAAATTTTTTAAATGACATGATTTTTTTTAATTTTAGTTGATAATTAATATCGTAAGCTATCTAAAAAATAATAGTAATGGTAATATTTATTATTTTATAAATTTTAATAAATTATCTAGTTTAAAAATATTTTAAATTAATTTTTAAAAGTCGACAACAATTTTATAATTTGAAATAAAAATTGTATATTCAATAGTTTAAAAAAAAAAATTCACCCAATTTTTCTATTCAAGGTTTTGATTTAAACCTCAGTGTTTTAAAAATGTGAGTGATTATTATAAAGTTAATTTTGGTCAATTGACCATTACAGCGTTGATAGGTTGGGAGGTGATCTTTAAAAAAGTGGGTTTCACCTGGTTGGGAGGTAATCTTTAAAAAAGTGGGTTTCACTTTCATATGAGAGGAAATTATGTAAAAATATCAAAAAAATTATGTGAAAGTATTGCTCCCTCTTTTTTCTATTATATTAGTATTTTTTTTTATAAATAAGTATTAGTTAGTGATTCTGACTTATTTGATAATTCGTTTTTATCATAAAATTTGTCGGTTATATACATTATTTCTCTTATAAGATGTTTTAGAGTTATACACAAATATTAAAAAATAATTATATAATATTAAATATAATATCAATTATTTATATTATCTTTCTTTTAGAAAAAGAGTGTTATTTCTTGAATAAAAAATAATAAGAGAACTAAAATCATATTTATTAATGTATTACTTAAAATAATATTAAAAACTAAACAATTAATATTTATTTAAAATTTTAAAACATATCTTAATATTTAGAGAGAAAAATATTTCTCCAAAACATCTAATTAATATTAAGGAATGATGGATTATATCTCTTTCTAAAGAAATTACAAACTTTCGTTTATCAAATCTAAAACAATGTCATTAAATTGACAAATTACCTAAAAAAGAATCAAATAATCAATCAACATCTCTACAGTATACATTTCCGCCCAAAACCCAAACAAAATTGTACCAACTCTCTCTTCCTCCTCTCTCTGAATCAGTAATGGTAGAATTCGTACCACAAAGCCCTAATTCAAATGTGCCCCCAGCAACATCCGGCGACGCTCCACCACCCCTTCAACCACCGCCTGCCACCGCCGCTCCCGGCGGTGCTCGAGGATTGGCATCTATAATAGCTCAGAGGCCGGCCGTACGAGTGACGTCGGAGTTCGACAGCGACAGCTCGATGTTCTTCCACAAAGTATCATGCAAGTTAATGGAGAATCTCGCGAAGCTGAAGCTCAGTTTTCGAAACAATATGAAGGGAAAAGTGGCTGACCCTCGATTGAGCTTCACCTCCAAGTACCTCTCTGTTGATTATGATGTTGAAGAGAAGAGCGCTTTGGTTAAGGGGTCCTTTGAGCTCGGTCCGGGTTTGCAACTCAGAGCCACTCGCGATAGCAAGGTTTATCTATATGTATTGTGTATGTATAATAATTAGTTGATGTCTTGTGGAGAAGAACTCCGTTTTAACAATTTTATTGTGAATTGGGTTTTAATTGTGATTAATTTGAATTTTGAGTGTAAAAGTTACCCAAATTCTGATCTCTCTGAATTCTGGTAATGTCAATTTCAATGTATTTAATCTTTTGTAGGAAATTGTTTTTGTTTTTGTTGTTGTTATTGATCCATTAAAAAAAAACTGAATGAACATTATTGTAAAAAAATCAATGTTGTAGTATGTGGTCGATGTGGAGGGAGTTTAATGGGAAATAAATACTGGTTACAGTCGCTCATCCTCAGTTAACTAGTGGTCTCTCGTGATGAGAGACGTAGACATGTGCTGATGTTAGTATGTATTGTTGTATGAAATATTTTTTATGTAATCGAAAGTGCTTGCAGTTTCCACTTTAAAAAGTACTTTGTAATGCTCTAGTACAACATAATGGGCAAATCAAAGAAGAAAATTGTCAAAACAATGAGTAATGACTAATGAGCCATTGCATTATGGCCTCATTACGTTGATGTGACCCAAACCCAAATGCCACCTTAGGCTTAACAAGGTCAGCTTCTTACTGAAAGGAATGATCTTGGTGGTTGTTTTTCATATGGTGTTTTGAATTATAAATCTTTTTTTACTCCTCCCTCTTAAAAAAATTATGCAGGCTCTATAATATCTGTCAGTCCAGTATTATAACCAAGTGTTTATATTTGTGATGTTTTGTACATACTAGACTGATTTTCTTACTCACATGTTATATATGCCTTAGGCACAACAAGGAGAGGTGGCAATGGTTGCGGATCTCGCTGGACCTGCATACAAGATTGAACTATCATCTCCACTTCAATCTGTTGGTTTGGTGAGAGTAATTCTTTATCTAGATTTTTAATATAATTTCAAGTTCACATTTTAGCCAGTTGAAGAAAAATTTATTGAGTGACATTTGTTATTGGTTCATTACTTGAACTTCATCCTAATTGATATGTTGAACACCTATCCAAAGTTGTATTATTCGTCAAATGACTAATAATGCTTCGTCCATATTCATAGATAGAATCTTCTGGTATATTCATTACAACATCATGGCGTTTTTTGGTTCATTTATTTGTCTTAGTTGTGTGCAGTCAACGCAAACTTTGACTTCACTGACCCACACCTCAAGTCATATTTGCATGCATGGCTTAATATGCATGGTTGCTATTACTATGTTAATGTATTATTTTCTAATTGTGCAATATCTCATCCTACAACTGCAGCCAAAAGCAACCATAAAGTTCCCCCTTGGTGAAGTTTCGTTCGTGCATAAAGAGGAGGAGGAAGAGGAAAAGCAGAGAATGCTATCAATAAACGGAATCCTTAAAGGTCAAGTTCTGAATGGAGTTTGCACTGTTCAATTCAGGGATGAAAACTTGAATTTGAGATACTCATATAAGGTCTCTATTAGCTTTATTCATCAAAAATAAATTTCTAATAATATGATTATATTAAGCCCTTGGTGCCTCCTTTACATAGTTCCACTTAATTCAACCGTAGGGATTTTTTCAAGGAATGTTGAGACTGTAAATTCCCTAGTCTGAGTGTTGCATTTCTCTCTTCTGGTATATGAAATTGAGAGCCTCCAATTTGTTGCAGGATGAGCAAATGGCCTTCATTCCAAGCATTTCTCTTCCTTCAAATACACTATCATTAGCATTCAAGCGTCGATTTGGTCCTTCAGACAAGTTGAGGTGATCTCTCTCCCTTGCCTTTGCATGCAGTGTGTATATAATGCAACATACAATACTGCTGATTCTAAATTGCTAATTATATTTGGTACAACTGTACAAGAACTTGTAAACAACTTTTTCTTTCATGACGTCAGCAACTATGACAGATTATTCACATTAGTGCTTATATATATACTACGGGATAAATAACGTTTTGGTCACTGTACTGGGGTTCAGTTTTCATTGTGGTTACCGAAACTTTTTTTGTTACAATCGAATAACTGTACTTTCAAAAACTTACAAAATAGTCATTCCGTTCGATTTTCCGTCCAAAAAACGGACGGAATGTTGACTGTGCAAGTTGAGCCGTTATTTTTGCTGACGTGACCCGTTATTTTTGCTTATGTGGAGGTTAAAAATTTTCTTAAAAAAAATGTTAACTCACAAGTCTCGAGCTCTAGACCTCTTCAAATTAGAAATTTTATATTCCAACAAAAACCATTGTGCCAACTATCTACCATGATCAAATTTATGTAATACTAATATTTAAACTAAATAGTATCGTTTCTAGGAATTATAATGATAATAATAATTGTAATAACTGTAATAATAATAATTATTATTGTAATAATACACTGACCAAAAAGGGATAATACACTGTAGTATTTCAATAAAATAATAATAATAAGGCTTAAATATGATTTATTATCCTAAACTACACAATTTTTTGTAATAAAAAAAAACGCAATTTTTTTGTAATAATAAAAAAAAAACACAGTTTTTTTTAATAAAAAAAAAACAAAAACAACGCAAAAAAAAACAACTAACAACGCAAAAAAAAAAACAACAACGCAGCAGTTTAAAAAAACAAAAAAAAAGCGCAAAAAAAACAAAAACAAAAAGCAACAACACAAAAAATATTTTGTTTCAACATTTGGTAAACTTTTATAATTTGCTGTTTTTATAATAAAATAAAAATGCAGTTTTTTTTTTGTTTTGTTTTTTTTATGCAGTTTTTTTTTATTTATAAAAAACGCAGTTTTTATTTTCATTATAAAAATGCAGTTTTTATAACGCAGTTTTTATTTTTATTAAAAAAATGCAGTTTATTTTATTAGAAAAATGCAGTTTTTATAATAAAATAAAAATGCAGTTTTTTTTTTTGATCTTGACCAATATAATTTTATTTACTTTTCTAACAATGGAAAGATCATAAATGAATTATTTTTAGATAATTTTTTTATTAAAAGACAGACATTACTAATATTTCCAATGGAGTAAGACAGTTTGCTGCCGTGTGGTTTAAGAAATGATCGAGGTGATTTTTTGTTTTTTTTTATTAAAAAAAACTGTGTTTTTTTTTATTATTACAAAAAAATTGCATTTTTTTTATTACAAAAAAATATGTAGTTTAGGATAGTAAATCATATTTAAGCTTTATTATTATTATTTTATTGAAATACTACGATTGTATTATCCCTTTTTGGTCACTGTATTATTACAATAATAATAATTATTATTATTACAGTTATTACAATTATTATTATTATTACAATTCCTAGAAACGATGCTACTTAGTTTAAATATTAGTATTACATAAATTTAAGCATGGTAGATAGTTGGTACAATGGTTTTTATTGGAATATAAGGTTTCTAATTTGAAGAGGTCTAGAGTTCGAGACTTGTAACATTTTTTTAAAGAAAATTTTAACCTCCACATCAGCAAAAATAACGGGCCACGTCAGCAAAAATAACGGCTCAACTTGCACAGTCAGCATTCCGTCCGTTTTTTGGACGGAAAATCGAACGAAATGACCATTTTGTAAGTTTTTGAAAGTACAGTTGTTCGTTTGTAACAAAAAAAGTTTCGGTAACCACAATGAAAACCGGACCCCAGTACGATGATCAAAACGTTATTTATCCCTATATACTACCTTTCGGATTACTTTGCCTCAAGCTCATGTTGTGTGGGGATTTGGTTGAGTTGCACCAAACAAGAAAAAAACAAAAAAAAGGGGGGGATTTGGTTGAGAACTCTTAACATTTTTTCTAAGTTTGCTTCTATATGCAATTATATCATTCATAATATTTTATAATCTGCAACAAAGAAACGAATATCAAATGTCAACGTCTGAGAGTCCACTGTGTTAAGAAAACACAGACTGTTAGGCGTTAGCTGCCAATTTCTAACAAAGTGTGTTATAGATAGTTGAAACTTAAGTTTCATCATGCTGAAATCTTCCTGACAAATTTTTCCTTAGTTAAGAAAAATTAATCTGACATGGTCTTTCTTTGTTAAGTGAATTTCTGTGACATATTCATAAGAGATTCTTCGCAAAGTCTTGGAATGGCTTAAAAATCCTTAAATAGGTGTGTCATTTAGTCACTAGTTATGTTATCAATTCTCGTTTCTGTTTGACCAAACTATTTTAGAGTTTATTTGGCTATATATTGTCCATTGCTTTCCAGTTACCAATGTGACCAAAGCGAACCTGGTTGCGATGAGGATGGTGTTTCTAATTATTATAATATTCTCTCTTCAGTTACTTGTACAACTTCGATTCAAATTTTTGGAGTGCTGTGTACAAACACACAGTTGGCAAGGATTACAAATTTAAAACTGGTTACAATTCAGGGGACCGACTTGGCTGGGCATCTCTTTGGGTAAGTTCTTTGATGTATTTTTAAATTCGTTACGATGACTAAATGAATTAAGTTATAGTTCTCTTGCTAGCAATCTTTCTATAAGCTTCTAGTTCCCCGATTCAATCATGTGTTGGCAAATTACCATTCTCGTAGACAACTTCATCCTCTTATTACATTTTGACCTTTTTGGATTTAAGGACTAAATTTGGTTTGCTAATTTCCTGGGTGTAGGTTGGAGATGAAGCTGGTAAAGCAAAGACAGCCCCTATGAAGATGATAGTTCAGTTCATGCTCGAAGTGCCACGAGATAATATTAGATCTTCAAACTTGATGCTCCGTGTAAAAAAGAAGTTGAATGTTTGAGTCAATTTGCATGTTAGGTTCATATGCTTTCTTTAGATGTGAAATGTGTTCAAAATGCGGCAAGTAGTTATCAGGCTGAAGTCCTGTTGTAATGATAAATCTGTTAGGAAAAGTATATCTAGATATATATTTGCAACTTAGGAATGAGAGAAAAACTGAGTATATATATATATATATATATATATATATATATATATATATATATATATATATATATAAACTTATCTGTTGTAAACTAGAATTGTAAATATTATTGGTAAACAATGATATGTGGATTCTTTTTCTTTTTTTTGATAACTGGGAGCTTCTGGGTTATATCTTTGTTTTGATTGTAGTTGTAGCTTTTGCAATGGGAGAACCTGGTTTGTATATTTCTTTTTTTTTTTTCTCTTTTGTTGCTAAATTTGTATCTTTCTTTTCATTATAGTTTTAGCTTTAGCTATTAGGTTTCTCTTTAATCCCAATCAGTTATTTGAGCTACCCCCAATTATAAAATATACTCTCTCCATTCCACGAAAAAGAGGTTCATTTGCAAAATTTTTGAATAATAAAGATCCCTGAAAAAAAATTAAGTTGCTGTTATACAATATGTGATTCCCTCATGATGCCAACTTGGCTTGCCTTTTTCCTTCTCCTTTCTTCATTCGGCTTTACTGCTTCCTCTGGTGAATTCTCCTTTCTCTCCCCGTGACTCCTTTCAGATTGCCTATATAAGGAGAGCATACTGAATGAAAATAACAAGAACTTCTTAATAAGAATTCTCTCTAAAGAGTTTCTCTCTCTCCTTTTCTCTTGCTTATTCTCTCTAAATTTATGCAGCAAGTATAAGAGTATATTTTATACACTTTGCTAAGATTTTATAACACGTTATCAGCACGAAGTTTTGACCAACTGAGACGGTAAAATTAAATTTTTGTAATTTATTATTATACTACTGGTTGGACTATACCACCAATAATATAATTTTATTCTTATAATTGCATTTAAATTCTGCTATTTACAATGGTACCATCTATCGTTGTTAATCTTACAAGACTAAGTGGGAACCTTTTTACCATTTATTATTCCGCATTTAATATTCTGTTAGAATATCCTGTCGGTGTGAATTTCACCTGACCTGGTTCCATTATTATTACGCATTTAATATTCTGTCGGAATATCCTGTCGGACCTGGTTCCATTATTGTTACGCATTTAATATTCTGTCGGAATATCCTGTCGGTGTGAATTTCACCTGACTTGGTTCCATTATTTATTATTCGCATTTATTATTACATTGGGAATAACCCGTATATGCTATTCGATCTATCGCATGCATGGTGAAATTCTTTGTTATTCCATTATTTATTATTACATTGGAATAACTCATCTCACGACGACTCACCGTATGCATGGTGAAATTCTTACATTATTCCATTATTTATTATTACATTGGAATAATCATACTATCTGAACTACTGCATCTTAGGGTGAAGATCCATTTGCGAGTTTTGTATATATATATATATATATATATATATATATATATATATATTTATAATTGTATATATACATTAAAGATTGCATATTCTTTTTTACTAAAATAATATGCTAATAATATAAATATAAGATTATTTATATTTGCATTTTATCATCACTTGAGGTTGTGGTATAGTTTATTTTTTCTATATCATACATGCAATTATTTATTATTTTAATAAATAATAAAATTGTGTTTTAACCTAGGATAGATGTCAAACTTGATAAAAATAGATTTTTCTATTTTAAAATATCTGAAGACAACTATTTGGCTTGGGCACTTGATGCAGAATTGCACCTTAGTGCAAATAAGTTAGAAAAGACAATTACGAAATATAGCTCTAATGTTTATAGAATACCATCTACTTTGATTTTATGTGGAGATTCAGTTTCTGAAACCCAAATGTTAGAAAAAACGCTCTCAACTTTTCATCCCACCAACATTATTCTGTCACAACAATATAGACAGAGTAAGTTCACAAAAATCAGTGACTTATTGCCTATCCTCCTTGTTGCAAAAAAGAATAATGAATTGTTGTTAAAAAACTATCAAGTACGGCCAACGGGTTATACCCCATTGCCGAATATTAATAGCACGTCATTCCAGCAGAATAAACGTGACTATAGATGACCATATAATAAAAAGCCTTGGGGGCGAAAGAATAAACGAGGCCATCATAACAACAAATTCTAGAACCGCGACAATTGAGCCACCGAAGTGGCAAGTGTGCAGGCCGGGTAAAAATAAAGAAAATGCAACACAGATAAAGAACAAACCAGATGTTTGTTTTAGGTGTGGGATGAATGGGCATTGGTCGCAGACACATTGTAAATATTTGCCGAGGCATCTGGTTGATTTATTCCAGGAGTCTCAAAAGAACAAAGTAATGGAGGTAGAAACAAACTTTGTTAATCATCAATTAGATATTGTTGATGATCCACCAATGACCAACAATGAGAAAAAAGTTGTTGATATTACTGGACCTTCTGAGAGTATCTTTTGGGATAACTTTTAATTTTTATTTTAATTAAACACCCTGTATGTATAATATTATTAGTTTTCATTCTATACGTCGTATGTGTTTTTCATAAATAATATTTCTTATTTATGTGTCAGACCATTTTTTAATGAAGATCTTCTCGTCAGTTCTACTATTTATGAAAAATAGAATATCCTAGAAAAACTTCATTAAATTTCTTCTGGATTATATACTATGAAAATTAGAGCAATTGAGTCTCATACTCTTATGATTTTAAAAATCATAGATCCCAAATCCTTTATGATTTGGCATGAAAGACTCGGTCATCCAGGTACTTCTATGATGTGTCGTATTATTAAAAATTCTTTTGGTAATCCTCTCAAAAATAAGAAGGTTTTTCCCAATAGTGAATTTCCTTGTGCTGCGTGTTCTTGAGGAAAATTAATTATTCGACCATCACCAACAAAAGTTTTTAAGGAAGCTCCAAAATTCCTAGAGAGAATTCAAGGAGACATTTGTGGACCTATTCACTTATTGTCTGGCTCATTTCGATATTTCATGATTTTAATAGATACTTCAACTAATTGCACGCCCATTAATGTTAAGGGCTAACTTGCCTACCTCAGTTTGGGGTCATGCAATTCTTCATGCTAAAGTCATCATTCGAGTAAGACCAACGGCTCTTCAAAAATTTTCTCCTCTACAGTTAGTTCTTGGACAGATACCCAACATATCACACTTTCGAATTTTTAGAAATGCAGTATATGTTCCAATTGTACCTACACAAAGAACTAAGATGGGAGCCCAACGATGAATAGGTATTTATGTTGATTTTGATTCTCCTTCTATTATCAGATATCTTGAACCTTTAACTTGAGATATTTTTACTGCATGTTATGTAGATTGTCATTTTGATGAATCTATTTTTCCACCATTAGAAGGAGGGAAAGTTTTAAATAAAAAAAAACCCTCTGACATATCATGGAATGCATCATATTTAAATTCATTTGATCCTCGTACAGGATAATGTGAAATTGAAGTTCAAAGAATTATTTGTTTATAAAATATTACAAATCAAATGCCAGATGCATTTAATGATGCTAGAAAAATGATAAAGTCATATACACCTGCAGTGAATACTCCAGCAGAGATAGAAATACCTATTAAAAAATCAATTCCTGAAGAATTGACAAACAAGGTAATAGAAGAATCTAAACCACACCAGAAGCGTGGAAGACAAGTTGGTGCAAGAGACACTGTACCACGAAAATCAAAAGTAAATAAGGGAATCCCAGAAGGAATACCCACTCCAGAAGTAGCACTTATTCCAAGAGTGGGAATAACCCCAGAAGAAGTATAAATCGCTCCAGAAGTAGCACTTATTCCAAGAGTGGGAATAACCCCAGAAGAGGTACAAACCGCTCCAGAAGCAGTACATATTCCAAGAGTGGGAATAGCCCCAGAAGAGGTTCAAAATCTCAGTAAAGGGATAAGAGATGAACACTAAGAGATCTCAATAAATTATGTAAATGATGAGAAAATATGAGATTGAAGCAAAGTCATGATTGACGATATATTTGCTTTCTTTATAGCATAAGAAATTACTTTGATTCCTGACACGTATCCTGAACCACAAAACGTGGAAGAATGTCAGAAAAGAAAAGATTGGCCAAAATATAAAGATGCTATTCAAACTGAGCTACAATCTCTATTGAAAAGAGAAGTATTTGGACCAGTAGTTCAAACACCGCTGGGTGTAATCCCGGTTGAAAATAAAATCTCTATTGAAAAGAGAAGTATTTGGACCAGTAGTCCAAACACCGCTGGGTTTATTCCCGTTTGGAAATAAATGGGTATTTGTATGAAAAACGAAATGAGAAAAATAAAATTGTGAGATATAAAGCCCGACTTGTAGCTCAAGGGTTTTCACAAAAATCTGGTATTGATTATCAGGATACAGACTCTCTAGTACGTAATGGATGGAGTCACTTTTCGCTTTCTGATAGGTATGACAACCATGGAAGGTTTGGATACACGTCTGATGAATGTTGTAACAACATACCTATATGACTCACTTGAAGTGAGATTTATATGAGAATCCCTGAAGGATTAAAAATGGCTGAATCATAAAAGCCCCGTCACATATAGTCAATAAAGTTTCAACGCTTATTATATGGATTGAAATAGTCTGGTCATACGTGATATAATCGACTTAGTGATTATTTAATAAAAGATGGATATATAAATGATCATATATGTCCATGTTTTTTTATTAAGAAATCACAAAGTGAATTTTTCACCATTGTTGTATATGTGGATGATTTGAATTTTGTAGGTACTCCTGAAGAACTCACAAGAACTGCTACTTATTTAAAAGATGAATTTGAAATGAAAGATCTTGGAAAGACAAAATTCTATTTGAGAATACAAGTGGAGCATTTAGCATCTGGAATTTTTGTTCATCAATCCATGTTCATCAATCCACATATGCTGAAAAGATTCTCAGCCGTTTTCATATGGATAAAGCTCATCTTTTGACTACCCCGATAGTTGTTCGATCTTTAGAAGTTGATAAAGATCCATTTCAGCCTCTAGAAAGCGGGGAAGAAGTTCTTGGACCTGAAGTTCCATGCCTAAGTATAATGGAAGAAGTTCTTGGACCTGGAGTTCCATACCTAAGTGCAATAGGTGCTCTTATGTATCTTACAAACTGTACACGACCTGATTTTGCTGTCAACTTGTTAGCAAGATACAATTCTTCTCCGACTAAGAGATATTGGGATGGGATCAAACACATTTTGAGATACCTCCGTGGAAGTATTGATATTGGTTTATTTTATCCAAGAGATTCAACTTCGCGATTGGTTGGATATGCCGATGTAGGATATTTATCAGATCCACACAATGAAAGATCACAAACAGGTTATGTATTTACATATTGTGACACGGCTATATCCTGGAAATCCACAGCAAACCATGACAACTACATCTTCAAATCACTCAGAGATTCTCGCTATACATGAATCAAGCAGAGAATATGTTTGGTTGAGATCAATTATTCAGCATATTCAAAAGTCATGTGGATTACCATCAATCAAAGACATTCCTACAATTCTGTATGAGGATAACGTTGCATACATTTCTCAACTTAGAGGAGGATACATCAAGGGAGATAGAACAAAGCACATTTCACCTAAATTCTTCTTCACACATGAGCTACAAAAGAAGGGTGATATAGATGTGCATCAAATTCGATCATGTGATAATCTAGCCGACTTATTCACAAAGTCGTTACCAAATGCAACGTTTACAAAATTTCGAAAAAGGATCGGAATGTGTCGACTGAAAGACTTATGGCAACATTTCATCAAGGAGTAATGAATTCCTTTTGAGGGGAAGACTGTACTCTTTTTCCTTAGTCACGGTTTTTATCCCAATGGATTTTTTCTGATAAGGTTTTAACGAGGCAGTCAATTAAGATATTTATGTAAAAGATATGTACTCTTTTTCCCTTCGTTAAGTTTTTCCCACTGAGTTTTCTTAACAAGGTTTTTAATGAGACATAATCTTCAATCATAGGGAATCAGGGGAAGTGTTATACAATATGTGATTCCCTCATGATGCCAACTTGGCTTGCCTTTTTCCTTCTCCTTTCTTCATTCGGCTTTACTGCTTCCTCTGGTGAATTCTCCTCTCTCCCTGTGACTCCTTCAGATTGCCTATATAAGGAGAGCATACTGAATGAAAATAACAAGAACTTCTTAATAAGAATTCTCTCTAAAGCGTTTCTTTCTCTCCTTTTCTCTTGCTTATTCTCTCTAAATTTATGCAGCAATTATAAGAGTATTAGTCCGTTGCTTGTTGCTTAAGAACTACTCAAGTACTCAAGTATTAGTCCTTTTCTCTTAATAAGAACTACTCAAGTTTCGCACAAGTTGTTTAGTCCGTTGCTTGTTGCTTTCGAGAGCATTCTCCGTTGCAGTTGCGACACAAACAACACAAGTTTTAGACAAAATAAAAGAAAGAGAGTCCTATCTTTAGGGCCTTTTTTGACTAGCCGAAATTTGGCTCGGCCTGTTGTGGCCCAACCTGTGGGTGCCCTGACCCGTCCATGAATTTCGTTTATATGTTCAAGATTTATCCCATAATACTAATGATAATTTAATATTTTTCTACAAGTAGTTCTCCCATTCTTTTTTTTTTCTCCTAGTAACATGAGTAACTCACTTATTAAAGAAATAATAAAAAAGAATTTAACAACCTACTTTAATTTTCTTTAGCTCAATGCAATAGTTTTACTTATAAATTTGTTGAAATTATGATATTTCAAACGAAAATTATTATTGCTTGTGGGATTATTTTATTTTGTACATATATTGTGCTAGTTTATTTCTGAAATTTATAATACTTAATATAAATTTGTGAAGAATGAATTAAATTGATTGAATGAATAAAAAGACTAACCCAAAAAAATAAAATAAAAAATACAAAAAGTACGCAGGGCACCCGACCCGTCACTCCTTGGGTCACGTGCCTTTTATTTTAAACCTATAAAAACCTAGGCCACTTTGGCCCAGTCCTGTCTTAACTAGACTCGTTTGGCTTGGTCTACCTGTTTGGAAGGTCTACTTATGATTAGGAATTCAAATTTTATAAAACAGAAAAAGATAGAATGATTAAGGGATTGGTTAACATCAAATTAATTTTGATCAATTGATCAATATATTGTCGATAAACAGACTGAGAGGTGACTCTTTCTGCATGTCAGCACTGTATTGGTCAATTAACCAACTTACTTTATGGTAACTGGATCCGAATGATTACATTCTTTTCTTTAAAGAAAAGTGATAAGTACTTATATCGACTTATATAGAATTTTTAGAGCGCTGTATTTTTCAATTCAATTCAATTACGACAATATATAATTGTACGTTATGCATTAATAACTGTACGTTTACTTTGAATTGAAAAATTGAAATATCAACCCCCTATTTTTGTGGCAGTATAAATCTTTTTAGACTTTCTTTTATGTACATACGTTTTTTTAATTGTTGAAACTTTGTTATCAAAATCTACCTACCTTAATTCTCAATATGGGTTAGCTAATAAGCCAAATCAGCCAACCCATTCAGCAATCCAGGGTATATACCGTATAATATACTTTTTGACTGAAATTGGAGTCCTAAATGTGGTTCGAAATTTGGTCATTGAAATGGAATTTTGAATTATTCATTATAAAATACACATAAATATATATAATATTTAATTAATATAAGGACGAATAGACATGACAAAATATGAATTTAGTTTGGTTTTGATTTACATAAAATGATTATGGGTCTAAATAAGAATTAAAATCATATTATCCATTTTTAATATGGTTTGTATGGGTTGAACCCAAATGGTTATAGTTTTAATATAGATCGACCTATATTTTTTTTTTTGAAATTTATGTACTTTTTCTCTTCCCATCTTCCATTCATTAATTTTCTCTACATAGATTAATAAAATATCAATAATAATATACTAAATATTATATAACATTAACTAAATATTAATTATTTTTTTGGGGGGTGAGAGTTTACACAATCAGTAAATATTATTTTTTTTAGGGGTGAGGGTACAGTGAGGGTGGCAAGTATACATAATCACTGAATATTTTTTTTGGAGAGAGTGAGGTGGGATGTATACATAATCAATAAATATTATTTTTTTGAGGGATAGGGATAGGAGTGGGGGGTGGGGTGGGGGGTGGGGTGGGGTGTATACATAATCAATAAATATTATTTTTTTTGGTTGGGTTGGGTTGGGTTGGGTGGGGTGGGGTGGGGTGGGCAAGGTGAGGTGTATACATAATCAATAATTTTTTTTTTTTTTTTTTTTGGGGGGTTGGGTGTAAGACCCACTTTTTATGAATAAAGATGATTTTTTTTATAATTATCATTTTGAATATTATGGAATGAATTTAATATAATGTTATAGTTGTGGGTAATATTTACAAATTTTACAAAGTATGCAAGTTGTCAAATTATATTCGATTGGTCGGGAAATATTCTTTTTGTCAGGGAATATCTGTACGACGGTACAATCATTGGTGGACCCCACAACAGAATTATTGTCGGATTAAGAAAACGATAAAAATATTTTATGAAAATAACGGCGGAAGTTTTACCGTTAATATTGTTGAACTACTCGGTAGTAAAATGCGATGTAATGGCATTGGTTGCATAGTAACACACGATATTGATTATTAAGGCTTACGTGATAAGTCACTCAGTTTTGTTTTATTAGTATTATTAATGTAATAAAACACAAAAACTTTTTATATAAAACAGAATACTTTTATAAAGTTAATCGTTTTATTAGGCTAATAGTAAAATCTTTTTATATAAAAGAAAATACTTTTATAAAGTTATACATTTTTTATTAGACAATAATTAGAATATATTATATTTTATATATAGCATAGCATAGTGTTTGTATAGTAAAATCTTTTATAAAGTTATTCGTTTTATTAGATTATAAATAGAATATATTATATTTTATTTAAAAGATTTTGCTTTAAATATGGATAGTCAGATTAAAGTAAATCAATCTGGACCGTTCATGAGTTAGTTCTTATCACGATCCATTTTTCTATAAATAGAAGCTCATTCCTTCATTATTTTCTTACGAATTCACTGAAACTCTAGAGAGAAATTATAGAGAGAAAGAAGAAAAGTATTCTACTACTTCACTACTCCGATATCAAGTTTCTTTTACGGTAAAGGGTATTATTTTTTTTATATTCATGAAGAGAACTTACATTATTCCATTCTTTATTATTACATTGGAATAACTTTGTATCTGATCTACCCTATACTTGGTGATTTACATTTTGTTATTCTATTCATTATTATTCTATTGGAACATCATCACATGCATGCATTATCATGGGACTGATTTCGTTTTATTATTACTGTTGGAATATCACTGTCATGTGTTTTTCAGGACTGGTTAAATCTTTATTATTTTGTTGGAATATCCTATACATGCATTCGTTTCATGGGACTGGTTCCGTCTTTATTATTCTATTGGAATATCCTGTCATCATGTGATTTTTCTGTGGGACTGATTCCGTTATTTATTATTACCGTTGGAATAACACATCATCAAAGTATCGCATACATGGTGATTTTTTGTTGTTATTCTATTCTTTATTATTACATTGGAACATCACTTGGCGGTGCAATTTACTTTGACTGGGTTAGTTATTTATTATTACATTGGAATAACACATACATCTGAAGTACCGCATGCATGGTGATTTCTTTTGTTATTACATTCTTTAATATACTCGGTTGGTTAAAGTTTTGACTTCTATACTCCATGAAATTAGTGGAATATCCTTGATATTTTGCGCTTCATCCGATATTTTTCATGGAAATATTCTTACGAGCATTCTTGAATTTTACTCTACAAAAAGTATCATGTTGACAATTTGGACGTTATTAGTTCTGGACAAATTAATTCGTGAACTTGTTTTTATTGAATTCTTATATCATTGTCATCATCCTCATGTTTATATTATGTTGAAAGTCATCTGTGTCCTGTAGTGCATAGATGGATTTGGTATGATTATGACCAGGGATTATTCGGTATAATCATGACCGTAATGTTACAAATGATATGGTAAAAGTCCTCATTGGCCCGTAGTGCATTGATGGACAGTTGTTGGCATGATCATGACCATTAATGAATACACGAATATCCTTGGCCCGTAGTGCATGGAAAATTTGTGGTCGTGATACTAAAGAATATCCTTGGCCGTAGTGCAGGGGTGATTCGATGATGTGGATTAATTATTAAGCTGAGTCTCAGCGATAAAAGTGATGAAAAACTTTTTAAATCATAAAAGATAGTAGAATTTATTCTCTACTTGACTCTTTTAATGGATTGCTTGTTCCGCTGCAGTTAAACTTGATGTCTATTGTATATTATCAGTTTAACATTGTTGAAGACTAATAATGATAATTTATTCTGCATTATCTTAGTCATAATATTTCTTACTGGACTAGTTGAGCTCACCCTTTCTTTCACTGTTCTCTTCAGGAAATGAGAACGTAGCTGGGACGAGTCGGGGAATGGAATGATGGTCCTAGATGGTGTATTAGTAGTCCTCACTATTTTGTTAAATAGTGTTATAATAAATGTAATGAGGACTTATTCTGAGAGTGGATATTGTATAGAAGATAGTATTTGTATTAAAACTCACAGCTCTCTTGTTGTATTTTAAAGATTGTATTTGTATTTTGTACCATGTATTTGGCGACTCAGAATAGGTGATGTATACCTATTTTGGGGGCGTCACAGTTGGTATCAAAGCTTAGGGATATGATCCCTGGTTGAGATGTGAGATAAGAACTAGGAGGGGAGAGACGGGAAATTCTTTCGCTAGTATGACCTACCTAAGTTTATTTGGTATTTAATTGGTCGGTCAGAGTATAGGGATAATATGTGATATGTTATTTAACTCTTGTTTTGTGACAGTATTTAAAAATGACATCCGAGAATGTTGAGAACATCAATGGAGCACAGGAGATCGTTGAGTCTCCACAGATCAATAATCAGGATAATGTGTATCAGGAAGGCGGCAAACCTAAGGCAAACAACAACACTGACCAAATGATGAACGATGGAATGTTCCGAGGCTTCATGCAATTCATGCAACATCAGGCGAGAGCGGCTCTCGCATCTAAAAATGCGGTGGAAATCTTGCAACTCTCGGATGGGTCACCGCCAACCGGTTTAAGGCTGGGACCACGGAGTTTTTGGAGAGCCAAAACCACTTAAAAGCGGAGGCGTGGATTAAGCGAGATCAACAAGATATTTGATGTATTGGGATGCTCAGGAGCAAAGGTTCCTTTGCCACTTTCATGTGTTGTGCGGAGGTGATTCTTGGTGGGAATCTATAAAGCGTACTCGACCGCCGCATTGAAGATGTCTTGGGAGAAGTTTCAGAGGCATTCAGCGACAAGTACTTTCGAAAGTATTTGTCACATGAAAGAGGTAGAGTTCATCAATTGGAACAAAACAACATGAAGTATCGCGATCTGAAGCCAAGTTTGTAGAGTTGTCGATTTGCGTCCCATTTGGTTGATAATGAGGAGAGAAGAGACGCGAATGTTTTTAAGAGGTTTGAAACACGAGATATCGTCAATATCTTATCTCTCATAAACTATGTTTGTATTCATATGTTATTAATAGGGC
Organism: Panax ginseng; assembly: GCA_020205605.1. NCBI lineage: Eukaryota > Viridiplantae > Streptophyta > Magnoliopsida > Apiales > Araliaceae > Panax > Panax ginseng. Next base: position 28,766,235 of record CM035149.1, read on the forward strand.
TCAGTTATTGGAGCGTGATAATGAGTTATCCCAACCAAAAGATAGCGAACCAAAGAAAGTGATAATACTAGTGAGAGAGGCGATCGTGAGCGGTGACAACAAGCGTGGAGGAAATCAACGGGCGAAATGGTAATCACTTTGGTGGTAATCGGGGCCAAAACAATAAGAATGGACATTTCAATAAGAGAAGATTCAACAATGATGGAAAGGCGTCGGACCAAATTTTGTCGTTAAGGAAGGAGAAGCGACCACTATCATATGCTTCAAATGCGGAGGGAGGGACACATCGGTCAAACTACGCAATGTCGTCAAAGCATGTTATAATTGTGGAAGAGAAGGTCACCTAGCCCGATTTTGTATGCGTTCACCAGAAGACAAGTTCAACTAGGATGGAGGCACCAAAGGTAGTCGGAAAAAGTCAAAGCCGGTAGTGCAAGGAGAAGCGTTTGTTGTGACCTCCCAGAAAAAAAGGAACCCGACGAGGTCATCACGGGTAAGCTTATCATAAACTCTAGAAAAGTTTATACCTTATTTGATACCGGTTCTACCCATTCTTTTATTTCTTCTACTTGCGCTCAACGTTTAAATTTGACTCCAGAGAAATTGGACTTTAACTTATCTGTTGAAACTCCGTTGGGAGAAACCTTCATTGCATCCACTGTTTATAAGTCTTGTTTGGTTCAAATCGGTACCCTCACACGTTACCGTCGATCTTATTTCATTGAAAATACTTGCATTTGATGTAATTCTAGGGATTGATTGGTTAACTACTCATCATGCAAAATTGATTATTTTTTCGTAAGGTTATTAGCTTTCATATTCTAACCAACCTATTATGCGAATTCAAACAACCAAACCATTAAAATCAATCTTTGTCATCTCAAGCCATAAAAGCTATTCGTTTATTGAAAAAGCGGATGTCAAGCTTTCTTAGCTCATATCACGGATCTAAACAAAAATAAATCGAGTTTTGAATGATATTTCTATTGTTAATGAATTTCACGACATATTCACGAAGAACTTCTAGCCTACCCCAGGCGTGAAATTGAATTTTGTATCGACCTTGAACCGGTACAAAACCTATTTCAAAGCCCCATATCGAATAGCTCTATTGAACTTCGAGGAGTTAAAGACCCAATTGCATGAATTGTTAGACATTGGCTTTATTAAGTCCTAGTACTTCTCCTTGGGGTGCTCTGTTCTATTCGTGAAGAAGAAAGATGGGAGTATGTGACTTTGTATTGATTATCGAGAGTTGAATCATGTCACCATCAAAAATAGGTACCCATTGCCGCGTATTGATGACTGTTTGACCCGATTGCAAGGAGCCAAATTCTTTTCAAAGATTGATCTTCGTTTAGGATATCACCGATTGAAGATTAGAGCAGATGACATTCAAAGATGGCTTTTCGGAACTCGATACGGGCATTATGAGTTCTAGTCATGTCTTTTGGATTGACTAATGCTCCTGCTTTACCTTCATGGATATGATGAGCCAAGTATTCAAGGAATATTTGGATCACTTTGTGGTCATCATTATTGATGACATCCTCATATATTCAAAACCCGTGAAGATCATGAAAGCAACACTTGATTTGATACTCAAAAGCTTTGTGAATATAAGCTTTATGCCAAGTTGAAGAAATCCGAGTTACGGCTTGAGGAAGTAGCATTCCTTGGGCACGTGGTATCAAGTCATGGAATATCTCATTGACCCATCAAAGATTGAAGCTATTCAAAGTGGGAGCAACCTAAATCGATGGTAGAAGTCACGTAGCTTTCTCGGTTTATTTGGTTATTATCGAAGATTCGTGGAAGGATTTTCTCGAATCGCTACTCCACTAACTCGGTGACTCGAGAAAGATACAAAGTTTGGTTTGAAGCGAGGAATGTGAGAAGAGTTTTCAAGAACTCAAGAGGAGGCTCATTTCAAAGCTCTCTTACGACAATACCATCGGTTCGGAGGATTTGTCATCTACTGGTGATGCTTGGGCAAAGGGTTAGGATGTGTTCTCATGCAATATGGGAAAGTCATAGCCTATGCCTCACGATAACTCAAAGAATATGAGAGGAATTATCCTACTCATGATCTAGAGTTGGCAGCTGTTGTCTTCGCATTAAAGATTTGGAGGCATTACTTGTATGAGGAGAAAATGGAGATCTTTACGGATCATAAAAAGTCTCAAATATTTCTTCACTCAAAAGGAACTCAACATGCGACAACGACGTTGGCTTGAAGCTATTGAAAGATTATGATCATACCATCAATACCATCTGGAAAAGCGAGCGTGGTGGGCGGCGCATTGAGTAGAAGATCATATACGGGTACGAGTGCGATATTGTCAGCGCAAAGGCCCATTTTGTGTGACTTACAAAGGATGGATATAGAGTTAAAGACTCCAGGGACCCATGTGATGATGGCGAACATGCGAGTAGAACCGACTTTAATTGATAAAGTTAAAGCTGCTCAAACTACAGACCTGGAGCTGATGCGTATGAGGAAGAAAGTGCAAGAATGTGTTATGCCGAAAGCAAGAATCGATGATGAAGGAATACTTCGAGTCAACTCCAGACTTTGTATTCATAACGATCCTGAGTTAAAGTATAAAATCATGATGGAGGCGCACAACACACCGTTTGCAATCCATCCTGGGAGTACCAAAATGTATCATGATCTTCGTCATACATTTTGGTGGAGCAATATGAAGTGAGAGATAGCGTTGTTTATCTCAAGGTGTCTAACTTTTCAACGAGGCAAAGCGGAGCATCAAGTACCAAATGGTCCATTGCAACCACTTAAAATTCCAGAATGGAAGTGGGAGCACATTACCATGGATTTAGTTACTGGTCTTCCCAAGGTTTCTCAAGGCATTGATGCAATTTGGGTCATTGTTGATAGATTGACCAATTCTTCTCACTTCTTACCAATAAGAGAAACTTATACACTTGAACGTCTTGCTCGTATATACATAAACGAGATTGTAAGACTGCATGGTATGCTAGTATCCATAGTTTCTGATCGAGACCCAAGATTCACTTCACGATTTTGGGTTAGTTTGCAAAAAGCTATGTGCACGGATTTGCGATTTAGTTCGGCATATCATCCTCAAATGGACGGACAATCAGAGAGGACTATTCAAACTCTGGAAGATATATTAAGACTCTGTGTCCTTGACTTCAAGGGAAGTTGGGACAAGTTCTTATCATTGGTGGAGTTTTCCTACAATAGTTATCAAGCAAGTATTGGCATGGCTCCATTCGAAGCGTTGTATAGAAGAAAGTGTCATTCTCCAGTATGTTGGGATGAGGTGGGTGAAGCAATGTTGTTGGGACCGGAGTTGGTACGTATGACTACGGAAAAGATTTTAGCGATTCGACAACATATAAAAACCTCACAAATATCGACAAAAGAGTTATGCTGATCTTCATCGAAAGGACGTGGAATTCGATATAGGAGATCATGTGTTATTACGTGTTACTCCATGGAAAGGAGTTACGAGATTTGGAAAGAGAGGAAAGCACAATCCTCGATTCATTGGCCCATTTTTAATCCTCGATCGAGTAGGAACTGTGGCCTATAGACTCGCTTTACCGCCAAATATGTCTCGTGTTCATAACGTTTTTGACATATCCATGTTACGTAAATATGTGGAAGACCCGAACCACATTATTGAGTTAGAACTGGACGAAATAGCGGAAGATTTAACGTATGAAGAGGTTCATGTTCAAATCTTGGATAAGAAGGAACATATTCTACGCTCAAGGTTATACCTCAAGTCAAAGTTTTATGGAGGAACCACGATGTTGAGGAAATGACACAGGAGTTAGAAATCGAAATGAAATCAAGGTATCCTTACCTCTTTGACATACCAAGTACGTACCCTAATTTTGAGGTGAAATTTCTTAAGAAGGGAGGTTGTAAGACCCCAGTTTTTATGAATAAAGATGATTTTTCTATAATTATCATTTTGAATATTATGGAATGAATTTAATATAATGTTATAGTTGTGGGTAATATTTACAAATTTTGCAAAGTATGTAAGTTGTCATATTATATTTGATTGGTCGGGAAATATTCTTTTTTGTCGGAGAATATCAAATGCGATGGTACAATCATTGGTGGACCCCACAACAAAATTATTATTATGGATTGAGAAAATGACAAAAATATTTTATGAAAATAATGGCGGAAGTTTTACCGAATTAATCTTGTTGAACTACTCGGTAGTAAAAATGCGCGATGTACTGGCGTGGTTGCATAGTAGCACACGATATTGATTATTAAGGCTTACGTGATAAGTCACTCAGTTTTGTTTTATTAGTATTATTAACGTAATAAAACAGAAAAACTTTTTATATAAAACAGAATACTTTTATAAAGTTATTCGTTTTATTAGGCTAATAGTAAAATCTTTTTATATAAAACAAAATACTTTTATAAAGTTATCTGTTTTATTAGACAATAATTAGAATATATTATATTTTATTATGCATAGTATTTGCATAGTGCCTACATAGTGTTTGCATAGTAAAATCTTTTATAAAGTTATTCGTTTTATTAGATTATAAATAGAATATATTATATTTTATTTAAAAGATTTTGCTTTAAATATGGATAGTCAGATTAAAGTAAATCAACTGGACCGTTCATGAGTTAATTCTTATGCGATCCATTTTTCTATAAATAGAAGATCATTCCTTCATTATTTTCTTACGAATTCTTTGAAACTCGGAGAGAGAAATTATAGAGAGAAGAAGAAAAGTATTCTACTACTTCCTTACTATTAGATATCAATTTTCTTTTTACGGTAAAGAGGGTATTTTTTTTTCATATTCATGAAGAGAACTTACATTATTTCATTCTTTATTATTACATTGGAATAACTTTGTATATCTGTGATCTACCCTATACTTGGTGGTGATTTACATTGTTATTCTATTCATTATTATTACATTTGGAACATCATCTATTCATGCGTTTCTCATGGGACACGGGTTCCGTCTTTATTATTACATTGGAATATCACATGCATGCGTTTTTCTGTGGGACTGGACGGTTAAAATCTTTATTATTTTGTTGGAAATATCACATGCATACATGCGTTTTATGCTTGGGGACTTATTCGTTATTTATTATTACATTGAAATAACTTTGTCTATCTGAAATCTGCATACATGGTGATTTTTTTTGTTATTCTATTCTTTATTATTTTGTTGGAACATCTCAGAAGGTGCAATTTACTTTGACTAGTTCCGTTACTTATTATTCTATTGGAATAACTATGTCTATCAAAATACCGCATGCATGGTGATTTCTTTTGTTATTCCATTCTATAATATACTCGGTTGGTTAAAGTTTTAACTTCTATACTCCATGAAATTAGTGGAATATCCTTGATATTTTGCGCTTCATCCGATATTTTTTTATGGAAATATTCTTCAAGCATTCTTGAATTTTACTCTACAAAAAGTATCATGTTGACAATTTGGGCGTTATTGGTTCTGGACAAATTAATTTGTGAACTTGTTTTATTGAATTCTTATATCATTGTCATCATCCTCATGTTTATATTATGTTGAAAGTCATACGTGGCTTTTGTAGTGCATAGATGGACTTGGTATGATTATGACCAGGGATTATTCGGTATAATCATGGTAGTAATTTTACAAATGATATGGTAAAAGTCCTCATTGGCCCGTAGTGTATTGATGGATAATTGTTGGCATGATCATGACCATTAATGAATACACGAATATCCTTGGCCCGTAGTGCATGGAAAATTTGTGGTCGTGATACTAAAGAATATCCTTAGCCGTAGTGCAAGGGTTATTCGATTATGTGGATTAATTATTAAGTTGACTCTCAGCGATAAAAGTGATGAAAAACTTTTTAAATCATAAAAGATAGTATAATTTATTCTCTACTTGACTCTTTTAATGAATTGCTTGTTCTGCTGCAATTAAACTTGATGTCTATTGTATATTATCAATTTAACATTGTTGAAGACTAATGATAATTTATTCTGCATTATCTTAGTCATAATATTTCTTACTGGGCTAGTTAAGCTCACCCTTTCTTTCACTGTTCTCTTCAGGAAATGAGAACGTAGCTGGGACGAGTCGGGGAATGGAGTGATGGTCCTAGATGGTGTATTAGTAGTCCTCACTATTCTGTTAAATAGTTTTATAATAAATATAATGAGGACTTATTCTGAGAGTGGATATTGTCTAGAAGACAGTATTTGTATTAAAACGCATAGCTCTCTTGTTGTATTTTAAATATTGTATTTGTATTTTGTACCATATATTTTGCGACTCAGAATAGGTGATGTATACCTATTTTGGGGGCGTCACATGGGGTGTACATATAATCAATAAATATTACTCCTTTTGTCCCATGATAAAAGTCTTTGTTACTATTTTGGGTAGTCTCATTTTAAATGTCTACTTTCATTTAATAACGAAACTTTTAAACATTTTTTCCTATTATACCCGTAACATTAATTATCTCTCTCCATATTTAATAAGTATAATTAGTTATATGCTGAAAATATTTTGAATTGAAAAGCTAGAAAGTTACTCTCCCACCTACATTGAAAATAATTAATGACATACTATTATGGGTAGGCGAGGTGGGTTAGGGGCGTGTGGGAGGCGGATGGGGTGAGAGTGTATACATAATCAATAAATATTATTTTGGGGGGAGGGAGGGAGAGAGGAGGAGGCGGCAAACTGGGGCCAAGATCAAGCGAATTCGAAGCTAAAAAGGCCACGGGTTTTCTTTGGCTAAAATTGAAGCCAAAAGTCAAGCTGCCGAGACCACCAATTCGTGCCTATTTTATGCTATTTTTTGGGTTTGGCCCAAATCTGCCCATTGGCGGGTGGTGGTAAGGGCCAAAAATGCTCGGGTTTTACTGGGCTAAAATTTTGGCCCGCGGGTGGGAGCAGGTGGGTGGGTGGGTGGGGTGAGAGTGTATATGTGACGTCCCCAAAATAGGTATACACCACACTGATTCTGAGTCGCCAAATACATGGTACAGAAAGCAAACTACAACTTCAATAATACAATTATCGTGAAAAATACGACAACACATACTGTGAGTTTAAATACAAATAATGTCATCTAGACAATATCCACACCCAAATGAGTCCTCATTACATTTATTCATACACTATTTTACAGAAATAGTGAGGACTGCTAAAACATCTTTCTAGAACCATCACTCCATACCCCGACTAGATCCTGCTATGTTCTCACCTCCTGAGAAGAAAAATGGAACAAAAAAGAAAAGGGTGAGCTCAACTAGCCCAGTAAAGAATATTATGACTAAGATAATATATAACAAATTATCGTTAGTCCTCAACAAGGAAAAATCTGATAGAATACAATAGACAACAAATTTTAGATCAACAACTGCAGCGAAAATATCAATTCATTAGAAGAGTTAAGTAAAGAATGAAATCTACTATCATCGATGAATTTAAAAGTCCATCATCAATATTTTATCCTTGTAACATCAATCAATATACATCTTTGCACTACGGGCCAAAGATATTCATTTATATCACCAGTTGGTCATGTTCATCTCAACACTTGTTCATCTTTGCACTACGGGCCAAAGATATTCATCAGGTAATTATTCATCTTTGCACTACAGGCCAAAGATATTCATCAAGTATCACCATTAAGGACTGAGGATGATGAAAAATATTTTAGAGAACGAATCTAGTGAGACAGAAGGACAAATATTAGGGATTTGTATTACAGTTTATCCAAGATCAATAATACTCCATAATAACCAATTTTGAAGCAGAATTCAAAAATAAAGCTCAAAATATGGATACAATCAAAGATAGCAACCATAAAAAACTATCTGGAAGAAAAAAAAGAAAATTTTCTTTTTCAGTGAATAGTGTCGTATTTGTGAATAGTGCCGTATACGTGAATAGTGCCGTAAACGTGAATAGTAACCCCGACACAAAAAGGTATAAATTCCACAAGAAAAATCATACTTCGTGAACAATACTCATGAATAATGTCGTATTCGTGAATAGTGTCGTATACGTGAATAGTGTCGTATACGTGAATAGTAACCCCGACACAAAAAGTATCAAATTTGATTAAAAGTTCAGATCAATACTTCGGCATAATGATATTGAAGGAATAATATCATATATGAAGAAAATAACATCCCTTACCTCAAAATAACGATACTTCTGACTGGAATATCGTATATAAAGCCGAAGGAAACTTGTACCGTATATCAACACTCAAAGTATCAAAATACTCACGAAATACGCTCAATAATATAGAGAGAGAAAGAGAGAAAACTTGTTTCTGGTGTGATTTTCAATTCTAACTTAGCCCTCTATTTATAGGAAAATGTTAGCACGTCGAAGCAGACTTGACCTGCTACCTGATGGCTTTACTTGCTACTATTGCCACCCACCACATTTGAAATTCAATTTGAGCACATTTCTCACCAACCAATTCTAGAATTTTCCAAAATGTTTTATCATTTAAACAATAATCAGAAACTTTAATAATTCATAAAAAATAGCCCTTTTATCATAAAAATACGAATTTTATATCCATTCCACACGAAATCGAATTCTCTACAACTTTGCAGAAAAAAGTTTTTCTAAATTCCAAACAGAAAATATCCGAAATTCACAAACGGATGATTTTTAATACCTCCACACCGACAAAATACTGATAAAACACCTCAGCATTGATTCCTTCATTAATAACCACATAAATAAATCCATCATTTATATCCACATCAAATAAGTATTTCCTTATCATATAAATCAATAATTAATTATTCTCAAATAATATTACAGAATCACAATTATGACAACTAGGCCATTCCTAGGAAAGAGGGGGCTTTCCGATAAGGATTTCTCCTTACTGGCGCGCAATTAGATTATCTAATCTCTCCTCGACAGAACTTTCTAGACATTGCCAATAATGTTATCTAATAATATTATTCAAATAATATGAATTATTGATCTGATAATGGGAAATACTGTGCAGCGACAATTATTGAAACAATATAAACTATCAACGCAACAATTATTGAATCAATAAAATAAAATATTGAATAAAGAATTCATCGTAACAATTATTGAGTAGTGCCTTCACGTAAGAATCAATAATTCAAAAATACATGCAATACCGCAAGTGTACTGCTCTTTATGCAACCACATGTACATCGTATTTTAACCACCAGGTATTCCAATAGTGTTAACGGTAACAATTACGCCGTTATTCATAAAAACTCATACTTTGTCATTTTCTTCATCGAACAGTTATTCCGTTATGGGTCTCAAATGACTGCGTCGTCGTACGGATATTTCCGACAAAAAGAATATTCCACGACCAAACGAATATTCCCCGACAACAATGAATATTTTATAACCACTTGCTTATTTTACAAAATTTGCACATTTCACCCATAACTATAATATTATATCAAATTAACCCTTATTAATTCAAAATAATAATTGGAGTAAAATTCAATATTATTTATAAAAAACTGGGGTCTTACAACCTCCCCTTCTTATGAAATTTCGTCCTTAAAATTGACGTACGTACCTAGTATTTCGAAAAGGTGAGGATACCTCGCTTTCATTTTTTATTCCAACTCCCAGGTCATTTCTTCAATAGCATGGTTCCTCCATAAAACCTTAACTTGTGGTATAACCTTTGTGCGTAGGAGATGCTCTTTCCTATCCAAGATCTTAACAGGTACCTCCTCGTGTGTTAAATCTTCGGCTATCTCATCTGGTTCTAACGCAAAAATATGGTTCGGGTCATCCACATATTTATGTAACATCGATACGTGAAAAATGTTATGAACACATGACATACTTAGCGTTAAGGCGAGTCTATAGGCCACAGTTCCTACTCGATCCAGGATTTCAAATAAATCGAAGGTTTGGGCTTTCTTCTCTTCATCGACTCTTACTTCTAGAATAACGCCTTTTCACATTCTTCTTCATATTCATCAGCTCTAGGTCTGTAGCTTGAGCGGCTTTAACATTATTGATTAAAGTCGATTCTACTCATATATTTAACATCATAACGTGGGTCCCTAGAGTCTTTAACTCTATCTTTATCCTTTGTAAGTCGTACAAAATGGGTCTTTGTGTTAACAACATCACACTCGTACTCGCATACAATCTTCTACTCAACGCGTCAGCTACCACGTTCGTTTTTCCATGATGGTATGGTCAGAACATGTGCCAAAATGAGTTGCCTCTTGAGCTCTTGGAAAATCTTCTCGCATTCCTCGCTCAATACAAATTTTGTATCTTTCCGAGTCAGCTAAGTTAACGGAGGAGCGACTTGAAAAAATCCTTCCACGAATCTCCGATAGTAACCAGCTAAGCCTAAAAAGCTACGTATTACGATTACTGACTTAGGTTGCTCTCAACTGTGACTCATATCCCAACCTTAGATAGCACATCACAATGGCGCCTATCAGTTTACCACCACACGCATATAACGTCCCCTACGGAGAGTCTGGCTTTAGTGCATTCTACAAAGGAAGTCACCAGATAGAGGCTCGAGTACCAACTCTTGTACTTTGGTTTTTAACTCCTAAAGTTCAAATAGGAGCCATTCGATATGAGATTTTAGAAATGGGTTTTGTACCAGGTTCAAAGTTGATACAAAATTCAATATCACACTCAGGAAATTCTTTAGGAACTACGTCAGGAAATTCACTAACAACAGAAATATCATTCAAATCTGACGTATTTTTGTTTAAATCCATAACATGGCTAAGAAAGCTTGACATTCGTTGTTCAATAAACGAATGACTTTATGGCTTGATATGAAAGTGTTTGATTTCAATGGTTTGATTGCTTGAATTTGAATAACAGGTTGCTTAGGAATATGAAAACTAACAACCTTACAAAAGCAATCAATTTTGGCATGATGAATAGTTAACCAATCAATCCCTAAAATCACATCAAAAGCAAGTATCTTTAAAGAAAGAAGATCAACAGGTAATGTGATGGTGCCAACTTAGATCAAACAAGATTTATAAATCATGGATGTAACGAAAGTTTCTCCTAACGGAGTCTCCATTGATAAATCAAAGTCTAATTTCTCCGGAGTCAAGTTTAAACGTTGAGCACAAGCAGGAGAGATAAAAGAATGGGTAGAACCGATATCTAATAAGGTATAGATTTCGAAAGAATTTATAATTAACTAATGCGTGATACCTTCGTTCGGGTTCCTCGCGTTTTTGACAGTCACGACAAACGCTCTTCCAGAAACCGTCGACTTCGTTTTGTTCGCATCCTCCTTTGGTGCCACCGTCCCAGCCGAACTTGATTTCACTACAGGATAAAATCGAGCTATGTGACCGTCTTTTCCATAACTAAAACATACCTTGGATGGCTTTGAACAGTTTGGACTTATATGTCCCTCTTCTCCGCATCTGTAGCATTTAACTGGAGGTCGTTCTCCTCCCCTAAAATTTGTTGTTGGTCTTTGGTATCGCCACGCCGACGCCTTAAAATCATCGTTAAATCTTCTCTTCTTGAAATTTTCACTTGACTCACCTCTCCTATTATCATGGCCACGATTACCACCCGAGTGATTACCGCTTTTATCCGTATTTTTCCCTCCTCGATGGTTATCATCGCTCCGATGACTGTTGTCACCGATATGACTCTGGTTGTGGTCCCTCGGTTGAACATACTCATTATCTCACTCTAATAATTGAGCCCTGTTGACAACATCTGAATATAGAGAAAATTTATGAGAGATAAGGTATTGACAAATCTCGGGTTTTAGACCTCTAAGAAACATCCGCGTCATTCGTTCAATCTCTACCAAATGAGGTGCAAACCTGGATAACTCCACGAACTTTGCCTCATACTGAGACACCGTCATGTTGTTCTGTTCTAGTCTAATAAACTCTACCTCCTTCATATGACGAATACTTTCAGGAAAGTACTTGTCAATGAATAGTTTCTGAAATCTTTCCCAAGATATATTGAGTGCGGCTGGCTAGGTACGCTTCACGGATTCCCACCAGTAATCTGCCTCTCCAAGGAACATAAAGGTGGCGAATGGAACCTTCTGTTCCTCCGTGCATCCCAAGACATCGAATATCTTGATAATTTGCTTGACCCATGTTTCCGCCTTTAATCGGATCGGGCTTTTCCGTAAATCTGGTGGTCCCAACTCCTTGAACCGCTGGTTTTGTGATAAATAAGCGTTGCCATCATTTCCACCCGTATTTTGTACACGACTCTCCTAAATCGATTTTGCATGAAGCGCAAAAGTTCCTAAACATTCCATTATTCATCGTTTGCTCGGTAGTGTTGTTTACAGGAAGAATATTGCCTTCCTGTTGCACGTTCTCCTGGTTTGTGACTAAAGGTTGTTCCACAGTCTCATACACCCCATTGTTAACGTTCTCAACAACCATTCTTAAATACTTCCATAAAACAAGGTTAATTAAACAAATTAACATATCACATAATATATCCCTATATTATGACCAACTAACAAATAAGCTTAGATAGGACACACTAGCGAAGGATTTACTCATCTCTCCCTTCCTAGTTCTATTCCTCGATCTCTGTCAGAGACCATATCCCTAAGCTTTGATACCAACTGTGACGTACCCAAAATAGGTATACACCACACCCATTCTGAGTCGCCAAATACATGGTACAGAAAGCAAACTACAACTTCAATAATACAATTGTCGTAAAAAATATGACAACACATACTGTGAGTTTAAATACAAATATTATCATCTATACAATATCCACACCCAAATGAGTCCTCATTACATTTATTCATACACTATTATACAGAAATAATGAGGACTGCTAAAACATCTTTCTAGAACCATCACTCCATACCCCGACTAGATCCTACTATATTCTCACCTCCTGAGAAGAAAAATGGAACAAAAAGGAAAAGGATAAGCTCAACTAGCCCAGTAAAGAATATTATGACTAAGATAATATATAACAAATTATCGTTAGTCCTCAACAGGGAAAAATCTGATAGAATACAATAGACAACAAATTATAGATCAACAACTGCAGCGAAAATATCAATTCATTAGAAGAGTTAAGTAGAGAATAAAATCTACTATCATCTATGAATTTAAAAGTCCATCATCAATATTTTATCCTTGTAACATCAATCAATATACATCTTTGCACTACGGGCCAAAGATATTCATTTGTATCACCAGTTGGTCATGTTCATCTCAACACCTGTTCATCTTTGCACTTCGGGCCAAAGATATTCATCAGGTAATCATTCATCTTTGCACTACAGGCCAAAGATATTCATCAAGTATCACCATCAAGGACTGAGGATGATGAAAAACATTTTAGAGAACGAATCTAGTGAGACAGAAGGACAAATATTAGGGATTTGTATTACAGTTTATCCAAGATCAATAATACTCCATAATAACCAATTTTGAAGCAGAATTCAAAAATAAAGCTCAAAATATGGATAAAATCAAAGATAGCAACCATAAAAGACATCTTGAAGAAAAAAGAGAAAATTTCATTTTTCAGTGAATAGTGTCGTATTTGTGAATAGTGTCGTATACGTGAATAGTAACCCCGACACAAAAAGGTATAAATTCCACAAGAAAAATCATACTTCGTGAACAATACTCGTGAATAGTGTCGTATTCGTGAATAGTGCCGTATACGTGAATAGTGCCGTATACGTGAATAGTAACCCCGACACAAAAAGTACCAAATTTGATTAAAAGTTCAGATCAATACTTCGGCATAATGATATTGAAGGAATAATATCATATATGAAGAAAATAACATCCCTTACCTCAAAATAACGGTACTTCTGACTGAAATACCGTATATAAAGCCGAAGAAAACTTGTACCGTATATCAACACTCAAAGTATCAAAATACTCACGAAATACGCTCAATAATATAGAGAGAGAAAGAGAGAAAACTTGTTTCTGGTGTGATTTTCAATTCTAACTTAGCCCTCTATTTATAGGAAAATGTTAGCACGTCGAAGCAGACTTGACCTGCTACCTGATGGCTTTACCTGCTACTATTGCCACCCACCACATTTGAAATTCAATTTGAGCACATTTCTCACCAACCAATTCTAGAATTTTCCAAAATGTTTTATCATTTAAACAATAATCAGAAACTTTAATAATTCATAAAAAATAGCCCTTTTATCAGAAAAATACGAATTTTATGTCCATTCCACACGAAATCGAATTCTCTACAACTTTGCAGAAGAATGTTTTTCTAAATTCAAAACAGAAAATATCCGAAATCCACAAACGGATGATTTTTAATACCTCCACACCGACAAAATACTGATAAAACACCTCAACATTGATTCCTTCATTAATAACCACATAAATAAATCCATCATTTATTTCCACATCAAATAAATATTTCCTTATCATATAAAATCAATAATTAATTATTCTCAAATAATATTATAGAATCACATTATATAATGACGGTAGTTCCCAGGAAAAGGGGTTTGTCAGATAAGGATTTCTCTCTTCTTGGCGCCCAATTAGATTATCTAACCTCTCATCGTGAACTTTTTAGACATTGCCAATAATGTTATCTAATAATATTATTCAAATAATATGAATTATTGATCTGATAATGGGAAATACTGTGCAGTGACAATTATTGAAACAATATAAACTATCAACGCAACAATTATTGAATCAATAAAATAAAATATTGAAGAATTAACTCGTAATAATTATTGAGTAGTGTGCCTTCACGTAAGAATTAATAATTCAAAAAACTTTGTGCAATACTGGTAATGCTTCTTTATGCGACCGCGTATACATCGTATTTTAACCACGTGTATTCCAAACGGTGTTAACGGTAATAATTACGCTGTTATTCATAAAAACTCATGCTTTGTCATTTTTTTCATCCAACAGTTATTCTGTTATGGGTCCCACAAGTGACTGCGCCGTCGTACGGATATTCTCGACAAAAAGAATATTTTACGACCAAACGAATATTCTCCGACAACAATGAATATTTTATAACCACTTGTTTATTTTGTAAAATTTGCACATTTCACCCATAACCAAAACATTATATCAAATTAACCCATATTAATTCAAAATAATAATTGGAGGAAAATTCAATATTATTTATAAAAAGCTGGGGTCTTACCGTATACATAATCAGTACCGGCCCTGGGCTAAAGCCCAAGGTGCCCGGGCTTTAGGTCCAAAAATTTTTAGGGCCCCCTTAAATATTCTATTCCTTGTATTACTTAAATATAATACTTAAATATTAAAGCAAATAATCAATCTATAATATTCTACATATACTGATTATTGTAATATTCTACATATTTAAAGCATATAATTTGTACAAAATAATTTAATTATTATGTACCTGGGGGTTCATCATCAGATTCAGTTTTTTGAGTTTTTTTAATTGTTTGAGAGTAGTGTTAGACTCTTAATAAAGAAGGCCTTATTTGGTAATTACTTTTTTGACTTAGTGATAATGTGATATCTAAATGATGCTTTGAAAATATTGAAATAATCGGTTATTATGTTTGATATTCTTTCGTATTGATGTTCTTTTGTTCAGGAAAAGTTCTTTCTTTTTTATGCCTATCTTAATAGCAATTCACAAAAGGTTTATTTTTTTGTTGTCCGCTTTAGGCCTTTCAAAACTCAGGGTCGACCCTGTACATAATCAATATATATAATTAATAAATATTATTTTTGTGGTGGGGTGGGGCAGGGAAAGTGGGGGTGAGCGGGGTGGTGATGTATACATAATCAATAAATATATTTTTTGGAGGGGTGAGGTGTAAGACCCCAACTTTTTAAAAATAATATTGAATTTTCCTCCAATTATTATTTTGAATTAATAAGGGTTAATTTGATATAATGTTTTGG
The DNA here is from genome assembly GCA_020205605.1 of Panax ginseng. Taxonomy (NCBI): domain Eukaryota; kingdom Viridiplantae; phylum Streptophyta; class Magnoliopsida; order Apiales; family Araliaceae; genus Panax; species Panax ginseng. The sequence goes on from CM035149.1 coordinate 28,782,170, forward strand.
TTATGGGTGAAATGTGCAAATTTTGCAAAATAAGCAAGTGGTTATAAAATATTCATTGTTGCTTGGGAATATTCGTTTGGTCGTGGAATATTCTTTTTGTTCGGGAATATCCGCATACGCATTGGCAAATCATTTGTGGGACCCATAACGGAATAACTGTTGGATGAAGAAAATGATAAAGTTTGAGTTTTTATGAATAACGGCGTAATTGTTACCGTTAACACTATTGGAATATTTTGGTGGTTAAAAATAAAGAATACGCTGGCTGGTCGCATAAAGAATAGCATACGGTGATTATTGCAAGATTTTGAATTATTGATTCTTACATAAGAAGGCACTATTCAATAATTGTTCTGATGAGTTATCGCTCAATATTTTATTTTATTGATTCAATAATTGTTGCGTTGATAGTTTATATTGTTTCAATAATTGTCACTGCACAGTATTTCCCATTATCAGATCAATAATTCATATTATTTGAATAATATTATTAGATAACATTATTGGCAATGTCTAAAAAGTTCTGTCGAGGAGAGATTAGATAATCTAATTGCGCGCTAGTAAGGAGAAATCCTTATCGGAAAGCCCTCTTTTTCGGGAACTACCATTATCATTATAATTGCGATTCTGTAATATTATTTGAGAATAATTAATTATTGATTTATATGATAAGGAAATATTTATTTGATGTGGATATAAATGATGGATTTATTTATGTGGTTATTAATGAAGGAATCAATGCTAAGGTGTTTTATCAGTATTTTGTCGGTGTGGAGGTCTTAAAAATCATCCGTTTGTGGATTTCGGATATTTTCTGTTTGAAATTTAGAAAAACTTTCTTCTGCAAAGTTGTAGAGAATTCGATTTCGTGTGGAATGGACATAAAATTCGTATTTTTCTGATAAAAGGGCTATTTTTTTATGAATTATTAAATTTTCTGATTATTGTTTAAATGATAAAATATTTTGGAAAATTCTAGAATTGGTTGGTGAGAAATGTGCTCAAATTGAATTTCAAATGTGGTGGTGGCAATAGTAGCAGGTAAAGCCATCAGGTAGTAGGTAAAAATGCCTTTGCAGGTACTTTAACATTTTTCTATAAATAGAGGGCTAAGTTAGAATTGAAAATCACACCAGAAACAAGTTTTCTCTCTTTCTCTCTCTATATTATCGAGCGTATTTCGTGAGTATTTTGATACTTTTAGTGTTGATATACGCTGCAAGTTCCTTCAACACTATATCTAGTATTCCAGACAGAAGTATTGTCTTTTTGAGGTAAGGGATGTTATTTTTTTCATATATGATATTATTCCTTCAATATCATTATGCCGAAGTATTGATCTGAACTTTTAATCAAATTTGACACTATTCACGATACAACACTATTCACGAATATGACACTATTCACGAGTATTGTTCACGAAGTATGATTTTTCTTGTGGAATTTTTACCTTTTTGTGTCGGGGTTACTATTCACGTATACGACACTATTCACAAATACGACACTATTCAATGAAAAATAAAATTTTCTCCTTTTTTTCCAGATGTCTTTTATGGTTGCTATCTTTGATTGTATCCATGTTTTGAGCTTTATTTTTGAATTCTGCTTCAAAATTGGTTATTATGGAGTATTATTAATCTTGGATAAACTGTAATACGAATCCCTAATATTTGTCCTTCTGTCTCACTGGATTCGTTCTCTAAAATGTTTTTCATCATCCGCAGTCCTTAATGGTGATACTTGATGAATATCTTTGGCCTATAGTGTGAGAACCCAGATTTTATGAATAAATATTTAATTTTCTCAAAATATTTTTTTTAATATTATGGTGTGGAATTGATATAATGTTATAGTTGTGGGTAGTATTTATAAATTTTGCAAAGTATGCAAGTTCTTATATAATATTCGTTTGGCCGGAGAATATTCTTTTTGTCAGGGAATATTCGTACGACGGCATAATCATTGGTGGACCCCACAACGAAAGTACTGTCGTAGTTAGAAAACGATAAAAAATATTTTATGAAAATAACGACGGATGTTTTATCGTTAATACTGTTGAACTACTCGGTAGTAAAAGTACGATGAATGGCGTGGTGGTCAGAAGAGTAGACATGGTATTGATTATTGATGCTTACGTGAGAAGTCACTCAATTATATCGCATTATTGCTACAAAGAATTCTTTGATCATATCTCTCACATTATTGATCCAATTATTGTCACAGTATCATGTGCATAATATGTTATATTATTAAATCAATAATTGAGATGAAAAAGTTATTCATATTATTAAATTGAAATATTTACAATGTCTAGAAGTTACACAAGGAGAGGTTTGATCACCTAATCAAGCGATACCAATAGGAGAAATCCTTATTGGAAAGCCCCCTCTTTCCTGGGAACGACCTGGTTGATAAATATTGTGAGTTATAATATTAATGATGAATGTTGTTCGGAGTTGAATTTGGAGACGCGGACGTGATATTTGAGTCCAGAACGTCAAAATTAGTAAAATTAGTCTATAAACACAAAATTTTCTGGAATTCACTATTTGGTCAAAAAGTCAACAGTTGACTTTTTCAAGAAAAGTCAAACTTCAAAATTTCAAAATTTATATTTTTGATAAAAATGGTTTCATTATGTTGGAATTGTTTGTGTTAGTGAAAATCGACATTTATTTAGATAAAAATTGATGTTTGGAGGTTATATTGACCAATCGGGTATTTAACCGGATAAATGAGCAATTGCTTGCTATTATTTCACATGATTATAACTATTTGTTCACATGTAATATTATTGATTCACATTCTTATTACTATTAGGGGAGTTGGTGCAAGATTGATAATACTTGCATGACTAAGTTAAAAATAGAGGTATAGATGGAGGTACTATACTGTAATTAATTTTTCACATGTTTAGAACTATTGATTTACATGATTTACTATTGAGTCACATGATTTTACTATTGATTAACATGATTTACTATTCGGGGAGTTGGTGCAAGTTTGATAATACTTGGATGACTGAATTAAAAATGAAAGAAAATTTGGAGATATGGTACTGTAATATTTCGAGCCCCAAAACGTGCAATTATCGAAACTATGTTTTCCTATAAATAGAAGCTCATTCTTCTTCATTTCTCACCAATTCACTAAAGCTTTAGAGCCATTATTATAGAGAGAAGCTATATAGAGAAAATCTATAGAAGAAGAGAAGTTTGCTCCCTTACTACTCCTATATCCAGTTTCTTTCAAAGGTAAGGGGTGTTATTCTTTCTTATTCATGAAGAGAACTTCTGTTATTCCATTCTTTATTATTCTGTTGGAATAACCTGTAAAAGTAACATACCCTATACATAACCTGTATACGCGTCATACCCTATACTTGGTGAAATCCTTATGTTATTCCATTCTTTATTATTCAGTTGGAATAACTCAGATGCGTGGAGGAAGGATCCATTTAACTACTTACTTGTGTTTGGTTAACTACTTTTTTGACTTGGGGTTCTTTCTCGTAAGTGGTATACCTACACCCCGCACGCACACTCACTATATCTATATATCGTATACTTTTCTAGCCTTCGAAAAAGCCCTCTCTCTCTACTAAATACAGCTTGTTTCAGTAGAACAATAAAGAAGAGGTCGGATCCAAATTGAACTAAATTACACCTCTCAAGCTTATTTAAATAATTATGGCGTCGTCCTGCGTAGATACGAGGTTTTGAATCGACGTTACTCACCACCACGGATCGACATCAGTGGTTTCGAACCTCACTTACGGCATTACCGATTTCTAGTGCTTTTTCTTCTTTTTAGAAAAACAAGGGCTGCTAACATCACCGCACGATTGGGTAATGAAGGTTCTTCGTTCCATCTGGATGGATGGCACGTTTGATCAACCCTATACTTGGTGGAATGACCTATATATGTGGTTTACCCAATACTTGGTGATCTTCTTCTGTTATTCCATTCTTTATTATTATGTTGGAATAACCTGTTTATGCGAAGTACCACATACTTGGTGAAATTCTTTTATTATTCCGTTCTTTATTATTCTGTCGGAATATCCTGTCAGTGTGAATTTCACTTGACCTGGTTCCATATTTATTATTTTGCATTTAATATTCTGCCGGAATATCCTGTCTGTGCTTTACGCCGGACCTGGTTCCATTAATTATTATTCTGCATTTATTATTCTGTCGGAATATCCTGTCGATGTGAATTTCACCTGACCTGGTTCCATATTTATTATTTCGCATTTATTATTCTGTTGGGAATAACCTGTCTGTACGGTCTCTATCGCATGCATGGTGAGTCCTTCTGTTATTCCATTCTTTATTATTCTGTTGGGAATAACCTGTCTATGTGGATTGCCACATGCATGGTGAATGATCCTTTGTATTCATTCCTTATTAAATTATGGAAATGATCTGTATACGTGGATTACCGCATGGCGGGTGAAAATCCATTTGTAGTTTCAAATATTCTTTATTATACTCAGTTGGTTAAAGTTTTGATTTCTATACTCCATGAAATTAGTGGAATATCCTTGTTTGCGCTTCATCCAGTATCTTTTCATGGAAATATTCTTCTGAGCATTCTTGACTGTTACTTTACAAAGAAGTATCATGTTGACAATTTGGATATTATTAGTTCTTGGATAAATTAATTCTTGAACTTGTTTAATTGAATTCTTATAACATTGTCATCATCCTCATGTTTATATTATGTGGAAAGTCATCTTTGGCTTACATGCATAGATGGACTTAGTATGATTATGATCAGGGATCATTCGGTATAATCATGAACTGTGATGTTATAAGTGGTGTGGTAAAAGTCTTCAATGGCCTGTAATGCATTGATAGACAGTTTTTGGTATGATTATGTCCAGGGATTTTTTGGTATAATCATGACCATTGATGATTTAATGAATATCATTGGCCTGTAATACAGGGATGATTAGAAGATGTGGTTTATTTATTAAGCTGAGTTTCAGCGATAAAAGTTGATGAAAACATTTTTAAATCATAGAAGATAGTAGGTTTTATTCTCTACTTGAATCTTCTAATGAATTGCTTATTCCGCTGCAGTTAAACTTGATGTCTATTGTATTTTATTAGTTTAACATTGTTGAAGACTATTGATAATTTATTCTGCATTATCTTAGTCATAATATTTCTTACTGGGCTAGTTGAGCTCACCCTTTCTTTCAATGTTCTCTTCAGGGAAATGAGAATATAGCGGGACGAGTCGGGGAATGGAGTGACGGTCCAGATGATAGCATTAGTAGTCCTCACTATTCTGTTAAATAGTGTGACAATAAATGTAACGAGGACTGAATTTGGGTTTGTATACTGTCCATGAGGACTCCATTGAGAATGGATATTGTCTAGCAGGCAGTATTTTTAAGACCCCAAATTTTTATAAATAAAATCGAATTTCCTCTAATTATTATTCTTGATTAATAAGGTGGTAATTTGATATAATGCTTTGGTTATGGGTGAAATGTGCAATTTTTACAAAATAAACAAGTGGTTATTAAAATATTCATTTTGTCGGGGAATATTCGTTTGGTCGTGGAATATTCTTGCTTTCGGGGAATATTCGTACGACGGCGCAGCCATTTGTGGGCCCTATAACGGAAAACGATTGGATGGAAGAAAACGACAAAGATTGAGTTTTATAAATAACGGCGTAAATTGTTACCATTAACACTGTTGGGTTACCTGGTAGTTAAAATACAAATAATACGCGTGGTTGCACAAAGAGCTTACACGGTATTGCATGAAGATTGTTGAATTATTGATTAAACGTAAGAAAGCACTACTCAATAAATTGTTATACAAGAATTATGCTCATTATTTTATTTTATTGATTCAATAATTGTTTGCGTTGATATTTATATTATTATTGTTGTCACCGCACAAAGATTTTTCATTATCGGATCAATAATTCATATTATTTGAATAATATTATCAGATAACATTATTAGCAATGTCTAGAAAGTTCTGTCTAAGGAGAGGTTTGGTCACCTAATTGCGCGCCAGTAAGGAAAAATCCTTATTGGAAAGCCCCCTCTTTCCTGGGAACTGTCTGGTTGTTAGTAATGTGATTCTATAATATTATTTGTGAATAATTAATTATTGATTTATATGATGAGAAAAATATTAATTTTATGAGGATATAGATGGAGAAAATTTTTAATGTAACAATTGTTGAAAAGTTAATATTTTATCTTTTTCTGATAAAATAATTCATTTAAATATATTATTTTAATAATATATTAACGGTGATATTTTTACAATGAATGTGGGATATATGAGTATATGAGGAGGAAGAGTATTTTTGTGGCATTAAATGTTTAATATATGTTTTGTGTGTCGGTGGACACAATTCTTGACCAAAAAATTGATTATAGATCGTAAAATCGCTTCATTTATGGATTTTGGATAATTTTCATTTGGAATTTGGAAAATCTTCCTTCGTAAAGTTGTAGAGAATTGAATTTCCTATAAAAAGTCATAAGATTTGAATTTTCGATAAAAGGGCTATTTATCATGAATTATTGAAGTTAGGAGTTCAAATAATTAATTTTTGGAAGTTTTAATTATTTTATATAAGAAAAACGTTTTTGTGGTTGTTGGCACATGGGTGGTGATGTTTTTGACCAAAGAAGGCATGCTAGAGTTTTCAAAACATGTGGGTAGGAATTTTGAATAAATAATAATATATTTTATTAATTTAGTCTCCTTTCATGCTCTAACATTTTCCTATAAATAGAGGCTAAGTTAGAATTGAAAATCACATCGAAACTAAGTTTTCTCTCTTTCTCTCTATATTATCGAGCGTATTCTTGTGAGTATACTTTGAGTGTTGCTATATCGGTATGAAGTTTCACAAGACTATATCAAATTCAAATTAAAAGTAATACGGTTATTTTGAGGTAAGGGATGTTATTTCTTTTCGCAAATGATATTATTTTCTTCAATATCATTATGCCAAAATATTGGTTGAACTTTTATCAAATTTGGAACTTTTTTTCATGTCGGGGTTACTATTCATGAGTTACTTATTCACGAAGTTACTATTCATGAGTTACTATTCATGAGTTCTTATTCACGAGTACTATTCACTTAGACGTGAAGATGTTTTTGTGAAATTTCTATCTTTTTGTGTCTGGGGTTACTATTCACGATATCGGCAAGATTATTCACAAATACTGAGACTATTCATAGAAAAATGAAAATTTTCCTTTTTGTCCAAGATGTCTATTTTGGCTACTATCTTTGATTGTATCCATGTTTTGATCGTTATTTTTGAGTTCGCTTCAAAATCGTTTATTATGAAGTATTATCGATCTTGGATAAACCGTTAAACGAATCCCTAATATTTGTCCTTCTATCTCACTTTGGATTCGTTTCTTAAAAATGTTTTCATCATCCTCGGTCCTTAATGGTGATACTTGATGAATATCTTTTGGCTGTAGTGCAAAGATGAATGATTAAATCGATGAATCTCTTTGGCCCGTAGTGCAAAGATGAACAGTGTTGAGATGAATAATGACCAACTGGTGATACAAATGAATATCTTTGGCAGAGTAGTGCAAAGATGATTAAAGATGTATATTGATTGTTGTTCTGAGTTTAAAATATTGATGATGGACTTTTAAATCTTAGAAGAGCGATGAGAATTCATTCTCTACGTGACTCTTCTAATGGATTGTCGCTTTCGCTTACATTTGTTGATTTAAAACTTGTTGTCTCTTGTATTCTATTAGATTTTTCCTCGTTGAAGACTAACGATAATTTGTTGTATATTATCTTAGTCATAATATTCTTCACTGGGCTAGTTGAGGTCACCCTTTTCCTTGTTGTTCCATTTTTCTTCTTAGGAGGTGAGAACATAGCAGGATCGAGTCGGGGTATGGAGTGAAGGTTCTAGAGAGAGTTGTTTAGTAGTCCTCACCATTTTTGTAAAATAATGTATCAATAAATGTGATGAGGATTTATTTGAGTATAGATATTGTCTAGAAGATAATATTTGTATTCAAACTCACAGTTTTACTGTTGTAATAATAAAGTTGTAGTAATTTCTGTACCATGTATTTGGCGACTCGTAATGGGTTGGGTGGAATGGACCTATTTTGGGGGGGCGTCCACGGTTGGTATTAGAGCTTAGGATATGATCTCAGCGGAGATCGGGGAATAGAACTAGGAGGGGAGAGACGAGTAAATCCTTCGCTAGTGTGTCCTACCTAAGCTTATTTGTTGGTCAGGTCATAATATTGGAATATTATATGACATGTTAAATTGTTTAATTAACCCTTGTTTTATGACAGTATTTGAGAATTTCGACTGAGAATATTAACAGTGGAAATGAGACCGTGAAGACGCCTGTACTCACCAACGAGGAGAACATGCAACAGGCTGGCAATATTCCTCCTGTAAACAACACTACCGAGCAAACGATGAAAGATGGAATGTTTAGAAGTTTTTTGCAGTTCATGCAAAATCAGACAAGGGAGACTCGTGTTCAAAATACAGGAGGAAATGATAGCAATTCACGGGTGGTCACAACCAAGTAATTTCAAAGAGTTTGGACGAGCACTGGGAAAGCAGATCCGATTAAAAAGGCGAGACGTGGGTCAAACAAATTACCAAGATATTCGATGTCTTGGGATGCACCGGAGAACAGAAAGTTCCATTCGCTACTTTTATGTTCAGAACGAGGCGGACTCATCGGTGGGAATCTGTGAAGCGTACCCATCCAGCTGCGCTTAGCATGTCTTGGGAGACGTTTCAGAAACTATTTAACGACAAATACTTTCCTGAAAGTGTTCGTCATATGAAGGAAGTGGAGTTTATTAGACTGGAGCAGAATAACATGACGGTGTCTAAATACGAGGCGAAGTAAGTTTCATGAGTTATCCAGTTTGAACTCATTTGGTGGAGAATGAGGAACGATGACGCGGATGTTTCGAGAGGTTTGAAACCCCAGATACGCCAAGATCTCATTTCTCATAAATTTTCTCTCTATTCAGATGTTGTCAACAGGGCTCAGTTATTAGAGCGAGATAGTGAGTATACTCAACCGAGGGACCACAACCTGGGTCATATCGGTGACAACAGTCATCAGAACGATGATAACCAGCAAGGAGGAAAGAATACGGACAAAGGCGGTAACCACTCAGGTGGTAATCGTGGACATGATAATAGGAGAGGTGAGTCAAGTGGAAATTTTAGAAAGAGGAGATTCAACAACGACGGGAAGACATCAGCAGCAGCACCAACACCAACAACAAATTTTAGGGGAGGAGAACGACCGCCAATTAGATGTTACAAATACGGGAAGGAGGGACATATCAGCCCAAACTGTCCACAACAATCCAAGGTATGTTACAACTGTGGAAAGGAAGGCCACATCGCTTCGAGATTGTAATCAGAAGCGAAACCAAGTTCAATGGAGTGGTGATTCCAAGGGTCATCCGAATAAGTCGAAATCAACAGTTCTGGAAGAGCGTTTGTCGTGGACTTGGGTCAAAATGCGAGGAACTCGAACGGTTAGCACGGTTAGTTAATTATAAATTCTTGCGAAGTTTATACCTTACTAGATATCCCTGGTTCTACCCATTCTTTTATCTCTCTTTGTTTGCGCTTTCAACGTTTGAACTTGACTATGGAGAAATTAGACTTTGACCTATTTATGGAGACTCCGTTAGGAGAAAATTTCATTACATCCGTTGTTTAGAAAGCTTGCTTGATTCAGGTTGGCACTATCACATTACCTGTTAACCTTATTTCTATAGAGATATTTGCTTTTGATGTGATTTTAAGGTTAACTACTCATCATGCCGAAATTGATTACTTTCGTAAGGTTGTTAGTTTTCATATTCCTAAGCAACTTCGTTATTCAATTCAAGCAATCAAACTATTGTAGTCAAACATTTTCATATCAAGCCATGAAGTCATTCGTTTATTACGGATGTCAAGTTTTCTTAGTCCATGTTATGGATTTGAATAAAGACACGCCGATTTGAATTATATTCCGTTGTTATTGATTTTTCCTAACGATTTCCTGAAGAATTTCTTGGCCTATTCCCAGAGCGTGATATTGAATTTGTATCGACTTTAAATCCGGTACAAAACCCATTTCTAAAATCTCATTATGGCTCCTATTGAACTTCAGGAGTTAAAAACCCAACTATAGAAGTTGATACCCGAGCCTCTATCTTATGACTTCCTTTGTGGAATGCACCGAAGCCAGACTCTCCGTAGGGGACGCCATATTCGTGCAGTAGTAAACTGATAGGTGTCATTGTGACGTGCTATCCAAGATTGGGATATGAGTCACAGTTGAGAGAAACCTAAGTCAGTAATCGAAATACGTAGCTTTCTAGGCTTAGTTGGTTATTATCGGAGATTCGTGGAAAGATTTTCTCAAATCGCTAGTCCATTAACTCAACTGACTCGTAGAGATACAAAATTCGAATGGAGCACAGAATGTGGGAAGAGCTTCGAAGAACTTAAGAAGAGACTCATTTCGGCACATGTTCTCACCATACCATCCTGGAAAAGCGAACGTGGTAGCTAACGTGTTGAGTAAAAGGTCGTATACGAGTACGAGTACGATATTGTCAAAGACTCATTTCGTATAACTTACAAATATTAGAGATGGAGATGAAAACTCTAGGTACCCACGTGATGATATACGAGTATAATCGACTTTTATCGATAAAGTTAAAATCGCTCAGGCTACACACCGGAGCTAATGAATATGAAGAAGGAGGTGCAAGAAGTTGTTATTCCAAAAGAGAGAATTGGCGATGTGAGGAAAGCTCAAACCTTCGATTTATTGGTTTATTTGATTATCGATCGAGTAGAAACTGTGGCCTATAGACTCGCTTTACTACCAAGTATGTCGCGTGTTTATAACATTTTTTTACGTACCGATGTTACGTAAATATGTGGACGACCCGAATAACATCATTGAGTTAGAACCAGACGAGATAGCTGAAGACTTAACGTACGAAGATGTACCTGTCAAGATCTTGGATATGAAGGAGTATGTCCTACGCGTAAAGGTCATACCACATGTTAAAGTTTTGTGGAGAAACCATGCTATAGAGGAAATGACCTGAGAGTTGGAAACGGAAATGAAAGCGAGGTATCTTCATCTTTTCGATACACCAGTACGTCACGCCAATTTCGAGGACTTAAATTTCATAAGGAGGGAGGTTGTAAGACCCCAAATTTTTATAAATAAAAATCAATTTCCTCTAATTATTATTCTTGATTAATAAGGTGGTAATTTGATATAATGCTTTGGTTATGGGTGAAATGTGCAATTTTTACAAAATAAACAAGTGGTTATTAAAATATTCATTTTGTCGGGGAATATTCGTTTGGTCGTGGAATATTCTTGTTGTCGGGGAATATTCGTACGACGGCGCAGCCATTTGTGGGCCCCATAACGGAAAACGATTGGATGGAAGAAAACGACAAAGATTGAGTTTTATAAATAATAAACAAATTGTTACCAATTAACACTGTTGGGTTACCCGATGGTTAAAATACGATAATATGCGTGGTTGCACAAAAAGACACTGCGGTATTGCGAAGATTGTTGAATTATTGATTCAGACGTAAGAAAGCACTACTCAATAATTGTTACAAAGAATTATCGCTCATTATTTTATTTTATTGATTCAATAATTGCTGCGTTGATATTTATATTATTATTATTGTCACTGCACAGTATTTTCCATTATCAGATCAATAATTCATATTATTTGAATAATATTATCAGATAACATTATTGGCAATGTCTAGAAAGTTCTGCATCTAAGGAGAGGTTTGGTCACCAAATTGCGCTGCCAAGAAGTGAAAAATCCTTATTGGAAAGCCCCTCTTTCCCGGAACCGCCTGGTTGTTAGTAATGTGATTCTATAATATTATTTGTAAATAATTAATTATTGATTTATATGATGAGAAAAATATTGATTTTATGAGGATATAGATGGAGAAAATTTTTAATGTAACAATTGTTGAAAAGTTAATATTTTATCTTTTTTTGATAAAATAATTCATTTAAATATATTATTTTAATAATATATTAACGGTGATATTTTTACAATGAATGTGGGATATATGAGTATATGAGGAGGAAGAGTATTTTTGTGGCATTAAATGTTTAACATATGTTTTGTGTGTCGGTGGACACAATTCTTGACCAAAAATTGATTATAGTAATCGTAAAATCGCTTCATTTATGGATTTCGGATAATTACATTTGGAATTTGGAAAATCTTCCTTCTGTAAAGTTGTAGAGAATTGAATTTTCTATAAAAAGTCACAAGATTTGAATTTTCTGACAAAAGGGCTATTTATCATGAATTATTGAAGTTCCGGAGTTCCAAAATAATTAATTTTTGGAAGTTTTAATTATTTTATATAAGAAAAACGTTTTTGTGGTTGTTGGCACATGGGTGGCTGATGTTTTTGACCAAAGAAGGCATGCTAGAGTTTTCAAAACATGTGGGTAGGAATTTTGAATAAATAATAATATATTTTATTAATTTAGTCTCCTTCATGCTCTAACATTTTTCTATAAATAGAGGGCTAAGTTAGAATTGAAAATTACATCGTAAACTAAGTTTTTCTCTTTCTCTCTCTATATTATCGAGCATATTCTTGTGAGTATACTTTGAGTGTTGCTATATATGATATGAGTTTCACAAGACTATACCTAAATTCACCAAAAGTATGCTTATTTTGAGGTAAGGATGTTATTTCTTTTCGCAAATGATATTATTTTCTTCAATATCATTATGCCAAAATATTGGTTGAACTTTTTATCAAATTTGGAACTTTTTCATGCTCGGGGTTATTATTCACGAAGTTACTATTCACGTAGGCGTGAAGATGTTTTTGTGAAATTTCTATCTTTTGTGTCGGGGTTACTATTCACGATACTCAAGACTATTCATTCACGAATCGACACTATTCAATCAAAAATGAAATTTTTCCTTTTGTCCAAGATGTCTATTTTGGCTACTATCTTTGATTGTATCCATGTTTTGATCGTTATTTTTGAGTTCGCTTCAAAATCGCTTTTATTATGAAGTATTATCGATCTTGGATAAACCGTTAAACTAATCCCTAATATTTGTCCTTCTATCTCATCGGATTCGTTCTTAAAAATGTTTTTCATCATCCTCATCCTTAATGGTGATACTTGATGAATATCTTGGCTTCAGAGTGCAAAAGATGAATGATTAAATCGATGAATCTCTTGGGCCCGTAGTGCAAAGATGAACAGGTGTTGAGATGAACATGACCAACTGGTGATACAAATGAATATCTTTGGCCTGTAGTGCAAAGATGATTAAAGATGTATATTGATTGTTGTTACAGGTTTAAAATATTGATGATGGACTTTTAAATCTTAGAAGACAGTAGAATTCATTCTCTACGTGACTCTTCTAATGGATTGCTGTTTCCGCTACATTTGTTGATTTAAAACTTGTTGTCTCTTGTATTCTATTAGATTTTTCCCTGTTGAAGACTAACGATAATTTGTTGTATATTATCTTAGTCATAATATTCTTTACTGGGCTAGTTGAGGTCACCCTTTTCCTTGTTGTTCCATTTTTCTTCTTAGGAGGTGAGAACATAGCAGGATCGAGTCGGGGTATGGAGTGAAGGTTCTAGAGAGAGTTGTTTAGTAGTCCTCACCATTTTTGTAAAATAATGTATCAATAAATGTGATGAGGATTTATTTGAGTATAGATATTGTCTAGAAGATAATATTTGTATTCAAACTCACAGCTTTTCATTGTTGTAATAATAAAGTTGTAGTAATTTCTGTACCATGTATTTGGCGACTCAGAATGGGTTGGGTGGAATGGACCTATTTTGGGGGCGTCACAGTATTCTTGTTTAAACTCTCAGTTTATGTATTGTCGTATGTTACACGACATTTGTATAATTAAGTTTGTATTTGTATTTTGTACCATATATTTGGCGACTCAAAATGGGTGATGAATACCTAATTTGGGGGGCGTCACATGTAGTGCAAAGATGAATGATTACCTGATCAAAATCTTTGACCCGTAGTGCAAAGATGAACATGTGTTGAGATGAACATGACCAATTGGCGATACAAATGAATATCTTTGGCCCGTAGTGCAAAGATGTATATTGATTGATGTTACAGGGATAAAATATTGATGATGAACTTTTAAATTCATAGATGATAGTAGATTTCATTCTCTACTTAACTCTTCTAATGAATTGATATTTTCGCTGCAGTTGTTGATCTAAAATTTGTTGTCTATTGTATTCTATCAGATTTTTCCATGTTGAGGACTAACGATAATTTGTTATATATTATCTTAGTCATACTATTCTTTTCAGGAGGTGAGAACATAGTAGGATCTAGTCGGGGTATGGACTGATGGTTCTAGAAAGATGTTTTAGTAGTCCTCACTATTTCTATAAAATAGTGTATGAATAAATGTAATGAGGACTCATTTGTGTGACGCCCCCAAAATTAGGTATTCATCACCCATTTTGAGTCGCCAAATACATGGTACAAAATACAAATACAAACTTAATTATACAACTATTAAACTATCGTGTAGAATACGACCATGGCTAACTATGAGTTTTTAATACAATGTATGTAACTCTCATGGTGCCTCGACCACAACCTTACAATGATACTTTACATAAAAGTATAATCAAAAACTATTTTTGGAATTAAAATCTTTGGGAAGTGCTTAATGAAACCTTTGTACATGGGAGGCCATGCGTCTAGGTTATGGTAGATATCATATGTCCACAGAATTATCCTTGGTTGACCCAATATACCCCAAAGAAACACGAGAAGAGTACTATCATTTTCTTTCCAATGGTGAGTTCTCTCTTGGCATATAACTATCTCCACTGTCTCCAAGTGGAAATTATGTTTCAAATAAACTCCAAGATCATATAGGTAGTGCTCGTAGATATACTCAGTAAGAGGATGTGTACAACCCTGTCTTATGATAACACGAGTTTGTATGTCATTAGACATTTTGTACGATAGTGACAAAATACCCTTCCAAAGTTGGGTTCGCTTCACCCTATTATAGTTCACCAAAATTAAATATTTCGCGACACACACATCTTAGGTCCTCAATGCAATTATATATTGCATGTCATGCCGTTTTACAATGTATTGAGAAACTTCAACAGGCTCAGACAATCTTACTCTTTCCCTATAGTTCCCGCTCGACCCAACTACACTCTTATTACCTGAAAGGAATTGTGAAGCAAAAGGGTGAGCACAACTAGCCCAATAAAGAATATCATAACTAAAGATAATTACATTATCAATAGTTTTCATTAATAATAACTCAGAGATTTAGAACATATGGTAGATGATAAAACTTTTCAACCATAGTTGCAGCGGAACGAGCAATCCATTAAAAGAGTCAAATAGACCATCAGGTCTATTATCTTCTCCATATTAAAAGTCCACCAATAATGTTTTATCCCTGTAAATGAACCACATCATCGAATCATCCCTGCATTACGGGCCAAGGATATTCATTAAATCATCAATGGTCATGACATATATCGAATAATCCCTGATCACAATCATACCCAGTCCATTTCTACACGTAAGCCAAAGATATACAACAATAAAACCAATAATTAACGATCCATCTTTGCACGTAAGCCAAAGATATACAATTCAATAATCAACAGTCCATCTTCGCACGTAAGCCAAAGATAACTTTTATCACCCTATAAGCATGAGGATGATGACAATGATATAAAAATTAATTAACTGAGAACAAAGATAAATATTAAAGACTTTAAATTTATCCAAATATTATCAATCACATAATAAATTTATAATCTAATATTGTTAATATCATAACAATGTTTTAATCACTTCTTAAACTTATAAACAATTTATTTCAATTGTTTACACTTTACCAAATAATGAATTTAATCATTCAAGAATGCTATACTCATAAGATTTCATCACCAATGATCAAATCCCTCATCAACAATATGCATATACCCTATATAGGATTTCCAAGCCATAAAATCATATTTTTTCAACTTTGTTACTTCACATATCATATTTAACTCATATATTCGTAACTAAACTATTTTCATAAAAAATACCAAATCAGTCCCAAAAATATTTATTTTCTGCGATTCAACATAACATAGTCCCATAATAAAAATATATTTTTCTCGGAATTTTTAAAATTCATTTACTATTTTTCAAAAATCAATTTCCAATTAATTCCTTAAGAAATTAGCTACCTCAAGTTTAACACCAAAAATTCCCAAATCTTGGCAGGACCTTACACATGTTAATGTGAGCCTCCAGTTTAAATTTTATGGTCATCGGAGTTGTAGAACTCTGGTTATAGCATTTTTCGTCGAAAAAACCTAAATATTAAAATGGTCATAACTTGCTTATTTTAAGTCGGAATGAGCTCATTTTTGGACAGGAGTTACCTTATACCATATACTTTCATTTCCCAAAAGGCCAGAATTTTTCTCATAAATTAAGTGAACGAAAATGCTCTTTGAAAAATCTGGACAATAGCTTTTTCGATTTTTACAGCTTTTACATCTTTTACTAAAATCAGTCCACACAAAAATCTACAACATCGTTTCCAGTGATTCCACTTGGACAAGTTAGGTAACTCATAGATCTAACTCTAGGACTTGAACACACTCAAAATTTCAAAATATATTAGGAGATATGGTCAATTGAATTTTATGTTCTGTTTTCACCAAAATCTGATTCTTCAACCCTTTGTGATTTCTAAGTAACTTTCATGTTTTTACATAATAACCAACATAACTCATCCTGATAATGACATAAAAAAAACTTAATAAAACAAGTTCAAGAATAAATTTTAAAGGTTTATAAGTTAATTTATCCTGAACTCAATAATGTCCAAATTGTCAACATGATACTTCTTTGTAGAGTAAAATTAAAGAATGCTCAGAAGAATGTTTCTATGAAAAGATACTGGATGAAGCGTAAATATCAAATATATTCCACTAATTTCATGGAGTATAGAAATCAAAACTTTAACCAACTGAGTATAATAAAGAATAGAATAACAAAAGATATCACCGTGCATGCAGATTGTGATGTATAAAGTTATTCCAACAGAATAATAATAACGGAACCGTGTCGTGAAAATCACACCGCAAAGGATGTTCCAATAGAATAATAAATGCGTAATAATAAATGATGAATCTAGGTCCGGCAGATATACATATGCATGTGATATTCCGGCGTAATAATAAAGACGTAATAATAAATGGAACCAGTCCCACAGATAAGATGTATAGGATATTCAAAAAAATAATAAAGACGGAATAATAAAATGGAATCACGTCCCACAGATAAGATGACAGTGATATTAAAGCGTAATAATAAAGACGGAATAATAAAATGGAACCTGTGTCCTGCCAGATAAGATGTATATACTTATATTCCAAATGTAATAATAAAGATTTTAATAATAAAATGGAACCAGTCCCACAGATAAGATGCTGACAAGATATTCCAATGTAATAATAAAGATGTAATAATAGAAGAATGTCACCAAGTATAAGGTATTCCGCGTGATACAAAGTTATGTATAGGTACGCCAGATACAAAAAGTTATTCCAACAGAATCATAAAGAATGGAATAACATAAGGATTTCACCAAGTATAGGGTGTTTAACGATATACAAAGTTATTCCAAGTAATAAATAAGAATGGAATAACAAAAGTTCTCTTCATGAATACAAAAGAATAATATCCCTTAGTGTAAAAGAAGAATATTCCGACTGCTAGGGTGAGGATTCTCTTAAAGAAAACTTATACTATGTTCTTCGCTCAAAGTTTCTTAAAACTCTTAAGGAAATACGCTCAAGATTATAGAAGGAGAATTCTCTGAACTTCTGGTGTGTTTTCAATTTTAACTAAGCTTCCTATTTATAGGAAAATGGAATGCATAGTAACTAACTCATGAACGGTCCAGATCGATTTACTTTAATCTGACGGTCCATATTTAAAGAAAAATCTTTTAAATAAAATATAATATATTCTATTTATATAAAAAGATTTTTACTACGCAAATATTATGCAACACTATGCAAAACACTATGCAACACTATGCATAATAAAATATAATATATTCTATTTATAGAATAACTTTAATAAAGTATTCTGTTTTATATAAAAAGATGTTTCTGTTTTATTACGTTAATAATATGAATAAAACAAAACGTCATTATCGTTATAATAATTCATATTATTAATCAACAATAATTGAATCAAACTGAGTGACTTCTCACATAAATATCAATAATTAATACTGTGTGCTACTATGCAACAACGCCAGACATCAGACTTTTACTACGGAGTAGTTCAACAAAGATCAACCAGTAAAACTTCCGCCGTTATTTTCAATAAAATATTTTTATCATTTTCTCAATCCGACAATAATTCCGTTGTGGGGTCCACCAATGATTGTACCGTCGTATGGATATTTCCCGACAAAAATAATATTCCCCAACCAATCAAATATAATATGATAACTTGCATACTTTGCAAAATTTATAAATACTACCCACAACTATAACATTATCTCAAATTCACATCATAATATAAAAAAAAATTATTTTGAGAAAAATTAATTCTTTATTCATAAAATCTGGGTTCTCACAATTTAGGTGAGGATATTGTCTAGATGATAATATTTGTATTTAAACTCACAGTATGTGTTGTCGTATTTTTCACGACAATTGTATTATTGAAGTTGTAGTTTGCTTTCTGTACCATGTATTTGGCGACTCAGAATAGGTGTGGTGTATACTTATTTTGGGGACGTCACGGTTGGTATCAGAGCTTAGGGATATGGTCTCTGGCGGAGATCAGGGAATAGAACTAGGAAAGGAGAGATGGGTAAATCCTTCGCTAGTGTGTTCTATCTAAGCTTATTTGTTAATCAGTCATAATATAGGGATATATTATGTGGTATGTTAATTTGTTTAATTAACCTTGTTTTATATGGCGATTTAAGAATGGGTCACGAGAAGCGTTAACAATGGAGTGTATGAGACCGTGGAACAACCTTTAGTCACAAACCAGGAGAACGTGCAACAGGAAGGCAATATTCCTCATGTAAACAACACTACCGAGCAAACGATGAACGATGAAATATTTAGGAGCTTTTTACAGTTCATGCAAAATCAGACGAGGGAGACTCGTGTACAAAATACGGGTGGAAATGATGGCAATGCGCGGTCTGTCACAGCCAAGAAGTTCAAGGAGTTGGGACCACCAAATTTCTGGGGAAAGCCCAATCCAATCAAGGCGGAAACGTGGGTCAAGCAAATTACCAAGATATTCGATGTCTTGGGATGCATGGAGGAGCAAAAGGTTCCATTCGCCACCTTTATGTTCCGTGGAGAGCTGATTTCTTGGTAGGAATCAGTGAAGCGCACCAAACCCATTACTGACTCAACATGTCTTGGGAAAGATTTTAGAACTGTTCAATGACAAGTACTTTCCGAGAAAGTATTCATCATATGAAGGAGGTAGAGTTTATTAGACTCGAACGTAACAAACAACACCAAGTGTCTCAAGAAGAGGCAAAGTTCGCAGAGTTATCCAGGTTTGCACCTCATTTGGTAGAGAATGAGGAACGTATAACGCGGATGTTTCTGAGAGGTCTAAAACCCGAGATTCGTCAATACCTTATATCTCATAAATTTTCTCTGTATTCAGATGTTGTAAACAGGGCTCAATTATTAGAGTGAGATAGTGAGTATACTCAACCGAGGGATCACAACTGTGGTTATATTTGACGATGCAGCCATCGTAAGCGATGATAACTAGCGAGGATGGAAGAATACAGACAAAGGCGGTAACCACTCAGGTGGTAATCGTGGTCATGATAATAGGAGAGGTGACTCAAGTGGAAATTTCAGAAAGAGAAGATTCAACAATGACGGGAAGACATCAGCAGCAGCACCAGTACCAACAACAAATTCTAGGGGAGGGGAACGACCTCCAGTTAGATGTTATAAATGCGGAAAAGAGGGACATATCAGTCCAAACTGTCCACAACAATCCAAGGTATGTTACAACTGTGGAAAGGAAGGACACATCGCTCGTGATTGTACTATAGCAAAACCAAGTTCAGCGGGAATGGTGACTCCAAGGGCTGTCCCGGATAA
Source organism: Panax ginseng (assembly GCA_020205605.1). Classification (NCBI taxonomy): domain Eukaryota; kingdom Viridiplantae; phylum Streptophyta; class Magnoliopsida; order Apiales; family Araliaceae; genus Panax; species Panax ginseng. The sequence goes on from CM035149.1 coordinate 28,802,425, forward strand.
GTCAAAATCAGCGGTTCTTGGAAGAGCGTTTGTCGTGACTAGCCAAAATATGAGGAACCCGAACGAGGTGATCACGGGTAAGCTAATCTTGAATTCTTACGAAGTCTATACCTTACTAGATACCGGTTCTACCCATTCTTTTATCTCTCCTGCTTGTGCTCAACGTTTAAACTTGATTCTGGAGAAATTAGACTTTGATTTATCTGTTGAAACTCCGTTGGGTGAAACCTTCGTTACATCTATAGTTTATAAATCTTACATGATCCAAGTTGGCACTATCACATTACCTGTTGATCTTATCTCTTTAAAGATACTTGCTTTTGATGTGATTTTAGGAATTGATTGGTTAACCACTCATCATGCCAAAATTGATTGTTTTCGTAAGGTTGTTAGTTTTCATATTCCTAACCAACCTGTCATACGAATTCAAACTACTAAACCACTAAAATCAGTCACTGTCATATCAAGTCACAAAGCTATTCGTTTATTGAAAAACGGATGTCAATCTTTCTTAGCCCATGTTATGGATTTGAACAGAGACAAGTCAGATTTGGATAATATTTCTGTTGTTAAAGAATTTCCTGATGTATACCTATTTTGGGTACGTCACAGTTGGTATCAAAGCTTAGGGATATGGTCTCTGACGGAGATCGGGGAATAGAACTAGGAAGGGAGAGATGAGTAAATCCTTCGCTAGTGTGTCCTATCTAAGCTTATTTGTTAGTTGGTCATAATATAGGGATATATTATGTGATATGTTAATTTGTTTAATTAACCTTGTTTTATGGCGATGTTAAGAATGGTTCTTTGAGAACGTTAACAATGGGGTGTATGAGGCGTGGAACAACCTTTAGTCACAAACCAGAGAACGTGCAATGTGAAGGCAATATTCCTCCGTAAACAACACTACCGAGTAAACGATGAATAATGGAATGTTTAGGAGCTTTTTGCGATTCATGCAAAATCAGACGAGGAGACTCGTGTACAAAATACAAAGTGGAAATGATGGCAACGCGCCATGATCATCACAAGCCAAGCGATTCAAGGAGTTGGGACCACCGATTTCGGGAAAGCTCGATCCGATTAAGGCGGAAACATGGGTCAAACAAATTACCAAGATATTCAATGTCTTGGGATGCACGGAAGAACAGAAGGTTCCATTCGCCACCTTTATGTTCCGTGGAGAGGCAGATTACTGGTGGGAATCCGTGAAACGTATCCACGTACCAAAGACTCAACATGTTTTGGGAAAGATTTGAGAACTATTCAATGACAAGTACTTTCCTGAAAGTATTCGTCATATGAAGGAGGTAGAGTTTATTAGACTAGAACAGAACAACATGACGGTGTCTCAGTTTGAGGCAAAGTTCGCGGAGTTATCCAAGTTTGCACATCATTTGGTAGAGATTGAGGAACGAATGACGCGGATGTTTCTTAGAGGTCTAAAACCCAAGATTCGTAAATACCTTATCTCTTATAAATTTTCTCTATATTCAGATGTTGTCAACAGGGCTCAATTATTAGAGCGAGATAATGAGTATGTTCAACCGAGGGACCACAACTGAGGTCATACCTGGTGACAAAGAAATATCAGAGCAATGATAACCATCGAGGAGGGAAAAATACGGACAAAAACGGTAATCACTCGGGTGGTAATCGTGGCCATGATAATAGGAGAGGTGAGTCAAGTGAAAATTTCAAGAAGAGAAGATTTAACGATGACGAGAAGACGTCGGCTGCAGCACTAGCAACAAATTTTAGGGGAGGAGAACGACCGCTAGTTAAATGCTACAGATGCGGAGAAGAGGGACATATAATTCCAAACTGTTCAAAGCCATCCAAGGTATGTTTTAGTTGTGGAAAAGACGATCACATAGCTCAATTTTGTCTTGTAGTGAAATCAAGTCCGGCTGGGACGGTGGCACCAAAGGAGGATACGGACAAAACGAAGTCAACGGTTTCTGGAAGAGCGTTTGTCGTGACTATCCAAAACGCGAGGAATCCGAACGAAGGTATCACGCATTAGTTAATTATAAATTCTTGCAAAATCTATACGTTATTAGATATCGGTTCTACCCATTCTTTTATCTCTCATGCTTGTGCTCAACGTTTAAACTTGACTCCGGAGAAATTAGACTTTGATTTATCGGTGGAGACTCCGTTAGGAGAAACTTTCGTTACATCCACGGTTTATAAATCTTGTTTGATCCAAGTTGGCACCATCACATTACCTGTTGATCTTATCTCTTTAAAGATACTTGCTTTTGATGTGATTTTAGGGATTGATTGGTTAACTATTCATTATGCCAAAATTGATTGCTTTCGTAAGGTTGTTAGTTTTCATATTCCTAAACAACCTGTTATTCAAATTCAAGCAATCAAACCATTGAAATCAAACACTTTCATATCAAGCCATAAAGTCATTCATTTATTGAAAAATGAATGTCAAGCTTTCTTAGCCATGTTATGGATTTAAACAAAAATACGTCAGATTTGAATGATATTTTTGTTGTTAGTGGATTTCCTGATGTAGTTCCTACAGAATTTCCTGAGTGTGATATTGAATTTTGTATCGACTTTGAACCCGGTACAAAACCCATTTCTAAAATCTCATATCGAATGGCTCTTATTTGAACTTTAGGATTTAAAAACCAAAGTACAAGAGTTGGTACTCGAGCCTCTATCTGGTGACTTCCTTTGTGGGATGCACCAAAGCCAGACTCTCCGTAGGGGACGTTATATGCGTGTGGTGGTAAACTGATAGGCGCCATTGTGATGTGCTATCTAAGGTTGGGATATGAGTTACAGTTGAGAGCAACCTAAGTCAGTAATTGTAATACGTAACTTTCTAGGCTTAGTTCGTTACTATCGGAGATTCGTGGAAGGATTTTTTTAGTCGCTACTCCGTTAACTTAGCTGACTCGGAAAGATACAAAATTTGTATGGAGCGAGGAATGCGAGAAGATTTTCCAAGAGCTCAAGAGGCAACTCATTTCGGCACATGTTCTGACCATACCATCATGGAAAAACGAACGTGGTAGCTGACGCGTTGAGTAGAAGATTGTATGCGAGTACGAGTGTGATGTTGTTAACACAAAGACCCATTTTGTATGACTTACAAATGATAAAGATAGAGTTAAAGACTCTAGGGACCCATGTTATGATGTTCAATATACGAGTATAATCGACTTTAATCGATAATGTTAAAGCCGCTTAAGCTACAGACCTGGAGCTGATGAATATGAAGAAGGTGAGAAGGCGTTATTCTAGAAGTAAGAGTTGATGAAGAGTAGAAAGCCCAAACCTTTGATTTATTTGAAATCCTTGATTGAGTAGGAACTGTGGCCTATAGACTCGCCTTAACGCTAAGTATGTCGTGTGTTCATAACATTTTTCACGTATCGATGTTACATAAATATGCGGATGACCCAAACCATATTTTTGCATTAGAACCAGATGAGATAGCCGAAGATTTAACGCATGAGGAGGTACCTGTTAAGATCTTGGTTAGGAAAGAGCATGTCCTACGCACAAAGGTTATACCACAAGTTAAGGTTTTATGGAGGAACCATGCTATTGAAGAAATGACCTGGGAGTTGGAATCAAAAATGAAAGCTAGGTATGACCTGGGAGCATGACCATGCTATTGAAGAAATGACCAGGTACGTACGTCAATTTCGAGGACGAAATTTCATAAGGAGGGGAGGTTGTAAGACCCCAACTTTTTATAAATAATATTGAATTTTCCTCCAATTATTAATTTGAATTAATAAGGGTTAATTTGATATAATATTTTGGTTATGGGTGAAATGTGCAAATTTTGCAAAATAAGCAAGTGGTTATAAAATATTCATTGTTGTCGGGGAATATTCGTTTGGTCGTGGAATATTCTTTTTGTCGGGAATATCCGTACAACGCCGCAGTCATTTGTGGGACCCATAACGGAATAACTGTTGGATGAAGAAAACGACAAAGTTTGAGTTTTTATGAATAACGGCGTAATTGTTACCATTAACACTGTTGGAATTCCTGGTGGTTAAAATACAGTAATACGCGTGGTTGCACAGTTGATGAAAACACGATTATCTTTGGCCCGTAGTGCATGGATAATTCGTGGTCGTGATACTAAAGAATATCCTTGGCCTGTAGTGCAGGGATGATTTAACGATGTGGATTATTTATTGAGCTGAGTCTCAGCGATAAAAGTGATGAAAAACTTTTTAAATCATAAAAGATAGTAGATTTTCTTCTCTACTTGACTCTCTTAATAGATTGCATGTTCCGCTATAGTTAAACTTGATGTCTATTGTATTTTATTAGTTTAACACTGTTGAAGGCTAACGATAATTTATTCTGCATTATCTTAGTCATAATATTTCTTACTGGGCTAGTTGAGCTCACCCTTTCTTTCACTGTTCTCTTCAGGAAATGAGAACGTAGCAGGGACTAGTCGGGGGACGGAGTGATGGTCCAGATGATAGTATTAGCTAGTAGTCCTCACTATTCTGTTAAATAGTGTGACAATAAATGTAATGAGGACTTATTCTGAGAGTGGATATTTTCTAGAAGACAATATTTGTATTTAAACTCACAACATATGTTTTGTCGTATTTTACACATTCTTCGTCAGATTATTAGTTTGTATTTGAATTTTGTACCATGTATTTGGCGACTCAAGATGGGTGATGTATACCTATTTTGGGGGCGGCACAGTTAGTATCAAAGCTTAGGATATGATCCCCGGCCGAGATGTGAGATAAGAACTAGGAGGGGAGAGACGGGGAATTCTTTCGCTAGTATGACCTACCTAAGTTTATTTGGTATTTAATTGGTCAGTCAGAGTATAAAGATAATATGAAATATGTTATTTAACCCTTGTTTTGTGGTAGTATTTGAAAATGACATCCGAGGATGTTGAGAATAGCAATGGAGCACAAGAGACCGTTGAGTCTCCACAGATCAATAATCAAGACAATATGCAACAGGATGGCGATAATCCTCCTGTAAACAACAACACTGATCAATTGACAAACGATTTGTGACGTTTAGGAACTTTTAGAATTCATGCAACATCAAAGCGAAAGGCGACTCCTGCTCATAATGCAGGTAAAAATAATGGCAACCCACCGCCGTTACTACTAAGCAATTCAAGGAGTCGAGACCACCGTAGTTTTGGGAAAGCCAAAACCACTTAAGGCGGAGACATGGTTAAAGCAGATGACAAAGATATTTGATGTCTTGGGATGCTCCAGGAGCAAAAGGTTCCTTGCCACCTTTATGTTACGTGAAGAAAGGAGACATCTGGTGGGAATCGTAAAAACGTATCTACTAACGACGACTCAAGATGTCTTAGGAGAAGTTCCAAGAGATGTTCAATGACAAGTACTTTCCCGAAAGCATTCGTCACATGAAGGAGGTGGAATTTATCAAGTTGGAGCAAAACAACATGACCGTGTCGCAGTACGAAGCCAAGTTTACCGAGTTGTCCCGATTTGCGTCCCATTTGGTTGATAATGAGGAGAGAATGACGCAAATGTTTCTAAGAGGTTTGAAAACTGAGATACGTCAATATCTTATCTCTCATAAACTGTGTTTGTATTCAGATGTTGTTAATAGGGCTCAGTTATTGGAGTGCGCTAATGAGTCAACCCAACCAAAAGAGAAGCAAACAAAGAAATGATAATCTGGGGTGATAATACCATCAAAGCGGTGACAATAAGCATGGATGGAATTAACATGCCAGAAATGGTAACCACTTCGGTGGTAATCATGGACAAAACAATAAGAATGGACATTTCAAGAAGAGAAGGTTCAATAATAACGAGAAGACGTCAGCACCAGCACCCGTTTCCGGTAGTTTAAGAGAGAGCGTTTTTTTTCGTGACGAGGAACCTAAATAAAATTATCACGTGTATGCTAGTCATAAACTCTTGCAAAGTCTATACCGTGTTAGATACCGGTTCTACTCACTCTTTTATTCCACCTAGTTGTGTTCAATGTTGGAAGTTAACTCCGGAGAACTTAGACTTTGATATATCTGTTTAAACTCAGTTGAGAGAAACCTTCGTTACCTCCACTATTTATAAATCTTGTTCAAATCGACACTTTCACATTACCTGTCGATCTTATCTCTTTGAAAATACTTGTCTTTGATGAGATTTTAGGAATTGATTGGTTAACTACTCATCATGCTTTTTGTAAGGTTGTTAGCATTCATACTCCTAACCAACCTGTTATGTGAATTCAAAGTAACTAAACCACTAAAGTCAATTATTGTTATATCAAGCCATAAGTAAAGAGCCCGATCCTTTCGTTGTTGACTTTCTTGTGTGAAATGCACTGAAGCTAGACTTTCCGTAGGCGATGTCGCGAACGAAGATGGCAAGTTGATAGGTATCAATGTGACGTGCTATCCAAGTCAGGGATGAGAGTCACAGTTTTGAATGATATTTCTATTGTTAATAAATTTCTTGACGTATTCTTGAAGACTTCTTAGCCTACCCTTAGAGTGTGAAATCGAATTTTGTATTGACCCCAGTACAAAACCCATTTCTTAAACCCTCAAAATATTTCTTCAACTAAAATGAACGTAACATGCACCAAAGACGTTGACTCGAGCTATTGAAGATTACGATCGTACTATTCAATATCATCGTGGAAGAGCGAACGTGGTAGCTGACGTGTTGAGTAGAAGATCGTATGCGTTTACAAGTGCGATGTTGTTAACACAAAGACTCATTTCGTATAAATGATGAACATAGAGTTAAAAATTTTAGGGACCCACATGAAGATAACGAATATACGAGTAGAATCGACTTTAATCAATAAAGTTAAAGCCGCTCAAGCTACATACCCGAATCTGATGAATGTGAAGAAGAAGGTTCAAGAGGGCGGTATTTTAAATAGCAAGAGTTGCTGAAATCTCAACCCTTGATTTTATTGACCCATTTGAAATCCTTGATCGAGTAGGAACTGTGATTTATATACTCGTTTTACCGCCAAGCCTGTAGCGTGTTCATAACATTTTTAACGTATCAATGTTACGTAAATATATGGACGACCCGAACCACATTATTAATTTAGAACCGGACGAGATAGCGGATGATTTAACGTTTGACGAGATACATGTTAAAATCTTGGATAAGAAGAATCGTATTCAACACTCAAAGGTTGTACCTCAAGAGTTATAATTTGAAATAAAGTCATGGTATCCTCACCTGTTCGGCATACCAGGTACGTACGTAAATTTCGAGGGCAAAATTCCATAAGGAGGGGAGATTGTGAGATCCAAGATTTTATGAATAAATATTTAATTATCTTGAAATATTTTTTTTTAAATTTGATATAATGTTATAGTTGTGGGTAGTATTTATAAATTTTGCAAAGTATGCAAGTTGTTATATAATATTCGATTGGTCGGGGAATATTCTTTGTGTTGGGGAATATTCGTACGACGGCACAATCATTGGTGGACCCCACAACATAATTATTAACGGATTGAGAAAACGACAAAAATATTTTTATGAAAATAACGGCAGAAGTTTTACCGTTGATACTGTTGAACACTTCGGTAGTAAAGTAAAAAGAACGATGTCTGGCGTGGTTGCATAAGTAGCATTACCGGTATTGATTATTGATGTTTATGTGAGAAGTCACTCAGTTTTGTTCAATTATTGCTACAATAGTTGTTGCATAGTATCTCACATTATTTGATTCAATTATTGTTGATTTATAAGTTTTGTTTTATTAGTATTATTAACGTAATAAAACAGAAACATCTTTTTATATAAAACAGAATACTTTTATAAAGTTATTCGTTTTATTAGATAATAATTATATTATATTATATGTGACGCCCCCAAAATTAGGTATACATCACCCATCTTGAGTCGCCAAATACATGGTATAAAATTCAAATACAAACTATTAATACAATGATCGTGTAAAATACTATGTAACATATCTTTGTGAGTTTAAATACAAATACTGTCTTCTAGACAATATCCATTCTCAATTGAGTCCTCCTAGACAGTATACAAACTTAAATTCAGTCATCGTTACATTTATTATCACACTATTTAACAGAATAGTGAGGACTACTAATACTATCATCTGGACCGTCACTCCATTCCCCGACTCGTCCCAGCTATATTCTCATTTCCTGAAGAGAACAGTGAAAGAAAGGGTGAGCTCAACTAGCCCAGTAAGAAATATTATGACTAATGATAATGCAGAATAAATTATCATTAGCCTTCAACAATGTTAAACTGATAAAATACAATAGACATCAAGTTTAACTGCAGCGGAACAAGCAATCCATTAAAAGAGTCAAATAGACCATCAGGTCAATTATCTTTAAAAGTCCACCAATAATGTTTTATTCCTGTAATTGAACCACATCATCGAATCATCCCTGCACTACGGGCCAAGGATATTCATTAAATCATCAATGGTCATAACTTATACCGAATAATCCCTGATCACAATCATACCCAGTCCATCTCTGCACGTAAGCCAAAGATATACAACAATAAACCTAATAATCAACAATCCATCTCTGCACGTAAGCCAAAGATATACAATTCAATAATCAACAGTCCATCTTCGCACGTAAGCCAAAGATAACTTTCGTCACCATATAATCATGAGGATGATGACAATGATATAAACTTTAATCAACTGAAAATAAGAATAAATATTAAAGACTTTAAATTTATCCAAATATTATCATTCACATAATAAATTCATAATCCAAATATTATCATTCACATAATAAATTCATAATCCAATATCATTAACATCATAACAATATTTTAATCATTTTTTTAACTTATAAACAATTTATTTCAATTGTTTACCCTTTACCAAATAATGCATTTAATCATTTAATAAAAGCCATTCTCATAAGATTTCATTACCAATGATCAAATCCCTTATCAACAATATGCATATACCTTATATAGGATTTCCAAGTCATAAAATCATATTTTCCAACTTTGTTACTTCACATAACATATTTAACTCATATATTCGTAACTAAACCAATTTCATGAAAAATACCAAATCAGTCCTAAAAATATTTCTTTTCTGGGATTCAACATAATATAGTCCCATAATGAAAATATATTTTTCTCAGAATTTTTAAAATTCATTTACTATTTTTCAAAAATTAATTTCTAATTAATTCCTTAAGAAATTAGCTACCTCAAGGTTAACACCAAAAATCCCCAAATCTTGGCAGGACCTTACACATGTTAATGTGAGCCTCCAGTTTAAATTTTATGGTCATTGGAGTTGTAAAACTCCGGTTATAACGTTTTTCGTCAGAAAAATCTAAATATTGAAATGGTCATAACTTGCTCATTTTAAGTCGGAATGAGCTCATTTTTGGACAGGAGTTACCTTATACCATATACTTTCATTTACCAAAAGGCCTGAATTTTTCTCACAGACAAGATATTCCGACAGAATAGTAAATGCGGAATAGTAAAATGGAACCAGTCCCACAGATAACATGAGCGGATATTCGACGTAAATATAAAGACGGAATAATAAAAAATGTCACCAAGTATAGGGTATTTCAGTAGACAAAGTTATTCCAATGAATAAGTAAGAATGGAATAACATAAGGATTTCACCAAGTATAGGGTATGCCGCGTATACAGGTCATGTATAGGGTATGCCACTTTTACAGGTTATTCCAATAGAATAATAAAGAATGGAATAATAGAAGTTCTCTTCATGAATATAAATGAATAATATCCCTTACCGTAAAAGAACTGGATATAAGAGTAGTGAAGTAGCAGAAAACCTTTCTTTTATCTCTTTATAGTCTCTCTCTATAGTTTCTCTCTCTAGAGTTCAGTGAATTCGTAAGAAAATAATGAAGGAATGAACTTTTATTTATAGAAAAATGGAATGCATAGTAACTAATCCATGAACGGTCCAGATTGATTTACTTTAATCGACGGTCCATATTTAAAGAAAAATCTTTTAAATAAAATATAAAATATTCTATTTATAAAAAAAGATTTTTACTTGCAAACACTACGCAACACTATGCAAAAACACTACGCAACACTATGCATAATAAAATATAACATATTCTATTTATAGAATAACTTTAATAAAGTATTCATTTTATATAAAATGATGTTTCATTTTATTACGTTAATAATACTGAATAAAACAAAAACGTCATTATCGTTATAATAATTCATATTATTACTCAACAATAATTGAATCAAACCGAGTGACTTCTCACATAAATATCAATAATCAATAATTGTGTGCTATTATGCAATAACGCCAGATTATTCTTGTATTTTTTACTACCGAGTAGTTCAACAGTATCAACGGTAAAACTTCCGCCGTTATTTTCAATAAAATATTTTTGTTGTTTTCTCAATCCGATAATAATTCCGTTGTGGGGTCCACCAATGATTCAGACTCATAAATGCATTTAATATTTTTCCGACACAAAGAATATTCCCTGACCAATCGAATATAATATAACAACTTGTATACTTTGCAAAATTTATAAATACTACCTACAACTATAATATTATCTCAAATTCACACCATAATATTAAAAAATTATTTCGAGAAAATTAATTATTTATTCATAAAATCTGGGTTCTCACATTATATTTTATTATGCATAGTGTTTGCATAGTATTTGTGTGACGCCCCCAAAATAGGTCCAATCTATCCAACCTATTCTGAGTCTCCAAATACATGGTACAGAAAATAACTACAACTTTATTACTACAATTATCGTGCAAAATACAACAACACATATACTGTGAGTTTTAATACCAACTGTGACTCATGTCCCAACTATGGACATCACTTCACATTGATACATTAAATAAAGGTACAGTCAATAACTATTTTAGAAATCAAAATCTTTGAAAAGTGCTCAAGGAAACCTTCGTACATGGGAGGCTATGCGTCTAGGTTATGATAGATATCATATGTCCACAGAATTATCCTTGGTTGCCTCAATAGACTCCAAAGAAAAATGAAAAGATTAATATCATCTTCTTTCCAATGGTGAGTCTTCTCTTGACATATAATTATCTCCGTTGTCTCCAAGTGAGAATTATATTTCAAATAAACTCCAAGATCATATAGGTAGTGATCGTAGATATACTCAGAAAGTGGATGTGCATAACCCTGTCTTATGATAACACGAGGTTGCATGTCATTAGACATCTTGTATGATAGTGGCAAAACACCCTTCCAAAGTTGGGTTCACCTCACCCTATTCGGTTCACCAAAATTAAATATCAAATGACATTTATAATACGACACGCTTATCTAAAGTTCTCAATAAAATTATTTCCATACTATTTAGGGAGAACCTCAACAGCTATAGACCACCGTTCTATTCCCCTGTTATCCCGCTTGCCAATCTTTAAGAACACTCTTATTACCTGAAAGGAATTGTGAAGCAAAAGGGTGAGCACAACTAGCTCAGTAAAGAATATCATGACTAAAGATAATTAAATTATCAATAGCCTTCATCAATAATAAGTCAGAGATTTAGAACATATGGTAGATGATAAAACTTTTCAACCATAGTTGCAGCGGAACGAGCAATCCATTAGAAGAGTCAAATAAACTATAAAGTCTATTATCTTCTCCACGTTAAAAGTCCACCAACAATGTTTTATCCCTGTAACATCAATCAACAGTTCCTTTTCACAATCATATGAATAACTCATAATCATAATTGTGATTCTAATTACTCTTCTCATACAGGACGAAGATAATTTTCATCACCTGTCTTTACCTAAAACATCAAAGATCATGGTCATACCAAATCGCAGTTCTTGTTCATAATCATACTAATAAATTCATCTTTGCAATACGGGCCAAAGATATTCATCAACATGGGTCATCTTTGCACTACGGGCCAAAGATATTAAAAAATAATTCATCTTTGTACTACGGGCCAAAGATATTCAACAACATGTCATCTTTGTACTACGGGCCAAAGATATTCAACAACATGTCATCTTTGCATTACAAGCCAAAGATATTCAACAATAGGTCATCTTTGCACTACAGGCCAAAGATATTCAACACTACAGGCCAAAGATATTCAACAACAGGTCATCTTTGCACTACGGACCAAAGATATTCATATCCCAAATAAATACATAATCATTTCACCATAATTATAACCATGTTGATCAATTCACCATTGCACTTAAGCTAAAAATATTCAATTGTAAATCCAATGGTCATGATCATACCAGTCAACGATTCAACTTTGCACTACTGGCCAAAGAGAACCCCTAGTCACGATCATACCAATAATCTACCCATCTTTACACTCAAGTCAAAGAGAAATTTCAACACTAGAATTATAAAAATGTTATATATGATAATAAAAACAATATTATCAAAACATGGATTCAATCAAAGATAGTAACCATATAGATATCTTGGACAAAAAAGAAAAATTTTATTTTTCGGTGAATAATGCCGTATTCGTGAATAGTGTCGTATACGTGAATAGTAACCCCGACACAAAAAGGTAAAGTTTCACAATAAAATCCATATCAATATTTATAACACCTTAATCCAAATGTTATAAATCACTTAATAATATCAAAATCTTAATATTATTAATATTACAACAATATTTAATAATTTCTTAAACTTATAAACAATTTATTTAAATTCTTTACACTTAATTAATTAATTCATTTAATCAATATAAAATGCCAAACTCATAATATTTCATCACCAATAATCAAAACCCTCATCAAAAATCTGCATATACCTCATATATGATTCTCAAGCTATAAAATCATATTTTCTAATTTTCTTCCTTCATATAACATATTTAATTCATTTATTCATAACTAATCTATTTTCCCGAAAAATATCAAATCAGTTCCAAAAACATTTCTTTTCTGGGATTTAGCAGAATATAGTCCCATATTGAACATATATTTTTCTCAGAATTTTTAAAATTCATTTACTATTTTTCATATGGCCAAAACTGCTGAATATTTAGACATTTATCATAAATTGTACTTTTGTCTAAAAATTCCAAAATTTACAGAATATACTCATGTTATATACATGTACTCCCAATAAAAATTTCATTAATTTTGGAGTTAACCATAAGGAGTTATAAGAGTTTTCTTTTAAAATAGTCTTTTCCCATAAAATTCATAACTCTTAATCTATACATCCAAAAATTGTCATTTTTGGACACAATCAAGATAACTCATCAAATTATCATTTTAAATTTTTTCAAAATTTTGAAGGTCGGAAAAAGTACGAAACTGAAAAACATAATAACCCTTAAAATCTCTTACCTCGAAAAGAAAGTATTTTCAATAGGAATGTAAAGTCGAAGGAACCTTGCCTTCGAATAAAGAACTCTCAAAGTATCAAAATACTCACAAAATAAGCTTGATAATATAGGGAGAGAAAGAGAGAAATCTTATGTTTCTGGTGTGATTTTCAATTCTAACTTAGCCCTCTATTTATAGAAAAATGTTAGCACGCCAAAGCTGATTTGACCTGCTACCTGATGGCTTTACCTGCTACTATTGCTACCCACCACATTTGAAAATTCAATTGAGCATATTTCTCACCAACCAATTCTAGAATTTTTCAAAATATTTTATCATTTAAACAATAATCAGAAACTTTAATAATTCATAGAAAATAGCCCGTTTATCAGAAAATACGAATTTCATGTTCATTCCACACGAAATCGAATTCTCTATAACTTCGCAGAAGAAAGTTTTTTTTTTTCAAATTCTAAACAGAAAATATTTGAAATCCACAAACGGATAATTTTTAATACCTCCAATTTGACAAAATACTGATCAAACACCTCAGCATTAATTTCTTCACTTATAACCACATAAATAAATCCATCATTTATATCCGCATTAAATAAATATTTCCTTATCATATAAATCAATAACTAATTATTCACAAATAATATTACAGAATCACATTTATGACAACAAAGCAGGTTCCTCAGGAAAGAGGGGCTTTCAGATAAGGATTTCTCTCATTGGTAGCAAGCAATTAGATTATCTAACCTCTCATCGACAGAACTTTCTAGACATTGCCAATACTATTATCTAATAATATTATTCAAATTATTGATCTGATAATGGGAAATACTGTGCAGTGACAATTATTGAACAACAATAATATAAAAGATCAACGCAGCAATTATTGAATCAATAAAATAAAATATTGAACAAAGAACTCATCGTGTAATTATTCTTGAAAGTAGTGTCTTCTTACGAATTTTTTTTATCATGCTTCATGAATAGTAACTCGTGAATAGTAACTCATAAATAATAACTCATAAATAGTAACTCGTGAATAGTAACTCATGAATAGTAACTCGTAAATAGTAACTCGTGAATAGTAACTCATAAATTGTAATTATAAGAAAAATTGAATACTTTTATTTCATAAAATTCGGGGTCTTAAAATTTGCATAGTAAAATTCTTTTTATATAAAATAGAATATATTATATTTTATTTAAAAGATTTTGTTTTAAATATGGACCGTCAGATTAAAGTAAATCAATCTGGACCGTTCATAAGTCAGTTACTATGCATTCTATTTTTCTATAAATAGAAGCTCATTCCTTCATTATTTTCTTACGAATTCACTGAAACTCCAGAAAGAAAAATTATAGAGAAACTATAGAAAAATATTCTGCTACTTCCCTACTCTTATATTCAGTTTCTTTTACGGTAAGTGATATTATTCTTTTAGTATTCATGAAGAGAATTTCTGTTATTCCATTTCTTATTATTACGTTGGAATAACTCGTGATACGTGGCTACCCTATACTTGGTGACATTCTTCTATTATTCATGCTTTTTTATTGTTTCATTGGAATATCTTGTTTGTGTATTTTACACGCACTGGTTCCGCTCTTTTTATTATTACATTGGAATATCACATGCGTGTGTTATACACCAGGACTGGTTAAAATCTTTACTATAAAAGTCTTTATTATTCTGTTGAAATATCCCGTCTGTGTGTTTTACACCGGACCTGGTTCCGTCTTTATTATTCTATTGGAATATCCTGTATGTGTGTTTTACACCGGACCTAGTTTCGTCTTTATTATTCTGTTGGAATAACCTGTCTATGCGAAGTACCGCATGCATGGTGATTTCTATTGTTCTTCCATTATTTATTATTCCGTTGGAATATCCCGCGATTGTGAATTTCATCCGACCGGTTCCGTTATTATTATTCTGTTGGAATAACCTGTCTATGCGAAGTATCGCATGCATGGTGATTTCTTTTGTTATTCCATTCTTTATTATACTCAGTTGGTTAAAGTTTTGACTTCTATACTCCATGAAATTAGTAGAATATCCTTGATATTTGCGCTTCATCCAATATCTTTTCATGAAAATATTCTTCTGAGCATTCTTGAATTTTACTCTACAAAGCAGTATCATGTTGACAATTTGGACATTATTGGTTCTTGGATAAAATAATTCTTGAACTTGTTTTATTGAATTAGTATGTCATTGTCATCATCCTCATGTTTATATTATGTTGAAAGTCATCGTATTCGTAGTGCATAGATGGACTTGGTATGATTATGACCAGGGATTATTCGGTATAATCATGACCGTAATGTTACAAATGATGTGGTAAAAGTCCTCATTGGTCCGTAGTGCATTGATGGACAGTTTTTGGTATGATTATGGCTATGGTTTCTCTTCGGCCAAGGGAGCAAAGATGAATTGTTTTATGGAATGATCAGGACCGTTGATGAAAACACGATTATCTTTGGCCCGTAGTGCATGGATAATTCGTGGTCGTGATACTAAAGAATATCCTTGGCCTGTAGTGCAGGGATGATTTAACGATGTGGATTATTTATTGAGCTGAGTCTCAGCGATAAAAGTGATGAAAAACTTTTTAAATCATAAAAGATAGTAGATTTTATACTCTACTTGACTCTCTTAATAGATTGCATGTTTCGCTGCAGTTAAACTTGATGTCTATTGTATTTTATCAGTTTAACACTATTGAAGGCTAACGATAATTTATTCTGCATTATCTTAGTCATAATATTTCTTACCGGGCTAGTTGAGCTCACCCTTCCTTTCACCTTTCTTCTCTTGAAATGAGAGAACGTAGCGAGGACTAGCCTAGTGGGGGGACGGAGTGATGGTCCGAGATGATAGTATTAGCTAGTAGTCCTCACTATTACATTAAATAGTGTGACAATAAATGTAATGAGGACTTATTTTGAGAGTGGATATTGTCAGAAGATAATATTTGTATTTAAACTCACAAAGATATGTTTTGTAGTATTTTACACATTTCTTTGTATTATTAGTTTGTATTTGAATTTTGTACCATGTATTTGGCGACTCAAGATGGGTGATGTATACCTATTTTGGGGGCGTCACAGCTAAGAATTGAAAATCACACCAGAAACAAGTTTTCTCTCTTTCTCTCTCTATATTATCGAGCATATTTCGTGAGTATTTTGATACTTTGAGTGTTGATATATCTGCAAGTTTCTTCAAGATTATATCCAAAGATTCCAAACATAAAATCTTGTCTTTTTGAGGTAAAGGATGTTATTTTCTTCATATATGATATTATTCCTTCAATATCATTATGTCAAGTATTGATCCGAACTTTTAATCAAATTTGGAACTTTTTGTTTGGGGTTACTTATTCACGTGTCAAGACTATTAACGATATCTACACTATTCACGAATACGACACTATTCACTAGTATTGTTCATGAAGTATGATTTTTCTTGTGGAATTTCTACCTTTTTGTGTCGGGAGTTCTTATTCACGATATCAAGACTATTCATGTATCTGGTCTTATTCACAAATACGACATTATTCACTTTGAAAAATGAAATTTCTCTTTTCTTCCGAGATATCTTTTATGGTTGCTATCTTTGATTGTATCCATGTTTTGAGCTTTATTTTTGAATTTCGCTTCAAAATTGGTTATTATGGAGTATTATTGATCTTGAATAAAGTAATGTCTTAATCCCTAATATTTGTCCTTACATCCTCTTTGGATTCGTTCTCTAAAATATTTTTCATCATCCTCGGTCCTTAATGGTGATACTTGATGAATATCTTTGCTTCAGTAGTGCAAAAGATGAATGATTACTCGATGAATATCTTTGGCCCGTAGTGCAAAGAAAGATGAATAGTGTTGAGATGAACATTACCAACCTGGTGATATAAATGAATATCTTTGGCCGTAGTGCAAAGATGTATATTGATTGATGTTCTACGGGGATAAAATATTGATGATGGACTTTTAAATTCATAGATGATAGTAGATTTCATTCTCTACTTAACTCTTCTAATGAATTGATATTTCTGCTGCAGTTGTTGATCTAAAATTTATTGTCTATTGTATTCTATCAGATTTTTCCCTGTTGAGGACTAACGATAATTTGTTATATATTATCTTAGTCATAATATTCTTTACTGGGCTAGTTGAGCTCACCCTTTTCCTTTTTGTTCCATTTTTCTTCTCAAGAGGTAAGAACATAGCAGGATCTAGTCGGGGTATGGAGTGATGGTTCTAGAAAGATGTTTTAGCAGTCCTCACTATTTCTGTAAAATAGTGTATGAATAAATGTAATGAGGACTCATTTGGGTGTGGATATTGTCTAGATGACAATATTTGTATTATTGAAGTTGTAGTTTGCTTTCTGTACCATGCATTTGATTACTCAGAATGGGTGTGGTGTATACCTATTTTGGGGATGTCACATGAGGGGTGGGGGTTGGGTGGGGGTGGGGGTGGGGGTGGGGGCGGGTAGGTTAGGGTTGGCGGGGTGGGAGTGTATACATAATCAATAAATATTTTTTTTGGGGTGGGGTGGGGTGGGGGGGTGGGGGTGGTTTAATTACCTTAGGTAAAATATTGATGAAGCTATATCCATACTCCATAGTGAAAGTATATATATTGAATTCACAAATGTGTTGTATCTACATAAATAGGTTAAAATTTTCATATTTTAGAAGCACTGATCCAACATTATTATAAAATATGGGTCAAAACTAGTTAAACTAGTTCCAACCCATATTTGTAAATAATAATATGGATCCAAAACTGAATCAATCCATAACCAAAAACTAGTTAACAAACCAATTAGATTCAAGTGGTTTTGGTTAACTATATGGTTTTCAATCTAAATTGAAGTTTAGGGACGACATTCCATTTGAGGCACTTATGTCATATTTGTTTGTAAAGATTATAATCACATGATTATATTTCAAAGAATTATAATTTCAAGACTACTTATTAAATAGTCTTAGTCACATGTTTGTTTAGAATGGAATTATTCATGAGATAATTTAAAATTATTACATGTTATGACTGTTTTGTCCAATATTATTAAAGAATTGGATAAAAAATATTATTGTTTAGGCTATTATACCGTTACCAGTAATAACAAAGAAATCGTATTCTTAGATACTGTTTGTTTACCTCTTAAGATGTCTTAATAGACCACCTCTTAATTATTCGCTAAGAAGATAAATGTTGTTTTTTTTTTTGTTATCTCTAAATGCCTCTAAATGATTGAGATAGAAAATCAAATCTAAATTATTCAGACATGCCTCTTAATGACTGTTATTTTTTAGACACAAATACCCTCTTCAGACATTTATTCAGACATATTATTTAGACATTTTGAAAATAGTAAAAACATATTATTCAGACATTTTGAAAAAATAATTATCAAACAACATTTTTTTCATTTAGATACAATTCTATTTAGATACTCTATATTATTCAGATATATAAACTATTCAGATCTTAACAACTAATTTTATCAAACACAACCTTAGTAGAGCGAGTATACATGAATATAATAAGATATACTGGTCATTTTTAAATAAACTCAAGGTCCATTTTGTTTATAAATTTTTAATCCTAAATGAAGAAAATTATAATAAATAGTTGAATATAATATTAAATAATTCTCTATATTAAGTAATTTTATTATTCACGTGTTAATGGATTCAAGTCTAATTTTAAAAACAAATGAGAAATTATATGATTAAATAGTTTAATCCCAATTGTTATCTTATATGTAAAGCCCAAGCTGCCTTTGGTGCAAACAAGTTTTTGATGATTTTTTGGCTTTTTCAAAAATGTCCTACAACTTTTAAGATAATTACTATATCGTCTTTTTTATATTAATTTTTAGTCCTTCAAATTTTATTTTTTATTTTATCTCAAATATTTTATGCAACATGTGTGACACTGCTAATTTTTATAAACAAACATTACCTTATCGTAAGTATAGTTGTTTGAATTTTTATTTTTTTTAGAATGCAAAAAAAAAATCAAAACCAATCATCATTAGACCGCCTAGACCAAAACAATATTTTTTTTAAAGAGTTGTTATATATTTTAAAAATTTTCAGTTGAATTATAATTGCAACATATATATATATATATATATATATAAAACGTAAAAAATAAAAAAAATTTTATTTTAATTTATTTTATTTATCATATATATTTTTATATTAATCACAATTCGTTAAATATTTGTTAACATGTATATGATTCTCCTTTTTAAAATTTTCTTAAGGACTACTAAGAAAGTTGAAAATCAAAAAGAATTTTGAAACAGAAACAAAAAAGGAAAAGTCCTTTTCCTCAAATTCCACCACCATTTTTTCTCTGTCGAAAAAGTGGGATATAAAAAGAAAAATAATACTCCTAAAAAATAAGAAAAGGGGTGCCTGGAAAATCACAGCTTACTGCTGCTGCTGGTATTGAAGAAAGCAAAATACTGCTGCTTCTACTACTTGTAGCAGTGGGAATTACCAATAAACAAAAGAAAAAGAATGGCAACTCCACTCTGTTTTAAGCTACTATTAGTTTTGCCTCCAATTCCATCTACAGCAGCTTTAGATTATTCTTCAAAGATTACTTCTTTTTTCAATTTCCATTCTCTCTCTTCTTCCTCTCACTCCTTGAGGCGATATGTTGCCTTAAAGAACAGTCCTTTCCCCAATTTCTCTTCAAAGAACAAGGTACCCCTCTTGTTTTTTTTTTCCTTCTGAATTTGTATGAATATCTGTACATTTCTATATCAATATCTCTACATTTTAATATGAATATCTGAACATTTCTGAGGCTTAGCCGCCCTTTTGATGGTTTAGATTGGATGTTTTAAAAAATGGATGGTCTTTTACATTTTTAAGGGACAGCAACCCTTTTCATGTTTAGGCTTGTTGTTGGTTCTTTATTGGGTTTCATTCCTTGATTTTGTGTGTTGAAATGGTGGGTTTGATGGAATTAGTTACATTTTGTTTTTGATGGATTTTATGGGAATAGCCAAGTTTCTCCAATTACCTGTACCAAAATTGAAAAAAAATGCAATTTTTTTTAATCCACAAGTTTTGTCATACAGTTCTTTCAGCATTTAAGATAAGCCTAAATGTTAATTGTTCATGGTTTAAATTTCATCCACTTTTCTGCAAAGATTTTATTTGATATATTCTTATAATCTCCCGATTCTCATTTTATATTATCTTGAAAGCAAAATTCTCAAGGTTATTGAAGGTTTCTTCAGTGTCTCTCTACCATTCAGGGTAACAAATCTGCGTTTGCTGTAGGTGACATAACAACATATTTGGTTTTTGATAAGTCATTAGGTGTACTTCAGTAGTTATTATTAAGCCTTTAGACATAATCTTATAAAAAATAAAAGGAATAATATATACAGAGGTGACAATTATCCAATGAAACTTAGTATGATGAATCTTAGGTAAACCATTAAATACGATTAATCACGATATTGAACCTTCTTATCTGCAAAAGTGAAGTGTTATTCTGTTTTTTATCGTTTTCCTTTACAGTATCAATGGCATAGTCGATCATTATTCCTGTAACCTTTTTATAGAGTTCAAAATCAACAAGAAAGAGGTTTTACGTAGAACCGTTTCTGAAGTGAGTTTGACAATTTTATTTTTATTATTTTCAAAGTTTAAGAATATGCCTGTAAATAAGGCTACAAGTTCGCTGGACTTTGTATAGCTTACCTAAGCTTTAGATGTCTTTGAACCTTGGACGATTGAATCTGAAGACATGATTTAATAAGGCTGAGCCTGGTTCTAACTCATTATCATGAGATGGAGTTCTGTTAGGTTGGACTTGCAGTTATGTGGATCTTATCTTCCTTGCGGTT
This sequence comes from Panax ginseng, assembly GCA_020205605.1. Classification (NCBI taxonomy): domain Eukaryota; kingdom Viridiplantae; phylum Streptophyta; class Magnoliopsida; order Apiales; family Araliaceae; genus Panax; species Panax ginseng. The sequence goes on from CM035149.1 coordinate 28,823,653, forward strand.
AAACTTGGGAGATCTCCGATGTGACCCAACCAACTCAAGTCGTACCTGGTTTTTGGAAGAGTTCACCTTCTTTTGCTTCTTTGATGTAGTTTAAAACACACAGCTTGAGAAGTTCTGGAAATTCCATTATACTTTGTGAGGAGAATTCTTTCCATTGTACATCGGGTCATAAGATAGGGAGTGTTTCAATTTTCTTTTACTATAGAAGATGTCTAAATTTCCAATTTGGATTGAGGGTATCCTTTTGGAAGTTTTCCATGCATAGCTAAAACTTTCTTTTCCTATTCAGCTTGATTACCTCTTCAATGGAGAAATTTGATTTACTATATCTGTATGGGGCTTATAAAGACGACAATACTTGGACTAACATACTTTTCCGGGTTTAAAAAGAAGCCCTTAACTGGAAATGTTTTACATTGTTTTCTGCTGCTTTGAGATCAGGGGTTTTAACCAACTTATGCTAATTTCCAGATAAGCCTAGAAGTTCTTTCCATGTTACGTGTACCTCAAGTTTGCAAACTAATCACTAATTTGAATCTTTTTTCTATTGAGAGTTTGAGACAATCAATTCATCTCTCTTCAAATAGTTTTATGCCCGTTTCAGCAATGAGGCTTTGCAAGATGAGTTTCTATTTGAAACTCCAATCTTCAGAGGGACATTGTGATGAGAGAAAGAAAACTGGATCTGATGAAGAGGCCTCCGTTTATCTTCAAAGTATCGACTGTTCCTCTCTCTCCTAATCGTTCACCAGATAGCAACAAATCCCACCTTCTTTTCCATTCCTTCCTCACTTTAACCCCACTCCATGCCTGCAACATACCCGACATCCAACACGAAATACCATATCAAGAAAATACACCATCCACAAGCTGAAAATTTTCATAAATTTGGAGTGTTGAATTCTTAATTGTAGAGGATCGATATTAATAGCAATCTCAATTTACAAGAAAAACAATTAAATGTTTTTGTTTTATATGTTGCTTTAACAAATAATTATGAAGTTTGTTTCACCAATTTTTTTTAATATGAAGTTTGAACTGTGGATGGAACAATATTAATGTGTTAGGTGTTTCTTGCGAATTTACATGTATAGTCTTTCTATTTTTCATGACAGGTACATGTACTATGTGTATATTTTTTTGTCATTATTTCTTATGAATAATGTACATGCATTATACTTCTACTGAGAGATACATCCATATGAAGGCAGATTTTAGCCGCGCCTACTATTTTCCTGAGAAGCATAGTGATAAGTATGTATTTTATTGTTTATCTTGAAATTTAAAATATTTCTACTTACCGGTTACATTATTATATACAGCAATTCTCGTGCATGTGTAGTTATTGCTCTATTCAATGCACGGGTTGTATTTGCAATATATACCTTAGGTTACATCCATTTTGCCATGTCCTTTAATGAATGGTAGGCAAATAATTAAGAGTAATGGAATGGACTTGCGCTCAACTTAAACTTGGTTTAAAACATTGATTTGCTTATTACCAAATTTCACACACCTCCCAATTTTTGCAGACAATAGATCATCTTTATCACCTCTTTTCATGCATAGTTTATTTTCTCATTATTTACTACCAGGGGCCTTTTTTTTTTTTTTTTTTTACTTTATGCGTTGGTATAATGGCTTTGTGGACATGCCAAAAAGGATGGAGACGTCGATAGCTTGAGGAATGAAAGCGGGAATGAGGTGAAAATGTTTGGTTCTGACGAAGAAGTTACAACCCAGATTCCAAGCCAAGCCCAATCACTTTTAGAAGGGTCAGGGGAAGGGGCAGTTTTAATATCAGAGTATAAACCTTCTGTTGATGTTGACTATTTACAGGTTTGTTAACTTCTTCTGCTAGTCTAAATTACAATGTCTTTTAGACTAGCTTGTTGGTTGGGTGCACAAATGTTCAAACAACTATTAGAAAAGAAGCAATTCATCAACTGTTCACTAAAACTCCAACTATCCTTTTAAATATCTCTTGGAGTGGTTATATCTGTTCAATCACTCTCAACCGATGCGCTTATGTAAGAGACTTAATGGTAGATATCCATCTCACTTTTTGGATTGCAATTTCTTTTGAACATTTTCAGGAAAAACTTTGTGAATTTTATAGTCATATCATTGATTATAAAGGATAAATGCAAGCACAGATTCTAGACTTTAGAATCTCCTCTGGGAGCACTTTGGTTGAAAGCCATGAATCTCAAGCATATTCTTTTACATTAAAGTTCTTAAATCATGCTTCAATTTACAACATGCATCCTTTAAAACACTTTTCATCTAATTACTCAGACCAATTTACTTTCTTTTCCAGGAGTTACTAGCAATTCAGCAGCAAGGACCAAGATCTATTGGATTTTTTGGGACACGAAATATGGGATTCATGCATCAAGAACTTATTGAGATCCTTAGCTATGCAATGGTTATAACGGTATATTGCTGAATCTTTTTACTTATTTTTCGGTTCAAATGGTGCCAAGCATCATTGTTTTATGTAGTTCTGCTGATCTTGAATTTGTTCTGAATTTCATATTTTTTCAGAAAAATCACATTTTTACTTCAGGAGCATCCGGCACTAATGCAGCCGTTATTAGAGGTGCTCTAAGAGCAGAGAGACCAGAGCTGCTTACTGTAATATTGCCTCAAAGTCTGAAAATGCAACCTCCAGAAAGCCAGGAATTACTGTCTAAAGTAAGAATTTGGTTTTGTTGTTCTTTCAATGAAACAGTGATTGCCATGCAATATTCTTACTTTTTGGATTCCTAGAAATTCTAATGAGTTTGGCTTCACCTTCTTGGTTTACGGAGCAAAACTGAAAGTTGGGTCGTTTAGTATCACAAATCCAAGTAGAGACCGGTACAATTCAATTCAACATTTTGTTCATTCAAGATTGAACGATGAACTGAAGGGCTTTACCTTCTTTTTTTTATTTCCCTTGTTTGTTGACTGAATCCCAGTTGGTATCTCGACAAAAGGATTTCTGGCAACTAGGCCCTCAAGAACTATGCTACTAACCTAATTTAATGAGCAAGGCTATCTTGTTTGACAGCACAAAAACTCTGATGATAACTTTAAGCTCCAAATTTATGTTCCTTCCATTATAAGAGACTAATTTGAGTACTTGCCATTAGTATTCCCACTGGTCCACTACTATACATAAAAATTCTTCTCTCATGAAAAATTGCTTTTATTACCACTATTATTTTATATGTCGGTTTATTTATCTATCAATGGTGTTGGTCGTTTATGTATTGTGCAAGGGGGTACTCCCATGATTCATTTTCCAATGGAGAAAAAGAGGGGAACATGAGTTTTTTAGAGAGCCAAGGGAGATGGTTTTATGGCCTTTAGGCTACTTTAATAAGGTGCTAACATATTTGCTAATGAAAACTAAATTCCCTAGATTATGTTGTTAACAACTCTGATGATGCTGCACAATTTCGTAGATTAGGAATCCCCGCAGTGTTTGCAAATGGTAACTAAATTTTGGATGTAAGATGCTTGAATAAGGTGCATTACGAAGTAGTTTGAAGGTTTCTCAACTATATTAGTTCTCTGTATACAGTGATAAATTACCATTCTTCATTTTTCAGGTAAAGAATGTGATAGAGACGCCTTACAATGATCATCTCCCATTGATCGAAGCCAGCAGGTTTGTGACCCAGTCTACCTAGCAGTACCTCTTTATTTTGTTCTCTGAATTTTATATAGTAGACATGGAACCTACACTCGTTTATGGGTACAATGGCAATAGATTTAGACTCAATTGTGGGCAGTAAACAGCCAAAATTTCCTTTAATTGCAACAAACATTATAAGCGCAGAGTGGGACTGCCAAATTAACGTATTTTGTATGAATGATTCTAGCAGCATGAAGATTTCTTGGTTCACTTAACAGTATAAACAGAGTACATGGCTACCTGCTTATTTCTTTGTTCCTTTGTTCTCAATCCTTAAGGAGTACAAAAGACAAAATAACATCATATTGGGATATATATATATACACTCCTGAATATTTTGATATTAATATATGGTGGTAACCTTTTTTGTAGACTCCGGTTTAAGATATCTCAGATGAGAAATGTAATTCTGTTGATTATCGAAACAACGTACGTAGATTGTTTTGAAGTATTTCTTCTGAAATTGAGTCTCTGGATCTTCATAATACTCCAGATTCTACTAATATCTGCTAATGAATTCTTACGAATCTGTTCATGAGCACAAACATATTGCCTTCTACAAGCAGCCCAGAATCCATGGAATCGGATATAAAATCCACAATCCAGTCTGCCTGTGTAGGATAATAAGTGCGACTTGGCTAGTTGTTTTTGAGCTGCTGCATTATCTACCCGTCTCTGACCTTATTAGTTCTAACCATTGCTACGTTGAAAGTTAGGACACCAAGCTAGAGTTTTTGTTTTTCTTTTTTTGTGTGGTTAATTTGATGATTTTTCAGCATATCTGACGCTTGTTTGTAATGGATTGCAGGTTGTGCAACATGGATATCATTTCACATGTGCAGCAAGTCATTTGTTTCGCGTTCCATGATAGCAGATTGCTTATGGAAACTTGTCAAGAAGCAAAGAACCTCAGAAAGATTGTGACTCTTTTCTACCTAGATTGATCTGAAGCACCGACTACGTTCATCTGTACATTTCTTGACAAGGAGAGCTTGCTTTCTGCTTGTAAATTAAAGTTCAGGAAAAAAAATTCCATTTTCTATGCAGATTGAGATATAGTAAAGGGAGGGAGGGAGGGAGGGAGGGAGGGAGGGGGGGGGGGGGGGGAACTCTTTGTAGCTTGTTCAATGGAGGACAAATTGAATTTTTTGGGTTATTATTTATGTTTCTAGCAAGTGAAAATTACATCATAGAAATGTATTAGATAGGCAAATGATGTGAAATACATAGTCAGATACATGTATGATGCACTGTTAAGGAGTCATGGAAATCATCTACAATTTATTTGTAATGATTTGAACTGAAATATAATCCATTCCATTGCTAGCTCAATTTATGTGTCTAGTTTATTCATTTGCAAATATATACTAGTAGTACTCCCTCATTCCAATTAACAGATATTTATTGTTCGTTTCAAAATTAAAAATGCATTTGTATTTTTAGACTTTACAGTGGCATGAAAGTTGTAATATCATGCAACTACTATTATATTTCTAACCTATGAATGGACAAAATAAAATTATTCTTATAAGTCTTGTTTTGTAGTCTGTAGATGCATATCTAGTTTTGGAATAGAAACGAGTACTACCTCCATCCGTTTTTAAAAGGATGATCAAAATATAATTTATATTCATATTAAGAAAGTAAAAGTAGAGAAAAGAGACTAAAAATAGTTTTAATTTATTTTTACTGACCTCACAATATTATATAAACTGATGACTGCTTTTATTTTTTTATACCAACGGATTCTGCTAAATGACATATTCACCCTTTACTTTATGTATTTTATCACGTCTTTTTGGGGACAAAAAAATTTATAACTTTTTAAGGACGGAGGGAGTATATATATGTCGGTGCTTTCTTTATTTTGAGAAATTTTCAAAATTGATTAGATTCACTAAACACATAATTTTATAATTAGTAATCATTTTTTAAAAATACATCATGTTATTCATTATTGTATTAATTAAAATTAAAATATATCAATTTTGAGTTCTAAAATGTGAGGGCATAAAGAAAGAGGTGACCAATTAATTAAGCTTATTTGGAATGTTCCAAAATGAGACGTCCGATTTCAGAATCAATGGATCATATATCGGTATCAGCATGTTCAAATAAAGTTGGTTCTTTTGGCTCTTGAAGTGAAGAGAAGATCAATGAACCATATATCACAAGTATTCAAAGAAATATTATTTTTGACAGCTGATTATACATAAAGTTGCTTAAATGATGGGAAACTATTTCAACAAAACTTTTTGAAAATTGATATTTCCACGACTTTTTAATATTTCGACATCAAAACCGTCATTGTAGATACATAACAACAATAAAAACTATCATTATAAGATCTATAACAACAGTTTTCATATAAAAATATCAAAAAAAATCAGTTTCCAACTTTTTTTTTTACTGTACTCTGAGTATTGTTAGTCATTCGGTGACGAAAGATAATTACAAAAAATTAGATACAAAATGACGGGCCAAATTATAATTAATGGATGTTCCACCATACATAGGCGTGTTCAATGATTGGTGTAAATTTTACATCTTTGTCGCATTTAGTTGCAGTATCAAGAAACGTAACGGTAATTTGACAACTTTCCCGAAACCAAACTGCATGAAAAGCTAATAATCCAGATGAAGGCTTTTTCGTCTGAATAATCAAAATACTTGCATTTCCTACTTCAGTTGATAACTCAAGCAGTTAATTAGCCTGCTCCAGAACAGGGAAACACCAATATTACCTCTGCAAACACCATAATATAGTTAATGCCATCTTTCTTATGAAAATATTGAGTAAATAAAAAAATTAACTTCATCCATAAATTATCTAGTAAGTTGTTTGATAAGAAAATTATGCTCAAGTAATTTATATAAACAATTTCTTGGTCAAACTTCAAGGGCAGAGTCCAATCATGCGATAGTGAAAGATCCGAAACAGCCTTTAATGATAAATAATTACTGCAACCTACCTTCAAGGAAACACTTCTACCAAGATTTAGTAGTCATCATCACCAGAGTAGTTGCCGTCACTGTATTGTTCATATATCTGATATTCTTCATCACTGTTAGCAGCATCTGGCAATTCAAAGCCACCGGTTTCACGAAAAGGAAAACTACTGAAGAGTTCCTGCAAATAGTTCTTTGAGATGTTCTCCTGGACTGTATCTGAGAAACATATAGGAATTTTCACATGATTTAGTACAATTTTTGTTCTGCTCAACATTAGTTTAAAAGAAAATTTTACTGACAACATTGTTCTTAAGTTTTGTGTTTTTATTTTATAACCTTTTTTTGAGCCAAAAAAAACTAGTAACTAATTTATGGGAGAAAGAAGCCCTATCTGCTGGATGATGAGAAGAATGGCGAGGATGATGAGAAGACCTAGGAAAGAAAGATACAAGATACAAACAACCAAAATAGGCAGGACCACAGGATAAAAAACCAACACCCAATCGCTTTGGGTTAATCCATGCACGGACAACTTTTCAGGTATTTAACTGCATAATCACCACATCTGCTGTCAATTAAGAAAAGAACTAGTAAAATGTTTCTAGTAAAATGTTTCTCGAAGGATACATGAACCTGGTTGCACAGTTAAGTTGCCATCCTCGCCAGCCTGCAAAAGAGAATAAGAAAGGAAATATAAATGAAGCATGATAAAGAACTAAACTAACAAATAGAATCAATTCAAAACTTTTGGAATATTGGACCACAAAAAGGAGACTAGAGTTACCAGGTCAAGTTCTTCGTAATCGAACTCCTCTTCAGCATTGTCATCTTCGATCTCATCTTCTTCATCTTCATCGTCATCATCATCATCATCATCATCATTCAGTTCTTTCTCTTCATTACCAACAAGTTCTGCAATACTAAATTTGTTAATAGTAATACTAAAAAAGAATACTTCCAGAAAGGGGTGGAAAATTCCAGTAGTCACAGCAACAACAGTAACAAATTTGATCTTAGAGGGGAATTCAATGCCAATATATGAAAGAATTCAGAATTTTCATTTAAAAAAAGCCACAGAAAGCAACGAAAAAGCACAAATAACAAGGTTAAATATGACAAATAATTTAAAAGATATAGTATCGAAAATAAATTGAACCTGAAGTAGCAGGAAACAGAGAGCAGTTTAAGTGAAATGACCAGAACACTTCTAAATAGTTGTACATCGAAGATTAATATAGTTTGAACAATATAACACTGAAATAATGCTTTATTACAATGCTCAAGGATATTTGAGAATGCATTCATAAAGAAAAAGGATGGACCAAATTTTATTATGAACACATTCAATAGCAAAACATAGCATGACAAAGAAAAAACTAAAAATATGCTGTAGTTATGGTTTAGTTAACTAACCTGGAAGTAGATAGCTTCCACGCACAACAACCCCTAAAACTTAATCGCGGGTAGCATACCTAAATGAAACTAATAACATACCCTGCCTCCCTCTCTATAAATTTCAAAAAAAAACACAAAAGATTCTTTGTGAGGCACAATTATGAAATTTATTCCTATATGGAAGGAACAAGCAAGTGAACACCCTCTGCTCCTTGCAACCCACAAGGTCAAAAATATCAAAATCATATTTGAGAGTAAAGCAACATTTATGTATATCAATTCAATTCTCTCGCAATAAAATTCAAGTCGGATAATTCTGGATGGTTGCTCAAGCTGGGTTGGTCCAGATTAGGCATAACAAAAAGTTAGGAGACTTTATTACTGAAACATCCTTGTAAAAAATTTGATTTGCATTTTTCTCTTTTTGGGGCCACAAAAAAGTGAAAAAGAAGAAAAGTTTAGGACAGTATCTACATTAATTGTATTTGTATTTTTACTTTCTGTTTCGGTAATTATCTTTAATAATATCCGTTTTAACACTCTTTCTATATCTAGTTCATGAAATTTGGTATTATACTTTTTCGATTTATTTACAGAACAAATAAATAATTATTGAGCCAACAAAAGCTAAGGTTTCCAAATTTGGGTACTAAATGGGGTCCTAAATGACATGTCATTGTTACATTGATTGACAACAAGTGGGCTACATCGTCTGTGATCGCTCGTGTGATAAAGTAATATTAAAACAATTCATTTGGGACCCCATTTGGTACTCCCGACATTACTCTTAAAAGTGCATATATGCCCTCAGTTTCAAATTCTGAATGCTGTTGACCAAGTTCGATGTTAAGGCTCCTTTCTTTAATTTTTTTCCTTTAAGGATCTGACTATCAGTTCTGCCAAGATAGTATTTGCTGTTGTTTGTGATGGTAGGGGAAGCAGCTGGTGCAGAGGTTGGAGTTGGCAGTACTGTGGTGGGTGGTGTTGGTGAGTGGGGTTTTTGGTGCCGCTAAATTAAGTAATGATGAATTAATTTAGAGAAAGAGTCTATGGAGATAGAGGAGGCTGGTGGAGCTTAACAGTAGATTGTGTTTTTCGTTGTCGGAGGCGGTGGTGGTGATGTATGATGACTAGTAGCAGAGGGGACAGGACAGAGAGTAAAAAGAATAAGTTTTATTTTAGACATATCACATGGGAAGAACTTAAAAGCATTATGATCAGTCAGTATAGTAAAAGCCTTCAAACAGTGGGATGAGTAATAGCATCTAGACTGATGGCAGATATTGCTGCATGTTAATACTAATCAAATAGTGGGGGGTTGTGCAATCAATGTCCAAACGTCATGGTCGGTAACTCCTAGTCTCCTAGCATTGCTGGATATAAAAAAAAATTCTAAATTTAGATGTCTAACATGGCATAGCGATGGCCATACTGTCGATGAAAAGTCAAGTTCACTCCTTCAGGAAGAAATTAAATTTCATCAACTTATAAATCAAGTACGTTTAATATTTTGTATGCCATAATAACTTTTCTTTGGCTCTCATTCAATATCTTAGCAACCAAAAGTTTAAAAATAACAGGTGCTGAGTGGGGGGGAAAAGGAAACCGAAAATTGCAAATCCATCCACTAATAGTATGATAGTTATATAACTAAAATTTGTCATGTTTTGCAGTAAGTTGATGAAAAGTAAGGGTATAATGCAAACACTCTTAATGGATTAGCAGATTCGTGAATCATAGATCTCCTACATAAAGGACTGAACAAGGATACAACTAAAAGTAGTAAATGAAAGTACATGAGACAATAAGATCAGTGCATCATAAGTTAATAAGGATTTTATAAATATAAGCCATAAGTAGGGTTTTTGTAAGGGTAAAAATATTCACGATGAGGAAAAAAAAGGGGAGGAAGAGAGTAGGAAAAGAAGACAAGATGGTGGTGAAATCTGTACGCATTACTATTAAAATAATAAATAGAATCTTCAAATAGACAAACTAAGTCAGTATGACTACGTGTGTTCCCAGGAAAGAAATTAGGAAACAAATTAATATGAATAACTCACACTGCAAGTTTGTTGATTTGAAGCCTTTTTAATTTCTTGTTGAATGTAATCATCAGCAAGTTCAAAAAGTTGTAACGAATTTTGACATTTATAAGGAAACACGCGAAAGGAACATATATTTTTCCACCTATGCTTCAACCTGCACATAATAAAGACACAAGTGGCTTATGACTTGCAAGTTGAAATTTTCTACAATCAGTAAATGTGATCATCCGAATCATGAGAATCCAACAGCTTATGCCCAGGAAAAGCAAAGATGACAATAACATGTTCGCTCATTGCAAATGCATAAAAATTCTCACATGTCAAATTACAAAAACAAAGTACTCCATACTGCTAAAATGGAAAATAAAACAGGGATGAAAAGTAGTGAGGGGAAAAGTTCAAAATTAAAATTAAACAGTTTATGGATAAAATGTAAAGATAGCATGTGAGAATTTACAGATTTGCTTAACTGAATTACATTACTTATTGAGATACCGATGCAGATCATTGGAGGCTCAAGAAAAAGTTTCCAAAGACTAGCAAACTCAGGAATATTGAGTGAATGCAAGGCTAAGGCCACCAAGGATTTGATTAGCTTGCAAATTTTGTTTCTCCTTGTGCAGATGGTTTTTTATTTTTACAGAGGAAAAAAAAAGAAAAAAGAAAGAAAGAAGAGTTTATTGATGAAGAGATAAAGAATAACAACCCTTCCATTAAGAATCACTTTGGAATGAATAAACTGAGCAAACTTCTTAAGAATAGAAACTTGCCAAAGTTTAGGATCCCAACCCAACCAACCCTCCCATTATCAGGATAATCATAATAAAACTGCCACTGGTAGAGTTGGTAAATAGAGGCAGTGATAATCATATCAAGAACAGGTAGTTCAAGAAATTCGCAAGAGCAAGTGGTATCAGCCTATTCAGGTTGACAATTAGCACCGATCTTGTATCATGTAAAATGGATGTCATGTTGCTCCAATTTTTGTGAATAATATCTCGGAGTGGAGATATAAATAAATCATTTTAAGATAAAGTCAAAACCCGATATCTTATAAGATACACAAAATTGTGCATAGACTAGTTAAGATTTATGAGGTCCTTACCCTACGTTGGCATCACAATAGCTTCGTAATGATGGTGGTACTCGAAAGTCAGTCCTCTGATATCTGTTACGAGAAACTTCCAGAAGTAAGCATAAGTTCAATTTAAGTGTCCAAGGAGTCTTCTTTTAAACTATCATAGGTGAACCACATACAGCGACAAAAAATATTGTAGAGTATGAGAAATACTTATATTATCTATAATTTAGCTTTATGAGAAGAGATATTTCCTCCTCAATTTGAGTGTCAGCTGGAAAACAGTAACTTCAGCACGGATCTTTTGGCATTCAAATGACACGATATACAGACATTATTTTTAAATACAGTTTTCTCTAACTTATGCTTCAAATTCTAAAGTGCAATTCAAAAGAACAGAGTTAATTATAACAGAATAACAATATATGAAAAGTCATAACCTCTTTTTCTAGTATATCACAGAAAATTGTCTAAAAAAAAGCTGCAGTTTTAGTACCCAGTTATACATCATATCCTAAAGTTGATATCCAAGTACAGGTCTGGAAAATAAGCGTCGAAAGCAACACCACTGAATTGCACAACTTTTTACCATTTATCTTTAAAAAACTAAAAGAGTTCAATTAGCCTTAACTCCGCTTATTATTTCAGGAAAACAAAGTAAAGCATTGAATATCAACCTAATAAAAAAAATAGGAAAAGAAACCAAATAAGATATTAATTTCCTCTATTAAATTCACCTAGCATGGAATCCTGCATAAGAGTACTATCAATATTCTCACTTGAATGTTCCTATAGAACATAAACAATTAATGCCTTAACAGGAAAAAAATTGACATGATTTTTCAGAGAATCTATATTCCAAAGCACACTCAAACAAGGTTTTACACAAGCAAGACCAGAGATGAGAAGGATTGAAATAATCCATAAAAATATAATAATTTTTTTTATAAGGAAAAAACAACACCACCACCAACAACAACAAAACAAAGAGAGAAATAAAAGAAGCCACAAGAAATGAACAAATGCATTGAGCAGTATTAGATATATAAATGGCTTTTTGGGTAAAAATCTCACATGCGAGATTCAGGATCTTTGTGAGGATCATATCCTTTTCTGATCCAAAACTTAAGGAATGGCCCGTTGGAAAAATAATATGCTGCTCTGAACAGAAGCCTGCAGTAGCAAGCAAAGTACCAGTTAGTATATTATCGTAATAATCAGTAAATGGAGCTGGAATGGTGCTGGCTAAAGCAATCTCAACCATTATGTGATATAACATAATATAAAAGAAAACTTCAAAACAGATCACCTTCTAAGCATGTAGTCTCCAATTATCAGGCCTCTGTCAACCAATTGTTCAGCAAGCGAGTCTTTTTTCCATATAGGACGCTCATCAAACAAGTTACAAACAGCCATTTGCAACTCCCATTGCTCTGAACCTTTGGGTATGTAATTTTCCCAACTTACTTTTTTAGGAACCTGTATGACAATTAAGTTTGGCAAAAACAAGGGGGGGAAAAGCAGCCTTTTGCCAAAATAAAATATTATTTAAATCAAATCAAGAATTTATGCACTCCATATTGCTGGAAAAATCAATAATGTGCATCAACCTCATAACTATGAATATGTATTTTCAAAATAATGGACACTGAGTTTCTTGAAGCATCTAACTAAAGGTTTGGAAATCTAAAGAAAAATATACAGGGTAAAAGTACTACCTCTAATCTTTAAAGCATCTTCTAAGTCATCCTTAAAGAAACAACAATGAATAAAGAAATGAATTGCCACTTAGTTTTACCTTACCCTTCTTGAGAAACAGGAACATATCAGAACTCAAAAAAAAACAAGAGTATTACGCCCAAGAAGGATGCCCATAAACTCCTACCCTAACTTACCAAGCAATATATTCTCTTGTCTAGAGCAATTATGACAACGTAAATATTTAAACTAAGTTTATGTAAAGATATTGAGGAAATAATGGCATATCTTTGAGTTAACCGGTCTCAAATCAATCACATATGTATAAAGAAAGTAGCAACATTGGCAGTAAAACTGCTGACCTCTTTCATAAGCCTAATCAAGCATTAGTTGAAAGAAGTTCCCTCTGAAGATAATACAGTTAAAGGCATTTGATCTAATCACATGCATCTCTTCTGTTATATTTAACAAGACGGTAGAGACTAAAGAGTGTCTCTCAATTTATCACACCCACCAAAACTTTCTCAACCAAAACCTTCTTCACCAGCCACGAACTTGCATTACATCAATACAGTTAATTAAGATTAAGGTGAGTTACTTAAATCTAAGATTATTACAATCAAACACCAGGTTCTTCCTATCACAATTGGTCCTGACTTTTACTCAAACTTAGCAAAAGCAATGAGATTAGAGGTTAAGGTCAACTTTGACATGCATTTTACAAATAGATCAATGGCGTGCTAAATAGACAAGCTCAAACAGTTAAAAATGTACAATTTTAACAACAGTCTAAAGAGCGAAAAAATAATTTTTGGAAACATCTTAACTTTTGATATTCGTGTATTTCTCTTCTCGTAGACATTTAAATTGCAAAGAATGGCAGGGAGCATAGAAGGAAGAAAAATCAGTGTATGAATTTTAAGTCTAACACAGATAATAATTACACAAGTGTATCAGCTAAGAAAATTAGGATATCTTTGATGTTGAAGTCAATTGCAAGACAGGGCTCTATGTCCATCTGCATCAAACAAAATATTGGATGTTGTTAGATCTTAGAAGATATGCTGAGACTAGATATAAAAGTCAGGTGACATAGCTCCTAAATAAACTGAAGAAGCATAACCGACGCAACCAAAGTCGATCTAATTTAATTCAGGAATCATTAAATATGCAATGAAAAGTGAAATATCTTTCAACTGAAAGAGTACAATGCCAGGTTTCCTTAAGACAATAAGTTTCAACAGCAAGTATAACCCTGCAAAAGTTTCTGAACAAGAAAGCACACAATATGAAACTGACAATAATATTTGTTAATTAGCAGTTTAGCACCTATATATGGCAACTATAATAAATTTGGTCGTGGTTGTAGACAGTCAACTATATGCAAATGTAATAGAATGTAACAGCCCCATGATTACACCCCCCTGCAATTTGGGACTTGATTGTAGGATAAAGATCTTTATTTTGTACTATTCTTTAACTGATGTAACAGTTTTGTACTGATGTAACAGCCCTTTGATTTTGGGCATCATAATTCCTACAGATATATATAAGGCTAGAGATCTCACAAAGAGGCTAAAGCAATTCCATTCCAAATTCTGGTTTATACTTTTGACATGGTATCAGAGATGAGAATCAATTTGAGTTCTTAGAAAACTTTGTTTGTTTAATTTGATTGTCTTCTCTTTGAGACAATTTTGTGACCAAGTGGTAGCCTCTTTTTGAGGTTTCTGGTTTGTGGGATATTTGTTTCTGTTCATCATTCCTTGATTTTCATCATGTTTGGACAGTAAACACTTTGACCCCAGTTTGTTTGGATGGAAAGATTTTTTTATTTTTTTTTGGGAATTTCATCTTCGTTGTTTTATCCAAGGCAATGAAATGTGGGGTTATGTAGATGGCTCTGATTTTAAACCAACTGAACCATCTAAGGATCCAGTGTTTTAAAAAGCGGGCTGAGGCACTAGGCCCCCTTGGCACCTCGCCTAGGTCCAAGGCGGCAAAAAAATTCCTCCAAGAAATTAAGCGGGGCCTAGACGGGCAAGACGAGGCCTAGGAGGAGAGTTTTTTATTTTATTTTAATAACTACCCAAATTAGATATATTTATTTTTCTAATGATTTACCATATTCATAATATAGGCTGTAGCAAATCAAATCACAACAAGAAGTGAACAAGATCAAGTGAAAAAGGATAATTTTATTATAGTTGTAATTTTTTGAAATTGTACCAACTTCAAATTAATTATAAATGATGAATTGATGATACATTTGCAATATTTAATATAATTCTTAAATTTAGTTTAGTTTCTTAAATTTTAATATTGAATTAAATTCTTGAAATTTTAAATTTTAATATTTAATAGCAATCTTATTTATGAATAAAACTAATACGTTAAAAATATGTTAGCCATACTTAGCCTATGGTATTTGTCGAATATGGAGATGAGGACTATTAGTTTGTATTTTTAATTATTTGTTTGTGTTTGAACTTTGAACAATTGCATATTTGTGTGACAATGACAATATGGATATGTGTTTGAACTTTAAGCAAATGCTTTTATTATCTTTATTATAGTTTTTTTTGCTTTATATTATTGTTTTGTTTAGATAAAATATTAAAATTGACTTAAAATAAAAAATTCCGCCTAGGCCCCTAGGCGCTAGGCCCCCCACATAATACCTTTTAGAACATTGTAAGGATCAACAAACTGGTCCGTCAAGAAATGGAGCAAGAACAAAGCCAAAATCATGAGTTGGATTGCAAACTCTGTTCAACACAAGGTTTATCTGCCTATTCTGTTGTTGATTGGGCAAGATGTCAAAATACAAGAAGATCCATCAAGGGCTGGTGTGTATTCCTTGGAGACTCCTTGATTTCTTCGAAATGCAAAAACAAGAGCGTGTATCTAAATCTTCCACTGAGGCAGAATATCGTGCTATGTTTGCTGCTTGTTCAGAGATTACATGGTTGCGAGGATTGTTAGCAGAATTTGGTTTTCGTCAGCAAGGTCCCACCCCTCTTCATGCTGATAATACCAGTGCTATTTGCCTGTGTTACTCGGACTCGGGTGCGAGTGTCGGGTGTGGGTACGAATCTAAGTGTCAGACATGTGAAGTCAAAAAATAGAGAATACGCGGATATGGATCCAAATTTGGACACGTGTGCGGGGATACGGTATGGTATGATTTTTTAATAATAATATTTATACTGTCCAAATTTTTATAGACATGCATTTATCATGAAACTTCAGGGGTTGAAGTGCAAAAATATAAAGAAACAGGGGTAGAATTGAAACTACTGAAACTTTAGGGGCTAAAATGAAAGAAAACAAAAGTATAGGGACTGATATGTAATTTTCCAAGGGCTATTTTGAACTTTCGGAAAACTTGAGGGACTAAATTAAAAAATTATAAAAACTATGAGGTACCTAACTGTAATTTTGCAAGGATATTTTTATTATCAGGGTACGCGATCTCATTGGAGTCATTGGAGAAGAAGAAGAAAAAGGCCACGAAACTCAGACCAAACTCGTTGGTGCGCGATCTCGTTGGAGAAGAAGAAGAAAAAGGTGGTAAGTTTCTCACGGTCTTTCCTTTTTCTTCTTCCTCCTCCTTCCTCGTCTCTTCTTCTTCTCCGATGAACAGCCTTATCCGGATTCTGTGGCCGTACGGATCCCGCACTCGTACCAGTGTCGTATCGTGTCGTGCCGACACGGGTACTCTGCCAAAAATGGCGAGTCCGAGTAACACAGCTATTTGCATGAATCACATCACTGAAAACCAAGTTTTCCATAAACGCACTAAGCATATTGAGGTTGAGTGTCACTATATTCGAGATGCTTATGAACGTGCATTAATCTCTATTCCTTTTGTCTCCTCGAATATTCAAGTTGCAGATATCTTCAAAAAAGCCATACAGAGATCGACATCAAATCACTTTCTCGTTAGCAAATTGTTGCTGGCTAAATAAACTGGCATCAATTTGAGGGGAAGTGAAATAATATTTGTTAAGTAGCACCTATATATGGCAACTATAATAAATTATAAATTTGATTGTGGCTGTAGATAGAGTTATATGCAAATGTAATACAATGCAACAGCCCCGTGATTACAGCCCCATGCAATTTAAGACTTGATTGTAGGATGTAGATCTTTATTTTGTAACTGATGTAAAAGTCCTGTACTGATGTAACAACCCCTTAATTTTGGGCATCATAATTCCTATATATATATATATATAAGGCTAGAGATCTCACAAGGAGACTCGAGCAATTCGATTCCAAATTCGGGTTTATACTTTTGATAGAAACAAGGATAGTTACACTTTTTGAGTTAGCTATGCATTTTTCTGAACCTCAATCAACAAATTAAAATAGCTCCATTAAAAGTTATCTGTCGGCCATCCATAGGCTTAAACACTGACAGCAAAAAATCAAACTCAAATACAAGAAGTAACAGTGGACCAATGGAGAACATTCAAACAATTCAACTCCAAAACAAGAAAGAACAAGCTATTAACACCAATTCAGAGTATATGCATTAGTACCAACAAGCTCACACGTCTGCCAATATATATTGATCATTTCTATGATGTCTACTGTAGCTATCGGGATAAGATATAATTAATGGCCAGATAAATTGCCTCGCCCTCACATGCTTAGATGGCATGATTGTGGAATCAAAACAATTATCTAATAGAACTTAGCCAAAAGATATATACATATAAATAAAATAAAATAACAAATAAAGAAGTAACTTCAGAAGCCCACATTCATGTTAGTATGTTACATTAGCCTATGTCAAAGGTAAGCACAACAAGTAACCAAGTAAATCAATAAAATACAATGCCTTTCTCTGCAGTAGTTAAAAATACCTCCCAACGGTTCTGTACAAGTCCTTCTCGCTTCTTTTTCAAGCTTACATCTATTGACGGCTTTAACCTGAAACGTGTGGAAAGAAATGAGACCATATCCCTATTATTTTATAGAGATCAAGCATCAGGAAAAGCTCAAGCAACCTCAAAATTTAAGATACAAATAATTGTAAATTGGGTAGAAGACCAAAAGGGTGGTGAGAGAGAGATTTACAAAGGAACAATTTTAGTAGCTCCCAATCTAACCTTGAATTTATAAGCTCATTAACAGATTTGGGATTAGGACCAAGAAGAACTTATTATATAAGAATTTTAGATAGTACTCAGACTATGCACTAACATAGGTTTACTAAAATTGGGAAAGCTAACTGATAATCCTAGGACCATTAGAACACAAACTTGATATAAACATCATGAAAATCTCAATTTGATGTGAATCATGCAAAAGGAGGACTGGTCCAATTGAAATATTTCATAAATTGAATGCTTGGACTCATCCTCTCGTGTTTAGGGTGACAAGCAATCCATCCGAGTCCGTGTAACATAGGTGAAAGTATTACAAAGCTGGTGATTCTTGATGTGTGCTCTTATCAGAATTTTACATAAGGGTGATAACATAGTTCAATATTTCCTAAAAGTGGTCTGTAATTGTGGTTCTTTTAACTAGGTTAGACACTTCTATTTGAACCACAAAGTTTCTTAACTGTTGTGAAACTTGTTAGGCAGTACAACAGCATTGATACTTGTTCAGCCCACCCCTTCTTCTTGTTTATTAGAGACAAAAAGGCACAACCCATATCCCATGAACAGATGTACACGTGAAAAAGAGGAAAGAGAAAGACAAAGCCTTAATTTAATAAGAAACAACACACACCCTCCCAAAAGTTCTACTTGAAAGAACTAGTTCAATATCAACCCAAATGTCAAAAAGTAGTCCTAACGTATTTGCTTAGAGTCTACAACAAATTGCTCAGATCTGTCAAATGCTAATGCTCCATCAAAGTTCATCACCATAAATAGTAGCAGCTGCATCCCAGATATCCATTCTTTCTAAATGCAACCAAGACTACACAGAGTTCGGAGATAATATAGTTTCATAAGGCTTTTTTATTCCAATCACATGAATAATTCAAACCCTGACAAGTGCTTATATAAATGTAACATAGCACGGTCTTAATTATTAAATAATATGTTAGTTTCTGATAGGGAACAAATAGGATGAGCAAAACATCTTACGCTACTTTCTCCGGTATATCCTTTGGTGAGAAAAGCGGTGGCACTAAAATCATCAAATCCTCCTGATCCACATCCATAAGACCTCGCTTGTCTATAAAGTATCATAAATAAGAAAATTAATATGCCAAAAGAAAGAAGGAGAAGAAGAAAAAGGTTTAACTTTAGATCACGCGTGATATTTATACTAATTTTTTAAAAAAGGAAAATTTTTTATATATATATATATATATTATAATGTATATAATACTAACCAAACTGTGGCTCCACATCTGCCCAATTTCTCTTCTTTCTCCTTGCAACATCCGCATGAACAGCTAGAACATGCTGGTAATCTACCATTCCTTTAGGAATTACATACGAGCGGAAAAATGAGAAATGAACCATTTAAAGGACAACTCAGTTCCTGAGAGGGAATATGTAAATATTGGAACTGCAAATGACAATAGTTATCTCTAACCATTAAACTGATAAGATTCCGAAACTTGCGCAATGACATCAGCAAGTAGATTTTCTTGCACTTTGTTAGGTATCTGAACTTCGACATTTGCAGAAGCAGGAACTAATTCACTTCCAGGTTGACTTAGATGTCCAGTTTCTATAGATTCAGGGCAGCTAATTTTCTGGTCTTGATGAATGGTGTGTGATGACGAGCAATTAGATTTCTCATTGGTGTCACTGACACTTTGGCCTTCCTCCTCTTCTTTTTTGGATATTTTCAACAGAAAATTATAGCAGGGGTAAAGTTCTCCAAAGGCAGGATGTGAATACGGATCTTCAGGGCGAAAATGAAGCTCTAACTTGTTTGACTCTGAACTACGAGCCTGCAAGTAAGCCAAGGTAGAAAGTAGTAGATGTTGGTGAAAAAGTTTTGATTTGATGAACTTCCTGAAAATTTAGAACACATGATAGCAACAACCACCACACAATCAACACTACTTGATCTAACAGAGTTGAGCTTCACTACATGGATTAGTGACCTTTAATCACACATTTTCTTTTAATTTTTTTTTGGGTTAATAAGCAAGCAATTAGGCACCTGCTCATATTCTTGAGATTAAAAAAAGTATTCGTAGAGAAGGAATATTCAAGAGTGCAGAAAAGGAGTCTATCCCAAGTGGAACCAAAAATAAAACATTTTTTAAAAAAGCAGCTCCCCAATCTCAATGCATGTCTGAAATAGAAAGGCCATGGAAATAGCCCCCATGCTAAACAACCACAATAAGGCAAAGGAAATAATTTCCCCCAAAACTCTATGAATACCAGTCCAAACACCAATAGGACGCAAAAATCAAAATCAAAACAAAACAAAGAACAAACACAAACACACTTCCAAGGCATCTTCAGTCTCCAACCAAACCTCCAATATTTGACCCTCAACAGGTCTCCAATTGACCGACAAAGCCAAGCCTCACCAAACAGCCCTAACAACGCCCATGAAGTCCAAGAAGCAACATTTGCAGTTATTTACTACTTACTAGAGTACAATGCAAACAAATATGACATTTGGTTACTAGGAATGCAGATCGATTGGGTACATATGGTGGAACGCAAAGGGTACCATGATTCAAAACGATGGTACCTGGTTCGCAGGATGCACAACAATTATAGTTTCTGACTCACATTTAATATCTTATTGGACCTTATGAATCAGCCTGAGCAACACAGAAGCAAACAAATAACATATCAAATTTGAGATATAAATTAAGAGTAATTTATCTGCCTTAAAGTTAAAGCCAGTGCATTGTCTTTCATTCCACTATAATAATGTGACAAAATCAATGGGAAGGAGAATTTACTCGAGGGTAAAGATTATGATACATGACAAAACATCCAAATACAACTATTCAACAAAATATGCATACACTATGGGTGTCATACCTTTTCAATACCTTCAGTTCCGCCCAGAGTTTCCATTGCACGTTCAATTGATGAAGGGTAGCCAGGATAGTGAACTGCAAATAGCTTGGTACTAGGTAAAACCCCTGAAATAGACCCATCTTTTACTACTCCCATTGCTTGCTGTGCTGTCACACAATCACAGTGTGAGCGCATACAACTAAGAAAAAATCACCGATTCAAAGGCAAATTCAGTAGAAGTATGTAATGCTATGAACTAAAATTAAATACAAGGTCAATTCCGATGTACTACTAATAGGAATTCCTTATTAAAAAGGGTTACTGTGAAGAAATTACTACCAAGATTGTGTTGAGGATTCGATTCTTAGGTGTATTCGCTAGAATGATTCACAGGCGGGAGAAGGTCTCGTGAAAAGGGGAAAAAATAGTCTGAGAATAATAAAACAAACGGAAAATTTAAAAGTTTTTTGTTTAATATCTTGCTATTTAGTTTTTTAAATTAAAAAAAAAACATTGACTAAAATTTAATTATTTTTCTTATCAAAAAATTTTCTGTCAAATAATAAATGGATGGGCATGAAAAACTACGTAATATAATAAAAAAAATATAAATCATAGTATTTTCTCAATATTACGAACGGCAATAAAATTAATATAAGTATAAAATTAAAATAACACTTTATATTTTAAAATTATAAGATTATTATATATTTTTTAATAAAATTTTAAATTTAAAATCAATATAATTTTTTTAATTTTAATTAATATAAATATAAATATTATAAACGGTCTAAAAATAATATTTATTTTAAAATTTATTATTTCATAATTTATAATAAATTATCTCAATTTTAATTTTAAAAATACTTTGAATTGACTTCTAAAAGACATAGATAGTATTAATTGCACTATTATTAAAATATTTTGAGTAAATAAAAGATTTATATAAAATTGTGTGGGGTTACTTGTGAAAAGAAATGGAACTGGGGGGTCTAAAACGTAAAATTGTCAAGTATTTTTGTTTCATATTATACATACGTATTACGTATAAATATATTCTTCAATTCTATCTTATTTTTCTTTCTACTACAGTCATAACCTGAGGAAAGTATATAAAGGAATTAATCAATTTTTTTGTTATCTACTTATCTTCATTTCATTTCATTTCAATGCTGGGCCTGATTTCCTCCATTTCCACATCTGGAACACTTCTTCTTCTTTCTCGAGCCAAACCTCTCCCTTTTATTCCTTTTCCTACTTTGAGCATGAGTAGTAATACAAAGAAATCAAGCACTGGAGATGTTGACAAAGTCCAACAAATTCTTCGCTCCTATCCTACCGGTTGGTTTCCCCATAATTTATCTCTCTCTATATATTGATATATTGTTGTTTATATATGTCCGGCAATCTTTCTATTGGGTATAGTTTTATGAAATTGGGAATTGGGATTTCTGTATAGTTTTATGTATTTGGGATTAGTGTTGTATTATTAGTTGTAGTATATAATAATATAAATATTGATAATTTTGGAATGTATTCAGATGGTTGGGAAAGAAGCTGGAAGGAAGGAGTAATTCCATGGGATTTGGGACAGCCAACCCCTATTCTCCTTCATCTTCTCCATACAGATTCCCTTCCTAAAGGCAGGGCTTTGGTCCCTGGTTGTGGCAGTGTGTGTATAATCTCTCTACATATATACATTAATTTATTTATACAAGCATATATATATATATATATATATATATATATATATATATATATATATGCTAATTTGAATCTTTTACCTCTACAGTGAGTTTTGTTTTTTCCAAATTAGGATCCTCAAAATGAGCACTTTTAATGGTGCACTTAGTTGATTTAGGGGTATATTGCAACTGTCTCCGTAAAAGCTGATATTTTCTTTTATTTACTTCTCCTATATTTTTTCTATTTATATCTCAGCAACACCAATATTTTCGCGTTTGGCAGGGCCATGACGTAGTCGCACTTGCATCTCCTACTCGTTATGTTGTTGGATTGGATATATCAGACTGTGCTATTAAGACAGCTATCAAGGTAAGAACTGAATGTGTTCATTCTAGTTAGTAAAACACCATAACACTCCAAAGAAAGAGGGCAATATGAGAAGAGCATTTGTGATGAAAAGTTGCAAACCTGACCTTGGATCCAAATAAAAAGGTAAATTTACTTCCCAAAAAAAGGAAAATCTTTTTGTGGTGAACTCCTTATTCTGTTAGAATCACATACTTGAACAAGTAATTTATCACTGATCTTGTTGTAAATTGTTCTATTGCTGATGACATTGAATTTGGTGCGAACTGTAAAATAAAACATCAGCATGATTGTCATGGGTTCAACACTCCAAAAATGCAATGATCTCTTTTGGAGTTGGGGCCACTATACATAATTTACTATGGGATTATCTAGTGTGAGTGGTTTGTACGTGCACCCGGTGGTTTATCTAGTGCAAACTCCAACGGTAGTGACTGAAAGTTCTACAGTCATAAAAATTAAAATAAAATATCTAACATATCTATATTTTTCTAATTTGGAGTCCTGGTGATCCTCATATTCTGCGCCCTAAATGTGACACCAGCAATATTGTGCTCAGTGATAATTGAGGGCGAATAGAATATTAAGTCAGTTGTAATATGTACTGCTCCAATCTGTGATCGAAAACTTTGTAAAGGATTCAAAAACTCCCTTTTGTTCCGAAATATAAGATTGATATTGACCTTTTAGTCAATTTGAGATATTTTCATTTGAAAATTGATGTGATTCATTTAACTTCTAAAAACAATAAATTTCGTCATTAGTAGTACTTTTTAAATAGGTCACGATTTGTGTATTGTATTGCCTAAAACTAAATGAATTCATATTAATTTTGAATTTGAAAATATCTCCAAATAACTTCAAAAAGTCAAACTTGAACGGAGGGAGTTCTACTCAGCAGAGGTGCAAACTAATTAAGTGGTGCTTTTGAATATAATAGCAATTGTGCAAGACCAAAAAACAAGGAATCTAGTTGACTTTAACTTATTCCACGTAAGTCTCAGTATATATAATTCATTGATCTAGTGCTTTAATGGGAAATGTTTTCTGTATTTCTGAACATCAAGACAGTTGTCTTCCTCATCACCAAATGCTGATTATCACACCTTTATAAAGGCGGACTTCTTCACCTGGCATCCAACTGAGTTGTTTGATCTTGTATTCGACTATACGTAAGTCTAGAATAATCCAAGTTCACTTATAATGTTGGAAGTATCAGTTTGTCTTGTTCACTTCCCAAGGGGAATGTTGCAGGTTCTTTTGTGCTATTGAACCGGATATGAGATTAGCTTGGGCAACCCGAATCCAAGATCTTCTGAAGCCAGATGGAGAGCTCGTAACACTGATGTTTCCGGTTGCCAACCATACTAAATATCTCTTGCACCCCACCCCCACCCCCACCCCCCAAATAAACTCTCTTTCACTATGGCCCACATTACTGAATTAGCTTAGCAAGTGAATAAGTTATATATTGAAGAATGCTTATTAAGGATATGGTAGTTCCTTGAGATGACAATTACTTAATTTGTCTTTAAAATAAAATAATAAAGACATTATTATTTTACTCAAAAGTTTTTTTTTCTTTTTTACAGATTAGCAATCATGTTGGTGGACCCCCATATAAAGTATCTGTTAAAGAGTAATTCTCGACCTTTAATCTATTTTTATCCAGAAAAATTGGTTTTATTAGATCTTTTCATCTCAGATTGTTTACAGTTATTTTTTTTATGTTTAGGAGATATATTTGTTTATGTTGAGATTGGACTGGCCCATAACCTAATGTTGATTTTCATGTACACAGTTATGAAGAAGTGCTTCACCCTGTGGGTTTTAAGGCAATATCTGTTTTGGAAAATGAGTTATCGATTGGACCTCGTAAGGTATGCAAATCAGAAACAACAAACAATATATGCCGTTTTGTTCAACTAGATATTCATATGACTCCTCTTGAGAGACGTTATTATTGATATTACCTTCTGTCATATTTTTCCGTGTTCCCCACCACCCAAAAATTAGAAATACACTTTATCTCTAGAGAACAAGTAAGAGCTATATGTTTACTATAAAACTAATGCACGTGACATTATTTTTCAGTCAAATCATATGTTGGATTTATGTTATTTTGATAAGTTTCTTTATAGGAGTAATTAACCTCAAGGTCACTTTTTCCATTACTCATACTTGGGACCAGAATTATCCATTATAATTGGTATTATAAATTTATGGCTTAAATATGATTTACTATCCTAAACTATAGGTCATATTCCACTTCGGTGATTCACATTTCAATTTTGTCAATTAGATGATTGAACTATTAATTTTTTTCGATTTCATTCAATTGGGCCTGCCACGTCAGAAATTGCTGACGTGACATTCTAGTAGGCTAAATGAGTGCTTATGTGTAAAAAGAATATATATTTTTAATGAGTTCGAAGAACAAAAAGGTAAAATAACAAATAAAACAACTAAAAATTACACAAATAATATAATAATTAGTTATATATAAAAATAAAACGCAGTTTTTTTGTAATAAAAATAAATAAAAAATGCAGTTTTTTTGTAATAATAAAAAAAATGCAGTTTTAATAAAAAATAACATAATTTTTTTTTAATAAAAATAAAATAAAACACAATTTTTTTTGTAATAAAAAGCGCAGTTTTTTTGTAATAATAAAAAAGCATAGTTTTTTTTTTAATAAAAATAAAAAAATGCAGTTTTTTTAATAAAATAAATAAAACACAGTTTTTTTAATAAAAAAAAAAAGCAGTAGTTTTTTATAAAAAATAATTATGTTTAATAAAAATAAAAATAAAAATAAAACGCAGTTTTTTTAATAAAAATAAAAAACAGGCAGTTTTTTTAATAAGAATTAAAAAACACAGTTTTTTTTAATAAAAAGCATAACGCAGTTTTTTTTAATAAAATAATTATTTTTAATAAAAATAAGTATTATATTATTAATATAATAATTATATAAATAATTTATATTATTTATATAATTATAAATAAATAATTATACAACTAATTTATATTATTTGTGTAATTTTTAGTTGTTTTATTTGTTATTTTACCTTTTTGTCTTTGATCTCATTAAAAATATATATTCTTTTTACACATAAGCACTCATTTAGCCTATTAGGATGTCACGTCAGCAATTTCTGACAGACCCAATTGAATGAAATCGAAAAAAATTAATAGTTCAATCATCTAATTGACAAAATTGAAAGGTGGATCACTAAAGTGGAATATGACCTATAGTTTAGGGTAGTAAATCATATTTAAGCCTAAATTTATATATATATATATATATATATATATATATATATATATATATGTCTATATAATTGATGATGAATCAAATCGTAATAGTGATATGCCCTTGAATTGGCTGAACTTTTTTGCCGCTTCCATAATAAAATATATGTACCATGTGATGCCCAATAAACGCGAGAGTATGGCAGTTGATGGATCTGTAGGAAAATAAAGAACTTGTTAGGGTTTGTCAGAGTTGAGATGTTCCTGGAAGAAAGATTGTAATGTTTGGACCAAAGTTGTTTGTGAAGCACCTGCAACCCAAAGTGGATCATATTGCTTGATGTGATACACCAAAGCTGGACCATATTTTTCTACCCCATCTTATGGTTATTGTACACCATAATGTCCATTGTTCGTAGATGGTATCTGTACTTTTAGATTTGTGAATAGCCTTGATTTCTTGTTATTTGTAGGAGTATATATATATCTACCACTACAACTCTACTACCAAATGAAGATATGTGAGGTTTCTTGCTGGGAAAGAAAAAGTAAAAAAAAAGAAGAATAAATCCATCTGTATGATTAAAAAAAGGGTTCTTTTCGTTTGCACTTATGCTATGAACACAAGGAAACTAGTTATATATGAAACATGTAAGAAGTGTTGGGAAAAATTACCTCCCAAGTACTGTTGTCTTTCCGATAAATTAGACGAATAAAATATCAGCATATGCCAAACAGATTAAATTTGCAGTTCCACCAAAATAATAACCATGCAGGAAATAATGAGTAAAAAATATCCAACCACAAAACACCAAGATTTTTACGTGGAAAACCCTCTAAAACTAAGAGGTAAAAACCACGGGACAAACTCCGAAGAATTCACTATAATAAACTGAGAGAATACAAAGATATCTTAATTTGAGTACAAACCCAAATTACTTCACCACAATAACTATGTGATGGAACCCAAATAAAATACCCTCTTATTTGAACTATCTTTCTCTCTATTTTTCTAAAGCTTCACAAAAGCTTCTTTCTCTCACTCTTTATTTCTTCCAACTCTTTCTCTCATACTCTATTTCTTCCAACTCTTGGATTGCTCTAGGATGAAACTTAAGAGAGTTTTTGGTGTGTTTGATCCCTCAAGCTTGGCTGCCCTTTTATAGCAAAATGGAGGGGAGAGGAAGTCAATAAGGGAGGCCAAACTTTCAAAGAAGGAGGACTAAGTTGTGTACAAGGATGAAAACATGAAACATGTTAATGGGTGAGGACACATATGTTGACTAACAATCTCCCCCTCCGAACCCATTAAAGGATATGTTCACCATGACTCCGTCACTTGGAGTCGATTCCTGTATCAAATCCAACATTTAATTTAAGTAAGGATGAGCATTTGAGTGCCCAGCAAGTAAGAGCAATTATATATATAAGCTGAACGAATATAAGTATTCTCTTTACATAACACTTCTACAATGAATCAAAAGTTGTGAAGAAATAA
This sequence comes from Panax ginseng, assembly GCA_020205605.1. Lineage (NCBI taxonomy): Eukaryota > Viridiplantae > Streptophyta > Magnoliopsida > Apiales > Araliaceae > Panax > Panax ginseng. The sequence goes on from CM035149.1 coordinate 28,851,282, forward strand.
TCATCTTGATAAAAGATTCACATAACAACTCTCTTTCAATTTCTTGAAATTAGGCTCCACCCATGAATAAGGTTTAAGAAACATACTATGAACATGATTTTTCATTTTTGAAAAGGTTTAGAAGAAATTCATCCGCAAACCGGCATAACTTACGGGCACGGAGGGTGATCGGCCAGATTGTACCTGTATTGATCAATACTACATAACTTGAAGCGAAATTCATCGCTCATCCTTTTGTCGCCAAGAAGCGCATAAAATTTTCCCATTATCGGGATGTTCATACATGCCTGGTTCCAAACCCGAAGGTTTTTAATCTTGCTTAACAATAATATGTAATTCAACATATATGTATACGGGTAATTGACAAAGGTATATCAACATGTGAATAAATGCCATGATTATCCAAGTGGGGACACTTGTATAACCATTTAGAAATCAACTTAACAGAATATATATCTGAGCTAACATGTTGATAATCAAAGCATACATAATGCATGCGGGAATATAATAATTCGAAACTTCTTACTCATGTCCATTCATAAAGGAAATGCAAGGGTAGGATACTTACTCGATTTCTTCGATTACAAATCTCAACTTAGGTTTTATCTCTTTATCACAACCTATCAATAAGCAGGTCATTCGTTCGGTTAGAAACAATATATCATAACACATAATCTTTGTCGATTCTACACAAGACATAGTCTAATCACGTCATCACATAATCGCGGTGATCATACTTTTAGTTCACATTCTATACTTTTATACATTTTTCAAATATCTCATCCATGTTCTCTTAAAGAGCCTTTTTCTTTCTATTATAGAGATTAAGCCGGGTTTGCTGCATCGTCTAAACGACTTTTATCGGGTATATACTGAGTCTAAGACTCTTATTCTATACTTCAACATCTGTAAATATCAGACATTTTACTTTTAATCATTTTCGAATTTTTTTCCAGAAATTGAAAAATTTAAAATAAATCAAATCATCACTCGAGGGCTTATAGTGATATAAGCATTTTTATGGGTGCTCTTCACCAAATCTCGGACTTCATGTAGATTCTCTAAAACTAGTTTGATTAGGATATCACTTTCAAAAACATCGAATTATAATTACATGATTTAAACATTAAACAATTCCATTATCATTAATAATTAATTTATATTAAACTATTAATGAAACCATTGCCAAAATATAAAAGTTATTTATAATAACTCAAACTATTTTTAAAACATTTATTTTACCCTTAAATGATTTTTAAAATAATTAAAATTATTTTAAATAATCACCATTAATATATAAATATTAATGTACTATTTATCCAAATATTATAACTTAAAATATTTTTAAATCCTTAATATCCTCTTTAAATGATTTTTAAATAAATAAAACCATTTTTAAACTATTTATTTAATATCAATTATTAAATAAACTAAATATCATTCTTAATATCATTAATATTAAATTATTAATGAAATTATCCTTTAAATATTAAAAGTTATATTTTATAACTTAAAATATTTTTAAATACCTTAATTTCATTTAAAAGGATTTTTATAATATTAAAATTATTTTTAAACTAAATTATTTAATATAATCATTAAATAACTTTAATATCATTAATATATAATTAATTAATGAAATTCATCACAAAATATTAAAAGTCATGGAAAATAACTTAAAATATTTTCTTATACCATAAAATAATTTTTCATGATTTTCATGAATTAAAACTATTTTAAATAATTTATTTAATATTATAATTAAATAAATAAATACCTTTTATATTCCAAAAATACTAAATATTTTTGAAATATACTCAAAATAGTTAAAAACTATTTTTAGGACTTTAAAATAATTTTTCATAATTTATTTGGTATTTTTAATAATTAAAACTAATTTTTTAATTTTTAAATTAATTTCAGGAAAATAAAATGATAAGCGTGTCGCTAAAGGCACTATAGCTTACAGGCGAAATCCGCTATAGGTGTTCTTGAGCTTCGTATCAATTACCACAAGGGTGCTAGTTTGAGTGAAGAGCCTTAAATCCATGATCTAAATGTTTTCTGGACTTGCAAAAACTTTAATGTTGTAGTACTAATGTAATACTACAACTATATACTCATTTCATGACCAAACAACAACAAATCTGTGAGATATAATCGATAGAAAACCTTGTCAGGCGTGTTCTTCATGTTTCTGGGTTGCCCAGAAAACTCTGGTCAACACCGGTCAGCGACCTTAGTGGTCTTATTCTGGTCGATCTGTACATGTTATAGGTGTTTTATACGTCGGGCTGTGTAGTACAACTTACAGAGAACATGATTAAATCAAGTTTCAAGTCTAAACATTAACAATACCAAAGATATAAATCATCAAACTTTCTGACAAAACTTGTATGCCAATTCTGGGTTTTCCAGAATTTTAAAACAGATCGTGCAGGCTACTTTGGATCTTTATATCTTTCATTCTGAGTTTGATCTAAGTGATCTATTGATTCCAGGTTGTAGATAACATGTAATACTACAACTCTATTACATATAAGGCATATAACAACAACAGATCCAACAGAAAGAGGCCGGTCAAATGTGACCTCAACAACTGTTCTTGAACATTTCTGGAAAACCCAGAAAGTTCTTGAGCAGTTCGGTCAATGGTAGTTTGACCATCAATAACTTCTAATCTACAACAGATATGACCATGATTCCTTTTGCAGAATAAAGACAACATACCAGGCTACACATAGCAAGCTTTAAACACCAAAAACTCTTAACAGGATGAGATCTACGACCTCGACATTTGTCAGTGTCGAGCTAAAACCTGAAAATTTCAGATTTTAAAGATCTTCAAATCCGAGCTTCTGAATGTTATGGAATCAACATCAAGCAACCCAGATCATCCTTAGACACTATAATCAACATGTTTTAACATTTAAACATAACATCTAACACCAAAAAGTTTAAGAAAAATCAAGCTAGGGTTTATACCTTTTTATGCTTTGATTCTGATTTTTGGCTACTGATTTGTTATTGGTGTAAATGGGGCTTGTTTATAGACTGATATGTTAAGAGAATTTCGTAGGTTTAAGCTTGGGAGAATGAAGCTAAGTGCTTGTGTATAAATAGGCCAAAAATGGTATATTTCTCTCTCTTGAATCCATAAAATAATGCATGAAATGATTATAATGGCTGATTGATGGTAATACTACAGCCCATAGGTAATTTCTAGATGGATTGGCCGGATTTTGTGGACAAGTGGTAGCAATAAGACATAAATAATGCATTTTCCCTTTTCTTTAATTTATAAAAAAAAATTTAAATACATTGGATGCTAAAGTGGGATGATTCCCTTGTTTGAGAGCTGATAGCATGTAGGGTAAGCATGTTGGGCATCCTTGTTGCAAGATCCCATCAACAATGTAAGTAATAATACACTAAAATGACAAAAAGGGTATTTTGGTCATTTCACATATAATTCCAAGGGCATTTTTGTAAAAGGCCATTAAATGTAATATTTAACCATTAGATTATAATTCTTACTATTTACCAATTAATTTCTATCATTTGGTAAATTAAAACATTTATATAATAACATCGTAATTAAACCCGAAAATTTTAAATTAGGGTTTTCTATAGAAAATTAGGGTTTTCTAATTAGGGTTTCTTAACGTTATCAATTAGGGTTTCCTAATTGACCATTAGGGTTCTCTAATTATATGTGTATGATCTAACACAGTCATTACGATCTCTAACTTCAACCGATTAAGGTTGTAATAATTAGGGTTTGTCCTAGTTATCAGCGTAAAAATAGTAATTAGGTTTTTCTTCAATTACAGACATTCGTGTACACAAAGAACTTCATATACACGATAAACTTTCATATACTACTCAGTCATTTCTCATAACTGAGTTTAATAATTAGGGTTCCACAGCACGGTATTATGATATGACCTAATTGATCGTCATTGCTCAATAATATCATCAAGATATATACACGATACATAATTATTGTACTGTAAAATCATTATAATAATAATATAATATTATTATTATCATCTCTTGATCATAATCCCAATTCAGGGTTTGGATCTCATATCTGACTTTTTCTTTTGCATATCAATAATACTTGATTTAAATATTCTGAATAATTTATATAATAAAATATATATTATATAAGTTCTAATTATCATTTCATATATTATTTCCAATCATGTTATCATGAAAAAATAAAAACATTTCTGCTTACAGAAATTAATTACCATAAAATATAATTTGTAGTGATTAATTATCCCAAAATTAGTTCTAATTTTTCAAGTAATATATTCATATTTATCGTTCACATTACTAGACACTTATTCTCGTCATTAAATAAATAAAAAAAATTTTATACGCAAAATTTCTTAATTATTTTATTTAGAAAATCTCGGGTTATTACATTCACCTCCTTATAAGGATAAAGTCCCCGGAATCACAAATTCTAAAACTTCATAAGCATAAGGGTACATAGCACATATAATCATTACACGTAGATCTCGATCATACTTGATCGAATCGATCGTTAACTATTCTTCACATCACTTTAATTAGGCGAAATTTGATTTCTAAAAGAACTCAAAATTTCTTTATAAAACCACCTACTATATATATATATATATATATATATATATATATATATAGGAAGACATATAAGATATATAAGCGATTCACATGCTTTTTGGAGTTACATTTCCCGGTTGCCGATGTATCTGGACCGTCGTGTTGTAGACCCCCGGAGTTCTTAACGTTGGAGTCTTGGTTGAGTGTGGTCTGTTGTTGCTAAAGAACCACTATTTCTCCGGTGGTTATGTTTCGCCTCCATTCCCTCTTTGGGCGAGTTTCACACGATGCTCATCGATCCGCATATGAAGCATCCACCGATCTTCCTTGGATTGGGGCAGTTGGGAGAGATATGACCCTCTTCCCGCACTTAAAGCACGCGAACTTACCCTTTAGACACACTCGCCAGAGTGATTCTTTCCATGATTCTTGCCTTTGCACCTGCCTCGCTTCTTCACACCTTCCTGCTTCACTTGAACATTCCCTGAAAAATTTCTCATTCTCTTCTCACCCCTATTCCCACTACTACTTTCCATCTTCACCGCTCCTCCTGACCTGCCCTGGTTCTTTTTCTCCTTGTTGTAGAGACTCATGGCCTCACTCCCCTATTCAGCTATGATAGCCTTTTCCATGAGTCTTTGCAAAAGTATCTATTTGCAAGATCTTGCCACCTTATTGTAGAGCTGGGGTTTTAAGCCTGCTCAAACCTCCTTGCCTTTCTAGCTTACAGTACTCACTTGATGTGGAGCAAACCTAGCCAACTCATTAAACTTAGCGGCATACTCATGTGATCATATTTTTCTGTTTTAACTCCAGGAATTTTACCTCCATTCTAGACTGCATACTAACAGAGAGATAGTTTTCGAAAAATAAATCTTTAAACCTATCCCAAGCAATTTCTTCTTCTCCTGCCCGAGTCTTATTTGCCTCCCACCAAAAGTTAGCCTCCCCTTTTATCATATAAGTGGCAAAAGCGGTCTTTTTCCCCTCATCTACTCTAGCAATTATGAACGCCTTTTCTATTTCATTCACCCATATGCAGGCTTACAGTAGGGTGGTGATCCTCACGAACTCTGGTGGTCCTACCGCTTTGAAGTCTTTAAATTTTGCCAAGCGATTATGCGGTTGGTTCCTGCATTTGGTATTCCTCAACCATAGCTTTGAGCCATCATGTTTGCAAAGTTTTGCATCGATTCTGGTTGTTGTTCTCGGTATTAATAGATTCTTCTACCCCTTGGTTTCGAGTTCGACGGATTGGCGGCATTATCTGGTTAAATAAAACCATAAATTATACCTTTACATTTTAAACATTATTGCATAAGATTAATGTATTAAACTCGTTTCATTCCTCAAACTTAGATTCATATTCATTTATCGAATATTTACATAAGACATCTTTGCTTTAATCAATACTATCCCTTTGCGACTACGAAAGTCTGGATTTAAAATTTTGACCAACATAAAGTTGAAAATAGTTCATTACTTTTCACACACATTACATAAACACAACATAACCCATACCCCTTATTTACTAAGCCTTTCTTCCGGACATTCATTCGCTCGATGTCCCTCCATTCCACAATTAAAACATCCACCTTGCTTATAGTTGGGGCAACGAGGAGATGTATGTCCCTCATGACCCATAAATATAACATATCTTCTTCCCTTTCTTCTTATCAGTTTTCCTAAGTCGGGATCTTCTATCTTTCTTTTTCCTTACCTCTCTGAATTCGCATTACGAAGTGTTGCTTGAGGCTCCCATCTGGTCGATTTAGATTTTGAGCTTATCCTGCTCTTTCATTGTTTCAAAGAATGCTTGACGTGATTGGATATTAAGCAACGCGTCTCTATCTCCCACGGCCTTTCCGTAGCAGTAGCAACCTTGTTCTCCAGATCTCGCACCTCCGTTGATGCTTGGCGGCTTCAACTTTATTATTCGAGTCACTATCTGTCAAATCCACCATTTCGGATCCGATACTACGTTTTCCACTATAGCCACCTCGTCTCGATTTGGGTTCTGATAGCTTCTATTTCAAATTTGTTGGCCTTGATATTAGCTCGGGGTATGGATCCGATCCTTCTTATTCCACATATCTTTTCCACCGGACATCTACATACATAAGTTACCACGATTAGCATATAGTATATATATACGACAATCAAGAGTTTTTTATATCGTTGTCTTTTATTTTTGTTTGACGATAAATTTATTCAATTCTCATCAACGCCTATCCTCTCTCTGTAGAAGGCGCTCCATCCACTTCGTATGTCGAATCGTATAAAAGCGATGCCTAAAGCACGCTCAAGGTATATATCTTGGTGTCTTTGGCTTTTATCTCAACCTTTTACCGCGCCTACCTGTCTCTCTCTGCTCCAACCTCCCTCGTAACTCCGGCTAATTCTATCTCGTGTTCGGTGCAGCGGCGTCCTGTATCTTTGCATTACGAAATCGGAAATACGATTACGTGCCTCCGCTTGCTCAAATTTCTGGCAGTTAAGTCATCGTTCCTAACTAACAAATCTCTTATCATCTCACCATCTCATGTACTCCTCGCTAGAGTCCATCGTTTCTTGGGTCGAGGAATTGCTACTTTGACTTTCGTCATCCATTCTATGACCACAATAAAGCGAGACAACATTAGCAACCAAAATAAAATATATTCATCGGTAAAATGAAGGAATATTTTATTTAGTACAACTAAAACTTGATGGATCTCTTGACTCATCATATCTTATAACTCCTCACCGAGTACTTCGTCTCTGGTTCCTTTGAATATTTATCTTATCTTTTCGTCCTCCATTCTACTAAGGTTATAATTTTTCACCGAGTTCTTCGTCTCATGAATATCTATCTTAACTTTCGTTATCCATTCTACTAAGGTTATAACCTAGGTTTCGCACTCTCTAACGTTTATAACCCACGACTTTGATACCAACTTTGTGGCGCCCCAAATTCGGTGCTTGAAACCCGAACTCGGGTGCTTCACGATACCATTTCTATAAGTTGAATAATACAATAGTAATATTACATTCAAACTTAATTTACATACATCAAAGTTTACTTCCCATGTACGAGACCTTCAAATACATTCCTTACAATACATGAATAGATACCCATTAACTCATAATACACACTTATTCGATCAGCTTTCCTTTTCCTTTGTTCGTGCTCGAGCCTTCAAAGTTGCTCATACATAATCGAAAACATTTAATTTAAGCAAGGATGAGCATTTGAGTGCCCGAAAGAAGTAAGAGCAATTATATATATATAATTTGAACGAATATAAGTATTCTCTTTACATAACACTTCTACAACGAATCAAAAGTTGTGAAGTAATCATCTTGATAAAAGATTCACATAACAACTCTCTTTCAATTTCTTGAAATTAGGCTCCACCCATGAATAAGGTTTAAGAAACATACTATGAACATGATTTTTCATTTTTGAAAAGGTTTAGAAGAAATTCATCCATAAACCCAAGATAACTTACAGCACGGAGGGTGATCAATTTCATTGTACCTCAGATTGATCAATACTACATAACTTGAACGAAATTCATCGCTCATCCTTTGTCCAAAGCATATAAATTTTCCCATTATCGGGATGTTCATACATGCACGGTTCCAAACCGAAGGTTTTAATCTTGCTTAACAATAATATGTAATTCAACATATATGTATACGGGTAATTGACAAAGGTATATCAACATGTGAATAAATGCCATGATTATCCAAGTGGGGACACTTGTATAACCATTTAGAAATCAACAAAACAGAATATATATCTGAGCTAACATGTTGATAATCAAAGCGTACATAATCATGACAGAATATAATAATTCTGAAACTTCTTACTCATGTCCATTGCATAAAGGAAATGCAAGGGTAGGATACTTACACGATTTGGTTGATTACAAATCTCAACTTAGGTTTTATCTCTTTATCACAACCTATCAATAAGCGGGTCATTCGTTCGGTTAGAAACAATATATCATAACACACATAATCTTGTCGATTCTGCCGGTCGACCACATAGTCTAATCACGTCATCACATAATCGCGGTGATCATACTTTTAGTTCACATTCTATACTTTTATACATTTTTCAAATATCTCATCCATGTTCTTCTGGTAGCCTTTTCTTTCTATTATAGGGTTCGAAGCGGTTTGCCTGCGTCTTAAACGACTTTATCCGGGGTATATCTTGAGTCTAAGACTCTTATTCTATACTTCAACATCTCGTAAATATCGGACATTTTACTTTTAATCATTTTGAATTTTTTCCGAAATTGAAAAATTTAAAATAAATCAAAATCATCACTCAAGGGCTTATAGTGATATAAGCATTGTTACTTATGGGTGCTCTTCACCAAATCCTGGACTTCATAACCGATTCTCAAAGTCGACTAGTTTGATAGGATATCACTTTCAAACATCGAATTATAATTACATGATTTAAACATTAAACAATTCCATTATCATTAATAATTAATTTATATTAAACTATTAATGAAACCATTGCCAAAATATAAAAGTTATTTATAATAACTCAAACTATTTTTAAAACATTTATTTTACCCTTAAATGATTTTTAAAATAATTAAAATCATTTTTAAATAATCACCATTAATATATAAATATTAATGTACTATTTATCCAAATATTATAACTTAAAATATTTTTAAATCCTTAATATCCTCTTTAAATGATTTTTAAATAAATAAAACCATTTTTAAACTATTTATTTAATATCAATTATTAAATAAACTAAATATCATTCTTAATATCATTAATATTAAATTATTAATGAAATTATCCTTTAAATATTAAAAGTTATATTTTATAACTTAAAATATTTTTAAATACCTTAATTTCATTTAAAATGATTTTTATAATATTAAAATCATTTTTAAACTAAATTATTTAATATAATCATTAAATAACTTTAATATCATTAATATATAATTAATTAATGAAATTCATCACAAAATATTAAAAGTCATGGAAAATAACTTAAAATATTTTCTTATACCATAAAATAATTTTTCACGATTTTTCATGAATTAAAACTATTTTTAAATAATTTATTTAATATTATAATTAAATAAATAAATACCTTTTATATTCCAAAAATACTAAATATTTTTGAAATATACTCAAAATAGTTAAAAACTATTTTTAGGACTTTAAAATAATTTTCATAATTTATTTGGTATTTTTAATAATTAAAACTAATTTTTCTAATTTTTAAATTAATTTAGGAAAATAAAATGATAAGCGTCGTTAAAAGGCACCTATAGCACAGAGTAACCGTCTTATAGGTGTTCTTGAGCTTCATGTCGATTGCACAAGGGTGCTAGTTTGTTGAGCCTTAAATCCATGATCTAAATGTTTTACGGACTTGCAAAAACTTTAATGTTGTAGTACTAATGTAATACTACAACTATATACTCATTTCATGACCAAACAACAACAAATCATGAGATATAATCGATAGAAAACCTTGTCGGGCATGTTCTTCATGTTTACGGGTTGCCCGAGAAAACTCAGTCAACAAATGGTCGGCGACCTTAGTGGTCTTATTCTGGTTGATCTGTACATGTTATAGGTGTTTTATACGTCGGGCTGTGTAATACAACTTACAGAGAACATGATTAAATCAAGTTTCAAGTCTAAACATTAACAATACCAAAGATATAAATCATCAAACTTTCGACAAAACTTGTATGCCAATTCGGGTTTTCCGAAATTTTAAAGCAGATCGTCTGTGCTACTTTGGATCTTTATATCTTTCATTCGAGTTTGATCTAAGTGATCTATTGATTCCAGGTTGTAGATAACATGTAATACTACAACTCTATAACATATAAGGCATATAACAACAACAGATCCAACAGAAAGAGGTCGGTCAAATGTGACCTCAACAACTGTTCTTGAACATTTCTGGAAAACCCAGAAAGTTCTTGAGCAGTTCGGTCAATGGTAGTTTGACCATCAATAACTTCTAATCTACAACAGATATGACCATGATTCCTTTTGCAGAATAAAGACAACATACCAGGCTACACATAGCAAGCTTTAAACACCAAAAACTCTTAACAGGATGAGATCTACAGCCTCTGACATTTGTTGTCAGAACGAAAAACTGAAAATTTCCAGATTTTAAAGATCTTCAAATCCGAGCTTCTGAATGTTATGGAATCAACATCAAGCAACCCAGATCATCCTTAGACACTATAATCAACATGTTTTAACATTTAAACATAACATCTAACACCAAAAAGTTTAAGAAAAATCAAGCTAGGGTTTATACCTTTTTATGCTTTGATTCTGATTTTTGGCTACTGATTTGTTATTGGTGTAAATGGGGCTTGTTTATAGACTGATATGTTAAGAGAATTTCGTAGGTTTAAGCTTGGGAGAATGAAGCTAAGTGCTTGTGTATAAATAGGCCAAAAATGGTACATTTCTCTCTCTTGAATCCATAAAATAATGCATGAAATGATTATAATGGGTGATTGATGGTAATACTACTGACCCATAGGTAATTTCTAGATGGATTGGCTTAGGATTTTGTGGACAAGTGGTAGCAATAAGACATAAATAATGCATTTTCCCTTTTCTTTAATTTATAAAAAAAAATTTAAATACATTGGATGCTAAAGTGGGATGATTCCCTTGTTTGAGAGCTGATAGCATGTAGGGTAAGCATGTTGGGCATCCTTGTTGCAAGATCCCATCAACAATGTAAGTAATAATACACTAAAATGACAAAAAGGGTATTTTGGTCATTTCACATATAATTCCAAGGGCATTTTTGTAAAAGGCCATTAAATGTAATATTTAACCATTAGATTATAATTCTTACTATTTACCAATTAATTTCTATCATTTGGTAAATTAAAACATTTATATAATAACATCGTAATTAAACTAGAAAATTTTAAATTAGGGTTTTCTATATAGAAAATTAGGGTTTTCTAATTAGGGTTTCTTAACGTTATCAATTAGGGTTTCTAATTGACCATTAGGTTCTCTAATTATATGTGTATGATCTAACACAGTCATTACGATCTCTAACTTCAACCGATTAAGGTTGTAATAATTAGGGTTTGTCCTAGTTATCGGCCGTAAAAATAGTAATTAGGGTTTTTTTCTTCTAATTACAGGCATTCGTGTACATGATAACTTCATATACACGATAAACTTCATATACTACTCGGTCATTTCTCATAAGCGAGTTTAATAATTAGGGTTCCACAAAGACGTAGATATGCTATGTGACCTAATTGACCGTCATTGCTCAATAATATCTGTCCGCATATACACAGTACATAATTATTGTACTGTAAAATCATTATAATAATAATATAATATTATTATTATCATCTCTTGATCATAATCCCAATTCAGGGTTTGGATCTCATATCTGACTTTTTCTTTTGCATATCAATAATACTTGATTTAAATATTCTGAACAATTTATATAATAAAATATATATTATATAAGTTTTAATTATCATTTCATATATTATTTCCAATCATGTTATCATGGAAAAATAAAAACATTTCTGCTTACAGAAATTAATTACCATAAAATATAATTTGTAGTGATTAATTATCCCAAAATTAGTTCTAATTTTTCAAGTAATATATTCATATTTATCGTTCACATTACTAGACACTTATTCTCGTCATTAAATAAATAAAAAAAAAAATTATACGCAAAATTTTTTAATTATTTTATTTAGGAAATCTCTGGTTATTACAGCCACTGGTCGAAGAGAGATCATTTATAAGAATTTGATAATTGAACTTAAGTTTTGTATGATTGTATATTTGTATGGAGAAGGGATCTAAAACAACATATTATTGATGCAGGGGAAGGAGAAGCTGGGAAGGTGGAAGAGGTCCATACAATCCTTGCTATTATGACTATTTCTCCAGTTCCATTTGGTTGTACAATTATTGGATAATAGTCTGTTGGATGGGGGGATTTGTAATACAGATTATTGACTTTTATGGTCTTACATTTCATTTTAGGAAATTGATATTTTCACATGGAGAAATGATATTTCCACACGAGTCTCTCACATTAATGTGGAATTCACTCGCTATTCACGTGAGAGATTATGTAAAAATATTATTATTTCTATTCATTCTATTGGATGCTAATAACCCATAAATACAATTATTGATATAGTAGCATACCATGATTATTTTTTTAATAATTTTCTTGGGTTTTTGAAGAGGGTTGATTAACTAGGAAACTACTTCTGATTCAAAAGGTTCAAATTTGGGCTGTGATATGATAACAATTAATCTTATATTTAAAATACGAAAAGGTTTGTATTATTTGCACAACTTGAGAATTAACCCGAAAATACATTTTTACTAGTGAAAAAGGTTTGACAATTGAGAAAATTTTGTTCTATTTTATTCAATGAGGATTAAAAGTTCTCTTTTTTTTAAAATATATATATTTTTTACTTTTGACAAACCTTGAATAAGATTTGGAAAAATTAATTAATTAAAATAATTCAAACCGCTTGTATGATGTATGAAATTAAGGTTAAATATTTTCCATCTACAAATAAAGTACAAAATTTTTAAATAAAACTAGGAGAAAAAAAACTCAAAGCTGATAAATTAGGGCTTTAAAGTAAATTTTTAAATTTTAAAAGTTTTTAAGTGACAAAAAAGTCTCTCTCATAAGCCAAAGGCTTGGTGGTGGTAATATTCTTTTACTTACTTTATGAACTTTAAATTTATTTTATTACAATTAATAAATTTAAAATTTTAAAATTAAAAATTAAAAATTACTCCCTACATCTAATTTTTGGAACAAGATGTGATTTGAAATAACCTGATAATCGGAATAATGGATTGTTTTTTAACTACTAAATCCTCTTTCCAAACAGACAAAACCCTTAATTCTTTTTCTTTCCTGTTCCTATTGGTAAAACCCTGAACCCCTCTTCTCTTCTTCTTCTTCTTCTTCTTCTTCTTCGTCTTTGCTTATCGAGGATGCTCTCGCGCTTCATCTCCAAACCCTCTCACCTCCGTTTCCTCACCTTAATTTCTCCTCAATACTGCAAAATACCCCAACCCCATCAGTCTCCACACCCTCCAATTCCAATTCCAATTCCAATTCCAATTCCAATTCCAAACGCTAATTCCTTCAATTTCCTCCCCAAATATTTCTCTTCCAATCAGGACAACGACAATAATAACAAGGGGGGTCCCGATTTGTGGAAATTTTCATCCGAAAATGAAGATTCTGTGTTTGGGGAAGATGCCGGAAGTCTCGAAGGATTTTTGGATGATGAGGGGTTAACTGAATCGGGGAAGAAAGGAAATGATAAGGGAGATTTCCGAGAGGGTGGAAATGAATTTGATTGGTTGGCTGAATCGGGGAAGAAAGGAAATGATGTTGTCGATGATATATTTAAAGGGATTGATGATAATAGTAAGGGGATCGGAGATATTGGGGATCGGAGATATTGGGATAATCCTTGGACTTTGGGGAGTGAAGAGAGAGAAGGAGAGCATGCTTTTGATATTGGCGATTCAGAGATGAGTGGGCTTGGCGATGGGAGTTTTGTTGATGTAGAAAGTGAGAAAAATGAAGAGAAGGAAAATGATGGTGACGATGATATATTTAAAGGGATTGATGATAATAGTAAGGGGATTGGAGATATTGGGGTCAATGATGATAATTCTTGGACTTTGGGGGGTGAAGAGAGAGAAGGAGAACATGCTTTTGATATTGGTGATTCAGAGATGAGTGGGCTTGTTGATGGGAGTTTTGTTGATGTAGAAAGTGAGAAAAATAAAGAGGAGAAGCTGATACTTGAGAGAGAAGAGAAAGAGCTTTCTACAGTACTCCAAGGCAAGCTTCAATTTTTATACCCCTATCATATTTTCTAGATAAGTAACTTCATATCATTATATATTTTTCCAATAAAATGCACAAAATGTGGGTAATTGTTCAATTTTTAACTTTACAGGTATTCTTTGGTTATATTTTGATTAGAATTTTGAGGTGTGTGAATGGAATTTATGGAAAGGGATAACTATTTGTTTGTTATTATGATTTGTTCTCAATGTCTCAATGTGATGCTTTTAGTGGATAGGATTTCGTCAAGAGAAGGGACGAGGGAGTCAGGGGCGGACCCAAGCACGGGGCAGGGGGGCCACTTGCCCCCACTGAAATTTTGGGGATTTAAGGTTGTTTAACATTTAATTTCGATTGATTTGGTGTTTGTTTTGGTCTGATCTGTTGTGGTTTCTGGCGTTATTGGTGGCTACATCTGGATCTGTTTTATGGTGTACCCCGGGTTTCATGGGGTCCGGTCTCCGGCGGTTGCCTGCAACAATTGCCGATTGAATCTAGTGAGATTCACGGATGTTGAGCGCGTGGGCTCCTTGCTGGTTTTGATCAGACCCACGCGGGTCTGTTTCTTGTGCAGTGCTACATGAAGACTCATGGTTTGGAATGCGAATTGCCCACGTGGGCTGCTCCTCATAGCTGGATTTTATGGGCTGCCTTGTGAATTTAAAGACGGGTGGGCTGCCCATGTGGGCTGGATTGTTTCTGCTGGTGGGCCCATTGCTGAATTACTTTCCGGTTGGCTTGTTTGTAGATTTTTGATGTTACTAATTGTCAGTTATTTTCATTTGCCTAGTCTCTGATTGTGAGGAAATATGTAATTAGGTTAGGTATTTAGGGGATAATGAGATTGGTCTTAGCACCTTCAAATATAATATATATATATATATATATATATATATATATATATATATATATATATATATATATATATATTATTTAAAAAAAATTGTGCATTTTATTATTTTAAAATATTTTTAGTTGATTTAACTATTAAAAAATATAAATAAATAATTATATTTTGATTTAAAATGTCAACTAAAATACACATGATTATATTTTGTGAAATGATATTTTTTTTCTCTTTAGTATTTTTTCGAATTTGCCCCCACTGAATTGTGAGGCTAGATCCGCCCCTGGAGGGAGTATGACGAGTATGAGTAATTTACAGTTAAAGATAGACCCGCTTATGTTTCAATCCCATGGGTTTGAGGCGTGCTTTGAAATGATCACATAGTCAATTGCTGAAATTTTCCTTAGCTAAAAGGCTAGGAGATAATAAATTAAACAAGCATGTGAATTTTTAACGATTTGGACCATTTGGTAGCTTGATAAAAAGGTCAACCATGTGGAAGCACGTTGAAAGGTTAAAATTATGATAATTAAAGCTATCGAACTTGGCATCAAAACAATTGCATTAGATGAGCTATTTTTTTACGTCTCCTTTATCTAATTTACTAGTGGTATGATTGATACTTCACTAGAGATCTAATATCATCACACTCTAGGGTCCATTAAAGAGTTTAGGTTATACTTATATGTAAGTTAGCTACGTTCTATCTTTCGCTTTCGATAATTAACTTATTATTTTGATCCAAAAGTACATTTTTATTTGTTCTAGTTGAAATTTGTATTTTCTACATTTGATTGGAATATTTTTCCCTGATAAGTACAGATTATTTGAATATACCTTGTTAAAAGAAGTGTATGTATTAATAAAATTTGTTTACATACTTTTAAATAGAAGTAATCATATATACATACACATTCATTTAAGTTTTGTTTGAAGGCGAAAGGTATAACTTTCTCTCTGCTAACTGTGAAGAGTTTTAATTAAAGGCAATTATTGATCCAATTTTGTCATTGCAGGTCCAGATCGTGCATTTGGCGACCTGGTTGCTGCATCTGGAATCACAGAAGCAATGTTGGATAGTTTGATTGCACTGAAGGATCTGGAAGGAGTTCAAGGATTACCCCCTCTACATGAGATAGAGGACATGCGTTATGAAAAAAATACTAGAAAATCTTCGAGGGCAGATATAGAGCGCCAAAAACGAGAGGAAATTGCAAATGCACGAGTGAGGCAAGTAGATAATAAGGGAAGGGCTTATGGAACAGGAAAGAGGAAATGCAGTATAGCTCGTGTCTGGATTCAACCTGGCGAGGGCCAATTTGTAGTTAATGACAAACAATTTGATGTCTATTTCCCTATGCTTGATCATCGTGCTGCTCTTCTTCGCCCTTTCTCCGAGACAAAGACTTTGGGCCTTTGGGATGTCAGCTGTACTGTGAAGGGAGGTGGTGTCTCAGGTTAGCCATTAGCCTAGACCTGTATCTGCGTACATTAAGTTTTCACAACTTTTGTTTTGTTAACTTCAGGTTACTCCTGGATGACAGTTAAATAGTTAATCTAGTTTACCTTTACTCTTTTTTTCTTCTCTATCAATTTTCCTTGACATGAGAATTTTTTAACATAAAACAACGTATACCGTATGTGTATTTTCTCCATAGAAAATAAGAAATGCATTTCAACTTCTTCTTTTTCCCTTCCACTTTTTCTTTTGTGTGCATTTGTTCCTAATCTCTCAGCTCCCCTGCCAGGCAAAATCCATGCTGGATGGTCGCTATAGTTTATACATCCTGTTGTTTTCCAGATGTTAGTCTGTTACTAAATGTAGTTGAAGCTCCCCGACAATACAGTGTCTTTGTTTGTGTTTCCCTATATGTTATTGGCATTGTTGTCAAATCGTGAATTGTATCGTGAATCGAAAACCCCTGTATTGTGTTTCATGTATTGTATCGTGAATCGTATTATAAGATACGGAAATAATAGATACAAATAATAATTATAATATTTACTCATATTGAGAACATAATTTATGACTTAAATTCATAACAAAGAGTACAAAATATATTAATTAAAAACACAAATTAAGATTATCATTAATTGTATTAATATTAACATACTAGTTACAAATAAATTATAATGCTAAAAAGTATATAGCACAGAAAAAAGAAAAAAAGAAGTAAATTAGTTTTGTTAAATGTTAATGTTGTATATAGTAGTCCTTTATATATTTTATTACTATCTATATTACTTTATATATTTTTTATTACTTTATTTTATTTACTCTTTAAGTGAGTGGAGCAATATAATATAATATTTACTACATCTAATACCTACTGTGAGGTCACAATTCCGTATGACTTTAGTTGGACATGGATTCAAAACGAAACACGTAACAACTCCGACTGAAGCTATAGAGTCGCCGATGATGATTGACACTAATAGAGAGTTGAAGATTATGATGGAAGCTATGGGTCGCACACGTAACTCACTTTTGGGGCTTATCAAAGAAGTTGACTGAAGTTTCTGGGACTAATTTGAAGGTATTTTTAATGATCTGAAAATGGGTTTCAAACCCACTTTGAATTCGCGATTGCTGGCTATAGGAATCGAGTAGCGATGAAATAAAACACTAACAATTTTTTTATTTGGGCTTTTTTACCCGTATTTCTGTATCAATGGAGTATCGATCTATCGCTCACTACATGCGATTCAGCTGTGATTCGTACGATTCTTATACAAAGATCGATTCTGCTACTATTATGAATTGATTCTCTCCTGTTTCGTGTCGAATCGTACATTGCGTATCGTACGATTTTGACAACTATGGTTCTTGGGTTATTCTTTTGACCCAAACTGAATAAAAAAACAGCCATAAATGAGTTACCATAAGATTGAATGTGATCAGATTCAAAGGAGATAAATAGGTGGAATAAACACTTGAAACGTGGAAGAATCACCTTGGACTGAATGTTCTTCAAATGTCCTCTTATATCGTATGATTCATTCTAAAGATGCCAGGTGGAGTCCTTGGTTGTAGAGACTATGCTTTGGCATTCAGTATATTTAATTATAAATGTTTATTCCTCATTTTGGAACATTGCTTATACCCCTTTTATTTTTATTTTTTACCTAGTTATAGCGAAATGTATTTGTTCATCTGATGATTTTCATAAAGATATGTGGTTATGTTAGGTTCCCCAGGGGTAATAAATCATGAATTTAACAAATGTTCAAACTTAGTTCAAAAGTAGATTTGAACCCGAGTTCGAGATCAAGAACATTAGTTCTACTTCAGTTTCAACCATCAGTTGCTTAAAAGCATCTCACAACTTATCAACTAGTTTGTTAAAGTCAAGTGCCAAGCTTCATTTGCTTCAAAAGCCTTCTCTATTGGTTCAACCAAGTTGGACAGGCTTGTCCTGCATCACCTGGGGTAAAAATTTTATGTTAGCACAAAAGTAGGAATACTTCTCTTGGTGTTACTTCCGTTAGGACCTGTACGTTCTAGCTTGGAATCATCTGTATGATATTATCTTTTTTTATCATTTGGTAAGAGGATATTATGTGTTTCTGCACAGAAGTTATGATGATTATATTAGAAATTTGAGCCGCACTTCTTTTGTTTTTATTCAAATTTTTGTATGTGAATTTAAAACATCGTACTGTTGTCGTCTCATTCGTTACATATTTGCTTTTAGTGTGAATTTTTGTATGTGAATTTAAAACATCGTACTGTTGTCGTCTCATTCGTTACATATTTGCTTTTAGTGTGATCGTAAGTTCTATACTTTAAATTGGGAGGGGGGAATTTAGTTGCGTTGGATGTCTATTGAGTAGGCATTGTGAATCCTGTGGATTTGTTTGAGCAAGTAGAACAAGGCTTTTAAGATTGTAATTTGACTGATCAGAGAAACATAACTTAATGGATGATGGAAGTTGATTTATTTTTTTTGTTGGAAAATTTCTCAAGCTTACTATCTTTTCAGCCTTATTTTATATTGCTTCCTTAATTTTGCACTAGGCTTGGATGACCTATTCTCCATTAAACAGGTCAAGTGGGTGCAATTCGTCTGGGTATCAGCAGGGCCTTGCAAAACTGGGAACCAGATCTACGTCCTCCTCTTAAGGAAGGTACAAGAACAGACTTTTTCTATCTATTCCTTTTTTTGGCCATGCCTTAAATTAATGTGTGTATCTTCCTCAAATTGAACAATTATTAATTTACATGCCATTTAATGTGGCATTTCTTTTAGTTCTGAACCCAAAAAAAAATCTGACATAATCGAGTTTAGCGTGTAACCATGAGGAATAGGAGATACAGTCAAGGTCTTAAAGGTTACTGGTTCTAATCCTCAACCATGGGACACCTTACTTTTTCGAAAAATAGAAACCCTAAATTACTTTAGGTTTGTTAATGTTCTAAAAGGCGCTGGGCGGACGGCCGGGGAGCATAGGCGGGACCAGGGCGGGGTTTAGGCGAGATTTTTTATTTTAAGCCAATTTTAATATTTTATTTTACATTTATCCAAACAAAACAATAATATAAAGCAAAACAATCTATAATAAAGTTAATAAAAGCCTTCGCTTAAAGTTCAAACACATATTCATATTGTCAATGTCAAAGTTTAAACACAAACATGCAATTATTCAAAGTTCAAACATATCTTTAACGTATTAGTTTTATTCATAAACAATATTGCTATTAAATAATAAAATTTCAAATTTCAAAAATTCAATTCAATATTAAAACTTGAGAAGCTAAACATAAATTTAAAAATTATATTGAATTAAACTAACTATTACAAATGTATTATCATTTATATAATTTGAAGTTGTTATAAGTTCAAAAAATTACAACTATAATAAAATTATCCATTTTGACTTGATATTGTTCACTTCTTGTTGTAATTTGATATGCTACAACTTGCATTATGAATATGATAAATAATTAGAAAAATAAATATATCAAGATCTGGTTTTGGTAGTTATTAAAATAAAAAAATCTCTCCGCCTAGACCCCGCCTAATTTATTGGAGGGATTCTTTTGCCGGCTTGGGGCTTAGGCGAGACGCTAGAGGGCCTAGCGCCTAGGCGGGCGGGAATTTTTAGAACACCGAGTTTGTTTAGTGGTTCTCCTAAGTGTACATCAGTTGACCTTAAAATCAACTGACAAGCTTGACTATATAGAGATTTATATTTGTTCGACCTCTTCACGTCCTAATGATACATTTTTCATGTCTGGCAGCTGGGTTCTTGACAAGGGACTCGAGAGTTGTGGAAAGGAAAAAACCTGGTAAAGCAAAAGCAAGAAAGAGCTTCGCATGGGTCAAGCGTTGATCAAAAGTTTTGAGTAATTGTTTTATCTCATCCATAATTGTCATGGCGTCGTCTAGGAGACGACTAGGCGTCCTAGCGCTAAGAAGAACAAGGCAACGTCTTAGACGCCGAGCCGCTAAGGCTTATCCCTTGATAGTTGACCCAAGTTAAGTGATTAAGTAATTTTGTATCCATGACTCATCATAACCTATGAACTAGCTATATGGTGTAATTTTTATTATTTATTAGACTTGTAATGTGTGATGATTGTTGACTTGGTTGATCATTTATTCTCTACGTAGTATTTGTTAATTTGTTCTACTAGTTTTCAATGTCAAGTATTTTATTTTTGAATTTTAATTGTGAAGTATTCATATAATTGTGTTCTTAATTGTATTCTTTAGTGTTAGTTATTATGTTTTGAGTTTTAATGTATATAAAATTTTGTTGCCGAATATGTTTTTGAAGTAAAACAAATAATATAAAAATTGTACATTGTTAACAATTTGTTGTCATATGATGAGTGATGGCACCTAGTTGAGGATATTGTTGAGCCGAAAGATATGATTTTCTTATTCTTAATCTTTTTTTTGGGTGGCCAGAAATATTAACGAAACATTACTTTCAAATCGCACCCTTTTCTTTTCGATTATGGAAATTTCTTTCTTGATGCTTTTGTATAATAAAAGGAAATTTTTGAATGAGAAATCTTTCGGTTAATAAAGATTTATCTTGCTGTGTTCTCATTTTTGACATGCAATACTTGTATATGTCAAAAGCTAATTTAACTCTAGGTTTGTAATTCCTGTAATAATACTGATATTATATATATATATATATATATATATATATATATATATATATATATATATATATATATATATATATTAATGGCAAAGTTAAGGAAAACAGAATAATGAGAAAAATAAAATTAGATTTTGGAAATATTAAATAGATAAATCCGAGTCATTTGAATTCACAAAGTCTCCTTAAAGCAAATTTATTCTCTTACTGGTGCTAAATGATTAATTGAAAATTGCTTCCCATGATAAAACGGATTTTCAGTTCTTAATTAGAAGCACTTCAAAATTTAGAACATTTCGAACACAATTCTATGTTATGTATTGAACCGAATGAATAATAATGATGCATGCATGAAGAAAAAAAATGGAAAACTTACTGCACAGTGATAACACTTTGGGAGAGAACGGGAACGGGAAATTGTTTTATTGAAACGGGAAATTTTTTACAGAAACCAGAACGGGAAAACTTATGTGTTTTTAATGCACGCTCGTATTGGTTAATTTATAGAATAATTACGCGGTTTATTACTGTTGGCGCACAAACCGTTTTGTCAAAACTACGTATTATTGATAATAACTTAAACAAAATCTGATAATATCAGATTTTGTCCAAAAAATTATATATCACTGGGCCCGAGTCCGCTCGTCCGACTATACGACGGCGCACGTGTGGGTTCAAACCAAGTCTTGGCTAGGTCCTTTCTCTTTCACAAAAGTAGGGTGCCCCTTGGGGCCCTTCTCATTAAGCAAACATCACATATATAAATTCTTCATTTTTCGCTCTAATGCCTTATGTGGGACTTTTGCAATTTTCAACATTTCAAGTAGGTGATTTTGGAATCAATTTTCTCATTCAATTCTTAATGGATTTGAACACATAAATATACCACGTTTTACTCTTCGCGGAGAAGAACGCATTTGTGCATGGACTCGATATTTCCAGAGTGTGGGTTCTATATTAAATTAAATTTCAAAATATTTTAATATTTATTTTGTCAAACCCATTTTCAACAAAATTTACATAAATATTTAAAAGTAATCTGTTGGATGAATGGCAACAAAGTTCCCAATACACGTATTTCGTGTTAACTTTTTATGAACATAATAATTGTTTTCTTCACCAACCTACTAGTAACATGGAAATTATATTTCTCATCTCTTTACATATTTATATTGGAATATAACTCGCATCCATTCTCCTCTATATAGTTTGTTTCTAGTGTATACCTCTTTATTTTACGTACCCTGTTCGCCACTTTTAGCGACGGACCGGGCGACGGTTTAGTCCGTCGCTCTATAACAGATAAACGGTTTATATGCTATGACGACGGTTTGATGTGTCACTAAAAATTAAGACGATTGTTCTCTAATATACGTGACGGATCGAACCGTCGTCCGATCTTTCGCTAAAAATTGAGACGTTTGAAGAAACTGAATTAGTTATTATCAAATAGTTTATATATTAAATTGTGTTTATTCTTGTTTGGGTCATGTTTTGGATTTATGGCCTTGACTACAGAAAATTTGGTGGTCGGAAGAAGGGGAAATGTTTTACTAGTATTTAGTTCTTTTTAAAATTAAAGATATAATTTTATTTTTAAACTATAAAATTATATGCTGATATGTTAGCGTAGTGATAGATTCTTATGTACTCACCGAGTCGGGGTTTTAAAATAATAAAATAAAATATAAAATCACATGGAATTCTTAATATGACATCATTTATATACAAGTATATCAATTATTATTATGCCATTATTATAAGTTAAAAATGTTAAGGACCTTGAAAAAAAAATTGCTTAAAAAACATCTTTTTAGAAATATATCTAATTTTGAAAGTGATAGTGATGAAGTATTTGATTACAACTAAATACAATCAATAATTAAATATTTAAAAAATAATATAAATAGATTATTATCTAATTTATGAAGATTAAATAAAGATGCGTATATAAAAGGAGGTATAAGTTATGTGACTGAAATTCAATTGAGAAAGTCCCAAACAATATATTAGAAAACTTGCAAAATTTCAGTGAGGTCATTTATATATATATTAAGGGTTAAATCCACTTTATCCATTCTATTCGATCTTGGTTTATAAATATATTATTGAATTGATTTTTTTTTTAAAATCGATTCATTGAACTACAAATTATTTTCAAATCATTACAAAATTCATTAAACGAGTTGACTTTTAACAGAACATTCACGTTAGCTTTTAAATGAACATCCACGTCAGCTGCTTCATGTGTTATCATCCTAGCTGTTGCCATATTGAAAATTAAATGGGTTTAACTAGTTTTTGTTGATTTTTTTTTTTTGCAAATTGTCATAATACCCTCAACATTAATAGTGAAAAATTATTAGTATTTTTTTTCTTTGACAAATATGTCTTTTATTGTATTAAGATATATTATATATTTTATTAAAATAAGAGAAATTTGGGTAAATTTTGAATTTGAGTAATGTCTTTAACATTATTCATAAGTATTTTCATAATAAGCACAAATTAAAAATTAAAATTCATAATAAGCACAAATTAAAAATTAAAATTCATAAAAATAAATTCGAACTTCAAAAATATAACAAAAATTTGAAAATTAATTATTATTTTTATTTTTCAAAATTAATATAATTATTATTTATATTATGAAATTATTAAATTTAGGCTTAAACATATATAAAAAAGAAATATTAAAACACTTCAAACATCAATTATTATTTTTTAAATCCCAAAATTCTTTCGCATCTAATGGAACTCAAATTCGTTCACATCAAGAATCAAAACTCTAAATTTGTATAGATCAAACCAAACCCAAAATTCATTCCCATCAAATCGAAACCCAAAACATGTTCATATCAAATGCCCATAACATTTTTGTTTATTGGGAATTTGTAATTAGCAACGAAACTATATCAATGGTGATGGGGGCATAAATGGCAACAAATGAACAAGTTAATGGGGTTTATGAAGAGGGAAAGAGACTCTTGATGACAGATTGGCCGGGTCAGAATTTTTCGTCAATTTATCGACTCGAGTGTCAAGTGTTCAACAAATAATTTTAAGTAATTGGGTTAAAGATTATTTAAGGGAGTACAATTTAAGTGTTATTGGGCTGACCCAATTGGTCCATTTAATTCAATCCGCTTGCAAAGGGATGCTACAATCACGTGGGCCGCATGCAAAGGAGTTATCAGACTTAACATATTCAGCAACTTAAATTTTCAAGTGGGCTTTTCAACTTTATTAGCAATGATTCAGCATGTCAGCATCTTGTTTTGGGATGGGGCAACGTTTTTTTTGGGGTCCTTAACACTAATATACAACAATTAGAAAGTATTTACAAAAATAAAACACAAACAACATAATTACAAAAATAACGCAACATAATATTACGTTGCTAAAATTACGGATCTTTATCACTCCCTACACGTTTATCTCTCCCTAAATTCAAGCAATTGAACAAAACATAAAAGATCGACAACAGCTCTAAGATCGGAGAAGACCAGATCCGAGAAACTTATCTGAATCGCATATATCTATAACCGTAAAGTGATGAAGCCGCAGATCGGAGAAGAACATAAAAGATTGACAAAGAACTTCAAGATCTATAACCGTAAACTACATCGCGAACTAGACCGATTGTTGATCCATTACAAATTTGTATACTGAGGTATTTGAGTTTTCAATTTATATGCATAGTGTTACCCCGTGTTTACTACGTATTCGTCTATTGGTTACCTTTCTCAAATTTTTCGCTCTTTAAATGGTCACAAAGTCAAAATAATTATGAATGTTTTGAATGCAAAATGCATTTTAAAATGTTTTACACTCTGGTTACTAAATACATATAAATTGGTTACTGTTTATTATTGATTTGGTTACTGTTTATTATTGATTTGGTTACTGTATAATGTTTATATGCTTGCTTTATAATTTTAAAGTTTATTCCATTGATGTTTTTTATATTAATGATTACTTATTGAATACATTGGTTACCTTCTTGCAACTGTTGGTTACTGTCTAATCTGAATTTGGTTAGTATATAATGCTGGCTTGGTTACTGTGTAAAATTACAATGGTTACTGCATAATATTATCCCTAGTTCATGTTCTGGTTACTAGCTTTATGTAGTTTGGTTACTGTCTGACATTGAGTTGGTTACTTTACAGACCATAAGCTAACAGTAACCAAAAACATACTAAAAGGTTGTTTCATCTGATATATTGGTTACTGTCTAATACTGTTGGTTACTGTCTAATCTGAATTCGGTTAGTATATAATGTTGACTTGGTTACTGTGTAAAATTGCAATGGTTACTGCATAATATTATCCCCAGTTCATGTTCTGATTACTAACATTATGTAGTTTGGTTACTGTCTACATTAAGTTGGTTACTTTACATACCATAAGCTAACAGTAACCAAAAACATACTAAAAGGTTGCTTCATCTGATATATTGGTTACTGTCTAATACTGTTGGTTACTGTCTAATCTGAATTTGGTTAGTATATAATGCTGACTTGGTTACTGTATAAAATTGCAATGGTTACTGCATAATATTATCCCCAGTTCATGTTCTGGTTACTAACATTATGTAGTTTGGTTACTGTCTGACATTGAGTTGGTTACTTTACAGACCATAAGCTAACAGTAACCAAAAACATACTAAAAGGTTGCTTCATCTGATATATTGGTTACTGTCTAATATGTATTTAGATACTGTAAGGTGTTTATTTAGTTACTGTATAATGTTATTGCGTTTTATAATTGTTTCTTATATATTGGTGGTTACTTATTGACTTCATTGGTTACCTTCATACAACTGTTAATCTGATTATATATATTGATTACTGTATACTATTTAATTTGTTACTGTATAATGTTTATTTGGTAATGTACACTTGTACTGATGTTTTTTATAGTTATGAAAAGATTTGATCCAGTGGCAATTTGGTAATTTTTGTCAAGTTTGGAGTGTCAAATTTTGACGTTTTCGGAGCCTAATTTCATTGGAAACGGGCCAACAATCAAAAGTCACCGGCTTTGCTCGTGATGAACATGGTTTTTTGGTCAAATTCCATCATTTAGGCCTTCAAAATGGCATGTAAAAATGTTGTTTATGTTCTGGTTACTAAGATTATGCAGTTTGGTTATTGTCTAATAATGATTTGGTTACTTTATAATGTTTATTCAGTTGTTAGACTATGGAGATGATTCCAATTGTGCTTTACTTCAACGGAACATAAACAAAAAGAGTGTAAATACAGGAATATATAATTGTTTACTGTTAGTAACCATTAATCACATGTTTGGTAACATTTTTGATGGTGTACAGTAACTAAAATTGTTATTGATTAATATTTTAATTTTTTATTCCATCATGAGTTGTCAATATAAAGTAAACATATACATTGAACAATTGGTAACTGTTTTAAAATATTTTTATGTAAATTTGGTTACTCATCTAAAATAAAATGGTTACCTCTATATTCATATTTAGTTACCAACTGGACCATTTCCAAAATAACTTTTATAACTATCTAATTTAAAAGTATCCATCAGCTAGATAAATGAGAACCCTCACATGTACATTAAGCACTTGATAAATGTTCTAATATAAGTTTTTAATTATTTGGTTACTAACAAAAAATAAAATGGTTACCCTTATATGCATGTTTGGATACCAACTGCTCCTCTCAAACTATTTTTATTTTAATATGAGATCTATAAGTAACCATATATATAAATGAAAACTCTCACATGTACATTTAACAATTGATGTTTGTCTTGATACAAGCTTGTAACTATCTGGTTACTAATAATAGTAACCATAATGTAACATAATAAAACAGTAACCACATAATTATATGATAGTAACCAAAACAAGTTTTAATGGTAACCAAAACATAAACATCATGTAATGAAATCCAATTTAGGCAATCCATGTATACTAAACAATTACATATTAACCAGAATAAAAATAACAGTAACCAAAATCCCACATCGAGGGCACAATAATAGTAGCCAAACCATAAGGTAACAGTAACCAAAACATAATAAAGAAGTAACCAAATAGTTATATGAAAAGTAACCAGAACATGTTTTAATGGTAACCAAAACAGAAACAACCTGTATATCCAACCCAGTTTAGGTAACCCATGTATACTCTCACATGTACATTTAACCATAACTTTTCCAATGAATTTTCTAGAAGAGAATAACCCTTGTAGAAGATATTTGAAGAAATTTACAAAAATAATACATCAATGTATACTAAGCAAATACATGGTTTATTATGACTTGGGTTTATTATTTACAAAAATAATACATCCACAAACTAATGATGCCTTAAACTTCTTCAACTGTCTTGGGTTCAATTTCTTGGTAATAATGCCGGAGACTTCCATGTCACACCAATATACAACTTTTCCAATGAATTTTTTTATTGCATTCCTCATAGTAAAGATTCCATAACTGCAAATAAACAAAATCAGATTTACACAATCATTAGTAATTAGATATAAACAATATTTATATCATAAACAGTTTCCCAATTGAGGGGAAAAAAATGGTATCCAAATTATAAGCCAACAACAACAAAAAATATTCCAATGAAGTAACCAAACAGTTATATATTAGTAACCAAAACATATATTAATGGTAACCAATACATAAACAACATATAGACCAAACACAGTTTAGTCAACCCATATATACTAAGCAAATACATGATAACCAGAACAACAAAAAACAGTAACCAAAACTCAAGGAAACAAAAATAGAATCCAAATCAGAAAATAACAATAACCAAAAATATACTATAAAAGTAACCAAATATTTATATGATAGTAACCAAAACATGTTTTAATGGTAACCAATACATAAACAACATGTACACCAACACCAGTTTAATCAACTATGTATACTAAGCGAATACATGGTAACCATAACAACATAAAAAAGTAACCAAAATACCAAATCAAGGTAACAAAAATGGTATCCGAATCACAAATAACAGTAACCAAAACATAATGTAGAAGTAACCAAACAGTTATATGATAGTAACAATAACAAAATTTAAATTAGCACACCTTTAAAAAAAATTTGGTTGGAAATATCTTCTGGCTATGAACTTGAGCTTCTGTCTTAACTACATGAACATCAAAATCAGAATCCAACTGCACAAACTCAAATAAATTTCTTCAAGTCCTTAATAAAATCACCATCTGTTATTCTTTTCCTCTTTCCATCCTTCTTCCTTGTATCAATCATTCTATACAAAACATAAAAACAACACAAATCCAAACAATCAATACTCCATTCTGTTAGAAACATAGCGTATATATATGATCATATTGACAATTAATTAGTAGAATGAGAATTAACAGAAATTAGAAGAAAACCTTAGAGAGAGAAACCAGAATCCTTTCAGTTGTGAGAGAGTTGGAGAGAGAAAGTCGCGTATTCGACTGTGTGATTTGTTGATTAACAAGTGCAACAAACGTAAATTAAAAAACAATTAATTTACGCCACCAATTAGTCTAACATCTGTGATGAAGAAGAAGAAAAAGAAGAGAGAGAAATACGAGAACAAAAGTTATGGAGAAGGAGAAGGAGAAGAAGAAGAAGAAAAAGATTTTAGAGAGAGAAATATCAGTACAAAAATTATGGGAGTTGAGAGAAAAAGAAGGGTTAACAGAGATTCACGTGTTTCAAATAAAAAACCACCAGATAATGATCCCTTAAATTAAGGAATCCTAATTGCACTAATATTATAAATAAATATGAAAAAGTGTATTATTTTTGTAATTATTTTATCTATGCACCATTATTGTAATTATTTTTTAAAATGTACTAGTATATGTAATTAATCCTTTTTTTTTCAAGCAGCTGGACCATATTAATTTTAGTAGTGCATGGATTTTGTCCTATAAAAGAATATCAGTTGCAATATAATTACGCAGCATGAACCGACTGCTTTTACGCAGCAATGGTTGCTTACGTTGCGAAGGATTTTATTTTTTTTATTTGGATTCTTAATTTTAAATTCTATTCTAATTAGGATTTTTTTTATTAGAATTTCTTTTCTAAATTGACTTCTATTTCTTATAGAAATTAGGGTTATAGTTTATAAATTCCTACTAGGATTTGAATTGTTTTGAGTAGTATAAATAGAGGTTCAAGTTGATGTAATCAAACACATTATACATTATTCATTATTCAATATATTTGTGAGGTTATTCTCTACTTTTGGTTCTTTGAAGAATTTCTAAGTATTTTTCTTAGTTATTTCTTTGAGATTCAATTTGACTTATCATACAACAATTCATAGTTGTGTGTGGCGTCTTCTACCGCATCAATCGTCGATTGTACCGAGATTACCGCTTCAATATAAGCGAGGGGTCAAGGTGTCGTTGGTATCCATTCAACGCAGATTTTCGATTGTGACAATTGTACCAAGATTGCAAATCTACATATAGGCGAGGGGTTAAGGTGTTGCAAGCAATCCATCCTACAACTTTGCTAGAAACGATCGAGGCGACGACCACCTCACGCAAGCGTGCCGTGGAGTCTATCATTTGGTATCAAAGCTAAGCCTTTCTAGCAAGTTACTTATCTTTAATTTTCTGTCGAAATACATATTGCAAAAAAAAAGAAAAAAAAAGAAGAAAAAGAAAAGAAAAATTCATATTTTATTTTCATTGTGCTAACCAAACTTGTAGCACACCATCAAATCATCAAATTCCAACGAAGATTTCATACCGTTCCATCATCATCAATTCTGAAACGGAGCTACAATTTACAAATCTGAAGCATACAAGAGGAGTACAAGGCAATCAATCGGTGATTTTGTGGTATTCTGATAGTTACACCATCTATATTTTTGTTTCGTGATAAGTAATTCTTGAATTGATTAGTAAAACCAATAATTTTGCTAGGGGAATTCAAGAAGAACCTATTAGAAAGAATATTAGAGGTAAAAGGCAAGAGTGTAAGATTATTAGAGGGTAAAAGCCAAATTTGAGCGATACACGAGTGATTCATCATTATTTGAAAGCGAAATCGTAAGGGGAGTGTGTGAGGAAATTTTTATCTACTAACCTTTGTTTTCTGACAAACATGTATGGCTACAATTATGAAAGTTCTTATGGGTCTCGAAGGAATACTTTCCAAGGCAATATTGATCTGAGAGGCATATCCGAGATGGGAGAGAAAAATGGAGCGAGAATTTGATCATCATGATTACTCCGAGAGGAGGAAGGTCATCTGAAGCAATTCAAGAGTTCTCCGATCATACAATTATATGGTGGCGACTTAGCAAACAAAAACATGGGGAGGCGTCTGTCGAGACATGGGCGAGATTAAAAACAAGAATGAGAAAGCGATTTGCTCCAAAGACAACAGGATGTGAGGGAGGAGTATACATCTCAAAGATATGTAGAGCAACCTTTAAGGCTATTCTGATGAACAATAATAAGAGGTTCGCACACAAGTAAACAAGGAAGATTATTGGATGCATTACAATATACCTCTAAAGCAAAAGAAACAAGATCATTTGGGGATGTGGAAGAAATTATAGAATATATGGTCCAAGGAGAGTTATTGGGTTCGAGTGTTCAAGATGAAATCCAGCAAGATGGTGAACATCCGAAAGAAAGTAATCAAGAAGACGAGTTTGTAAAAGGAAATACATGTGGAAAAGATCGACAAAAAGAAATTGTTCAAAAGATTGATAATGTAAAAGAAAAAATTAAAAAGAGTGAGAATGAAAAGAAAAGAGAGATTGAGAAAAAAAGAGAATGAAAAGAGTGACCTTGAAAATAAACGAGAGAAAAACAAACGAGGGTGGGCATAAAGAAGAGAATGAGTTGAAAAGTGAGTTATATTTTGAAAAGCCAATAACTGTACATTCATACAAGACGGCGCTTTTGAATACTAACACTAATGATTCTTCTTTGTCTAGTTTTGTTTTGTCTCTTGTACAGGTTGTTGATGAAATACCCCGTACTATCATTCCGTACCGATTAACTGATAGTATTTTCGAGGAGACGACGGAGTTACCAAGGCGGGTTTGGAGAGTTGGTGAAAGTGGGTATCGTGAGAGAAGGCATGAGTTCATGTGTTGATTATGAGATCATAGTACCTAAGGAGGATGGGACAACGAGTTTGTTCGTCGATTTTGAATTGGAAAACAAGTATCGTTATTCTTTTTCTTGTTTGGATAATATGCTTGATAAATTGCATAGTACTTGTGTTTTATCTACATGTGATAATGATACAATGCCTAATCAATTTAGCACGAGAGATTGTGATAAATGGAAAATTGTTTTAGCGTGTGAGTTATATAGGTGGTTAGTTATTTCTGTTAGATTAACTGATGCATCTAGTGTTTTCATGAGTTATTTAAAACATGTTTTGCATGCTTCCATTGGAAAATTTATTGTTAGCTATTTTGATGGTAGAATCGTTTTTATCATAAACTGTGGAGGATATCTCATTTATGTTGAGTTAGTTTATTATCATGATATATATTCTCGTTTTCGATGTGCTTACTTGCATTAAATTAATTCTAGATTTTCTTATTCAAATATTGACTTAGGGTTTCATGCTAGTCAATCTTTACATGAATTATCGTTAGTTGACAATGGTAGTAATCATGTTGTTTTGTTAGAGAAATCTTCATTGCATGATTTGCTATCATATGATTTTGATTCAAGGAGTGTTTATCATCAAGATGGTTTGAGAGATGAGTTATTTACATGTTTAGTTAGTTCACTTGGATTAGCTAAGGCATTGCATACTTTCATGGAATTGTTGAATTATATTTTGTATTTTTTCATAGGAAAATTTGTTATTCTCTCTTTTGATGATATTCTGATTTTTGTCAACATTTTGGGAAATTCTTTAGCATGTGTTGAGTTTGTTTGTGAACATCGTCGATATGCTATTGAATTTTCAACTTATGACTGTGACCTTTTTATTCCGTTGGTGCTAGTATGTGATTTTGATTGTGTTAATGTCAATGGAAGAAGAAAGGTTGGTTGTGTTTTGCAGATTCTTGATAGGATCATATTCGTCGAGGGAAATATGGATCGTGCAATTCAATTCGATCAATGCATTGAAAGTCTATAGGGAAGTGTTTTAAATATTATTTTAGTAGACTATGCATGTGATTTTGATTTATTTGATTTCTTTGTGATTAGATAAAAGGAACTTGTTGATTTGTTTTATTTTGTGTTTAATCCAAGGATTCAGGTGTATGGGCTTATGCGACATGACGAATTTCAAGTATTGATATTTGACCCAGGTGCATTGACGATTGTGTTTCTGCAAAGGGCTGAGACCATTAGATTTCCGTTTGATCCGGGAATTCGCCATTGGGAAAATCTATCACATGAAGAGTTTTTCATTTTGATATTTGATCTAGGAGGAGTTGGAACTTTTCAAATTCTTGCTTGCGTTACTGATATTGCTGAGTCATTTAAATTACCAGGTGAGACTTGTGGTTATATTTTGTTTGGTGATTCTAACTTTGATTGTTTTGATGTAGGATCAGATTTGTGGACAAATCCTTTTCGAGGGGAGCGGATGTCAGATTTGAGGACAAATCCTTTTGAAGAGGAGGGGAATGATGACAGATTGACCGGGTCAGAATTTTTCGTCAATTTATCGACTCAAGTGTCAAGTGTTCAACAAATAATTTTAAGTAATTGGGTTAAAGATTATTTAAGGGAGTACAATTTAAGTGTTATTGGGCTGACCCAATAGGTCCATTTAATTCAATCTGCTTGCAAAGGGATGCTACAATCACGTGGGCCGCATGTAAAGGAGTTATCCCAGGTCATTTCCTCAATAGCATGATTCCTCCACAAAACTTTAACTTGTGGTATGACCTTCGTGCGTAGGACATGCTCCTTCCTATCCAAGATCTTGACAGGTACCTCCTCATACGTTAAGTCTTCGGCTATCTCGTCCGGTTCTAACTCAATAATGTGGTTTGGGTCTTTCACATATTTACGAAGTATAGATATGTGAAACACATTATGAACACGAGACATACTTGGAGGTAACGCGAGTCTATAGGCTACATTTCCTACTCGGTCAAGAATTTGAAATGGACCAATAAATCGTGGATTGAGCTTTCCTCTCTTCCCAAACCTTGTAACTCCCTTCCATGGAGCAACTCGCAACAATACATGATCCCCTATACCAAATTCCACGTCCTTTCGATGAAGATCCGCATAACTCTTTTGTCGATCTTGTGCCGTTTGTATACGTTGTCGAATCATTTGGATCTTTTCGGTAGTCATACGTACTAACTCGGGTCCCAACAATGTTGCTTCACCCACCTCATCCCAACATATTGGAGAGCTATACTTTCGTCCATATAATACTTCAAATGGAGCCACACCTATACTTGCTTGATAACTGTTGTTGTAGGAGAATTCCACCAATGGTAAATACTTATCCCAACTGCCCTTGAAATCTAGGACACATAGTCTTAATAAATCTTCAAGAGTTTGAATAGTCCTCTTTGATTGTCCGTCTGTTTGAGGATGGTATGCCGAACTGAATCGTAAATCCGTGCCCATAGCTTTTTGCAAGCTAACCCAAAATCTTGAAGTGAATCTTGGGTCACGATCCGAAACTATGGATACTGGCATGCCATACAATCTCACAATCTCATTTACATACATTTGAGCAAGACGTTCAAGGGAATAAGTCTCCCGTATCGGCAAGAAATGAGCAGACTTGGTTAATCTATCAACAATAACCCAAATAGCATTGATGCCTTGAGAAACCGTAGGAAGACCCGTAACAAAATCCATGGTAATGTGTTCCCACTTCCATTTCGGAATCTCAAGTGGTTGCAACGGACCCTTAGGTACTAGATGCTCCGCCTTTACACGTTGATAAGTTAAACACGTTGAGATAAACTTTGCAATCTCTCTCTTCATATTGTTCCACCAAAATGTATGTCGAAGATCACGATACATTTTGGTACTTCCAGGATGGATTGCAAATGGTGTATTGTGTGCCTCCATCATAATCTTGTACTTCAAATCAGAGTCGTTAGGAACACAAAGTCTGGAGTGGACTCAAAGTATTCCTTCATCATCGATTCTCGCTTCCGGAATAGCACCTTCTTGTACTTTCTTCTTCATACGCATCAGCTCCGGATCGGTGGCTTGAGCAACCTTAACTTTTCTATTAAAGTTGGCTCTCGCATATACTTGACATCATCATCACTTTTCGTTCTCGCATATGATCTTCACTCAACGCGTCGGCTACCACGTTCGCTTTTCGGGATGGTATTGAATAGTGTGGTCGTAATCTTTCAACAATTCAAGCCAACGTCGTTGCCGCATGTTAAGTTCTTTTTGAGTGAAGAAATATTTAAGAATTTTATGGTCGAATATATCTCCATTTTCTCCCCATATAGATAGTGCCTCCATATCTTTAAGCTGAAAACATTGCCGCTAACTCTAGATCATGAGTAGGATAATTCCTCTCATATTCTTTAAGTTGTCGTGAGGCATAGGCTATGACTTTCCCATGTTGCATGAGAACACATCCTAACCCTTTGCCCGAAGCATCGCTGTAGATAACAAATCCATCCGAACCAGATGGTATTGTTAGAACAGGTGCCGAAATAAGTCTCCTCTTAAGCTCTTGGAAACTCTTCTCGCATTCTTCGCTCCAAACGAATTTTGTATCCTTCCGAGTTAACTGAGTTAACGGAGTAGCGATTCGAGAAAACCCTTCCACGAATCTCCGATAATAATCAGCTAAGCCAAGAAAGCTACGAACTTCAGTCACCGTCTTCGGTTGCTCCCAACTTTGTATTGCTTCAATCTTCGCCGGGTCAACAGATACTCCATGTTTTGACACCACATGCCCAAGAAATGCTACTTCCTCAAGCCAGAACTCGCATTTCTTTAACTTGGCATATAACTTGTTTTCACGAAGCCTTTGTAGTACCAGCTTCAAATGGTGCTCATGATCTTCACAACTTTTGGAATATATGAGGATGTCATCAATAAAGACAACAACGAACTGATCCAAATATTCCTTAAATACTCGGTTCATCATATCCATGAAAGCCGCAGGAGCATTAGTCAATCCGAAAGACATGATTAAGAATTCGTAATGCCCGTACCGAGTTCTGAAGGCAGACTTTGGAATATCCTCAGTTCTAATCTTCAACTGATGATATCCAGAACGAAGATCGATCTTTGAAAAGAATTGTGCTCCTTGCAACTGGTCAAACAAGTCATCAATACAAGGTAGAGGATACCTATTCTTGATGGTGACATGGTTCAATTCCCGATAGTCAATACAAAGTCGCATACTCCCGTCTTTCTTCTTTACGAATAAAATAGGAGCACCCCAAGGAGATGTACTAGGATGAATGAAACCAATGTCCAACAACTCCTGTAGTTGGACCTTTAACTCCTGAAGTTCAATAGGAGCCATTCGATATGGGGTTTTAAAAATGGGCTTTGTACCAGGTTTAAGGTCAATAAAGAATTCAATTTCACGTTCTGGGGGTAAACCGGGTAGTTCTTCAGGAAATACGTCAGGAAAGTCAATAACAACATGAATATTATTCAAATTTGACGTGTCTTTATTCAAATCCATAACATGGGCTAAGAAAGCTTGACATCCGTTTTTCAATAAACGAATAGCTTTATGATTAGATATGATAGTGGTGATTTTAATGGTTTAGTTGCTTGAATTGCATACAACGGGTTGTTTAGGAATATGAAAGCTAACAACGCATTTAAAAACAATCAATTTTGGCATGATGAGTAGTTAACCAATCAATCCCTAAAATCACATCAAAAGCAAGTATCTTTAAAGAGATAAGGTCAACGGGTAAAGTGATGGTGCCAACTTGAATCAAACAAGATTTATAAAGCGATTGGATGTGATGAAAGTTTTCTCTAACGGAGTTTCCACAGATAGGTCAAAGTCTAATTTCTCCGAGTCAAGTTTAAGCGTTGAGCGCGCAAGTAGAGAGATAAATGAATGGGTATGCAAAGGTATCTAGTAAAGTATAAACTTCACAAGAATTTATAAATAGCTTACCCGTGATCACCTCGTTTAGGTTCCTCGCATTTTGACGATCACAACAAACGCTTCTTCCGAGAACAGATTGACTTTGACTTTTTCGGGACGGTCTTTTGAGTCACCGTCCTCATTGAACTAGGTTTCGCTTATCGTGAAATCTCGGCGATATGTCCTTCCTTTCCACAATTATAGCATACCGGGCTGCCAGGCGGTTTGGTGATATGTCCCTCTTTCCGCATTTATAGCATATAATGGGGTGGTCGTTCTCCTCCCTTAGAACCGATTCTTTGCTAAGACCGCTGCGTCTTCACATGGTCGTTGTTGAATCTCCTCTTTTTAAAATCTCCTCCGACTCGCTTCTTCTATTTTCATGGCCATGATTACCACCAGAGTGGTTACCATTTTTGTCCGCCTTTTTTCTTTCTCCACTTTGGTTATTGTTGTTTTGTTGATCGCTATCTCCGGTATGATCTCGATTGTGGTACCTCGGTTGGCCAGTACTCGTTATCTCGCTCTAACAATTGAGCCACATTAACAACATCCGAATAGAGAGAAAATTTATGAGAGATGAGATCTTGGACGACGTATCTGGGTTTCAAACCTCTCGAAACATCCGCGTCATACATTCCTCATTCTCCACCAAATGAGGTGCAAACACGGATAACTTTCTCGCAAAATTCGCCTCGTCTTTGAGACACCGTCATGTTGTTCTGCTCCGATCTAATAAAATCCTTTCTTCATATGACAAACACTTTCGTGAAAGTATTTGTCATTAAATAATTTCAAACGTCTCCCAAGACATCTTTGAGTAAATTTGGATGGGTACGCTTCCTGAGACTCCCACCCGATGATACGCCCGCCGCCACGGAACATAAAGGTGGCGAATGGAACTTATATGTTCCTCCGTGCATCCCAAGACATCGAATATCTTGGTAATTTGCTTGACCCATGTTTCCGCCATGATCGGATCGGCTTTCCCTTAAATTCAGTGGTCCCAACTCTTTGAAGCGCTTGCATTTGTGACAACCCGTGAATTGTTATCATTTCCTCCTATGTTTTGAACACGAGTCTCCTAAATCGATTTTTGCATGAGCTGCAAAAAGCTTCTAAACATCCCTCGTTCATCATCATCGCTTTCTGTGGTGTTGTTCACGGGAGGAACATTACCGACTGTTGCGTTCTCCTCGTTGGTGAGTACTGAGGCGTCTCCACGGTCTCATTTCCATTGTTAATATTCTCAATCGACATTCTCAAATCATCGTCATAAAACAAGGGTTAATTAAGCAAATCAATATATCACATAATATCCTTATATCTTGACCAACTAACAAATAAGTTTAGGTAGGACACACTAGCGAAGGATTTACTCGTCTCTCCCTCCTAGTTCTATTCCCGATCTCATGGGAGATCATATCCCTAAGCTCGATACCAATTGTGGCGCCCCCAAAATAGGTATACATCACCCATTACGAGGTTGTCAAATACATGGTACAGAAACAACTACAACTTTATTATTACAATATTAAAACTGTGAGTTTAAATACAGATATTGCCATCTAGACAATATCCACATACAAATAAATCCTCATCATAATTATTGATACATTATTTTACAACAATGGTGAAGACTACTAAACAACTCTCCCTAGAACCTTCATTCCATACCCAGACTCGTACTCATTTATATTCTCGCCTCACGAGAAGAAAAATGGAACAAAAAGAAAAAGGGTGAGCTCAACTAGCCCGATAAAGAATATTATGACTAAGATAATATACAACAAATTATCGTTAGTCTTCAACGGGAAAAATCTAATAGAATACAATAGACAACAAGTTTTAAATCAATATTAGCAGTGAAATAATAATTCATTAGAAGAGTTAAGAGAGAGAATGCAAACTACTATCTTCATGTATGAATTTTAAAGTTCATCGTCTCTATTTTTTATCCTGTAACATCAATCAATATATATCGGGATCAAATATTCATCCTTGCACTACTGAGTGCCAAGGACATTCACCGGTTGGTCATGTTCATCTAAACACCTGTTCATCTTTGCACTACGGCCAAAGATATTCATCACAAATCATTCATCTTTGCACTACAGGCCAAAGATATTCATCATAAATCATTCATCTTTGCACTACGTGCCAAAGATATTCATCATAAATCATTCATCTTTGCACCTCTGTGCCAAAGATATTCAATAATATCATCATTTAAGGCGAGGATGATGAAAAATATTTTAAAAAAGCGAATCCGGTGAAACAAAATGACAAGGATTAAGGATTAAGGATTCGTACTTTGTTTTATCCACGTCCAAAAATACCTCAAAAATAATCATAGTGGTGTAAAATTCAAGAATGATCAAAACATGGATACAATCAAAGCTAGTATCCAGAATAGATATTTTGGACGAAAAGAAAAATTTTCATTTTTGATGAATAGTCCAGTATTAAGTGAATAAGATCAGAGTATCGTGAATAGTGCCATATCGTGAATAGTAACCCCGACACCAAAAGTTCCAAATTTGATAAAAACTTGAGATCAATATTTCAAAGATAATGATATTGAAGAAATAATATCATTACGAAAAAAAATAATATCCCTTACCTCGGAAGACAAGATTTAACTTGAATCATTGGATATAGGCTATAACTTAAACTTTCACCATAGTATAGCAATACTCAAAGTATACTCAAAATACTCACAAGAATACATTTCGATAATATAGAGAGAGAAAACTTGATTTACGGTGTAATTTTCAATTCTAACCTAAGCACCCTATTTATAGGAAAATGCTTAGAACACCAAAGCAGAAAATTTAATATATTAATAATATATTTAACAAAATTTTCCTATGCACACTAGATTTGCCCAAAGACTTCAGCCACATGTGGTCTCACCTCACCAAACTTAAAAAAAACGTTTTTGTTATTTAAAATATTTTAAACTTCCAAAAATCAATTATTTCGGAGCTTCGGAACTTCAATAATTCACAATAAATAGCCCTTTTGCCAGAAAATTCGAATCTCCCGAGTTTTTATAGAAAATTCAATTCTCTACAACTTTGCAGAAGAAAGGTTTTCCAAATTCCAAATAAAAATTGACTGAAATGCATAAACGGGTGATTTTATAGGCTATAATCAAATTTCAGTCAATAAATGGGGTCCGCAGACATGTTTAACATGTTTTAAACATTTATTGCAACAAAAATACTCTTCCTCCTCAGATACTCATATATCCCACATTCGTTGTAAAAATATCACCATTATTATATTATTAAAATATAATAATATATATATTTAAATGAATTATTTTATCGAGAAAAGATAAAATTTCAATTTTCAAC
The DNA here is from genome assembly GCA_020205605.1 of Panax ginseng. NCBI lineage: Eukaryota > Viridiplantae > Streptophyta > Magnoliopsida > Apiales > Araliaceae > Panax > Panax ginseng. The sequence continues at coordinate 28,891,165 of CM035149.1, forward strand.
GATTGTCACATTAAAATTTTCTCCATCTATATCCACATAAAATCAATATTTTCCTCATCATATGAATCAATAATTAATTATTCACAAATAATATTACTGAGAATCACAATATTGTGACATGCGGTTCCCAAGAAAGAGGGGCTTTCCAATAAGAATTTCTCACTTGGTAGCAATTAGGTGACCAAACCTCTCCTTAGACGAACTTTCTAGACATTGCCAATAATGTTATCTAATAATATTATTCAGATAATATGAATTATTGCTTCGATAATGAAAAAATTGTGTAATGACAATTATCAAACAACAATGAATATAAAATATCAACGCAAACAATTATTGAATCTATAAAATAAAATCTTTGAGCAGTAATTATCGTAACCATTATTGAGTAGTGCCTTCTTACGTAAGAATCAATAATTGGTGCAATACTGCAGGTATCTTCTTTGTGCAACAACGCGTATTCATCGTGTTTTAAACAGGGTATTCCAACGATGTAAAAGTGAATAACAACTCTGTAGATTATTTTTAAACAACTTATATTTGTCGTTTTTCTTCCTCCAATTGCTTTTAGTTATGAGGCCCACACATGGTTGCTTGCAAGTCGCACGAATATTCCCCGACAGTACGAATATTCGAATATTCCCCAACAACAATGAATATTTTATAACCACTTGCTTATTTTGAAATATTTGCGTATTTTACCCATAACCATCCATATTAATCATATCAACCCTTACTATTTCAAAATAATAAATAGAGAAAATTTCATTTTATTAATAAAAAGTCGGGGTCTTACATAACATATTCAGCAACTTAAATTTTCAAGTGGGCTTTTCAACATTAATAATCATGGAGCAATGATTTAGCATGTCAGCATCTTGTTTTGGGATGGGGCAACATTTTTTTTTTCAAGCAGCTGGACCATATTAATTTTAGTAGTGCATGGATTTTGTCCTATAAAAGAATATCGCTGCAATATAATTACGCGGCATGGATGAAAGCGCTTTTACGCTGGCAATGGTTGCTTACGTTGTAGCGTCTCCAAAATAGGTATACATCACCCATTACGAGTTGTCAAACACTGCAGATGCGAAACAACTACAACTTTATTAATACAATATAAAAACTGTGAGTTTAAATACAAATATTGTCATCTAGACAATATCCATACCCAACTAAGTCCTCATTACAATTATTGATATATTATTTTATAAAAATGGTGAGGACTACTAAGACAACTTTCTAGAACCATCATTCCACTTTGACCAGTACTCGCTACATTCTCGCGCTCCGGAGAAGAAAAATGGAACAACAAGGAAAAGGGTGAGCTCAACTAGCCCAGTAAAGAATTTTATGACTAAGATAACATAGAACAAATTATCGTTAGTCCTCAACAGGGAAAAAATCTGATAGAATATAATAGACAACAAATTTCATATCAATATTCGCAGCGGAAATAATAATTCATAGAAGAATTAAGTAGAGAATGAAATCTACTATTATCTATGAATTTAAAAGTTCATCATCAATATTTTATCCCTGTAAAAACAATCAATATATATCTTGAATCAAATATTCATCTTTGCACTACAGGCCAAAGATATTCATCAGTTGGTCATGTTCATCTCAACATCTATTCATCTTTGCACTACTGGCCAAAGATATTCATATGAAAATCAACCGTCTTTGCACTACAGGTTAAAGATATTCAGTAACATCATCATTTAGGACTGATGATGATGAAAAATATTTTTAAAGAAACGAATCCAGTGAAACAAAAGACAAGGATTAAGGATTAAGGATTCGTAATTCGGTTTATTCACATCCAAAAATACCTCAATAATAATCATAGTGGAGTAAAATTCAAGAATGATCAAAACATGGATACAATCAAAGCTAGTATCCATAATAGATATTTTGGACAAAAACAAAAATTCAACTTTTCTGTGAATAGTGTCGTATTCGTGAATAGTATCGTATACGTGAATAATGTCGTATATGTGAATAGTAACCCTGACACCAAAAGTTCCAAATTTGATAAAAACTTCAAATCAATATTTAGGTATAATGATATTGAAAGAATAACATCATTACGAAAAAAATAACATCCCTTACCTTGCAAAGACATTACTTCTAGTTGAAACACCGGATATAGGCTATGACTTGAACTTGCACTGTATAGCAACACTCTAAGTATTAAAATACTCACAAGAATACGCTCAATATATCGAGAGAGAAATAGAGAGAAAACTACAGTTTCTGGTGTAATTTTCAATTCTAACCTAAGCACCCTATTTATAAGAAAATACTTAGAACACCAAAGTAGAAAATTTATTAAAATAATTTTATTTAATAATAATCAAGCCCACCACCTAAGAATTCATATTTAGCTCATTTACCACACATGTGGCCTTGGAAAAAAACGTTTTTGCATGAATAAAATAATTAAAACCTCCAAAAATCAATTATTCTAGAACTTCAGAACTTCAATAATTCATAATAAATAGTCTTTTATCAGAAAAATTCGAAACCCTTGTCTTTTTATAGGAAATTCAACTCTCTACAACTTTGCAGAAGAAAGTTTTTCCAAATTCCAAAGCGAAAGTAAATTGATCAAATTCACAAACAGACGATTTTATAAATTTATAATCAAATTTCAGTCACGAAATGGGGTCCACCGACATGTTTAACATGTTTTTAACATCTATTGCAACAAAAATACTATTTCTCCTCATATACTCATATATCTCACATTCATTGTAAAAATATCAGCATTATTATATTATTAAAATATAATAATATATTTAAATGAATTATTTTATCAGAAAAAGATAAAATATTTATTTTTCACAATTGTCACATTAAAAATTTTCTCCATCTATATCCACATAAAATCAATATTTTCCTCATCATATAAATCAATAATTAATTATTCACAAATAATATTCTGAGAATCACAATATCGACAACCAGCAGGTTCCCAAGAAAGAGGGGCCTTAGGTAAAGATTTCTCCTTACTGGCGCTCAATTAAATAACCTCTCCTTAGACAGAACTTTCGAGACATTGTCAATAATGTTATCTAATAATATTATTCAGATAATATGAATTATTGCTCCGATAATGGAAAATACTGTGTAGTGACAATTATTGAAACAACAGTAATAATAAATATCAACACAGCAATTATTGAATCAATAAAATAAAATATTGAACAAGATTTATTGTAACAATTATTAGTAGTGCCTTTCTTACGTAAGAATCGATAATTGGTGTAATATCGTAATCTTCTTTGTGCAACAATAGCGTATTCTTGTGTTTTAACCACCGTGTATTCCAACAAGATTACTTGGTAACAACTACGTAGTTATTTATAAACAACTTATACTTGTCGTTTTCTTCATCCAATCGCTTTTCGTTATGGGGCCCACACAAGGCTGCGCCTTCGTACGAATATTCCTCGACAGTAAAATATTCCACGACCAAACGAATATTCCTCAACAACAATGAATATTTTATAACTACTTGCTTATTTTGTAAAATTTACGCATTTTACCCATAACTAACCACATTAATCAAATCAACCCTTACTATTTCAAAATAAAAAATAAAGGAAATTCTATTTTTATTTTAAAAAAAAATTCAGGGTCTTACATACGTGGCGAAGGATTTTATTTTTTTTATTTGGATTCTTAATTTTAAATTCTATTCTAATTAGGATTTTTTTTATTAGAATTTCTTTTCTAAATTGACTTATATTTCTTATAGAAATTAGGGTTATAGTTTATAAATTCCTACTAGGATTTGGATTATTTTGGTAGTATAAATAGAGGTTCAAGTTGATGTAATCAAACACATTATACATTATTCATTATTCAATATATTTGTGAGGTTATTCTCTAATTTTGGTTCTTTGAAGAATTTCTAAGTATTTTTCTTAGTTATTTCTTTGAGATTCAATTTGACTTATCATACAATACTTTATAGTTGTTTGTGGCGTCTTCTACCGCATCAATCGTCGATTGTACCGAGATTACCGCTTCAATATAAGCGAGGGGTCAAGGTGTCGTTGGTGTCCATTCAATGCAGATTTTCGAGCGTGAGCAATTGTATCAAGATTACCGTCTACATATAGGCGAGGGGTTAAGGTGTTGCAAGCAATCCATCCTACAACTTTGGTAGAAACGATCGGGGCGACGACCACCTCACGCAAGCGTGCCGTGGAGTCTATCAACTCTGCTCCTCCCCAAGGCGATATGATATGATAACGAACTCCGATTTGACAAGCAGGAACCTCCATTCCAAAACAATAAAGGAGAAGAAGAAAGCCCAACCACCATGGCGTCAACGTGAAGCTTGATCTGTGACAATTTTTGTTTTTGGGTTTTGCGAATATTAGCTACTTCACCCTAGATTTCTAATGAAAATTATCACAAATTATAAACCAAAGAAAAAAAAATCATAAAAAACCATACATAGTGATGAAAATAGTATAAATTGGGCGGTAGATTTATTCTTCCTTATTCAATCTATCGCCACCTCAAACGACTCAACCGCCACCTCTGCCGCACCAAACATCATTGCAGTCTTCCGCAAAGCTTCGACCTTCATCAACGGGGAAACATGGGACGACTCTGATCTATATGTATATGTGTATATATACTCTCAGATATATATGTACGTATAAAGAGAGATTAAAAAAATTTGGATTACATTTTTTTTTCTATTTCTCTCGGATCTATATGTATTATATATGATGGTGGAAGAGGAAGAGTTAATTAAATGAAATGGCTTGGAGAATAATAATGATGTTCTGTTGGTGAATGGGTGGGGATGATGTACTGGAAGAAGATCTTGAATTGTTTTTATTTGGTTAATTTAATTTAATTAATTTTCCACCTTGACCTTCTCTCTCTTCCACGGAAAAAAAAATCTGAGTAGGCACTTTCACGTAGTTTTGCCGTTAAAAACTTAATTGACTTACAGTTTTAATTATCTTTATAAAAAATTTAGAGTTCAATTAATTGATCGTAAAAAAATTCACTTCAATGATGCAAATGTAAATCGGACCTCAGTTCAGTGATTAAAAATATATTTAACCTTATATATAAAGAATATGGGAGGTGAGGGACAACTCATGCCTGAGCTCTCTCCCATCATAACACTAATTTGAATTTTTCAAAAATATTTTCTTATACGCAACATGAGTGTGTATATTTTTTATGTATTTAATTATATAAAATTAATTCGGATCTTTAGTATTACTCTTTAACTAACATTACTTATTTTTCACTATTTCTCTCCGAAACATAACAACCATCCGTTCAAACCAAAACAAAAGAAGCAGACCAAAACAAAGGAAGGTAGAGTAGATTGTAAAATTCGAATCCTTCCTATTTCAGACCAAAACAAAACCAAGAGTCAAGCAACTTAGCTAGAAAGTTCGATCTTGACTTCCTTGATCTCAACTTCGATCTCGAATTACTTGACGAAGAATCAACATCTACCTTCTTGATCTCGACTTTGATTCGTTAAGGGTAACTATTTTCCTTCATTATAATGGTATTGGTTGAAAATTTGTCGCAATTTATTCATCTACTCTTTCTGGATTTTGTTTTGGCCTGATTTCTAGGTTTTATTTGACCCCTTTAAATATTTTTGTTATTTGGATTTTTTTTCATTGGATTTTTTCACCACAATTGTTCCTTTGTTCTTCAGCAACATAGAGAACATTTTATTTTTTGTACATTTTGTAAGACCCCGAATTTTATGAAATAAAAGTATTCAATTTTTCTATTTAGTAAATAGTAAAATTGATAAAAGTTTAAATTTAAGGGTGATATATATAAAATTTTCAAATTTCGCAAGTGGTTATAAAATACTCATTTCTGTTGGGGAATATTCGTTTGGTCGTGGAATATTCTTGTTGTCGGGAAATATTAAATGCAATGGCAGTAGCTATTTGTGGGCCCATAATGTAATAAGCTGTCGAATGAAGAAAGCGACAAGTTTGAGTTTTTATAAATAACTTGGCGTAGTTGTTGTTGAATTAACATCGTTGGAATACCGGTGGTTAAAATACGATGAATGGCGTTGTTGCCGCGAAGAGTACACAATATTGCACATTATTTTTGAATTATTGACCCTTTACGTACGTGAAGGCACTACTCAATAATTGTAACGATAATTCTTGTTCAATATTTTATTTTATTGATTCAATAATTCTTTGCGTTGATATTTTATATTATTGTTGTTCAATAATTGTCATTGACTGATATTTCCCATTATCGGATCAATAATTCATATTATTTGAATAATATTATTAGATATCATTATTGGCAATGTCTAGAAAGTTACATCGAGGAGGTTAGATAATCTAATTGCTTGCCAAGATGAGGAGAAATCCTTATCGGAAAGCCCCTCTTTCCAGGAGCTGCACGGTTGTCATTATTGCGATTCTCGTAATATTATTTGTGAATAATTAATTATTGATTTATATGATAAGGAAATATTTATTTGATGCAGATATAAATAATAGATTTATTTATGTGGTTATAATTGAAGAAATTAATACTGAGGTGTTTTATCAGTATTTTGTCGAATTGGAGGTATTAAAAGATCAAATTGGTGTTCTTAAAGCTTTATTGCGTGAGTTATAATTTTAATCCGACCGTTGGATCATTGTGATTTTTGGATATGTTATACATATATGAGTTGAGTATATGTCCACAAATTTTGAACCGTTGAAAATTAACGCATGATTTATTATGAATTTTAAAAGGTGTTAAAACGGAGTTAAAATCATCCGTTTATGAATTTCAGATATTTTCGGTCTGAAATTTGGAAAAACTTTCTTCTGCAAAGTTGTAGAGAATTCAATTTCAGGAAGAATGGATATAAAATTCATATTTTTCTGATTAACAGGCTATTTTTTATGAATTATTGAAATTTTGAAAAATAAAATGATTTTTATGAAATTATTGGGTGGGACCCATTTTTATCAATTGTTGAAACCATGTGCTGAATTCTTGTTCAAACACGAGGGCTGGTTGGTGGCTAATTTCTAGTCAAGGAAATGTGCGGGAGAAAATAAAAAGAATATAGTATTTTATTATTTTAGTCTCTTTTGGCGTTCTAGCATTTTCCTATAAATAGGTGCTTATATTAGAATTGAAAATCATACCAGAAACATAAATTTTCTCTCTCTATATTATCAAGAATATTTTTGTGAGTATTTAGATACTTTGAGAGTTGCTATTCGGAACAAAGTTTCCTCCGACTTTTCATCCGATATTAGGAATTCCGTAAATCTTGCTTTCTTTTTGAGGTAAGGGATTTTAAGGGTTGTTATGTTTTTCATGTTTCGTAACTTTTCAGACCTTCAAAAATTCTGAAAAAAAAATTAAAATGATAAGTTGATGAGTTTTATAGATTGTGTCCAAAAATGACGATTTTTGGATGAATAAATTGAGAGTTATGAATTTTATGAGAAAATATTATTTTAAAAGTAAACCCTTATAACTCCTTGTGGTTAACTCCAAAATTGATGAAATTTTTATTGGGAGTACATCTATATAATATCAGTATATTCTGTAAATTTCGGAATTTTTGGACAAAAGTACAATTTATGATAAATGTCTAAATATTCGGCGATTTTGGCCATATGAAAAATAGAAAATGACTTTTAAAAATTCTGAGAAAAATATATGTTCAATATGGGACTATATTATGCTACATCCCACAAAAGAAATATTTTTGGAACTGATTTGGTATTTTTCATAAAAATAGTCTAGTTATGAGTAAATGAATTAAATATGTTATATGAAGGAAGAAAATTGGAAAATATGATTTTATGGCTTGAGAATCATATATGAGGTATATGCAGATTTTTGATGAGGGTTTTAGTTATTGGTGATGAAATCTTATGAGTTTGGCATTTTATGATGATTAAATCCATTAATTAGTAAAGTGTAAACAATTTAAATAAATTATTTATAAGTTTAAGAAATTATTAAACATTGTTGTAATATTAAGAATATTAAGATTTTGATATTATTAAGTGATATTATTAAGTGATATTGATATGAATTTTATTGTGAAATTTTATCTCTTTGTGTCGGGCTTATTATTCACGTATACGGCACTATTCACGAATACGACACTATTCACCGAAAAATGAAATTTTCCTTTTTGTTCAAGATGTCTATTGTGGTTACTATTTTTGATTGAATCCATGTTTTGATAATATTATTTTTATTATCATATATAACATTTTTATAATCCTGGTGAAGAAATTTCTCTTTGACTTGAGTGTAAAGATGGGTAAATTATTGGTATGATCATGACTATGGGTTCTCTTTGACCAGTAGTGCAAAGTTGAATCATTGACTAGTATGATCATGACCATTGAATTTACAATTGAATATTTTTAGCTTAAGTGCAAAGGTGAATTTATCAACATAATTATAATTATGGTTTATATAAATTCTGAAATGATTATGTATTTATTTGAGATATAAATATCTTTGGCCCGTAGTGCAAAGATGACCTGTTGTTGAATATCTTTGGCCTGTAGTGCAAAGATGATCTGTTGTTGAATATCTTTGGCTTGTAGTGCAAAGATGATCTGTTGTCTGTTGTTGAATATCTTTGGCCCGTAGTGCAAAGATGACTTGTTGATGAATATCTTTGGCCCGTAGTGCAAAGATGAATTTATTAGTATGATTATGGATGAGGCTGTGATTTGGTATAACCATGATCTTTGATGTTTCGGTAAAGAGGTGGTGATGAAAATTATCTTGATCACGGATGAGAAGAGTAATTAGAATCACAATTATGATTATGAGTTATTCATATGATTGTGGAAGGGAACTGTTGATTGATGTTACAGGGATAAAATATTGTTGGTGGACTTTTAATGTGAAGAAGATAATAGACTTTATAGTCTATTTGACTCTTCTAATGGATTGCTCGTTCCCCTGCAATTATGGTTGAAAAGTTTTTATCATCTACCATATGTTCTAAATCTCTGATTTATTACTGATGAAGGCTATTGATAATTTAACTATCTTTAGTCATGATATTCTTTACTGAGCTAGTTGTGCTCACCCTTTTGCTTCACAATTCCTTTCGGGTAATAAGAGTGTATTTGGGTCGAATGGGGATAATGAGGGAATAGTAAGCGGTGGTCTATAGTTGTTGAGGTTCTCCCTAAAGAGTATGAAAATGATTTTATTGAGGACTTTAGATAAGTGTGTTGTATTTTATACGTCATTTAATAGTTATATTTGGTGAATCAAATAGGGTGAGGCGAACCCAACTTTGGAAGGGTGTTTTGTCACTATCATATAAGATGTCTAATGACATACAACCTCATGTTATCATAAGATAGGGTTGTGCACATCCTCTTGCTGAGTATATCTACGAGCACTACCTGTATGATCTTGGAGTTTGGTTGAAATATAATTTTCAATTGCAGACAGTGGAGATAGTTATATGTCAAGAGAAGACTCAACATTGGAAAGAACATGATAGTAATCTTCTCGTTTTTCTTTGGGGTCTATTGGATCAACCAAGGATAATTCTGTGGACATATGATATCTATCATAACCTAGACGCATGGCCTCCCATGTACGAAGGTTTCCTTGAGTACTTTCTAAATATTTTAATTTCTAAAACAGTTATTGACTGTACATTTATGTAAGGTGCCATTGTGACGTGCTATCCAAGGTTGGGACATGAGTCACAGTTGGTATATATTTGTATCAAAACTCACAGCATATGTGTTATTGTATTTTGCACGACAATTGTGATATTGAAGTTGTAGTTATTTTCTATACCATGTATTTGGCGACTCAAAATGGGTGGGTTGTTGTATACCTATTTTGGGGTTGTCACACATTTCGTTATTTTCTGTTGAATGAGTGTTTTCAATATTTTATTTTTCAAGTGGGTTATGGCATATCTAAGTAGAATAGTAGTAGTTCACGGCCAAATTTATGTATTTTTGAAGAGGAAATACAAGTGTTCTGGTTATATTGTGGCTATTCTAATATCTTAGTTTCTCTTTGAAATTTAAGGGGTGTATTCAATTAAGATTTTTAAAGACTTTTTTTAAGTGACAGACTTTTATAAAGTATGTGAATTTTAATGACTTTTAAAGACTTTAAAGACTTTTTTAAAATGACTTTTATAGACTCCATGAAATAAGTGATAGACTTTAATAGACTTTTTACCAAGATTTTGATAGACTTTTGTATACTTCTAATATATCTTGTAGCTTATATTAATTGTTAGTTAGCTCATGTGTACAACCTCTCACTCTTTTTTTATTCTCATTATTTCATTAAATTATTGTGGCATAAGATTTTATATATGTTGAAGGCATTCATATTATTCTACTCATTTCATAATAAATTTGGATACTCGAATACGAATAAAACTTTAGAAGCTACAGACGCGGCACAAAAACTAAGCTCACTTTTCATTGAACTATATATACTATATATGCGTACGATTTTTTAGTATGAGTATTGTTAACGCTTGATTTTGTACGCCTGACGAAATCACCAAAATAACAGGCCAAAATAGCGCCAACGATTTGATGGAGTAATTGTTGTGAAATCAAACTCACGAAATACACTCACATAAACATAAATAAAGAAATATAAAGTATGAACACAAGAATTTACGTGAAAATCCAATTGGAAAAAAACCACGGGGAGAGAGAGTAATCCACTAAAATAATATTGGGAGTACAAGATGATAATATGCAGAGTACAAGTTGTGTATTTGTGTTCTTGTATCTTGTCCTCTCCCTTCAACCCTAGCTTGTAGCCGTATATATAGAAGTAACCTCCACCTGCATCCAATTAGGAGAAGGACTCCTTTTGTAGAATCACCTTATAACTCCTGAATCCCATTAGGAGTAGGAATCCTAATTAAACCACCTTATCCCACCAAATAAGGAAACACAATCCTATTTTAATAAGGACTCTCCACTGTCACAATAAATACATATGGGTCATCACCAGATCCGGACCATTAAATAGACTGGGTTGCACCATGGCTAGACCCAAATAATCACATCCCAACATTGCCCCCAGTCTTTTATTTATAGGGAACTTATAAATGAGAGAGTATACAAATTTATCCCAACAAAACGACCATATTTGCCGAAGACAAAATATCACACCTGAACTCCATCTACCGAACCAACCTTATCACAACTGAATCAACCCTATCACTACCGAAAATATAAAGAACCAATTTTATACCAACCGAACCAACCTTATACCAACCGAACCAACCTTATCACTACCGAACCAACCTTATCACAACCGAAGATATAAAGAACCAACCTTATCACAACCGAACCAACCTTATCACTACCGAAGATATAAAGAACCAACCTTATCAAGTTTGTTCCGGGGAACTAAACGTATTCATTCTAAAGAACTGTACAAATGTTTACTATGACTGTTCGGGAGGACGTTGGTCCGTCCCAAAGGATATTGTCCGATCGAGAGGACGATGGTCCGTCCCGAAGGAAGTTGTCCGTCAGTCCGTCCCGAAGGAAGTAATCCATTCGGGAGGGCGTTGGTCCGTCCCGAAGGATATTGTCCGTCAGTCCGTCCCGAAGGAAGTAATCCGTTCGAGAGGAGACAACAAGTATCAAACTCTATTTTTTATAAAATAATATGATAATGAAAATCTATATGATCGAAAAACTTCATACATGTGAGTAAATTGCCACCAAGTTATAAAAAATTTACCAGAGAGATTTTTAGTCGCCGGTAAACCACAGACAAATTTGCCAAGGAGATTTTTTTTTCTTAAAATTATTAATAGTTGTTAGCGAACCAAAATTGACCGTTAAAAAAATAATTATGTGACTTTTTAATTTATTTATGATGTTAAAAATTAATTAATTAAAGTGTTACGTAACTAATTTTTTAACAGTCGACCGTTGTCATCTTTTAATTATTTTTTTTTAATTTTGATGAGTTTTAGAATTTATCAAGATTCGTATATATCATATAATATATATATATATATAATAGTAAAAATCAAAATTTACTGTGTGATTTTTCAAAGTCATAACGAGATATTCCTATAATAAAAGTTTGTGTAATTTATCTAATTTTTAATAATTTTAGTAAAAAAAATAAACGGTTTATAATTTTAATAATTATATTTTCTAAAATTAGATTAATTTATATTCATTTTAAGTTAAAAATTTACCGGAGAGTTTTGCGACTTGAATTTTTCATAAAATCTCTGTGCAATTTTTTACAAGCGCTTTGAATTTATACCTTTGTGTTTAATATTTAGAAGTCTTTAAAAGTCTTTAGAGATAAGGTCAGACTTAGGATATGGGTTGATAGTTATAAATTTTCTTCTAAAGTCTGTCAAACTCTACCATTTAATAGAAATCTAAAAAATCAATGACTTTTTGAATACCAAAATACTTTTATAGACTTTATAAAAGTCTTAATTCAATACCACCTAACTTTTAAAGACATTACAAAAGTTGTAATTGAATACCACTAAACTTTTATAAACTCTTTAAATGTCTTGATTGAATACAACCAAACTTTTAAAGTCTTAATTGAATACACCCTCCTTAAAGTCTTATTGTCTTTCTGCTGTAAGGATTAGGTCTGATTGCATGAGGGGTGTTTTTTTTCTTCTTCTTTTTGAGTTGTCTTGTATATTTGTTGGTACATCTATAGGATCCAAATATAAATGTGCTTCCAATATCCTAGAGAGCTCTGCCTAATATTAAGAAGGCCACAACTATCCCAGTTCAACATTATCCAGGATGCATAGCTCACGCTACCTATGTCTAACATAATCAATACTATTAAACCGGAAATGGTTAGCATGAAGTTTATTTTTGAGTAAGTTGGTCAATTGGCCAATAGAGTGCTGACATGCAGGCGATGCTCTATGTGTGTCAGTATTTTATTGGCCAATTGACCAACTTACCCAAAAATGAACTTCATGCTAACCAGATCCTATTAAACCTAATATAGGATTCATGAAACATAAGATTCAATTTTCATAGTGTCTGATTCTGGTGCATGCACTACATCCCCAACACGGCATAACTCCTGACATACATGTTACAACGGATAGTATCAACTTAAACGGTCGGAGTTAATCACCGCCATTGTCATCGCACAACTATATATGTTGATAACTTCATTCTTGGACTGATTTGAATCATGGTCGTCGATTCTATGGATGCCAAACTGTAAGCGCAAGTAATTTTTCTTCAATTTCTTTTGATATGAAGTTTATTCTGAAAAAATGTCTTTTTTGACAGCCCCATAGTTGTGGGTATTTTGATCCTTCGAAGCAGCCGAGAGCCATTCAAGTGATACCTTGCCTATTGAGAAGGTTGAGGGCTCTTGAAAATAAAGCTCAAAATTTTTGATGCAAAAAGAGAATTTACTTAAATATTTGTCGTAAACAAAATATGATATTTATATAACATATATAGAATTGAGTTTTATTGTTAAACAAAATATTTTATTATACTATATTGCATTAGTTGCAGGCTACTCGCACAAAAGGAATCTATACCACCTTAGATAATATAGTTTGAGAAAAAAAAAGATTCAAATAGATTGTTTTACCTAATTTGAATTTGTTATTCTTGATTAAATATGAGTATAATTATATTCAAGTATAAGTAAAAGAACAAATTAATTCTTTCTATTTTGCCCCTAAAAATAGAGTAATTAAGAGAGGAATAAGAGTAATTAGAGAATTAGAGTAATAGAGAGAGAAGAACAAAAGTAATTAATTATTGCACGGGTAATAATGAAATTTCAAATAAATATTAATTACTTAACATTATAATTAATGTGATTTTTTAATATATGTGATTATAGTGGAAAGGTCCTTCCGTCCCTTGATATATGTCGTTTTAGAGTTGTGCACAATTATTAAAGAAATAATTATATTACATTAAATATAATATCAGTTGCTTATATTATCATTCTATTGAAAAAAAAAAAGATATTATTTATTAAACAAAAAATAGTGGGAGAACCAAAGTCATATTTAATACTTGGGGTAATATTGAAAACTAAATAATTAATACTTAATTGAAATTCTCAAATAATAAATATTGTTAACGCCAAGTTTCGCCGGCGCATCCAATCACAAAATCCACGTGCTAGAACCTGCACAATAATAGATCACACAGAAGCTTGACGGCTTGTGCCGCTGGGGGATAGCTCCGGTGTGAGAATAAGTACATGCTGTTACCAGGTTTAACAATGTAGGCTAAGTGTTTAATGCTCAAAAGTAGGTATTACCTCTTAATTGTAACCTTGGCCTTGTATTTATAGAGCCTCATCACCTTAGAATCCTCTTCCGAGTCGGATTGGGACTCCTAAACATGGTAAGATACCAATATTTGGGTCCAACACAATCTCCTTAAAAGGTGCAAGTGAAATCCAATCCAACGACTACCTTTGGAGTTACCTTATTCAACTATGATTAGGATTCCAACTCTGACATAAAAAAAGCCCCTTTATCTTGCTCAAACAATCCCATCACCAGGTCTGGGTCTCAGTCCAAAGGACTCGAAGATCCGACCCCGCGCACCCCACATCAGGGTAAGGCTCCGGCCCTAGGGGCTCGAATACCGAACCCAGAGACATCCATTAAGATGAGGCTCCGGCCCAAAAGGACTCGGACGCCGACCCGAACAGCTCCAACCTCTCCATGGGCTTCAGCCCAATGGTCTTCTAAAACCCTTCTAATGTCAAGCCTACGACCCACGTGAAGGTCGGTAAAATACTCCTGAACAAATATTAAAAACTAAAAACAATTTTTTACAACGATATTTAAAAAGGGACTGAGAGAGTAGTTATTAAAGTGAAGGTAAATTAAATTGGAAAAATATATCAACTTTGTTCATTAAATTGGAAAGTTTCACTCAAATATTGGAAAGTTTCGAATTAGTTTTATGATAAAAATTTGGGAGGAGACATCACCCTATTCAAAAATAAAAATTGTTATCAACCTTAATGATCTAAATAAAAATAATGAAAAATAACTATTAGAGTGATGTCATTAAAAATATGAAAAAAAAGGAGAGAAAATTAGATTGAAATAACGTTAAAAAAAGAAAAAAAAATTAATTTGGGACGAAGGGAGGAACTACTTAGCTAACACGTCTAACGAACAAACTATAAATGGCCACCGCCCTGCAATAAGGGCGTTCAATCCTACAGCCACCAACGTCTGTGCACAAACACGGGCACCCACATCAAGCATGTGATCAATCCAGTATTTGACTTCAATGTAGGGATGCTTATTTTTTTATAAATAATTTTTTATTTATAAAAAGACAAAATATTTGAGCAAAGCAAATAAAATTAGAATGCTATATACTCCCTCCATTCCAAAATTGATTTTTAGAAGTGGAGGTATGGGCTAGGCATTTTGGTAAATTACTTTGTCCATAACACTGATCATATATATTTGTTTATAAGAATTATAATATCGGGATTAAAATTTATGAGATTATAATTTTAAAACCATTAATCCTATGATTAAATAGTCACAGTCACATATTTATTTTTTATGGGATTATTTATGAGATAACTTAAAATAATCTCATGTTATGTTTATTTTTTTAATGATTAATTAAAGGATTGGATAAAAAAAATATCGTTTGGACTATATAATTATTATTTATATTATTAAATTATTAAATTTAGGCTTAAATATAAAAAAAAATAATATTAAAACACTTCAAACATCAATTATTATTTTTTAAATCCCAAAATTCTTTCGCATCTAATGGAACCCAAATTCGTTCACATCAAGAATCAAAACTCTAAATTTGTATAGATCAAACCAAACCCAAAATTCATTCTCATCAAACCGAAACCCAAAACATGTTCATATCAAATGCCCATAACATTTTTATTTATTGGTAATATGTAATTAGTAGCGAGACTATATCAATGGTGATGGGGGCATAAATGGCAACAAATGAACAAGTTAATGGGGTTTATGAAGAGGGAAAAAGACTGCTCCTCCCCAAGGCGAAAGGATATGATAACGAACTCTGCTTTGACAAACAGGAACCTCCATTCCAAAACAATAAAGGAGAAGAAGAAAGCCCAACCGCCATGGCGTCAACGTGAAGCTTGATCTGTGACAATTTTTGTTTCTGGGTTTTGCGAATATTAGCTACTTCGCCCTAAATTTCTAATGAAAATTATCACAAATTATAAACCAAAGAAAAAAAAATCATAAAAAACCATACACAGTGATGAAAATAGTATAAATTGGGCGATAGATTTATTCTTCCTTATTCAATCTATCGCCACCTCAAATGACTCAACCGCCACCTTTGCCCGACCAAACATCATCGCAGCATTCTGCAAAGCTTCGACCTTCGTCAACGGGGAAACATGGGACGACTCTGATCTATATGTATATGTGTATATATACTCTCGGATATATATGTACGTGTAAAGAGAGATTAAAAAATTTTGGATTACATTTTTTTTTGAATTTCTCTCAAATCTATATTTATTATACTCCATCCGTTCCTTAATATAAGTCGTTTTAGAAAAATATTTTTGTTCCTAAATACTCTCTCGGTTCCATATTAAGTGTCGTTATTACATAAAACACACATATTAAGAATATCATTACTTTGTAATTAATATAGGTCTCAATTTTCATATTTATCCTTATGTGTTGGTAGTCTCTTTCTTCGAATTAAGGTGCAAACTAACGTGTATCTCTCCTTAAATAAGAGAGAGAGAATAAAATAGAGTAAGTAGTGTTTTTATAGGAATAAATTTTCTTGGAAAGTGGAGAGGAATTAGGTGTTGTGTTTTTATGGAAATAAATTTACTTGGAAAGTGTTGCACTTGAAAAGAGAGATTTAGGGGTAAATCAGGAAAATATGAGAAAATTTCTCCTAAAAATCTACAAACGACACTTAATTAGGAATCAATTTTTTTTCTCTAAAACGACACTTAATATGGAACCGAGAGAGTATAAGTTGTTTGAGAATTTCAAGTAAGCATTAATTGCTTAGTTTTTAATATTATTCCAAGTAATAAAATATAACTTTGGTTCTCTCACTAATTTTTGCCCAATAAATAACACTCTCTTTTTTCAAGGGCAATATAGACAATTGATAGTATATTTAATGTTTTACAATCATTACCTTAATACTTGTGCACAACTCTAAAACAACATATATTAAGGAACGGAGAGAGTATATGATGGTGGAAGAGGAAGAGTTAATTAAATGAAATGGCTTGGAGAATAATGATGATGTTCAGTAGGTGAATGGGTGCGGATGATGTAGTGGAAGAAGATCTTGAATTGTTTTTATTTAGTTAATTTAATTTAATTAATTTTCCACCTTGACCTTCTCTCACTTCCACGGGAAAAAAAATCTGAGTAGGCACTTTCACGTAATTTTGCCGTTAAAACTTAATTGACTTACAATTTTAATTATCATTATAAAAAATTGAGAGTTCAATTAGTTGACTGTAAAAAAATTCAATTTAATAATACAAATATAAATCGGATCTTAGTTCAGTGATTAAAAATATATTTAACCTTATATATTAAAGAACATGGGAGGTGAGGGACAACTCATGCCTGAGCTCTCTCCCATCATAACACTAATTTGAATTTTTCAAAAATATTTTCTTATACGCAACATGAGAGTGTGTGTATTTTATATATATTTAATTATATAAAATTAATTCGGATCTTAAGTATTACTCCTTAACTAACATTACTTATTTTTCACTATTTCTCTCCGAAACATAACATCCATCCGTTCAAACCAAAACAAAAGAAGCAGACCAAAACAAAAAAAAGGAATAGTAGATTGTAAAATTCGAATCCCTCCTATTTCAGACCAAAACAAAACCAAGAGTCAAGCAACTTAGCTCGAAAGTTCGATCTCCACTTCCTTGATATCAACTTCGATCTCGAATTCCTTGACGAAGACATCTACCTTCTTGATCTCGACTTCGATTTGGTAAGTGTTTAACTATTTTCTTTCATTATAACTGTATTGGTTGAAAATTTGTCGCAATTTATTCATCTACTCTTTCTGGGTTTTGTTTTGACCTGATTTCTAGGTTGTACTTGACCCCTTTTAAGTCTTTTTGCTATTTGGGTTTTTTTCATTGGGTTTTTTCACCACAATTGTTCCTTTGTTCTACTGCAACACAGAGAACATGCTATTTTTTGTACATTTCGTTATTTTCTGTTGAATGAGTGTTTTCAATATTTTATTTTTCAAGTGGGTTATGGCATATATCTAAGTAGAATAGTAGTAGTTCACGGCCAAATTTATGTATTTTTGAAGAGGAAATACAAGTGTTCTGGACCTCTGGTTATCTTGTGGCTATTCTAATATCTTAGTTTCTCTTTGAAATTTAAAGTCTTATTGTCTTTCTGCTGTAAGGATTAGGTCTGATTGCATGAGGGGTGTTTTTTTTTCCTTTTTTTTGAGTTGTCTTGTATATTTGTTGGTACATCTATAGGATCCAGTATAAATGTGCTTCAATATCCTAGAGAGCTATGCCTAGTATTAAAAAGGTCACTACTATCGCAGTTCAACATTATCCAGGATGCATAGCTCACACTACCTATGTCTAACATAATCAGTACTATTAAACCTAATATAGGATTCATGAAACATAAGATTCAATTTTCATAGTGTCTGATTCTGGTGCATGCACTACATCCCCAACACAGGATAACTCCTGGCATACATGTTACAACGGATAGTGTCAACTTAAATGGCCGGATTTAATCACTGCCATTGTCACCGCACAACTATGTTGATAACTTCTCGGACTGATTTGAATCATGGTCGTCGATTCTATGGATGCCAAACTGCAAGAGTAAGTGATTTTTCTTCAATTTCCTTTGATATGAAGCTTATTCTGAAAAAAATGTCTTTTTTAACAGCCCCATGGTTGTGGATATTTCATGTGGTATGATCCTCTGATGCAGTCGAGAGCCATTCAAATGATACCTTGTTTGTTGAGAAGGTTGAAGGTTCTTGAAAATAAAGCTCAAAATTTTTGATGCAAAAAGAGAATTTACTTAAATAGTTATCGTAAACAAAATATGATATTTATATAGCATAAAATTGAGTTTTATTGTTAAACAAAATATTTTATTATACTATATTGCATTAGTTGCAGGCTACTCGCACAAAAGGAATCTAAAACACCTTAAGATAATATAGTTTGAGAAAAAAAAAACAGATTCAAATAGATTGTTTTACCTAATTTGAATTTGTTATTCTTGATTAAATATGAGTATAATTATATTCAAGTATAAGTAAAATAGTATAAGTAAAAGAACAAATTAATTCTTTCTATTTTGCCCCTAAAAATAGAGTAATTGAGAGAGAGGAATAATTATAAGAGTAATTAGAGTAATAGGGGGAGAAGAAGAAAAGTAATTAATTATTGCATGGGTAATAATAAAATTTCAAATAAATATTAATTACTTAACATTATAATTAATGTGATTTCTTAATATATGTGATTATAGTGGAAAGGAATTATACTCCTTCCGTCCCTTAATATATGTCGTTTTAGGGAGGCAGTCTAGGCAGAAATAGGGGTAGGGGGAGGGGGAGGGGAGGGGCGGGGGCGGTGGGGGCAGCCGGCGCGGTGCTCTGATGACCGATCTTCTTCTCCGACTCTGCAACACAGTTACATAGAGGTCTGTTTCTTTACTGTGTTGATTCAAGGTTTAATCTTTCTTTGTATGATGAATACCTAGAAATTGGAGGAGAGAGAAAATCATATTAAGACCCTTTTCATCCCCTGCTACGACCTACGAAAGTTGAAATTGTGTACGATGAACCCCCAATTTCTGTTGAACAAGAAGAATCCATTGATGATGATTTGAAAAGCAGAATATTCAGGTTGAGACTCCCCAAGCGTAGTGTCACAAATGTCACATAAGAGTAGCGCCTCTGACCTCCGTCGAATCTCTAAGGAACTTCGCCAGTCTCATCGCTTTAAGCATGCCCTTTAGGTCCCTTCTATTTTTCTTTCATTAAACTTATTTTTACTAATGTTTCATGTTTGTATATTTTCTTGCTGGGGTTCTGTTTGGATGGTGAGGAGAATGGTGGGTTAGTTTGAGTAAAGGCATAATCTTTTTTGTTGAAAAACACACCCAATTGATCTTTATTGTCTCATTGAACAATTTTCTTCTTTTGGGTGATATTTATTTGCCTAGAAACTGATGAACAAAGTTCAGATTTAACTACAATATTGACTGTCTGATTTTCAGGTAAGTTTATTTTAAAATTTAAATGGTTTGTTGAGTATACCTTGTTTATTAATGCAAGTTATTGTGATAGTTTCTTACTTTCAGTTCTTTGTGTTACTTTGTTATACATCAGTTATTATTTGCATATTTGTATATATGAATTTGTTCTTTGTTTTTTTGTACTTTACAATGTTGAAAGTGGTTGTTTTGTGACCTATAAGAACAAAGTCAGACAATTTAAACTAGTTGCGGACAATTTAAACTGTGGTCATTTGGACTTTGCTCTATTGTTCCATTTTTGTTCCTTTTTCTGTCACAATGTTTTCTATTGGCATCATCATCATCATCAATAATACTAGATAGTTTGAGCATAGGCTCATCTCTGTCAGAGGAAAATCCAGCAGCCACTGCTGCTTCCTTGCTCCGCCGTCAATAAATAAAATTTTTTATTGATATATTTTGACCCCCCTAGAAATTCGTTCTGGTTCCGCCACTGAGGAGACATCACCCTATTCAAAAATAAAAATTGTTATCAACTTTAATGATCTAAATAAAAATAATGAAAAATAACTATTAGAGTGATGTCATTAAAAATATGAAAAAAAAGGAGAGAAAATTAGTTTGAAATAACGTTAAAAAAAGAAAAAGAAAATTAATTTGGGACGAAGGGTGGAACTACTTAGCTAACACGTCTAACGAACAAACTATAAATGGCCACCGCCCTGCAATAAGGGCGTTCAAACCTACAGCCACCAACGTCTGTGCACAAACACGGGCACCCACATCAAGCATGTGATCAATCCAGTATTTGACTTCAGTGTAGGGATGCTTATTTTTTTATAAATAATTTTTTATTTATAAAAAGACAAAATATTTGAGCAAAGTAAATAAAGTTAGAATGCTATATACTCCCTCCATTCCAAAATTGATTTTTTAAAGTGGAGGTATCGGCTAGGCATTTTGGTAAACTACTTTGTCCATAACATTATGATCATGTTTGTTTATAAGAATTATAATGCCGGAATTAAAATTTATGGGATTATAATCTTAAAATTATTAATCCTATGATTAAATAGTCGCAGTCACATATTTGTTTTTTATGAGATTATTCATGGGATAACTTAAAATAATCTTATGTTATGTTTGTTTTTTCCATGATTAATTAAAGGATTGGATAAAAAAATATCGTTTGGACTATTATACACTTATCAATAATAACATATTTTAAACTATAATTTAAACTTGTTTATATATCAATGAATGATGAACGATAAATTGTTTACCAATAAGTTGTTTAAATAAGTTTTGACAAACAAAAAGCCAATATTTAAATATGACTAAGACTAATAAGCTATTTACAAATAATAAGATATTTACCAATATGCTGTTTACTGAATAATAATAAGTAGTTTATCAATAAGTTATTTAAATAATAAGTTGATTACCAATAAATTGTTTACTAATAATAAGTTGTTTACTAATAAGTAGTTTAAATAATAAGTTGTTTACCAATAAGCTTTAGTTGTTTAAATAATAAGTTGTTTACCAATAATAAGTTGTTTATATAATAAGTTGTTTACCAATAATAAGTTGTTTAAATAATTTTTTTTTACCAATAAGTTGTTTACCAATAATAAGTTTTACTAATAATAAGCTTATTGGTAACCAACTTATTGGTTAGTTGTTTACCAATAAGTTGTTTACGAATAAGCTGTTTAAATAATAAGATGTTTAAATAATAAGCTGTTTAAATAACAAGCTCATTATCAATAATAAACTATTTACCAATAATAAACGGTTTACCAATGAACAGTTTACTGATAATAAACTTATCGGATATAATAGAATATTATGGTCATTTTAGAATAAAGGTTGAGGATAATTTTGTTTAGAAATTTTTAATCCCAATGGTGGGGATTATAATATATGGTTGAGCATATTATTAAATAATCATTTGTATTAAATCATTTTATAATGGCTGAATGACAGTTCTGTCCCTCAAAATTGTCATTCACGTTTAAAGTCGTCTCTAAATTCATTTTTCGTTAGTTAGGTCCTTAAAGTGGCATTTTTCGGGCGTTTCGTTCCACCTATCGATTTAACCCCAACCCGACCTATTTTGACCAAATTTTTACATAACTTGACCCAGTTTGACTTAACCCCAATTTTTAATATTTTAAAATAAAATAAATATTTTAAACTAAATTAAAAATTTTAACATAATTTTAAATAATAATTATATTTAATATTTTAAAATAAATTATTATTTTAGAAATAATTTTGCAATAATAATTATTTTTAATATTTAAAATAAAATAAATAATTATTTTCAAAATAAAAGCTTTTTTCTTATTTTAATAGAAAATATTATTTAAAAAAATTAAAATAATAATTATATTTAATATTTTAAAATAAAATATTTTTTAATAATCATATTTTTAATATTTTAAAATAAAATATTATTTTTAAAATAATTTCAAGATAATAATTATGTTCAGTAGAAAATATTTTTTAAAATAAATTGAAAATAATTGTTATTTTAATATTTTAAAATAAAATATTTTTTAAAATATTAATTATTTGTTATATTTAAAATAAAATATTATTTTAAAAATTTATAAAATAATTATTATTTTTAGGAAAGAATACTAGAAATTTATTTTTTAGAAATGAGTAAAATTTCATAAAATATAGATTCAAAAAAATTAATTAAGAAAATAAAACTTTATTTAAAAAAAGAGTAGATTTTTTCATCTTTTATATAGAACTTTATTTTCAGGAAAAAAAAGTTAATATCATTATCATTATTATATGTATTCTTATATTAGAATTTTTAAAACAAAACTAAAAACAGAAAGTAAAATACAAAAAAAAAAAAAATAGTAAAAGATAAATAAAAAAATTGATTCAATTTTTTTTAAAATAAACTAAGATGTTTTAAAAATAATTATTATTTTCAGGAAAAATGTTTAGAAAATTTTTCATTTTATAAAAAATGAGTAAAGTATTATAAAATAAAATATATATTCAAAAAATAAAACTTTATTTTCATAAAACAAAAATAATTAAGATTTAAAAAAATTTAACTTTACTTTTTTGAATCTATATTTTATGAAATTTTACTCATTTTTGGAAAATTAAAAGTTTCTAATATTTGTTCCTTAAAATAATATTTTATTTTAAATATAAAAATATTATTTATTTTAAAATAATTATTATTTTAAGAAAATATTTTATTTTAAAATATCAAATTAAAATATTATTTATTTTTTAAAAAATAATATTTTATTTTAAAATATTTAAAATAATATTTATTTTTAAAAATATTTTATTTTAAAATATTAAATATAATTATTATTTTAAAAGTAATATTTTTTAAAAATATTAAAAAATTACTATTTTAAAATAATTATTTTATTTTAAAATACTAAAAATATTATTTTAAAATATTAAAATTAGTGTTGGGTCAAACTGGGTCAGGTTGTGTCAAAATTTAGTCAAAATGAGTCGAGTTGGACAAACGAAAACGCCAAAAATGTCACTTTAATGAACTAACTGAAGAAAAATAAACTTTAAGAACGACTTTGAAAGTAATCTGCAAACTTGGAGGGACAGATGTGCTATTTAGCCATTTTATAATCATTTTATTAATAGTACCAAATCTAAATTTGAAAACAAACAAGATACTTGGGATTAATAATCATATCCCAAGTGTAATTCTTGCAAATAAACATAACATATGTTTTTTTGAGTTTTGTAACAAATAAAAAAATATTGTATGCAAAACTTAAATTTTATGTTCATTTTCTTTTATTTTTAAGTTTTTTTTAAGGGACTGAAAAGAAAAAAAATAAACAAAAGACTTGATGACACAATGAATGAGTACTAATAGAAGAATAGAAACAATCACATAATTTGAATTTATAAAACTTTACAATCACACGAATTGACAAAATAAAATAAAATCATAGAACTAACTAAGCAGACACTATATATATTGATAAAATCTGAATAATAAGAATTAACCTTACTTTTAAATATAAAATAATTATCTGGAAATCCTAATGATGAAAGAAATAACAAAATTACGAAACTTGAAAATGAAAAACAAGATAAGTTCAAAAAACTAGCAAAAACTTCGTCGAGCCCAAATACATCTTGAAGTTTTTGTTGCTAGTTGCTGGTTGCTAGTTTTAATTTGATATATTATGTGCTCCGTAATTTCTAAGGATCAAAAATTATTATTAGAATAAGTAGGGGTGAAAATGATCTCGAATTGAGTCGAACAATACCGTACTCAGATTCTACTCGAAGCTTTTTAAAGGTACTCATATTCGTACTCAAATTCGAATACAATTTTGCAGTCTTTGTTCAAATTTGAATTCGACTCGTTTTATTGTACTCGAGTTATCAATTCGACTCGTTTTTTATTCAAACTACTTACGAGTATTTGAAACATACACGAATTGAAACTGAATCATTTGTATTTTAATAATACAAATAAAATTAACATAGTCAACTATTTGGAATAATTTAAATAGTTAATTGCACTTTGTGTCATCTAATTTTATTTTATTTTGCACATTGCATCCTATAATTCAAAACGTTGTACTTTGCCAAATAATACTCCCTCCGGGCTCCGTCCCATAGTTATAGGTTGATTTCTTTTGGCACATAATTTAAAAAAATCAGTTTAAGTGGCAATTTTAACAAAAAATTTCCACATATACCCCTTAATATGTTATTAATGAATAAGTTAATTACTCCTTATTTATTACACTGAAACTCTCAACTTAATTGATCAACGTGTACTGATCATTAAAATAGAACTTTAACCAAAGATGAATTTTTAATCTACATAAACTTTCAACCAATCACAAAACGTTTATGTTATTCCAAATTCATTTATTGAGCCTAAAAAGTTGAATTCTTTTATTGAGAATACAACAACATTAAATGTGATGATAACAATAATGACATTGAATGTTGTTTCTTCAAAAAAAAGAGTAATGGTTGAATATTTATTATAA
This sequence comes from Panax ginseng, assembly GCA_020205605.1. Taxonomy (NCBI): domain Eukaryota; kingdom Viridiplantae; phylum Streptophyta; class Magnoliopsida; order Apiales; family Araliaceae; genus Panax; species Panax ginseng. The sequence goes on from CM035149.1 coordinate 28,916,506, forward strand.
GGGCATAAAAGTAAAACAACGAGCCAACTAAATTTTATAAATAGTAAGTAGCCTATATATTGGGACATCCCAAAATAGAAAATCAGCCTATAACTATGGGACGAAGAGAGTAATAATAACTTAAATTAATGTTATGCAAGATGATTTTTATAAAATATTCTTCCTTCTAAACTATCTTATTTAATTAAAATAATTTTATATAATTAATTGTTAATAAATTTGAAAATTCTACAATAAATTTGAAGAGTTTAAAATAATATAATACTTATTTTTTTTTATATCCAAGTAATTCACATATTCATCTATTTTTACTATTAATTAGGTTGCAATATATAGTTTATAAAAATAAATATTTTCCTTCTAGGTACTACATAGCTACAATTTAAGTATAATTTATAGAAAAAAGATTCATTCTGTTTTGCCTTCTCTATTTTATACCTTTCAACATATACATAAATATATTTGGAGATGTTTCTCACCTTTACATTATTATTTCTCTTTTATTTGGTTCGAAATCGTAACATTAACTTTTACCTGAATAATTCTTAATTTTGAAATTCGTATCAAGATTGTACATACTTTAACACCTACTGACACTTAACCGATAAACCGATATTTCAATCTAACGGTCGATATTTTGAACCATGTTTAAAAATGTTATCTCGTATGTCATACCCAATTTTTTTTCCCATTTTGCAGCTATAATCAGCCAACCTCTTAATTTCAATTTTTGATAAACGTACTGTTCCAAAAGATTTGATGCTTAAAAATAATCTGAATTAAAAATCTAAATCAAACCTCTAACAAACTGCCAAATGTTTGGATAACAAAGTTCTTATACATCTTTTAGAATAAGTCTTGTCGGACAGTTTTATTGGACCGAAAACTGGATAGGTGGGTTTTTTTTTTTTTTTTTTTGCTTGTGACTTCAAAAAATGTATAGTATTTATTCTAACAGAAATTTTCTATTTTGTAAAAATTTCTGTTAAAATAAATACTATATATTTTTTGGGAGTCGCAAGAAAAAAAAAAACTTAACTATCAGCTTTTTGATTCAAAGATTCTTGTCCGTGTAGCATTACTCCATTTTTTATGTTTCAACCAATAATTTCATGAACATGCTAATGAAATGAACTGTTTGGATGAATGATAATAAAATTATCATACATTTTTTATTTTTCAAGTTGTAATTTCATAAACATTTTAATCATTTTCTTCCCCATACCTACTAATTAGCATGCAAGTTATCTTTATCATCGATCTCTATAAATCTCAATACTTGAGAATATAGTTATAATTATACATATGAGATCGAAAACTAAATATTTATATTGGGATAAAATAGACAATTATAAACATAAATTTTGTGTTACTGATAACTAAATCAAATTAATATTCTAGATTGTTCATCAATTAATTAAGTACATGAATAGGTAATAAGTATGTATATAAATATATTTAAAATGTTTTGGAACATGTAATGGTTATGTTCATGTACATGAATTTGGACATCTAGTAATTATTATGATAGTTCTAGAAGTATCCCAAGAGTCCTATAAATACTATTATACTTGAATCATTTGAAGCAAATAAAATCAAAATATTGTTGAGTGTTCTCTAAAATTATATTTCTGTTCCTCCCTAAAATATATTCTGTCCCCAATTATCCATCAATTCAGTTACATACAATTTTGAGGTATTGGAGAAAACTAAACTACCCAGTGATTAGACCTGGCAAAAAGGGTCAACTTCGCTTGGTCAGGTATTACCACCATCAAAAAGCTCGGACTATGGACTTTTTTTTTAGCCCGTAAAAATTCAGGCCTTTTTGGCCCAGCTCGCAGGCACCTGATCCGCCCGTCTATCTTAAAAATTTTAAATTTTATTGGGATGAATTGAGAAGAACTTATTGTAGTAAAGAAAGAGAAAAGGATGACAATGCCATGAATTCTGTTGATTGAGAGGAAGTTAGGAATGCAACAGTTGAAGAGATTGCTCAAACTATAGCTCAACGAGGAATGAATAATGTGCTTGCAAATATAAAATCTTTTTTGCTCAAAATATTTTTTTAATAAACATGATATGCAAATAGGTGATTTATATTCTGCAATGAGGAATGACTGTTAAGTGTTTGTAGTTTGACCTCTAAGAACTTTTCTCTCCAACTATAAATGCTTGCAATGTCATTTGAGGCTAGCTGTAAATCAAACATGAAGTTATTTAGAAAAATTTACTACAAAGACCTCGCAACCTATAAGTGTCGACAAAGAGCTTATCAGGACAAGAGGAAGCTGCTAGCTGCATGATTAAAGCATGGGTGCAAAATTCTTTTGCCAAAAGAAAAATACTTGGGACTATATGACAATATAACTCGAGTTCAGATCTTAAGTTTGTACGTCTTTTATACAAAAGAGACGTATGAATGAAGACCAACAGGCAACAGTTAACAAGAAGCATGACATGATTCGTGTGTATAAATGAAGTTTTGCTAATAATTAGCTTTCAACTACATACTTTATGTTAGTCCCACATTGCTTAGTCTAAAATTTTTGAATGAAGTTTTCCTTATAAAAGGGACTTCCTTTTTTATATGGACTCTTAAAGTCCCATATTGTGTAAAACAATGGAATCTTGTTTTCCTTTTGTTTTATTAATAGAGAAAGTTTTAGTTCAAATTTTAAAAGTAAAACTCGGAAGGGCTTGAAATTTTTTATTAATTAGTATTATATTATAGAGTGATTTACAATTTTCAAAATAAATAAAATATAATAATAAAAGAAATATCTTGAGGACTGGCCCGGCCCGGCCTAATTTGGGCCACGGGTTGCTTAATATTAGCTTATTAAAATTTGGGTGTTTTAAGCCTGGTCCATCTATAGCCCGGCCCAATGATAGCTTGGCCCGTTTGCTTTGTGAGGTGGCCCAATGATAGCCCGACCCGTTTGCTCTGTGAGTTGGTTAAATCAGGAATTCCATGCATGGTGGCCCCTTACTTATTCCGATTTTTATTTCTTATTAAAAAAAATTGTTATAATTTTTGTTAGATTAATGTGCTATATTACAAGTAATCAAAATTGTCAAAAGCTTTTAATTTTTTTAACAACTATACGGTAATTAAAATTTTAAATTTTAAATTTTTTTTTGAAGCCGAGTATAATATAATCTATAATCAAGAATATCGATATCTATTATAATATCAAAAATCAATCAAATATTTCTAGAAGAGAAGAAATAAATTTATAAACCAAACAAACCTCACAAAAAATTAAAGAAGAAATACACTTCACATATATAAAAAAGAAATAAACTCACCTAACTAAAATAAAATTAACCCAGGTGGAGTAATAGGTGAACGATATTGGAGCGTAAAATGAAAATAATATTGTTAAAACAAATAAATATTTAATCACATTTTATTTTACACATGTTTTAACACCACCTAATATCTTAAGCGACACTTCTTATTTTGACAAAATATTTTTTTGATTTTAAAATATCAACCAATAATAATCTCTTATTATAAAGTTGGACAATTTTATAATAAGATGTTATAAATTTCACTCTCTATCATCTCATAATTCTTTTTGATTTGGTTGGAATACTTGTTTTTTTTTATCTAAGTAATTCATATATTCATTTATTTTTACTATTAATTAGGTTACAATATATAGTTTATAAAAATAAATATTTTCCTAAAGAATTCTTGTTGAAAGGACCCAATTAAAAAATTCTTTCTGTGCCTATATATAGAGAGAGAGAGAGAGAAAGAAAGAGAGAGAGTAGTAGATTTTTTGAGTCTAGGAGTTAATATTAATAATTTTATATTTTAATACGTGTTGACCGAAAAAAGGCCGAAGCTCATTTAATTTTTCTTAAATCTAACTCTAATTTCAAGCCATATTTGAATATAATTTGACAGTTAAAAGTAAGTAATCTGATAAATTGAAAACCTAAATAAATATTAAATGGTATTATTTCACATGCACCTCTAATTAACAGACTGACAAATGTATGGATGGATGACATTAATAAACTTCTCATACATTTTTTATGTTTCAACTGATCACAATTGTATGAACATGCTAATTATTTATTTACTTCCTCCTCTACATGCTAATACTACCATGCATGGAAATTATCTTTCTCATCTCCATATATATCAATATCAGGGAACTTCATCTCTAAATTTGTGTTACATACATAATATAACAGATAATTATATTAATTGGAATATAACTTATATGTCTAACGTTATTAGAGGTTACATACACAATATATAATATACATACATATATATAATATATGGTTGAGATGTTGGAGGAAATTAAATTAGTTACTATCCAAGAATTTTCATATAAAGTTTTCTTCAATTTTTTTGTTTGTTTCATGTTCTGGATTTAAGATCTTGATTCAATATTCTGTTGTAATTCAAATTATAGTTAGAGTTATGAATGTTATGTTGACTAAAAGTAAGCAATAATATAGGAAGTTAGTTAGAAGTTGTTAGAGTGATGTCAGCAGAAGCTACTTGTCAATGAGGTCAGCAAGAGATCAATTTGAAATTGTAACAGGTTTGAACAGGAAAAGCAGTTAACATCAGTTGCAAGTATAAATGCATCCGAAACTTGCAACGGATTAACTACCCGACTCAAATTTGTTATTATTATTAAAATATAAATGTAATTATAGTTTTAAGTATAAAAAAGATTTAATCATTATTTAGATAATATTATTGTTATTATTATTATTGAAATAAAAATATAATATACTAATCGATCATATAATTTAATTATTAAATAGAAATTAGTTACACTATCTAATAAGAATTTGTAAAAATAAAATTCAAAACATTAATAATATTATAATTATACAACAAGGCCCTTCATTTAGTTCAATCGAGTCAAAAATAAAAATTAGTAATACAGTATATAAAGAAACAATTAAATAATATAGTTTGAGAAAACAAAAATCAAATAGATTGTCTTACATAACTTGAATTAATTTGTTACTTGATTAGATACGAGTGTAATTATATTCAAGTATAAGTAAAATCTTATTATAATTTAAATAAGAGTAATGCTACAGATACAAATTATTCTATAAATATTTTACAAATTGTTGATATGACATACTCCACCTCAGCATATTGATCAACAAATTGTTTCAATGTAGTCTTCGATCCCACATAAAAAGCTGAGGTAGAGTATGCATGCCACATTAGCAGATTGTAAAATATTTGTAGAATAATTTGTGTCTCTAGTATTTTTCTTTAAATAATATACTTATAGAAGGAAAGTATTTTTTTTGTTAGAACCATTTTACCATTGTTAAGACTCGGAACTACAATTTATCCAAAAGCTCTTTTATCTCATTTTAGACTCCTTTTTTCTGTTGATATCATCGATCAGCCAACCTCTTAATTTCAATTCTGGATAATCGAGTTGTTCCAAAATATTTGATGCTTGAAAATAATCTTAATTGAAAAGCTGCCAAATGTTTGGATAACAAAGTTATCATACATTTTTTATGTTTCAACCAATAATTTCATGAACATGCTAATGAACTGAACTTTTTGGATGAATGACAAAAAAATTATCATACATTTTTTATTTTTGCAAGTTGTAATTTCATAAACATTTTAATCGTTTTCTTCCCCATACCTACTAATTAGCATGCAAGTTATCTTTATCATCTCTATAAATCTCAATACTTGAATAAGAATTAATGAGAATATAGTTATAATTATATGTATGAGATCGAAAACTATATATATATATATATATATATATATAGGGATAAAATAGACAATTATAAACATAAGTTAAATACATTTTTGAGATATTGGAGAAAACTAAACTAGTCAGTGATCAATAGTTCTGATTTTATGTTTTGTTCAAGTTCCATTTCTATTCTTCATTTGTTTGTATAAAAGCATTTAGTTCTGTTGTCTTTTTCTTTTTCGATAATAAATTTGAGAACATACTAATACTTTTTTTAAAAAATAAATAAATCCGAGTACATGTATATATCAAATAAATATGATTACATGTTAAAAGTTCAATAATAATTTAGAAGGGGATTGAATAGATTATTACAGATTAAAAAATTATCTTAGGTTATTTTTGAATTTTAAGAAAATTAATTTGCAGTGTTAAAAATTAATATGCAAGACAATAAAAATTCAATCACACAATCCACAAAGATTTGTCTGGTTCACAACATAAAGATTTAATTTTCTCTAAATATTATTTTGAATAATAAGGTGTGATTTGATATAATGTTATAGTTATGGGTGACATGCAAATTTTGCAAAATAAGCAAGTTGTCATAAAATATTCGTTTGGTCAGGGACTATTCTTTTTGTCAAAAATATTCGTACGACGACACAATCATTGGTGGACCCTACACAACGGAATGATCATCGAGATATAAGTTTATGTAAATAACTTTTTATAAAACTAACGACAAACTTTTTTTAGTTAAACTGTTGAAATACCCGTTGATAAAAGTACAATAATATGTGTGGTTGCACAAAGAAAGCTTTACGGTTATGCGAAGATCTCTAATTATTGATGCTTATATAAGAAGTCACTTAATTTTATTCAATTATTGCAACAGTAGTTGCTGCACAGTATCTCATATTATTAATTCAATTATTGTCACAATATCATCTGCATAATATTTTATATTCTTAAATCAATAATTGAGACGACACATGCTGTTATTCATATTATTATTTGTATTATTGACAATGTCTAAAAATTTTTGTCGAGGAAAGGAGTTAGGTTACTTAATTGCGCGCCAATGAAAAGAAATCATTATCGAAAAGACCCCTCTTTCTTGAGAATGATCTGGTTGTCAATATTGTGAGTTATAATATTAATGATGAATAATTGTTGAAAGATTAAAAATGTGTTGATTAAAGATAAATGAATTGTGGTAACTATTTATTCAATTTTTGATATAAATGGAGGGGATTGTTATGAAGTATTTGTTGTAAGGTTGACTTATTACATGGACCTCCACTTACTCATTTTTTAAAATCAACGGTAGAAAGTTGTCTCAATTTGTTTTATTATTATTATAATAGTAATACAACATAATATTTTTTATATTATATATAAAGTTATTTGTTTTATTAGATTATAAATATAATATATTATATTTTATATAAAGGTTTTATTTTATTAGAATATTTTATTGCACAGTGATGAATAGTAAAAATAGAAATCCGCCGAATTTTAGTGAAATTAAATCCATGATTTTTCTGTCTTTATTCACCCGTGAAAATTTTAAATAATGTCTTGTCATTCTCTTATAAATAGGATGCTTAGTTAAGAAATGAAAATCACACCAGAATCAGAGAATTCTTCTTCTATAATATTGTGCGTATTTTTTTCTAGTATAAGGATACTTTGAGTGTAACAAATAGTATAAGTTTTCTTCAAGAATATCTCCACTATACCAGTCAGATTTACTCTTTTACTAAGGTAAGGGGTATTATTTCTTTCGTATTCGTAAAAGATGTTATTTTCTTTTTACTCATAAAGGTTGTCATTATATTCTTTATTAATATGTGGGAGTAACCTGTCTATGCGGATTACCGCATGTATGGTGAATAACTCTTCGTATTCATTCTTTATTAATCTGCGGGAGTAACTTGTCTACGCGGATTACCACATGCATGTTGAATAACCATTCGTATTCATTCTTTATTAAATTGTGGAAATGATCTGTCTACGCGGATTGTCGCATGACGGGTGAAAATCAATTTGCAGTTTCGTATATTCTTTCATACTTGTATGGGATATCATTTCTTTTGTACTCGTAAGAGATATTATTTTCGTTCAATATTCGTAAGGAATATTATTTTCGTTCAATATTCGTAAGCAATATAATTTTCTTCCATATATACTCTATAGTATGTAAGTGATATTATTTTGTTTCATATTCCTAAATCTACACTTTTTTTGATAAGTATTGCTTCTATAATTCTGAAATTAATAGAATATCATTGAATTTTGTGTTTCATTTAATATCGTTTCATTGGAATATTGGTCTGAACTTTCTCATTAAATTTCAATATTTTCATTCGGAGTACTATTCACGGGTGTTGGATCTCTAACTTTTAGTTTTATTTTGATGATAACAATAATTAGTAAATAAATTAATTAAAAGGGTAGAATTCTCTCCATAGGATATTTTATTATAATTATTTTATTTATCTTATTTACTTTGACCAAAAATATTTTCTAAATCTTACTTAATTGATTTTCTTGATCTTGATTATTTAATATAAAGTGTTAAAACATTATGGTAGCATATATGATTGAAAATATTTATATATATCCGAATATGTATGTATATTCATGCGCATGTGTATATGCTTAAAATCAAAAGGAATTTAAGGCATGTGACCATTAATGGTTTAAAGCCTTAACTGAAAATTGCATGCTGGGAATGAAATGGGACAAAGTCATTTGTTGAGTATTAAAAGCTTGTGTTGACTGAATTTGATAAGAAAGAAGATGGAGATTTTAATTAAATTATTTTTGACATATGAGCATTTTCTACTCAAATTAATTTTATTATTTAAAGATTTTAAAAATTATTTCAAAATTGGGCAAAATTATTTTATTTCTTATATATATATTATATAAGTTTTATATATATATGTAAGACCCCAACTTTTTTTGAATAAAGAATAATTTTTCTCGAAATATATTTTTGAATATTATGGTGTGAATATGATATAATGTTATAGTTGTTGTAATATTTGGAAAATTTTACAAAGTAAGCAAGTTGATATTCGTTGTGTCATTGAATATTCGATTGGTAGGGGAATATTCGTACGATGACACAATCATTGGTGGACCCCACAACGGAAGTATTGTCGTAGTTAAAAAACGACAGAAATATCTTTTTATAAAAATAACGGTGGAAGTTTTACCGTTAAACTGTTGAACTACCCGGTGGTAAAAATACAGTAATATGCGTGGTTGCATAGTAGCACACGGTATTGATTATTGATGCTTACGTGAGAAGTCACTCTGTTATACTTAATTATTACTACAATAATTATTGCATAGTATCTCACGTTATTTGATTCAATTATTGTCACATTATCATCTGCATAATATTTTATATTAAAATCAATAATTGAGACAATAAAGTTATTCATATTATTATTTGCAATATTGACAATGTCTAGAAAGTTCTGTCGAGGAAAGGTTTGGTCACCTAATTGCGCGCCAATAGGGAGAAATCCTTATTGAAAAGCCCCCTCTTTCCTGGGAACGATCTGGTTGTTAAATATTATGAGTTATAATATTAATGATGAATAATTGTTGAAGTATTAAGAATGTGTTTATTGAAGATAAGTGAATTACAAAAGTTAGAGGGGAATTATAATGCAAACTTGGAAAACTTTAGGGGTACTAAAGTGTAATAAGTTAAATCAATCTGGACCATTGGTGGTGGTTTTAATAGTAAATCAATCTAGACCATTGATGGTGGTTTTATTAGTAAATCAATCTGGACCATTGATGGTTGTTTTAATAGTAAATCAATCTGGACCATTGATGATGGTTTTAAAAGTAAATTAATCTGGACCTTCGGTGGTGGTTTTAAAAGTAAATCAATCTGGACCATCGATTATGGTTTTAATAGTAATCAATATGGACCGTCCGTTCTAATAGTGAATTAATATGGACCGTTCGTGAATTAGTTACTATTTAGTCCATTCTCCTATAAATAGAAGCTTAATTCTTCTTTCATTCTCACCAATTCACTAAGATTCACAAGAGACACTATAGAGAGAGAAACTATAGAGAGCGAAGAAGAAGAGTATTCTGCTTTACTTCACTTTTGCAAGATCCAAATTTTCTACTAAGGTAAGGGGTATTATTTCTTTCGTATTCATAAGTAATACTATTTTTCGTATTCATCCTTTAGTATGTCGGAATAACCTGTCTTTGAGGATTACGTACTGTATGACAGGTGAAAATTCATTTACAATTTTCATTTGTTAATTCTTTTCATATTTTTAAATCTAAACTTACTATGGTAAGTGTTGCTTCTATAATCCTTGAAATTAGTGGAATATCCTTGAGTTTTGCGCTTCATCCCGTATCATTTTATTGGAATATTGATATGAACTTTTTTATTAAATATCAATATTTTCACCCGAAGTACTATTCATAGGGTACTATTCACGAGTTACTATTCACCCGATTACTATTTACTATAATATTATTCACTTGGGTATTCGGGGTACTTTTCATGTCGGGGTACTATTCACGAATTACTATTCACGGGTTACTATTCACTCGATTACTATTCACTCAAATATTGTTCATTCGGGTATTTGGGGCACTTTTCATGTCGGGTTACTATTCACGGGGTACTATTCTCGAAGTACTACTCACAGGGTACTATTCACGAGGTACTATTTATTGAAAAATTTATTTCTTTTCTGTCCAAAATATTTTTGATACATGGATATTATTCTTGAATTTTACTCCACAAAGCAGTATCATGTTGAAAATTTGGACATTATTGAATTCTGGATAAATTAAATTATAAATCTTTAAAAATTTATCCTTTGCTTTCTTTTAATTATATTCTTATATCATTGTCATCATCCTCATGCTTATATTGTGATGAAAGTCATCTTTAGCTTACGTGCATAGATGGACTGTTGATTGGTATGATTATGACCAGGTATCATTCGGTATAATCATTGCCCGTAATATTATAAATGATGTGATAAAAATCCTCATTGGCCTGTAGTGCATTGATGGATAGTTGTTGGTATGATTATGACCATGGATTATTCGGTATAATCATGACCATTGATGATTACATGAATATCCTTGGCCCGTAGTGTAAGGATGATTCGATGATGTGGTTTATTTATTAAGCTGAGTCTCAGCGATAAAACTGTTGAAAAACTTTTTAAATCGTAGAAGATAGTAGATATCTTGCTCTACTTGACTCTTCTAATTGATTGCTTGTTCCGCTGCAGTTAAACTTGTTGTCTATTATATTTTATCAGTTTAACATTATTGAAGGCTAACGATAACTTATTCTGCATTATCTTTGTGACGCTCCCAAAATTAGGTATACGTCACCTATCTTGGGTCGCCACTTACATGGTACAAAAATCAAATACAAACTTAATTATACAACAGTCGTGTAAAATACGACAAAACATAAACTGCAAGTTTTAATAAGAATATTGTTATCTAGACAGTATTCAAACACAATGGAGTCCTCATTACATTTATTATCACACTATTTCACAGAATAGTGAGGACTACTAATACACCATCTAGGACCATTACTCTGTTCCCCGACTAGTCCATGCTACGTTCTCATTTCTTGAAGAGAACAATGAAAGCAAAGGGTGAGCTCAACTAGCCCAGTAAAAAATATTATGACTAAGATAATGCAGAATAAATTATCCTTAGCCTTCAACAGTATAACAACTGATAGAATATAATAGACAACAAGTTTTAGATCAAAAGCTGCGTGAAATAAGCAATCCATTAAAAGAGTCGAGTAGAGAATAAAATCTACGATCTTTTAAGATTTAAAAGGTTTTCCTCACTTTTATCATTTGGACTCAACAATAAATAAATAATCCACATCATCGAATCACCCCTGCACTACGGCCAAGGATATTCTTTAGGGTCACGACCACAAATTATCCATGCACTACGGGCCAAAGATAATCGCATTTTCATCAACGGTTCTGATCATGCCATAAAACAATTCATCTTTGCTCCAATAGCCGAAGAGAATCTATAGCCATGATCATACCAAAAATTGTCCATCAATGCATTACGGGCCAATGAGGACTTTTTCCACATCATTTGTAACATTACGGTTATGATTATACCGAATAATCCCTGGTCATAATCATACCAAGTCCATCTATGCACTACAGGCCACAGATGACTTTTACCACATCATTTGTAACATTACGGTCATGATTATACCGAATAATCCTTGGTCATAATCATACCAAGTCCATCTATGCACTATAGGCCACAGATGACTTTCAACATAATATAAACATGAGTATGATGACAATGATATAAGAATTCAATAAAACAACTTCAAGAATTAATTTATCTAGGAACCAATAATGTCCAAATTGTCAACAAGATACTGTTTTGTGGTGTAAAATTCAAGAATGCTCAGAAGAATATTTTCATGAAAAGATATTGGATGAAGCGCAAATATCAAGGATATTCTACTAATTTCATGGAGTGTAGAAGTTAAAACATTAACCAACTGAGTATAAATAAGAATGGAATAACAAAAGAAATCACCATGCATGCGGTACTTCGCATAGACAGGTTATTCCAACAGAATAATAAATAATGGAATAACAACAGAAATCACCATGCATGCGGTATTTCGCATAGACAGGTTATTCCAATAGAATAATAAATATGAAATAATAAATAATGGAACCAGGTCTGGTGAAATTGACAACGACAGGATATTTCGACAGAATATTAAATGCGGAATAATAAATAATGGAACCAGGTCAGGTGAAATTCACACCAACAGGATATTCCGACAGAATATTAAATGCGGAATAATAAATAATGGAACCAGGTCAGGTGAAATTCACACCGATAGGATATTCCGACAGAATATAAAAACGGAATAATATAAGGATTTCCCCAAGTATAGGGGAGTCCACGTATCTGAGTTATTCCAATGAATAAATAAGAATGGAATAACATAAGGATTTCACCAAGCATGTGGTATGCCACTTATACAAAGTTATGTATAGGGTATATGGCATATCAAAAGTTATTCCAACATAATAATAAAGAATGGAATAACCGAAGTTCTCTTCATGAATAAGAAAGAATAACACCCCTTACAAGTACAACAAATAATATCCCTTACCGTAAAAGAAACTGGTTATAAGAGTAGGAAGTAGCGAGAATACTTTTCTTTCTTTTCTCTATAGTTTTCTCTCTAGAGTTTCGGTGAATTCATAAGAAAATAATGAAGGAATGAGCTTCTATTTATAAAAAATGGGATGCATAGTAATTAACTCATGAATGGTCCAGATTGATTTACTTTAATCTGACGGTCCATATTTAAAGCAAAATCTTTTAAATAAAATATAATATATTCTATTTATAATCTAATAAAACGAATAACTTTATAAAAGATTTTACTATGCAAACACTATGCAGACACTATGTAAATACTATGCATAATAAAATATAATATATTCTAATTATTGTCTAATAAAGCAGATAACTTTATAAAAGTATTACATTTTTATATAAAAAGATTTTACTATTAGCCTAATAAAACGAATAACTTTATAAAAGTATTCTGTTTTATATAAAAAGTTTTTCTATTTTATTACGTTAATAATACTAATAAAACAAAACTTATAAATCAACAATAATTGAATCAAATAACGTGAGATACTATGCAACAACTACTGTAGCAATAATTAAACAAAACTGAGTGTTTTTTCAAGTAAGCATCAATAATCAATACCGTGTACTACTATGCAACCACGCGTATTACTGTACTTTTACTACCAAGTAGTTCAATAGTTTTAACGATAAAACTTCCGCCGTTATTTTCATAAAAATATTTTTGTCATTTTCTCATTCCGACAATAATTCCGTTGTGGGGTCCAACAATGATTGCGCCGTTGTACGAATATTCCCTGCTAAAACGAATATTCCCCGACCAATCGAATATTATATAACAACTTGCTTACTTTGCAAAATTTATAAATATTACCCACAACTATAACATTATATCAAATCCACACCATAATATAAAAAAAAATTATTTCGAGAAATTTAAATCTTTATTTATAAAATCTGGGGTCTCACAATCTTAGTCATAATATTTCTCACTGGGCTAGTTGAGCTCACCCTTTTCTTTCACTGTTCTCTTCAGAAAATGAGAATATATAGCTGGGACTAGTCGGGGAATGAAGTGATGGTCCGAGATAATGGCTATAGTAGTCCTCACTATTTTTATAAAATAGTGTGATAATAATTGTAATGAGGACTCCATTGAGTGTGGATATTGTCTAGAGGACAATATTCATTTTAAAACTCTCAGCTTATGTTTTGTCGTATGTTACACGACAGTTGTATAATTAAGTTGTATTTAAATTTTGTACCATGTATTTGGCGACCCAAGATGGGTGATGTATACCTATTTTGGGGGCGTCACAATAAATATATATATATATATAAACCGTATATATATATAGAGAGAGAGTCCGGATCTTACGTTCACCCCTTATCCAACTCACCCGAACTCACCCCCTTTTTTAGCGGACGGGTAATGATTCGGTTCATATACAACCGTCGTCTATACTTTTAGCGACGGAAAACATATAAGCGTCGCTTAAAAGTATAGACGACGGTTATATATAACCGAACCGTCACGTCATCGCGTCGTCAGCTAAAGGGGGTGAGCTCGGATGAGTTGGATAAGGGGTGAGCTTAAGATCCGGACCATATATATATAAATCAATCATGCATGCATCATTATAAAACTAGAAAATTTGTTAAACCATGTGAAGTGACATTCATTTTGGGTCTAAACTCGTGTATGTGTTGGCTGTTTTTAAAACCATTAGAAGCTTTAAAACATGTGGTCAAAATAATCATTATAAGCTAAGTTGATGGAATTTGGCCCGGGCGAATTTTTAAGTCCTTACACGTAAAAATTGTTTGAATCTGGACCGTTAAATTTAAAAATGAGCAATTCAGACAACTCATTCAAAACCAGATTTCAAAAATTACTACTTTGCCCCTGACTTCAAAAATCTATAAATAGGAGGCCTTTCTTTCATTTTCAATTTGCCAATTCACTTTCAAGAAAAGCTTATTTCACTCCTACATACTCTCTCTCTAAGAAGCTTTCTCTCTCTTCTTATCAAAGTTCTAATCATTTGAGAAAAGAAAAATTGGTCTAAGCAAATTGAGATAAGTTGTTTGATTTAATTTATTTGAATTATCTCTTGCTTATTTATATTTATAGATATCTGTAATATACATTGTTATACACAATTTTATATATCTATATTTCATTTATTTATCAAATAAAAAGGATCTTTGCTTAAATGTAAGGCCTACAAGATACACCACCTTCTGGAGAGGTATTGAACAAATACGATTCTTTATAGTCTTCAGTAACCTTTTATTGACATTATTTATATAAATATTATAAAATAGATACAACACTTGATAGCTCAAAACAACACTGAGATATTCTTCCAAAAAGGGGAATCATCCGAACCGAATTTGAGAATCGTAGTAATCTATTAAAAATATTTATATAAATATCAATTGTGAAAATATAAATTTTTTCGTACTTAGATGCCGCAAGGCTACGGAGATATTTCTCTTAAGTAAGGGAATCGAACCGTATGATTCCTTATAGTACTAAGTGACTTTATTTATACAATCACATAATAGATAAAATATTATTATATATTATCTGAGTTAAACAAATATATTTGTTATATCAAGTATTGTTTAACTGATTTATTTATTATACTTGATATATGTCATCACAAGTATTTGATCATAAATTCATTTATTCATAAAATACTTGTTGTATAATATAAAAGTTATTTAAATAGAAACATATTTGATTCAAAGCTTAAAACAACTTATTTGCTTCCTCAGAAGCATTTCCACTCTAAAAGTTATTTAAACTTAAAGTGACTTTTCTTTACTCCATAAAGAATAAATAATTCTTTATAAATTTGCATTAAACTATATATCTGCTTATACAAAAGCATTTTCGAGCTAAAGCTAAAATTGATATATCTGCTTATTCAAGAAGCACTTTTTCTCACAAAATATAAAAGTTATTTAAACTTTTATTACAGTGCATAATTTACATATTTGCTTACACATAAGCTATTTGATCAAAGCATAAATTAATATATGCTTATTAAGAAGCATATTTTCTCAAGTATAAAAGTCTTTGAACTTTTATAAATATATTTGTTCTTCAATTGATATATGCTTATTTAAGAAGCATCAATTTGTACTAAATTCTTATCTGCTTATTTAAGAAGCACATTGTTGTAAAATCATTTGTAAAAAGAGAAAAGGTCAGAGTTAGTTTATTTTATGTACCTGTGAGAAAGACGAGTAATTCTTCGACCAAGACCAGAGTCTTAGAGAGGTTAGCGGGAAGTTGGGTGTAAGACCCCAACTTTTATGAATAAAGAATAATTTTCTCGAAATATATTTTTGAATATTATGGTGTGGATTTGATATAATGTTATAGTTGTGGGTAATATTTACAAATTTTGCAAAAGTAAGCAGGTTGTTATATAATATTCGATTGGTGGGGAATATTCATTTTAATGAGGAATATTAAATGCGACGATACAATCATAAGTGGAACCCACAACGAAAGTATTGTCGTAGTTAGAAAAAGATGTAATTATCTTTTATAAAAATAACTTGGTAAGTGTTACCGTTAAAACCGTTGAACTACCATTAGTAAAGTAATGCGATGTCTGGCGTGGTTGCATAGTAAGACACAGTATTGATTATTGATGCTTACGTGAGAAGTCACTTAGTTATACTCAATTATTGCTACAAATAATTCACGCATCATATCTCTCATATTATTGATTCAATTATTGTCACAAAGTATCATATGCATAATATGTTATATTATTAAATCAATAATTGAGACGACGAAGTTATTCATATTATTAAATTGCAATATTGAAAATGTCTAGAAGTTCTGTCAAGGAGAGGTTTGGTCATCTAATTGCGCGCCAATATGGAGAAATCCTTATCGGAAAGCCCCCTCTTTCCTGGGAACGACCTGGTTGTTAAATATTGTGAGTTTTAATATTAATGATGAATAAGTTCGTGTTGATTAAAGATAAAATTGATAGTTCCATTGTGTTGGAATTATTAGTGTTAGTGGAAATCAACATTTATTTCGATATTAATTGATGTCTGGAGGTTATACTGACAAATCGGGTAATTAATCGGATAAATGAGCAATTAATTGCTATTAATTCACATGATTATAACTATTTGTTCACATGTGTGTACTATTGATTCACATTCTTGTACTATTAGGGGTGGTGGTGCAAGATTGATAATACTTGCATGACTAAGTTAAAAATGGAGGTATAGATGGAGGTACTATGCTGTAATTCGTATTTTCACATGTCTAGAACTATTGATTCACATGATTTACTATTGATTCATATTATTTACTATTAGGGGAGGTGGTGCAAGTTTGATAATACTTGCAGGACTAAATTAAAAATGAAGAAAAAGAGGGAGGTATTATACTGTAATATTTTAAGCCCCAAAACGTGCAATTATCGAAACTATATTTTCCTATAAATAGAAGCTCATTCTTTCTTTATTTCTCACCAATTCACTAAAGCTATAGAGCAATTATTATAGAGAGAAATTATAGAGAGAAAGGAGAAGAGAAGTCTGCTACCTCACTATTCCAGTTTTCTTCTAAGGTAAGGGGTATTATTCCTTCGTATTCATGAAGAGAGTTATTTTCTTTCAATACTCGTAAGGGTTGTTATTACATTCTTTATTATTATGTTGGAATAACTTTGTCTGCATGCCAAATCCGCATACATGGTGAAATTCTTCATTATTCCATTCTTTATTATTCGTTGAATAACATATCTGTATGTCATCTATCGCATGCCACGGTGAATTCTCGTTGTTATTCCATTCTTTATTATTCATTTGGAATATCATGTATGCGTGTGGATTACGCATGACTGGTTCTCTTCTTTATTATTACATTTGGAATATCACATGCTGTGCGAATTACGCATGACACGGGTTCCATTCTTTATTATTACATTGGAATAATCATGCATGTGCATTGAACTGGTGAATTCTTTTGTTATTCCATTCTTTATTATTCATTTGGAATAACATGTCTATGTGGATTACCACATGCATGGTGAATGATCTTTCGTATTCATTCCTTATTAAATTGTGGAAAAGATCTGTCTACGTGGATTACCACATGGCGGGGCAAAAATCCATTTGAAGTTTCATATATTCTATTATACTTAGTTGGTTAAAGTTTTGGCTTCTATACTCCATGAAATTAGTGGAATATCCTTGATATTTGCGCTTCATCCGAAGATCTTTTCATGGAAATATTCTTACGAGCATTCTTGAATTTTACTCTACAAAGCAGTATCATGTTGACAATTTGGACGTTATTGGTTCCTGGATAAATTAATTTATAAATCTTTAAAATTTATCCTTGAACTTGTTTTATTGAATTATTATGTCATTGTCATCATCCTCATGTTTATATTGTGATGAAAGTCATCTTTGGCTTACGTGCATAGATGGACTTGGTATAATTTTGACCAGGGATTATTCGGTATAATCATGACTGTAATGTGATGAATGATGTGGTGAACGTCCTCATTGGCCTGTAGTTCATTGATGGACAGTTGTTGGTATGATTATAACCAGGGATTATTCGGTATAATCATGACCATTGATGATTACATGAATATCCTTGGTCGTGGTGCAGGGATGATTTGATTTTATTTATTAAGCTGAGTCTCAGCGATAAAGTTGATGAAAAACTTTTTAAATCATAGAAGATAGTATATTTTATACTCTACTTGACTCTTCTAATGGATTTCTTGTTCCGCTGCATTTAAACTTGTTATCTATTATATTCTATCAGTTTAACATTGTTGAGGGCTAATGATAATTTATTATGCATTATCTTAGTCATAATATTTCTTACTAGGCTAGTTGAGCTCACCCTTTTACTTTCATTGTTCTCTTCAGGAAATGAGAACGTGGCCGAGACTAGTCGGGGAATGGAGTGATGGTCCGAGATGGTGTCATAGTAGTCCTCACTATTCTATAAAATAGTGTGATAATAAATGTAATGAGGACTCCATTGAGTGTGGATATTGTCTAGATGACAATATTTGTATTAAAACTCATAGCATATCTTTTGTCGTATTTTACACGACAGTTGTATAATTAAGTTTTTATTTGTATTTTGTACCATGTATTTGACGACTCAAGATGGGTGATGTATACCTATTTTGGGGGCGTCACATTGGGTCTCTAGTGTACTTGTGAGGTGAGGAAGAGGTTGCTGTTTCAAGGCCGGATCATAGAATAGAACTGAACTCAAAAGAAGTACAACTAAGCTTGAGGAGGGAGTAGGGAGCATGTTGTCCAAGATAGATTAGTTGAGAATAGTTGGAAGTTTGACTATAAAATTTTGTAAAGGCTTCACCACATGTTGAAGGAGTATTTATTACTGATAGTAATAGGATCTCGAGTCCTGAAGAGGAGCTTGAGACTAGACGTAGCTGTGGGACCCCAGATTTTATGAATAAAGATTTAATTTTCTCGAAATATTTTTTTTAATATTATGGAATGAATTTGATATAATGTTATAGTTGGGGGTAATATTTATAAATTTTGCAAAGTACGCAAGTTGTTATATAATATTCGATTGGTCGGAAAATATTCATTTTAACAGGGAATATTCGTACGACGACACAATCATTGGTGAACCCCACAACGGAATTATTATCGGATTAAGAAAATGACAAAAATATTTTTATGAAAATAACGGCGGAAGTTTTACCATTAACTATGTTGAAACACCCGGTGTTAAAAGTACAAAGATGTCGCTGCGTGGTTGCATAAGTAGCACACAATATTGATTATTGATGCTTACGTGAGAAGTCACTCGCTTTTGTTCAATTATTATTACGATAATTCTGCACATAGTATCTCCGTTATTTGATTGATTATTGTCAATATTTTATATATGATTAAATCAATAATTGAGACGACGAAGTTATTAGCATTATTATTTGCAATATTAACGATGTCAGAAGTTACGCAAGGAGAGGTTTGGTCACCTAATTGTGCATGATAGGGAGAAATCCTTATTGGAAAGCCCCCTCTTTCGGGAAAGCGAATTGGTCGATTAATAGTGTGAATTATAATAATGATGATGAGTTTTGTTTTATTAGTATTATTAATGTAATAAAAGCGGAAAAGCTTTTCAAATAAAGCAGAATACTTTTATAAAGTTATTTGTTTTATTAGACTATAAATAGAATATATTATATTCTATTATGCATAGTAAAATCTTTTTATATAAAATGAATACTTTTATAAAGTTATTTGTTTTATTAGATTATAAATAGAATATATTATATTTTATTATGATATAGTGTTGATAAAGTCTATGATAGTATTTTGCATAATAAAATCTTTTTTATATAAAAATGAATACTTTTATAAAGTTATTTATTTTATTAGATTTTAAATAAATATATATATATATATATATATATATTATATTTTATTGCATAATATCATTTCTATTTTCCTATAAATAGGATGCTTAGTTAGAATTGAAATCACACAGAAGTTGGAGAATTTCTTCTTCTATAATCTTGAGCGTATTTCTTTAGAGTTTAAGAAAGCTTTGAGCGTAGTGCAAGTTTTCTTCGAGTATATCATCGCCCTACCAGTCGGAATACTCTTATTTCAAAGGTAAGGAGTATTATTCTTTCGTATTCATGAAGAGAATTATTTTCTTTCAATACTCGTAAGAACTGTTATTCCATTCTTCATTATTATGTTGGAATAACCTGTTTATGCGAAGTACCGCACACATGGTGAAATTCTTCTGTTATTCCATTCATAATTATTATGTTGAAATAACTTGTTTATGTGAAGGACCGCATACATGGTGAAATTCTTCTATTATTCCGTTCTTTATTATTACGCCGGAATATCTCGTTTAAGCGCTTTCGCATGACACAGTTCCATTCTTTATTATTCGCCGAATATCTTGTTCGCATGCGTTTACGCATGACCGGGTTCCATTCTTTATTATTACATTGAATATCTTATGCGTGCGTACGCATGACTGGTTCCATTATTTATTATTACATTGGGAATAACTTTGTCTGCATGCGATCTATCACATGCATGGTGAATCCTTACATTATTCCATTCTTTATTATTCTCGTTGGAATAACTCGTCATGTGGATTACCACATGCATGGTGAATGATCCTTTGTATTCATTTCTTATTAAATTGTGAAAATGATCTGTTTACGTGGATTACTGCATGGCGGGTGAAAATCCATTTAATTTGCAGTTTCGTAATTTTTCTGACCCTCAAAAATTCTGAAAGTCATAATATAAGCATTTGACTGTTGATTATGATGAAAGTCATAATAAAAGTATTGGATTGATGAAAATGGTATATGTAGTATTAGTAAGTGTTATGAAGAGTTATATTTGTTATTATGTGAAAACATGAAAGTTTCTTAGAAATCACAAAGGGTTGAGAATCAGATTTTGGTGAAAATGGAACATGAAATTCAATTGACCATATCTCCTATTACATTTCGAATTTTTGAGTGTGGTCAAGTTCTAGAGTTAGATCTATGAGTTTTCTAACTTATCCAAGTAGAATTACTGGAAAAGGTGTTGTAAATTTTCGTGTGGACTGATTTTAGCAAAGGAGTCAAAAACTGCAAAGTACCAAAAAGCTACTACCCATAAATTTAAAAGGGAATTTTTGGCCACTTAGTTTGTGAAATAAATTCCGGCCTTTTGGGACATGAAAATATATGGTATAAAGTACCTACTGTCCAAAAATGAGCTCATTCCGACTTAAAATGAGCAAGTTATGACTATTTCAATATTTAGATTTTTTCGATGAAAAACGCTATAACCAGAGTTCTATAACTCTGATGACTATGAAATTTAAACTGGAAGTTCACGTTAACATGTGTAAGATCCTGCCAAGATTTGAAAATTTCTAGAGTTAACCTTAAGGTAGCAAATTTCTTAAGGAATTAATTAGAAATTGATTTTTGAAAAATACTTAAGGGAGTTGAAAAATTATAAAAAAATACTTGTTGTGTATGAAATATATGTATATATGTTTGGACAAAGGATAGAAAAATAATAAGTTGATTTGGTAATTTTTTATGGAAATGGTTTAGTTACAAACATATGAGTTAAATATGTTATGTGAAGTTGAAGGGCTTGAAAATCCTATATAAGGTATATGCAGATTTTTGATGAGTGATTTGATCATTGGTGATGAAATCTTATGAGTATGACATTTTTGAATGATTAAATGCATTATTTGGTAAAGTATAAATAATTAAATTAAATTATTTATAAGTTTAAGAAGTGATTAAAATATTGTTATAATATTAACAATATTAGATTATGATTTTATTAACTGATTGATAATATTTGGATAAATTTAAAGTCTTTAATATTTATCCTTGATTTCGTTTGATTAATGCTTATAATATTATCATCATCCTCATGCTTATATTGTAATGAAAGTCATCTGTGGCTTACGTACATAGATGGACTTGGTATGACTATGACCAGAGATTATTCGGTATAATCATGACCGTAATGTAATGAATGATGTGGTGAAAGTCCTCATTGACTTGTAGTTCATTGATGGACAGTTGTTGGTATGATTATGACTAGGGATTATTCGGTATAATCATGACCATTGATGATTACATGAATATCTTTGACCGCGATGCATGGATGATTCGATTTTATTTATTAAGCTGAGTCTCAGCGATAAAGTTGATGAAAAACTTTTTAAATCATAGAAGATAGTAGATTTTATGCTCTACTTGACTTTTTTAATGGATTGCTTGTTCCGCTGCAGTTAAACATGATGTCTATTGTATTTTATCAGTTTAACATTGTTGAAGGCTAATGATAATTTATCCTGCATTATCTTAGTCATAATATTTCTTACTGGGCTAGTTGAGCTCACCCTTTCTTTCACCTTTATTCTCTTGAAATGAGAATATAGCTGGGACGAGTCGGGGAACGGAGTGACGATCCAGATGATAGCATTAGTAGTCCTCACTATTCTGTTAAATAGTGTGACAATAAATATAATGAGGCCTCCTTTGAGTGTGGATATTGTCTAGATGACAATATTCTTATTAAAACTCTCAGCTATGTTTTGTCGTATTTTTACACGACGTTTGTATAAGTAAGTTTGTATTTGTATTTTGTACCATGTATTTGGCGACTCAGAATAGATGATGTATACCTATTTTTGGGGGCGGCACACTAGCAGCATACTCGGGATGTATGTTATGAATCAGACAAATCTCTGTGCATTGTGTGATTGAATTTTTATTGTCTTGCATATTAATTTTTAACACTGCAAATTAATTATCTAAAAATTCAAAAAGGCCTAAAATAATTTTTTAATCGGTAATAATCTATTCAACCCCTTTCTAGATTATTATTGGACTTTCAACGGGGTACTATTTACTCGGGTACTATTCATTCGGTACTATTCATAAATACTGTTCACAACGAAATTTAATTTTTTTTTCTGTTCGAATTATTTTTGATACATGAATATCATTCTTAAATTTTACTCCACAATTAATTATCATGTTGACAATTTGGATATTTTTAAACTCTTGATAAATTGAATTATAAATCTTTAATATTTATCCTTGATCTCACTTGATTGATTTCTTATATCATTGTCATCATCCTCATGCTTATATTGTGGTGAAAGTCATCTTTGACCCGTAGTGCATAGATGGACTGTTGATTGGTATGATTATGATAAGGAATTGTGCATTGCTATAATCATGACCTGTAATGTTACAAACAAATGATGTGGTGAAAGTCCTCTTTGGCCTGTAGTGCATAAATGGACAATTGTTTGGCATGATCATGACAACTGGTGATACATACGAATATCATTGGCCCGTAGTGCATGAATAATTCGTTGATGTGAAATATTTATTGAGTTGTATTACAGAGATAAAATATTGATGATGAATTTTTAAATCATAAAAGATAATAGACATCATGCTCTACTTGACTCTTCTAATGGATTGCTTGTTCCGCTGCAGTTGTTGATCTAAAACTTGTTATTTATTGTATTCTATCAGATTTTTCTCTGTTGAGGACTAAAGATAATTTATTCTATATTATCTTAGTCATAATATTCTTTACTAGGCTAATTGAACTCACCCTTTTCTTTCATTGTTCTCTTCAAGAAATGAGAATATAGCTGGGACTAGTCAGGGAATATAGTGATGGTCCAAGATGGTTGTTATATTAATCCTCACTATTCTATAAAATAGTATGATAATAATTGTGATGAGGAGGACTTTATTTAAATTTGGATATTGTCTACAAGACAATATTTGTATTAAAACTCACAGATTATGTTTTGTCGTATTTTTTTCACGACAGTTAATAGTTGTATAAATGAAATTGTATTTTAATTTTTGTACCATGTATTTGATGATTCAAAATAAATTATATGGACCTATTTTAGGGACGTCACACTCGATGTATTAGAAATTGAGCCAAGGGTGTCCAATCCTACAGTCACCAGTACCGTACAAACACCGGCACCCAACGCTAAACCCCTCAATTCCCAAAGCAATCCCAAGACGATACCGTAATCCCAAATAATGTCGACAGATTCTCCAACTTCGATAATGATTTTTTATGTGACCACAATTGAAGGAGCAAACCCATTCGCCACTGTCATTGGCTGTAGTAGGCACTAGTGGCGAAGTATAATGTAACGTTTGTGGGGTCAGTTGACCCCACTAGGAATTTTTTTTATATAATATAAGTAAATTTTAAAAATTTTAAGTATTATATATAAATTGATCCCACTAAAATTTTATAAATTTTCTATTAAACGGGGTTAAATTGAAAATTTATAACTTTGTCAATCAAATTTTAACCATATATTACTCATATTCTCTCAATATATATATATCTCTCTATAATATTTTAATTTAAATAATATTATAATTTATATTATTTTAAAAATAAATAATAAATTACTTACTTATGAACAATTGTGATTAAAAAAAGACTATTATGAGTCAATATAGTGTATATATACCATATATTATTACTTATTATATTGTCATTATATATTGTGTGTGTGTGTGTATTACACACACACACATATATATATATATATATATATATATATATATATATATATATATATATATAACCCGAAAGTAGAAAAATATTAAAAAATTTGGCCCCAACCCCTACCAAATTATTTATACTTTAGTAATAATTTTGATTCCATTTGAAAAATATTTCGAGTTAAGTCACTAGTAGGCACTATGAGTACTCCTTGGGAGGATGGACAATATATTAGTATAAAAAATATATATATATATATATATATATATATATATATATATATATATATATATATATGATCCATAACAAGTACATCGTATAGGTAAAAAATGAGCAAATATCATTATTAACGTCCAATACAAAAATTAACGGTCAAGATTAGAATTAAAAATTTACTTTCGCTATTATATTATACACACATACTATATTATACTATACTATACTTGCATATATTAATTCATGATTAAACTTTACTTTCCTATTTTATCATAATAGTAAGTATTTTACAACAATTTTATTTCTTATAAGATTCTATTAGCTCATTAATCATACAATTGTCTTTTCGAGAAAAATTTGTGGACATTCTAATAGCAATAAGAAGTTAATTTGTGAAATTTTAAAATATATTTTATAATTGTTATATATAAAATAATTTTTTTTTAAAAAATTATGCTATTTAAAAAATAAATCCGTACTTATCTAGTTTTATTAAAGAGAACAACCCCGTCCCCGTCCCCGTCCCCGTCCCCGTCCCCGTCCCCCTCTAATGTACTCTTTTATAGTGGGTAATAGTTGTGATTTGAATTTTTAAACTCTTTTTATTATTAACTTGCTTATTTATATGTAACATATTAATCATAAAAAAATTGTAATCACAAAATATTAACCGAAATTGTTAGTCATTGAACGGTTTCGTTAACCGCGGTTATGATTACTTCTATAATTAATACTTATCGCACTATAAGGTTTGATTATGGTTATACATTGTAACCGCAACATGCACATCCTATCTCTATTGCTTGTGATACTAAAGTTCTCATACTTATTTTATGTTTTAGCTTTGAAATTTTCATGAACATGTTAATTATTTTCTTCCCCCTACCTACTAATTAACATGAAAATCATGTTTAATTCACATACTTTATACATCTATTGCAATACAAGTCACATGGCTAGACATGTTACATTACTAGTATTAAATCGCTACACATATTGCATAACCAATATTAAATTTTTGTTAATAGATGTCACTTTGTGTTATTAGCAAATGTACTTCTGAATGTGCCTAAAATCACAGATGAGATATTGGAGTAAACTGAAAGCAAGAAATTGTGCAAATTTTGATTATAGCTCTTATATTTGCTGATTTATCTTGATATCAGGTTTCGGAATCTCAAGCAATTTAAATATTATGACACGGACTGATTTCTCTATAGTAGATTCTGAAATTTCAAGCAATATAAAAATTATGATAATTCATATGAGATAAGCTCTGACCAAAAGAAAATGAAGATTAGAAATTTATGTTGCACCCGAGAAGACCTATAAAAAGACTTGACACCCAAGCTGAAAACCCTAACCTTCATTATACAACTAGCTTCTTCACTCTAGCTGGCATCCGTCATTGGGCAATCCCCACGTCCGAACCTAAGTGAAAATAATCATAGAATACTCTAAATCATTTATAATAAAAATTCCAAAAAAAGCTCTGAAGCAGCAATCTCCATTCATCTATAAAATGTGCAAGATTTGACAAAGAGGTGAAAGAATTTCTAGCAATTGCGAAATGGCTGCAAAATAATTTCTAGAAAAATCAACAGCGGTTCACAGCGACAAACAACAACTATGTATTGCAATAAACTTGTACTCATCTACATAACTACTCAAAGTCGACATAAACATTTGACTCGTGTTCCATCTCCATACGATATATCATGGGACAGGTCTAAGATATGGTTTACCAAAATTTCAACTTAAAGCCATCAATAACGTGAAAAGATATCATGAGTGACTCATATAGACAAATTCAGTCTAACATATAAAATCGATAGTCACTTAATATGCTAAACTATGGAACTGCATAACTATAAATGTCAACGACTCAACAATCACTTACAAATTACTAGGAAGCACAAAAATTGAGTTTATTGTTTTCTATTAAAGAAAAAATCTATAGAGTACTACCAAAAAGATTTCTAATGAAATCACAATTCTAAATAACTATTATCGGTCCAGCTAGTCATAGGTTCAACATTCAAGTATCAAAAAACTACTAAGGACATGTGTACCTTCAAGAAACAAAAAGAATGTTTAATATAAAAAATAAAAATTTGACGTTGCATATCAAGGTCAACATCTGGAAACAAAGAAAAGAGCAAAGATATCAAACAACAGAAGTTAAACCCGTAAATTAATATCTGATACCGGTGGGTAGACCTGGCAATATAGTTAGTTAACTGTTGGGTCAAACCATATTAACTGGAACCAAATGGGTTGGTTAACCATTTTTATTTATTAAGGCCGGTTATAGTTTGGACCCATATTTATTCAGGTCGGTTATGGTTCTGAACCGGTTAACCATTTTTCGACCCATATTTATATAACACTTTTTAATTTAAACTGTGCACTTTATTTTCTAATTTATTTCTCCGTTGAGTCACTATTATACTGTTATACAATGATACACCCCACTACCCCACCCCTATTCCACCCCACCCCACCCCACCCCACCCCCTTACCCCTTACCAACCTATCCCACCCCTACCCACCTACCCCCACCCCCACCCCAACCTCACCCACCACCCTACCCTACCCTACCCTACGTTATCCTACCCCACCCCACCCAACCCCACCCTACCCCATCCCACCCAACCTACCTTATACTACCTCACCCCACCCCACCCCACCCCACCCCACCCCACCCCACCCCACCCCACCCTACCCCGCCCACCCACCCACCCACCCTACCCCATCTTACCCCCACCCCACCCACCCCACCCACTCCACCCCACATTATCCCATCCCACCCCACCCCACCCACCCACCCCACACCCCACACTACCCCTACCCTACCCCACCCACCCCCACCCCACCCCACCCATCCCCACACCCTACTTTTACCCTACCCCACCCCATTTTACCCCACCCACCACCCCACACCTACTCCCACCCACCCCACCCCACCCTACCCCAACCTCACCCACACCCCCCTACCCCTACCCCTTCCCCACGCACCCCACCCAACCCCACCCACCCTACCCTATTCATGACTCACCCCACCCTACCTATTCCACCCCACTCCACCCCCCCCACTCACCCACCCCACCCCAATCCTATCCATTCTCCCCCCCCCTTACCTCATTTCCACCCCACCCTCTCTCCCACCCAAAAAAATAATGTGTACACCATTCCATATTATATTTTTTGGGAGAGAGTGTTGTGGGGGGGTGAGGGTAAGTGAGTAAGGGGGGGTGGTGGGGTAGATGAAGTGGTGGGTGGGGTACACATTATTTTTTTTAGGTGGGGTGGGGAGAGGGGGTGGTGGATGGGGTGGTGGTGTACATTATTTTTTGGGTGGGGGGGGGGAGGAGGGAGGGAGGGTGAGGGGGGGAAAAGGGAGGGTGGTGTATACATTATTTTTTTTTTAGGTGGAGGTAGGGGTGGGGGAGGGTGGAGGTGAGGTGAGGTGGGGTGGGTGGGTGGTGGTGATAACATATTTTTTCTTCATACGTAACTATATTGATTGCTTTACGATGCAATTGTCATATAAACAAACAAGCTCAATTGATTGCTCATGGAATTATAATAATACTAAAATAGTTAATATGGTTAATATGGTTTTTAACCATAACCATATGGTTCCAACCCATATTAACCATATTAAAAATGGTTAATATGGTTTTGGTTCTTAAACCAACCCATAACCATATTTTGTCAGGTCTACCGGTGGGGAACCAATGCTCTCGTGGATAAGCAATTTCTAAAGTCTTCAAACGTCCATGTTGATGCAATGATGATCTAAAAAAGATACAAAAAAAACAAACTTAAATTATAAAATCAGAATGAAGTATGTAATGAGATACACAAATAAAGATTAGTGTATGTAGTCTTGCCTTTCCTGACTTAATAGCATCTCTTATGTGAGTTTTGTCTTCATCATACTGCCAGAGTATACAAAAGAGACGGTCAAAGGCAACCATTGTAATTCAGATCTAAACCACATTTAGTAAATCAATACAAGTGTACTTGTGCTTATGCATACCAGTTAAGAAATACATTAAAATATCTACTGGTTTAAATAAATTTATTAGTATACTTTTCTAACTTGCACACAAGACCTATTCCCAATACTTTGGCTACTTTTACTTGGAAGGCTAAAGTTCTATCCAAGAGCAAAGATGTTATGCGGTCATTGCCACAAAATCAGCTTGATTTTAAGTTTCTAACAGCATCCATGTACACAGACCCAAGTTGTTGGAAAAACTCCTCCAATTATAACTGTCTTTGATAATTAAATAAATCACGCCAAACAAATAATGTAATTTCACCAAATAAATTATAACCACAGATTATAATAATACGACCAACCACAAGACACCAAATTTTACGTGGAAAACCCTCTAAAATTAAGAGGTAAAAACCACGGGCCAAACTCCGAAAAATTCTACTATAATCAACTGTGGATACAAAGTCCTTCCAAGTTTTATAACTAAAAACTTGAAATATTAAGAAATTGAGAAAATACAAGAATACCTCAATTTGAGTGAAAACTCAAATTATCTCACCACCCAAAACCTTCAAATTAATTAAAGTCTTCAAGTAATTAATTAATCCAAAAAGATGATGACCAAAACTCTCTCAATTTATCGCAGCAAGACTCACCGATTTTCTATCTTTCCTCTCTGCTTAGTATGTTACCAAAAAAAAGCAGAGCACTTGTTTCCTTCTTTTTTTTTCGTAGAGCAAGCGATCTTAGAGCACTCAATTTTTCGCACCCACAAAATCCTTCACGAGTCCATATATATATATATATATATATATATATATATATATATATATATATTCCATGATGTCATCCAAGTTGACTTTGGATTTGAAAAACAATCCTAGATGATTTGATATACTTCATATATATATATATATACATATACTTTTTGAATCCTAATTTACTTTTGATTAAATTAGTTCACCCTCCTTGTAGGATTCCAAAACTGCTCCCGTGTTCTCCAAGTCCAACTTTGATTTAGAGAAAAAAAAACAATCCAAATTAAATACTCCTAATTTAAATAGGATAATCTCATGGGTTTGGACCCCACAAACCCAACAATCTCCCCCTCCAAATCCATGAGAGGGGGTTTCCACCGTGACCCTGTCACTTAGAGTCCATCCCAACCAATTCCTTGCAAAACTCCAGTTTATCGCGAGTTACAACTTTTGTCAACATGTCTGAAGGATTCTCGTCGGTATGAATTTTCTTTACTTTCATCAATTCATTTTCCATCACTTCTCGAAGCCAGTGATAACGAACATCAATGTGCTTGGTATGATTATGATACGTGGCGTTCTTGGTTAAGTCAATTGCACTTTGACTATCACAATAAACCACGTACTCATCCTGTGTCAAACCCAACTCTTGAAGAAACCGTTTCAACAATAACATCTCCTTGCTCGCTCAGAAGAAGAACGTATTCGCACTTCGATTGTAGACAAAGCAACACACCTCTACAACTTGGACTGCCATGATACAGCTCCCCTTGCAAAAGTAAACAAATATCCCAAGTAGACTTCTTCTCTTGAGAACTCGCCATGTATCAGTGATCATGAAACCCTCTAAGATTAGACTCGAACCACCAAACCCCAAACACAAATTGGAAGTAGCTTTCAAGTATCTGAGAATCCCCTTAACTGCTTCCCAATGTTCTCTTCCAGGATTTGACAAATACCTGCTCACAACGCCAACTGCATGAGAAATATCTGGCTGTGTACAAACCATCGCATACATAAGACTCCCTACAGCAGAGGAGTAGGGAACTGCTGCCATATGATCTCTCCTTTCCTTAGTAGAAGGGCACATGCACTTTGTCAACTTAATATGATTGGCCAGTGGTGTGCTAACTGTTTTAGCATCACCCATGTTGAACCTTGCAAGCACCCGTTCAACATACTTCTCTTGTGACAACCACAACCTTTTACCTTTCCTGTCACGAACAATCTTCATGTCCAAAATCTGTTTAGTCGGGCCTAAGTCTTTCATATCAAAAGACTTAAACAACTCTCTCTTGAGCATGCGAATCATGTTAACATCTTGCCCAACTATCAACATATCATCTACATATAGCAATAAGATAACGAAGTTACCATCCAGGAACTTTTTGACATACACACAACGATCTACAACTGTTCTGTTGTATCCTTGATCCATCATGAATGAATCAAATTTCATGTACCACTGCTTTGGAGCTTGTTTCAGGCTGTATAAACTTTTCTTCAACCTTCAAACCAAGTGCTCTCTCCCTTTAACTTCAAATCCCTCAGGCTACTCCATGTAGATTTCCTCCTTCAAATCACCATGAAGGAATGCAGTTTTCACATCTAGCTGCTCAAGCTCAAGATCCATATTGGCTACTAACCCCAACACTGCTCGAATAGAAGTCATCTTCACAACCGGAGAAAAAATCTCATCGAAGTCAATACCTTGTTTTTGAGCAAAACCCTTGACGATCAACCGAGCCTTGTACTTCACTAGTTTTTCACCATCCTTTTTCAGCTTGAACACCCATTTATTCTTCAATGCTTTCCTGCCCTTTGGAAGTGTAGTAAGTTCATAAGTGAGATTCTTGTGCAACGAATCTATTTCATCATGCATAGTTCTCAACCAAATGCTCTTCTCCTTATGAGTCTTAACTTCCTGAAATTTTTTTGGCTCCCCCTCCTCAACAACTAAAAGATATTCGGATGAAGGATACCTGACTGATAGCACACGTTCTCTCGTGGATCTTCTTAGTTGAGGTTCTTCAATATCAAGATGAGGGGGTTGCTCCCCCTGCTCAACACCCTCTGCATCTGACCCATCACTATCGTGCAAATCTGTATCAGTCACATCTTCATTCTGACCTCCTTCTCCAACTGTGGCATTCTGTAATGGCGAAGGAACTCCGCTGAGGTCTGGAACACTATTATCTCTGGGCTGTGTAACGCCATCAAAATCCTCATAATTTTGGTGTTCATGAAACACCACATCTTTGCTTCGGAATAATTTTCTCTGAACTGGATCCCATAACCTGTACCCAAACTCTGCATCTCCATAGCCAACAAACACATATGGAGTAGATTTGTCATCAAGCTTCAATCTTTGTTCCTTGGGGATATGTGCAAAAGCCTTGCACCTAAATACCCTCAAATAAGAATAGGACACATCCTTACCACTACAAATCTTCTCTGGAAACTGAAAATCCAACGGTGCTGATGGAGATCTGTTAATCAGGTAACAAGCAGTACAAACAGCTTCACTCCAGAATGACTTAGGCAGCTTAGCCATTCTCAACAAGCATCAGACTCACTCAATAATAGTGCGGTTCATTCTCTCAGCCACACCATTATGTTGCGGGGTGTCAGGGACTGTCTGCTCATGATGAATACCGTGTTTAGCGCAATATGCTGCAAACTCCTTTGAAGTGTATTCCCCTCTGTTGTCACTGCGAAGACACTTCAATAATTTTCCAGTCTCTCTTTCAACCATAGCATGGAAACTCTGAAAATGCTGGAATACCTGGTCTTTTGTTTTCAACAAAAACACCCACACCTTACGTGAAGCATCATCAATAAAAGTAACAAAATATCTATTGCCACCTAATGACTCAACCTCAATGGGACCACATGTGAAACCCTAAATTTTATGAATAAAGATTTAATTTTCTCAAAATAATTTTTTTTATATTATGGTGTGGATTTGATATAATGTTATAGTTGTGGGTAGTATTTGAAAATTTTGCAAAGTACGCAAGTTGTTATATAATATTCTTTTTGTCGAGGAATATCCGTACGACGGTACAATCATTGGTGGACCCCACAACGGAATTATTGTCGGATTGAGAAAACGATAAAAATATTTTTATGAAAATAACGGCGGAAGTTTTACCGTTAAAACTGTTGAACTACTCGGTAGTAAAAGAATAATAATACGCATTGCATAG
Organism: Panax ginseng; assembly: GCA_020205605.1. Lineage (NCBI taxonomy): Eukaryota > Viridiplantae > Streptophyta > Magnoliopsida > Apiales > Araliaceae > Panax > Panax ginseng. The sequence goes on from CM035149.1 coordinate 28,949,732, forward strand.
TAGCACACAATATTGATTATTGATGCTTACGTGAGAAAATACTCAGTTTTGTTTAATTATTGCTACATTAGTTGTTGCATAGTATCTCACGTTATTTGATTCAATTATTGTTGATTTATAAGTTTTGTTTTATTAGTATTATTAACGTAATAAAACAGAATTTTTTTTTATATAAAACAGAATACTTTTATAAAGTTATTCGTTTTATTAGGCTAATAGTAAAATCTTTTTATATAAAAATGAATACTTTTATAAAGTTATTCGTTTTATTAGACAATAATTAGATTATATTATATTTTATTATGCATAGTGTTTTGCATAAGGTATACGCATAGTATTTGCATAGTAAAATCTTTTATAAAGTTATTCGTTTTATTAGATTATAAATAAAATATATTATATTATATTTTAAAGATTTTGCTTTAAATATGGACCGTCAGATTAAAGTAAATCAATCTGGACCGTTCATGAGTTAGTTACAATGCAGTCCATTTTTCTATAAATAGAAGCTCATTTCTTCATTATTTTCTTACGAATTCACTGAAACTCTAGAGAGAGAAAACTATAGAGAGAAAGAAGAAAAGTATTCTGCTACTTCCCTACTCTTATAACCAGTTTCTTTTAAGGTAAGGGATATTATTTGTTGTACCTGTAAGGGGTGTTATTCTTTCTTATTCATGAAGAGAACTTCGGTTATTCCATTCCTTATTATTATGTTGGAATAACTCAGATATCTGTGATACCCTATACATAACCTGTATAAGCGGCATACCCTGTACTTGGTGAAATCCTTATGTTATTCCATTCTTATTTATTCTGTTGGAATAACCTGTATACGTGGACTCCCCTATACTTGGGGAAATCCTTATATTATTCCGTCTTTATATTCTGTCAGAATATCCTGTCGGTGTGAATTTCACCTAACCCGGTTCCATTATTTATTATTTCGCATTTAATATTCTGTCGGAATATCCTGTTGGTGTGAATTTCACCTGACCTGGTTCCATTATTTATTATTCCACATTTAATATTTTGTCGGAATATCCTGTCGGTGTGAATTTCACACGATTCTGGTTCCATTATTTATTATTTTCGTATTTATTATTACATTGGAATAACTTGTCATGCATCTTGACCGCATGCGTGCATGGTGATTTCATTGTTATTCCATTCTTATTATTTCGTTGGAATAACTTTGTTTCATGGCAATACCGCATGCATGGTGATTTGTTGTTATTTCATTCTTTATTATACTTAGTTGGTTAAAGTTTTGACTTCTATACTCCATGAAATTAGTTCTATATCCTTGGTATTTGTGCTTCATCCAGTATCATTTCATAGAAATATTCTTCTGAGCATTCTTGAATTTTACACCACAAAACAGTATCTTGTTGACAATTTGGACGTTATTGGTTCCTAGATAAATTAATTCTTGAAGTTGTTTTATTGAATTCTTATATCATTGTCATCATACTCATTTTTATATTATGTTGAAAGTCATCTGTGGCCTGTAGTGCATGGATGGACTTGGTATGATTATGACCGGGGATTATTCAAAGATAATCATGGTAGTAATGTTACAAACGATGTGGTAAAAGTCATACGTATTCTGAAGTGCATAGATGGACTTGGTGTGATTATGACCGAGGATTATTGGTATAATCATAATCGTAATGTTACAAATGATGTGGAAAAAGTCCTCATTGGCCCGTAATGCATTTATAGACAATTTTTGGTATGATTATGGCTATGGATTCTCTTCGGCCATTGGAGCAAAGATGAATTGTTTTATGGCATGATCAGGACCGTTGATGAAAACACGATTATCTTTGGCCCGTAGTGCATGGATAATTTGTGGTCGTGACCCTAAAGAATATCCTTGGCCGTAATGCAAGGGTGATTCGATGATGTGGATTATTTATTAAGCTGAGTCCCAACGATAAAAGTGATGAAAATCCTTTTAAATCTTAAAAGATAGTAGATTTTATTCTCTACTTGACTCTTTTAATGGATTGCTTATTTCCGCTGCAGTTTTTGATTTAAAACTTGTTGTCTATTATATTCTATCAGTTGTTATACTGTTGAAGGCTAAGGATAATTTATTCGCATTATCTTAGTCATAATATTTCTTCTTTGGGCTAGTTGAGCTCACCCTTTCTTTTCACCGTTTCTCTGAGAAAATGAGAATATAGCGGATGACGAGTCTGGGGAAGCGGAGTGATGATCCGGATGATAGCATTAGTAGTCCTCACTATTCGTGAAATAGTGTGATAATAATTGTAATGAGGACTCCATTGTGTTTGAATATCGCCTAGAAGACAATATTCGTTTCAAAATTCTCAGCTATGTTTTGTCGTATGTTACACGACAGTTGTATGATTAAGTTTGTATTTGATTTATGTACCATGTAAGTGGCGACCCAAGATGGGTGACGTATACCTAATTTTGGGGTCACACCACATACATCAGAATATACTCTTTCAAGTAACTTAGATTTTCTTTCAGAGGAACTACTAAAAGAAACTCTATTTTGCTTACCAAACAAACAATAATCACAAGGGTTTAGTACAGTACCTTTAGCAAAAGGAATGATGGACCTTTTTGCTAACATCTGCAACCCTTTCTCACTCATGTGCCCAAGTCTTTTATGCCACAGATTCGGTGAAGTTTCATCTTCAATTGCATTCAACTCGCTGGAACATACCTTCACATGAGTTTTGTATAACGAGCAACAAGCAATACCTCTAGCGACTACCATCGAACCCTTGGTAAGCTTCCACTTTCCACTGCCGAAGTGATTCTCATAGCCTTCCCTGTCCAAGGCCATACCAGAAATCAAGTTGAGGCGTAAATCTGGGACATGTCTAACATCCCTCAAAGTAATAGTGCAGCCTACATCTGTCTGTATGCAAACATCACCGATTCCAACAATCTTGGACTGATCAGTGTTACCCATTCTCACAAATCCAAAGTCTCCAGCTTTGTACGTAGTGTAGAATTCTCTCTTGGGAGTAGCGTGATAGCACCTGTATCAATAACCCAATCAATCTTCTGATCAACAATATGTAAGCATTTTTCTTCCCCGAATGAAAGAAGCACAACATCCTCAGTAACTATAGCTGCATTATTCTTCTCCTCAACCCTCCCTTGCTCACCAGTTTTCTGTTTGTCTAACCAGATCTTGCAATTTCTTTTGAAGTGACCCTCCTTGTTGCAATGAAAACACCTGTATGTAACACCTTCTTTGGTCTTTGATTAGCTCCTATAATTTTTGGAATTTTTGCTTTTACTGCGATTCATGTTTCCCTTGTGAGATCCTTTGAAGTTACTTCTACCCCTGTTCTCTGCCACAAGTGCTTGTGTCTCAAAATTCAAACCCTGCTCCTTTCGCCTTGTTTCCTCGTTGTGTATGTTGTCCTTGACCATCTGCATCGTTATCTTTCCTTTCGGAGCTGAATTGCATAGTGACACAACCAAAGTTTCCCAACTTGTAGGCAACGAACTGAGAAGCAACAATGCCTGAATCTCGTCCTCAAGATTTAACTTCATGGTAGACAACTGGTTCACTAATCCACAGAACTTCGGCTCATATGCTCGAGATACTGCCGCTACCATCTTTATACTTCAGGTTCACGATCTTTCGAATCACAAATGTCTTATTCTGAGCATTCTTCTTCTCTTACATGGACTCTAATGTAGTCCAAAGTGTATAAGCATCCGTTTCCTACGAAACATGGTGGAACACACTCTGATCGATCCATTGTCGGATGTGATCGATCGTCTTCCTGTTCATCTTTTTCCAATCAGCCTCAGTCTTGTCCGCTGGCTTTTTCCCCTTAAGCTCCAATGGATCATACAAATCCTTGCAGTAAAGGATGTCTTCCATTCTAGGCTTCCAGATCAAAAAATTAGATGAGGTTAATTTAATCATGGCGCCGCTTGATTCCTCCATTTAATTTATCAAAAAAAACTGCGCAAAGAACCTTGCTTTTTGATACCACTTTGTTGGAAAAACTCCTCCAATTATAACTGTCTTTGATAATTAAATAAATCACGCCAAACAAATAATGCAATTCCACCAAATAAATTATAACCACAGATTATAATAATATGAAAAATAAACCAACCACAAGACAACAAATTTTACGTGAAAAACCCTCTAAAACTAAGAGGTAAAAATCACGGGCCAAACTCCGAAAAATTCCACTATAATCAACTGTGAATATAAAGTCCTTCCAAGTTTTATAACTAAAAACTTTAAATATTAAGAAATTAAGAAAATACAAGAATACCTCAATTTGAGTGAAAACTCAACTTATCTCACCACCCAAAACCTTCAAATTAATTAAAGTCTTCAAGTAATTAATTAATCCGAAAAGATGATGACCAAAACTCTCTCAATTTACTGCAGTGCACTCACCGATTTTCTCTATCTCTCCTCTCTGTTCCGTATGTTACCAAAAAAAATAGAGCACTTGTTTCCTTCTTTTTTCCGTGTAGAGCAGTACTAGAGCACTCAATTTTCTGCACCCACAAAATCCTTCACAGAGTCCATATATATATATATTCCATGATGTCATCCAAGTTGACTTTGGATTTGAAAAGCAATCCTAGATGATTTGATATACTTCATATATATATATATATACATATACTCATTGAATCCTAATTTACTTTTGATTAAATTAGTTCACCCTCCTTGTAGGATTCCAAAACTGCTCCCGTGTTCTCCAAGTCCAACTTTGATTTAGAGAAAAAAAAAATCCAAATTAAATACTCCTAATTTAAATAGGATAATCTCATGGGTTTGGACCCCACAAACCCAACACAAGTGACTATCTCTAAACATTTGTTTATGCGTAATGAGAAAGCATCTCAAGTATAGGTTACACATTTACAGCAAAGAGATGCAACAAACTGAAGATCACATACATTTGTCACAAGTAAAAAAGTGAGAATTTAGTTTTTTTGCACAAGTAAACTTCTAGTAATCAATTGAATAACAACAAAACACACCACTTTCACAAGAACGGTGAAAACTCTACTTTACGGATAAAAAAACTTTGTTTCTTCCATATGTGCACGCACCAAGGACAATGTCCTTGACCACCCACAAAGTAAGTGAAAACAGGTTGGGGCACCAGCGAGTTAATATGACAAGTAAAATATCAATCAAACTAGCCTTAAAATAATTATGTCCTTCAAATGGGTCCTTTAATTTTAAGAAACCAGCAGTGGTATAGATAAATGACTTTGGTTATCATATGACTTTTCACTCATAAGTCTTTCACAACTCAAACAATGTTGATTTTGAGGCTTTCCAAAAATTCAGAAATTCCAAAATTTGAAAACAAGTTCCTCCAATGCTACCAAAAGCCATAAGACTAGACAAATAAACAAACGAGATGAACTAATTTGGGATGGAGGGAGGGAATTTAAGTATAAACCAAGAGAGTATTTGTTATTGCTTATAAGTGGTGACTTGCAATTACCACTGAACCATAGGTGTTAAATTGCATTTTACCCTTTATCTATTATTACTTCCTCAATTTTGCAAAAGGAGTAATATGTCAATTATTTTTGTAAATAAAAAAAGGGAAAAAATATCACATTTTAATTGATAATAATATTACATATTAAAGATACAATATTTCCACGATTGTTATTATAATTTTATTATCTTACCACACTATTTCGTAACAAGTTATTATTTTAAGGGTATACATGAAACAAAAATATATATGTAATACTAAAAACTTTATAAATAAAACTATTTATGAATCCCCTTAATGAAACTAATAAACATAATTGGACACCGAAAATAACCACACTGCAATGTCGCTATTAGGACTGATCATTCGGTTATAACCGAATCGAATAGACTATTCTGTTATAAACGAATACCGAAATAATCATAATTTCAATATCCGAATAACTAACCGAATTTTGTAAATAACCGAATACCGAATTGTAAGTTTGATAATTCGGTTAATAACCGAACCTACAAACTACGTCCTACACCCGGAATCAGAATAATCTGGAATTTTAGCCTTTAACCTTTCTCCCTCCATTCCCACACCAACAGGACCTCATCTAAATCTTTACGCACACTTTTATCGGAAAAATGTCGACCACTCAATTTAATATTCCCTCAGACGTGGCTCAGTCAACAACCATCAAATACCTTGCCTTCAATTTCCAACGCTCTCGTATTCGCACCCTCTTTACCCACAATTCCACCAATACGAGACTAAGAAGAAGCTTCATTGTAACAATGTCTTCCTCTTCAGACAAAAGCCCTCTCGAAGTCTACGTAAAAGCTTCAGTCACCACCCCCAACAAGCAGGGGCGGATCCAGGTTGAATGCTCAGTGGGGTCAAATTCGAAAATAAAATTTATTAATAATAAAAATTAATTTAATAAAATGAATTACAAAACTAAATAATTTTCAAATATTGTTTACAATAATATTTTTTTGAGATTTTATTGCTTAAAATTGTAGCATGATAGCCTCATTTTTAATAGTTATAAAAATATCATATATTAATAATCTTATGTGCCTTCTTCAATTCCCTCTGTCTCTTCATATATATATATATATATATATATATATATATATATATATATATATATATAGCAGGCTATTTCTATCCAACGAATTGGAGGGAGTCGAACTATGATGAACCAAGCACCATCGCCATAGCATAAAAACCGACTTTATATGTTATAATGAAATAAATAAATCGTCGCTATATACCGCTTCGATTCTTAGTTCGATCCTTCCGGTTATTTTGAGAGAAGCGGAGACTATATATATATATATATATATATATATATATATATATATATATATATATATATATTCACAAATTTTAAGGCTTAGTGGAACAAAATAAGTAAAATACTACGGTTATATTTAGTACACTACTATTATATTATAAAAAAAAAAGAATATGCTATTATATTGTTAATATGATAGATAAACATTTTAATATACTTTAAAATATTTAAATTTGATTAAGTGACTAGTAGATTGTTCAACAATAGCCGACAACATTATTGATAGAAAATAAATATAATGATATTGATCTCGAATTTTATACTACTACTACTAATGAAATGACATATGTCTACATAATATTGGAATATTTATTAGATACTGTTTTTTTGTGGAAAATTCGGATAAATTATAGAAACTCTAAACAAAATCTTTCGCAATTTTTAGTAACTGTAACTCCTCTGTTTTTTACTTTTTTGGTATTCAAGAGAAGTAAATTGATAAAAACAATAAAATACTTGAGTTCTTATAGTAGTATTTTATTTTAACAATATAGTAGTATATTATTCTTTTCAATAACATAATAGTAGTGTACTAATATAACTGTAGTACTCTACTTATTTTGTTCTACCAAGCTTTAAAATTTGTAAATATATTAATAATTGTAGTATATATAATATGAAGAGATGAAAATTCGGTGTGGGCAAGTGCCCCCCTGCCCTATCCTTAGGTCCGCCACTGCTAACAAAGTTGGCGACTGTATGTATTTTGTAAGACCCCAAATTTTTATAAATAAAATCGAATTTTCTCTAATTATTATTCTTGATTAATAAGGTGGTAATTTGATATAATGCTTTGGTTATGAGTGAAATGTGCAATTTTTGTAAAATAAACAAATGGTTATTAAAGTATTTATTTTTGTCGGGGAATATTCGTTTGGTCGTGGAATATTCTTTCGCTTTGTCTAGGGAATATTAAATGCGATGGTAGCGACCCATTTATGGGCCCCATAACGAAAAAAAGCAGTTGGATGAAAGAAAAGCGACAAAGATTGAGTTTTATAAATAATGGCGTAAATTATTACGAATTAACACTTTGTTGGATTACGGTGGTTAAAATACGATGAATGGCGTTATTGCGAAGAAGACACACGCAGATTATACAGTATTGTTGAATTATTGATTCGTACGTAAGAAGGCACTACTCAATAATTGCTACAAGAGTTACTGTTTAATATTTTATTTTATTGGTTCAATAATTGCTGCGTTGATATTTTGTATTATTGTTGTTCAATAATTGTCACTGCACAGAATTTCCATTATCAGATCAATAATTCATATTATTTGAATAATATTATTAGATAGCATTATTGGCAATGTCTAGAAAGTTCTGGCTAAGGAGAGGTTATTTAATTGTGCGCCAGTAAGGAGAAATCCTTATCGGAAGGCCCCCTCTTTCCTGGGAACGGCCTGGTTGTCATAATTGTGATTCTGTAATATTATTTATGAATAATTAATTATTGATTTATATGATAAAGAAATATTTATTTGATGTGAATATAATTGATGGATAAATTTATGTGGTTATAAATGAAGGAATTTAGTATAAAATAATTGTTGAAAGTTTGGCATATTTTTGTGGAATTATAATTATTTCTCCGATAAATTATTCATTCAAACATATTATTATAATATATTATAATTGTTTAAATAATAATATTATTATAATATATCTCGAGCATGTGATTAAAGAGAGGTTGTTAGCAAATGGATTTGAAATTCTTCTTACCTTTCGCTTTTGAATTCTCTGCATGCATCTTTTCAAATTTGTTAAGTCATTTGATTGGTGGAAGAGGTTGGTGGAGCAAATTGTCTGCAAAACATTTGATTTTTCTAAATTTGTGGACCCTCACCTATATTGATAATTGTGAAATTAGGCAAGAATTTATGCTCCAGCAAAGACTTTTCAAAATTTACTTCCAAAGAGTGGGTCCTAAGCTATGGAAAAATAAGAAAAGTTGGGCAAAAGTTTGGCGGGGAGAAAAATTTAAAAAGAAAGCTAGTTTATCTCTCCTTAGATTCTTTATAAATAGGGGGTAAACCTCCTTCCTCAACACATCGTTTCTAAATTCGTAAATTCTTGCTCTAAAGTATGTGAGTATTTTTTCTTGAGTATAAGAATATTTTGAGCGTAGTTTTTACGCAAGATTTTCTCGAATAATATCCGATATCCCGATCAAATCCGGTTTACCAAGGTAAGGGATGTTATTTCTTTCATGAAATGATATTATTTTCTTCAATATCATTATGCCAAAATATTGGTTAAACTTTTATCAAATTTAGAACTTGTTGTGTGGGGTTCTTATTCACGATACTACGGCCTTTATTCACGGATCTAAGACTATTCATAGAAAAATAAAATTTTTTCTTTTTGTCCAAAATATCTATTATGGGTATTATCTTTGATTGTATCCATGTTTTGGTCTTTATTTTTGAAATTCTGGTTCATATTTGGTTATTATGGAGTATTATTGAATTTGGATATACTGAAATACGAATTCCTAATATTTGTCCTTTTGTTTCACTGGATTCGTTTCTTTTAAAATACTTTTCATCATCCTCAGTACTAAATGATGATACTCTTGAATATCTTTGGCTTTTGTCTTCGCAAAGATGAATGATTAATCGATGAATATCTTTGGCTGTAGTGTAAAAGATGAGCAGTGTTGAGATGAACACATACCGATTTGGTGATATAAATGAATATCTTTGGCTCGTAGTGCAAAGATGAATATTGATTGTTATTCTGAGGATAAAATAATGATGATGGACTTTTAAATGTTAGAAGATAGTAGAACTCATTCTCTACGTTACTCTTCTAATGGATTGTTGTTTCATTGCATTTGTTGATCTAAAACTTGTTGTCTATTATATTCTATCGATTTTTTTCTCTGTTGAGGACTAATGATAATTTGTTGTATATTATCTTAGTCATAATATTCTTTACTGGGCTAGTTGAGCTCACTCTTTTCCTTGTTGTTCCATTTTTTTTCTCAGGAGGTGAGAATATAGCAGGGACTAGCCGGGATATGGAGTGATGATTGAAGATAGTTATTTTAGTAGTCCTCACTATTTTGTAAAATAGTATTTCAATAAATGTATTGAGGACTTATTTGGGTGTAGATATTGTACAGAAGACAATATTTGTATTTAAACTTCATGACTTGTGTATTTGTCGTATTTACTGTGACAATTGTATTAATAAATTTGGAGTTGTTTCTGTACCATGTATTTGGCGACTCAGAATAGGTGGGGTGTTGTATACCTATTTTGGGGGACGTCACAGTTGGTATTAGAGCTTAGGGATATGATCTCTGGCGGAGATCGGGGAATAGAACTAGGAGGGGAGAGATGAGTAAACCCTTTGCTAGTGTGTCCTACCTAAGCTTCTTTGTTGGTCGGTCATAATATAGGAATATTATGTGACATGTTAATTTGTTTAATTAACCCTTGTTTTATGGCAGTATTTAAGATGGCAGCTGAGAACGTTAACAATGGAGTGTATGAGACTGTGGAGACTCCTTTAGTCACAAACCAGGAGAACGTGCAATAGGAAGGAAATATTCCTCCTATAAACGACACGACTGAACAAACGATGAATGATGGGATGTTTAGAAGCTTTTTGCAGTTCATGCAAAATCAGACGAGGGAGACTCGTGTACAGAATACGGGTGGAAATGATAGTGAACGTAGCGATTTATCACAATGACCAAGCAGTTCAAAGAGTTGGGACCACCTGAGTTCATTGGAAAGCCGGATCCGATCAAGGCAAAAATGTGGGTCAAGCAAATTACCAAGATATTTGATGTCTTGGGATGCACGGAGGAACAGAAGGTTCTATTCGCCACCTTTATGTTTCATGGTGAAGCAGATTACTGGTGGGAATCTGTGAAGCGTACCCAGCCAGATGCACTCAACATGTCTTGGGAAAGATTTTAGAAACTTTTCAATGACAAGTACTTTCCTGAAAGTATTCGTCATATGAAAGAGGTAGAGTTTATTAGATCGGGAGCGAGAACAACATGGCGGTGTCCCAAAGATGAAGCGAAGTTTACTTGAGTTGTCCAGGTTTGCACCTCATTTGGTGGAGAATGAGGAACGAATGACGCGTATGTTTCTGAGAGGTCTAAAACCCGAGATTCGTCAATACCTTATCTCTCATAAATTTTCTCTGTATTCAGATGTTGTCAACAGGGCTCAATTATTAGAGCGAGATAATGAGTATGTTCAACCAAGGACCACAACGAGGTCATCACCGTGTGGCAAAGTGATCATGAGCGATGATAACCAGCGGGGAGGAAAGAATACGGACAAAAGCGGTAACCACTCAGGTGGTAATCGTGGCCATAATAATAAGAGAGGTGAGTTAAGTGGAGATTTCAAAAGGAGGAGAATCAACAATGACGGGAAGATATCAGCAGCAGCTCCAGCATCAACTGGTTTTAGGGGAGGAGAATGACCACCATTCGTATGCTATAAATGCGGGAAAGATGGTCATATCAGCCCAAACTGCCCACAACAATCCAAGGTATGTTATAACTGCGGAAAAGAAGGTCATATAGCTCGGAATTGTTCTGTAGTAAAACCAAGTTCAGCGGGGATGGTGACTCCAAAGGCTGTCCCGGATAAGTCAAAATCAGCGGTTCCTGGAAGAGCGTTTGTCGTGACTGGCCAAAACGCGAGGAACCCTAATGAGGTGATCACGGGTAAGCTCATCATAAACTCTTGCGAAGTTTATACCTTACTAGATACCGGTTCTACCCATTCTTTTATCTCTCCTGCTTGTGCTCAACGTTTAAACTTGACTCCGGAGAAATTGGACTTTAACTTATCTGTTAAAACTCCGTTGGGTGAAACCTTCGTTACATCTACAGTTTATAAGTCTTGCATGATCCAAGTTGGCACTATCACATTACCTGTTGATCTTATCTCTTTAAAGATACTTGCTTTTGATGTGATTTTAGGAATTGATTGGTTAACCATTCATCATGCCAAAATTGATTGTTTTCGTAAGGTTGTTTGTTTTCATATTCTAACCAACTTTGTCATACTTAATTCAAACTACTAAACCACTAAAATCATCCATGTCATATCAAGCCATAAAGCTATTCGTTTATTGAAAAACGGATGTCAAGCTTTCTTAGCTCATGTTATGGATTTGAATAAAAACACGTCAGATTTGAATAATATTTCTATTGTTAATGAATTTCCTGATGTATTTCCTGAAGAACTTCCCGGTTTACCCCCAGAACGAGAAGTTGAGTTCTTTATTGACCTTGAACCGGGTACAAAACCCATTTCTAAAACCCCATATCGAATGGCTCTTATTGAACTTCAGGAGTTAAAAGTCCAACTACAGGAATTGTTAGACATCGGTTTTATTCGTCCTAGTTCATCTCCTTGGGGTGCTCCTGTTTTATTCGTAAAGAAGAAAGACGGAGTATGCGACTTTGTATTGACTACCGAGAATTGAACCATGTCACCATCAAGAATAGGTATCTGCTACCTCACATGGATGACTTGTTTGACCAGTTGCAAGGAGCATAATTCTTTTCAAAGATTGATCTTCGTTCTGGATATCATCAGCTGAAGATTAAAACTGAGGATATTCCAAAGATTTCCTTTAGAACTCGGTACGGGCATTATGAATTCTTAGTCATGTCTTTTGGATTGACTAATGCTCCTGCTGCTTTCATGGATATGATGAACCGAGTATTCAAGGAATATTTGGATCATTTCGTTGTTGTCTTTATTGATGACATCCTCATCTATTCCAAGAGCCGTGAAGATCATGAGCACCATTTGAAGTCGATCATTGGAAAGCGTGTGAAAAAAGCTTTATGCCAAGTTGAAGAAATGCGAGTTCTGGCGAGGAAGTAGCATTCCTTGGGCACGTGATGTCAAAACATAGAGTATCTGTTGACCCGTGAAGATTGAAGAAATACAAAGTTAGAACAAGCAAGTCGGTGGTGGAAAAAGCACGTAGCTTTACGGGTTTAGGTGGTTATTATCGGAGATTCGTGGAAGGATTTTCTCGAATCGCTACCCCAATTAACTTCGGTGACTCGGAAGATACAAAATTAAATATGAAGCGAAGAATGTGAGAAGAGTTTCCAAGAGCTCAAGAGGAGACTCATTTTGGCACCTATTTGCGCAATACCATCCGTACGGATGGATTTGTTATCTACTGATGCTTGGGCAAAGGGTTAGGATGTGTTCTCATGCAACATGAGAAAGTCATAGCCTATGCCTCACGACAACTCAAAGAATATGAGAGGAATTATCCTACTCATGATCTAGAGTTGGCAACAGTCGTTTTTGCGTTGAAAATCTGGAGACACTACCTGTATGGGGAGAAGGTGGAGATTTATACGGACCATAAAAGCCTTAAGTATTTCTTCACCCAAAAAGAACTCAACATGCGACAACGACGTTGGTTTGAGTTGTTGAAAGACTATGACCATACTATTCAATACCATCCTGGAAAAGTGAACGTAGTAGCTGACGCATTGAGTAGAAGATCATATGCGGGTACTAGTGCATTATTGTCAACGCAAAGAACCATTTTATATGACTTAGAAAGGATGGAGATAGAATTAAAGACTCCAGGGACCCACATGATGATGGCAAATATACGAGTAGAACCGACTTTAGTCGATAAAGTTAAAGCTGCTCAAACTACGGACCTGGGGCTGATGCGTATGAAGAAGAAAGTGCAAGAAGGTGCTATTCCGGAAGCAAGAATCGATGAAGAAGGAATACTTCGATTTAACTCTAGACTTTGCATTCCTAACGATTCTGACTTGAAGCATAGAATAATGATGGAAGCACACAACACCCCTTTCGCAATCCATCCTGGGAGTACCAAAATGTATCATGATATTCGACATACATTCTGGTGGAACAATATGAAGAAAGAGATCGCAGAGTTTATCTCGAGGTGTTTAACTTGTCAACGTGTAAAAGCGGAACATCAAGTGCCAAAAGGTCCATTGCAACCACTTGAGATTTCGGAATGGAAGTGGGAACACATTACTATGGATTTCTTTATGGGTCTTCCCAAGGTTTCTCAAGGCATAGATGCGATTTGGGTTATTGTTGATAGATTAACGAAGTCTGCTTATTTCTTGCCTATACGTGAGACTTATTCCCTTGAACGTCTTGTTCGTATGTATGTGAATGAGATTGTGAGATTGCATGGCATGCCAGTATCCATAGTTTCGGATCGTGACCCAAGATTCACTTCAAGATTTTGGGTTAGCTTGCAGAAAGTTATGGGCGCAGATTTGATTGATTACGCATACCACCCTCAACCGGACGGACAATCAGAGAGGACTATTCAAACTCTTGAAGATCTATTAAGACTTTGTGTCCTTGATTTCAAAGGGAGTTGGGATAAGTATTTACCATTGGTGTAATTCTCCTACAACAACAGCTATCAAGCAAGTATTGGCATGGCTCCATTTTAGGCGTTTTATGGAAGAAAATGTCGTTCTCCAGTATGCTGGGACGAGGTGGGAGAAGCAACGTTATTGGGACCAGAATTAGTACGCATGACTACAGAAAAGATCCAAATGATTCGACAACGTATTCAAACCTCACAAGATCGACAAAAAAGTTATGCTGATCTTCATAGAAAGGACTTGGAGTTTAATATTGGAGATCATGTATTGTTACGTGTTGCTCCATGGAAGGGAGTTACAAGATTTGGAAAGATAGGAAAGCTCAATCCACGATTTATTGGTCCATTTCAGATTCTTGACCAAGTAGGAAATGTGGCCTATAGACTCGCATTACCTCCAAACATGTCTCGTGTTCATAATGTTTTTCACATATCTATGCTTCGTAAGTATGTGAAAGACCCAAACCACATTATTGCGTTAGAACCATATGAGATAGCTAAAGATCTAACGTATGAGGAGGTACCTGTCAAGATATTGGATAGGAAAGAACATGTCCTACGCACCAAGGTTATACCACAAGTTAAGGTTTTATGGAGAAACCATGCTATTGAGGAAATGACATGGGAGTTGGAGTCAGAAATGAAAATGAGGTATCCTCACCTTTTCGAAACACCAGGTACGTACGTCAATTTCGAGGACGAAATTTCATAAGGAGGGGAGGTTGTAAGACCCCAAATTTTTATAAATAAAATCGAATTTCCTCTAATTATTATTCTTGATTAATAAGGTGGTAATTTGATATAATGCTTTGGTTATGGGTGAAATGTGCAATTTTTGTAAAATAAACAAATGGTTATTAAAGTATTCATTTTGTCTGGGAATATTCGTTTGGTCGTGGAATATTCTCTTTGCTTGGGAATATTAAATGCACGCTTTGACCATTCATGGGCCCCATAACGGAAAAGCGGTTGGATGAAAGAAAAGCGACAAAGATTGAGTTTTATAAATAATGGCGTAAATTGTTCACAGCTATTAACCTTTGTTGGATTACCCGGTGGTTAAAATACGATGTCTGGCGTTGTTGCCGCGATAGCACAAGATTATTACAAGATTGTTGAATTATTGATTAAATGCGTGAAAGAAGCACTACTCAATAATTGCTACAAGAGTTACCATTTAATATTTTATTTTATTGGTTCAATAATTCTTTGCGTTGATATTTTGTATTATTGTTGTTCAATAATTGTCACCGCACAGAATTTCCATTATCAGATCAATAATTCATATTATTTGAATAATATTATTAGATAGCATTATTGGCAATGTCTAGAAAGTTCTGGCTAAGGAGAGGTTATTTAATTGTGCGCCAAGAGGAGAAATCCGTCTTAGGAAGGCCCCTCTTTCCTGAGGAACTACTGGTTGTCATAATTGTGATTCTGTAATATTATTTATGAATAATTAATTATTGATTTATATGATAAAGAAATATTTATTTGATGTGAATATAATTGATGGATAAATTTATGTGGTTATAAATGAAGGAATTTAGTATAAAATAATTGTTGAAAGTTTGGCATATTTTTGTGGAATTATAATTATTTCTCCGATAAATTATTCATTCAAACATATTATTATAATATATTATAATTGTTTAAATAATAATATTATTATAATATATATCTGAGCATGTGATTAAAGAGAGGTTGTTAGCAAATGGATTTGGAATTCTTCTTACGCCTGCTTTTGAATTCTCTGCATGCATCTTTTCAAATTTGTTAAGTCATTTGATTGGTGGAAGAGGTTGGTGGAGCAAATTATCTGCAAAACATTTGATTTTTCTAAATTTGTGGACCCTCACCTATATTGATAATTGTGAAATTAGGCAAGAATTTATGCTCCAGCAAAGACTTTTCAAAATTTACTTCCAAAGAGTGGGTCCTAAGCTATGGAAAAATAAGAAAAGTTGGGCAAAAGTTTGGCAGGAGAAAAATTAAAGCAGACTAGTTTATCTCTCCTTCCATTGCTATAAATAGGGGGGTAAACCTCCTTCCTCAACACACCGTTTCTAAATTCAGAAATTCTTGTTCTAAAGTATTGTGAGTATTTTTTCTTGAGTATAAGAATATTTTGAGCGTAGTTTTCTGCAAGATTTTCTCAGAATAATATCCGATATCCCAGTCAAATCCAGTTTCTACCAAGGTAAGGGATGTTATTTCTTTCGCAAATGATATTATTTTCTTCAATATCATTATGCCAAAATATTGGTTAAACTTTTTATCAAATTTAGAACTTGTTGTCTTTGGGGTTCTTATTCACGATACGGCCTTTATTCACGTGATATCGACTTTATTCACGGATACGACACTATTCACCGAAAAATAAAATTTTTCTTTTTTGTCCAAAATATCTATTATGGGTATTATCTTTGATTGTATCCATGTTTTGGTCTTTATTTTTGAAATTCTGGTTCATATTTGGTTATTATGGAGTATTATTGAATTTGGATATACTGAAATACGAATTCCTAATATTTGTCATTTTGTTTCACTGGATTCGTTTCTTTTAAAATATTTTTCATCATCCTCAGTACTAAATGATGATACTACTGAATATCTTTGGCCTGTAGTGCAAAGATGAATGATTAACTGATGAATATCTTTGGCCCGTAGTGTAAAGATGAACATGACCGACTGGTGATATAAATGAATATTTTTGGCCTGTAGTGCAAAGATGAATATTGATTGTTGTTACAGGGATAAAATAATGATGATGGACTTTTAAATGTTAGAAGATAGTAGAACTCATTCTCTACGTTACTCTTCTAATGGATTGTTGTTTCCGCTGCATTTGTTGATCTAAAACTTGTTGTCTATTATATTCTATCAGATTTTTTCTCTGTTGAGGACTAATGATAATTTGTTTTATATTATCTTAGTCATAATATTCTTTACTGGGCTAGTTGAGCTCACCCTTTTCCTTATTGTTTCATTTTTCTTCTCAGGAGGTGAGAATATAGCAGGGACTAGTCGGGGTATGGAGTGATGATTGAAGATAGTTATTTTAGTAGTCCTCACTATTTTGTAAAATAGTATTTCAATAAATGTATTGAGGACTTATTTGGGTGTAGATATTGTCTAGAAGACAATATTTGTATTCAAACTCGCAGCTTGTGTATTTGTCGTATTTTACGCGACAATTGTATTAATAAATTTGGAGTTATTTTTGTACCATGTATTTGGCGACTCAGAATAGGTGGGGTGTTGTATACCTATTTTGGGGGACGTCACATATTTCCTTTATGTCTGTTTGGTGACTGATAGAATGATCCAACGAAATTGTTTATTCGGCTATTAAATCTGAATTGTTTATTCGGTTATTCGGTTAGATCGAATAACTCAAAAATGAAACCCGTATCTAACCGTAAACTGTAAATAATTTCGGATATAATTGAATTGTTAAAAATAATCGAATTATCAAAAAAAATCGATTAAATTATTTCGGTTCGATTCGGTAATTCGATTATACCCGTTTTTTGTTCAGTCCTAATCGCTATGCAACTAAATTGAGATTGATATTTTGAAAGGGTCGTACCAGAATATTAATGATGTTGTAATATTATTTCCGACATTTTATTATTATTATTATTAATATTATGGGGAAATGTATATACACAGTTCTGTAATACACAGTCTTCTATGGCAACAGTTTTTTTTATCATAGCGACAATTCACCCATCGTTATAGCTTTTTTGGTCTTTGGCTGACGGTTCTCGTCGCCATAACCTAAAAACCGTCATAAATCATAAATGTGTGTATACTAACTATTTGTGTAAATACATATAGCCCTATTATTATTATTATTATTATTATTATTATTATTATTATTATTATTATTATTATTATTAATTTCTTGAACGCTAGAAATTTGTAATAGGAGTTGAGCAAGGTAACATGTCTTACAATAATACTTTGTGCACAAATTATATGTGTGCCAAGAGTAGATTTCATGTATTGCATATTAACAAAAAATATGATACATCCAAAATTATAGTTTTTCTAACTTTTTTACTCCCTCTGTTTTAAATTATAAGATTGTTATTGACTTGAAAGCCAATTTGAAATATTTTTGAACTTAAAATTGAGATGATTCATTAAAAATTATTAAACACTAAAAAGTTAATAGTGAGTAGTAATTTTTTAGATAATTTATAATATCCATCACTGTATTGACTAAAATTAAAAAAAAATCATATCAATTTTGAAGTTGGAAATGTTTTACGTTTAGTTTAAAAAATCAATAGTGATGTTATATTTTGAAACGGAAAAAATATTTTTATTATACAATTTGTTCACAACTTTTTGTATATAATTTATGTCTATAACAATACTCATTTAGAGCATTCATAACATTTTCCTTAATAAACTCTCTATCCCCAAATTTAAAGAATATATCAACAAATTATTATCCAACAGTTTTTTTATTCTTATTTAAATCTATATTCTAATCTCTATATAAGATTTTGCTCCCTAGAGTGAGGAAGTCAAAAGTCAATTCTCTATATATACAAAATGACATTTTACACCCTCATTTAAGTTAATAACTCATCAACCATACACATCTTGACATTATTATCGCATGACTTTTTTACTACTTCATTTTTAAATTATAAAATTAATATTGACTTATTTTTTAAAAATTAATTTCAAACGTATTCAAATTTAAAAATGATATACATTTATTTAATTTGTGTCCATATAATTATAAATATTATAAAAGTAATATTAATTATAAATTTTATTATTTTCAAATTTTAAATTAAATGAATCGTATTAATTTCAAATTTAAAAATATCACAAATTAAGTTTTTAAAAGTTAATATTGATCATATGTACATTTGTGAGATACAATCCATTCAATACTCACTCCATAAATTACTTAAAATTTAAAATAAAATAAAAGTCACTTTATAGTGGAATACAATTGATAAATTATACTATATTTTATAAATTATAAGATTATTATTAATTTTTATAAGTCAATTTGATACATTCTCAAACTTAATAATTTTTCTAAAAATTTAAAAATAATAAATTTTATAACTAATAGTATTTTTTTTTTCTAAATAAGCTACAATATGTATTGATTAAATTTATATTAATTTTAATTTAAAAATATCACATATTTACTTCAAAAAAGGTTAATAAATTAATAGTGATTTTATAATTAAAAACAAGAGTTTGTAGTATATTACATCTATCATAAGCTTTAATGTGACGCCCCCAAAATAGGTATACATCACCCATTCTGAGTTGTCAAATACATGGTACAGAAATAACTACAATTTTATTAATACAATTGTCGTGCAAAATACGATAACACTTAAACTGTGAGTTTAAATACAAATATTGTCTTCTAGACAATATCCTCACCCAAATAAGTCCTCATTGTAATTATTGATACATTATTTTATAAAAATAGTGAGGACTTCAAAACAACTTCTTAGAACCTTCATTCCATATCCCGACTAGTACTCGCTACATTCTCGCCTCCTGAGAAGAAAAATGGAACAAAAAGGAAAAGGGTGAGCTTAACTAACCCAGTAAAGAATATTATGACTAAGATAATATAGAACAAATTATCGTTAGTCTTCAACAGGAAAAAATCTGATAAAATACAATAGACAACAAGTTTCAGATCAATATTCGTAGTGAAAATAATAATTCATAGAAGAGTTATGTAGAGAATGGAATCTACTAGTATCTATGAATTTAAAATTCCATCATCAATATTTTATCCCTGTAACATCAATTAATATACATCTTGAATCAAATATTCATTTTTGCACTACAGGCCAAAGATATTCATCAGTTGGTCATGTTTATCTCAACACATGTTCATCTTTGCACTACGGGCAAAAGATATTCATCATAAAATTATTAATCTTTGCACTACATGCCAAAGATATTCAGTTATATCATCATTTAGGACTGAGGATGATGAAAAATATTTTAAAGAAAATGAATCCAGTGAAACAAAAGAACAAATATTAAGGATTCGTATTTCGGTATATCTATGTCCAAAAATACCTCATAAATAATTATAGTGGAGTGAAATTCAAGAATGATCAAAACACGGATACAATCAAAGCTAGTATCCATAATAGATATTTTGGACGAAAAACAAAAAATTAATTTTTCTGTGAATAGTGTCGTATTCGTGAATAGTGTTTTATATATGAATAGTGTCGTATACGTGAATAGTAAATCCGACACTAAAAGACAAGAATTTCACAAGAAAAATCTTACCCATACTCCGGCATAATGATATTGAAAGAAATAATATAATTTTTAAAAAAAAATATCCCTTACCTCGAAAGAATAAGTACTTACATTTGGAATCTTTGGTATAGTCTTTGAAGGAACTTCAGCAACGTATAACAACACTCAAAGTATCAAAATACTCACAAGAATACGCTCAATATATCGAGAGAGAAAGAGTGAGAAAACTTTAGTTTCTGGTGTGATTTTTAATTCTAACCTAAGCACCCTATTTATAGGAAAATGCTTAGAACACCAAAGTAGAGAATTTAATAAAATATTTATATATTTATATAAATTTTCCTTAGTCCGCCTTTTTGGTCTAGACATCAGCCACACATGTGCCAAAAATAACAAAAATATTTTTCTTGAATAAAACAATTAAAACTTCCAAAAATCAATTATTTCAAAATTTTGAAACTTCAATAATTCATAATAAATAGCCCTTTTGTCAGAAAAATTTGAATCTTATGTCTTTTCCATAGGAAATTTCATTATCTACAACTTTAAAGAATAAAGTTTTTCCAAATTCCAAACAGAAATTGACCGAAATCCACAAACGGGCGATTTTACAAGCTATAATCAAATTTCAGTCAAGAAATGGGGTCCACCGACACACAAAACATGTGTTTATCATTTATTGAACAAAAATACTCTTTCTCCTCATATACTCATATATCCCACATTCATTGTAAAAATATCACTATTATTATATTATAATAATATAATAAAATATTATTTTAACAGAAAAGATAAAATATCAGTTTTCAACAATTGTCACTTTAAAAATTTTCTCCATCTATATCCACATAAAATAAATATTTTTCATCATATAAAATTAATAATTAATTATTCACAAATAATATTACTGAGAATCACATTCTATCGTAATCAGTGAGTTCGAGGAAAGAGGGGCCTTAGGTAAGGATTTCTCCTTCTTGTAGCGCAATTAAATAACCTCTCCTTAGAGCGTAACTTTCTAGACATTGCCAATAATGTTATCTAATAATATTATTCAGATAATATTAATTATTGCTCCGATAATAGAAAATACTGTGTAGTGACAATTATTAAAACAACAGTAATATAAAATATCAACACAACAATTATCGAATCAATAAAATAGAATATTGAACAGTAATTACTGTAACAATTATTGAGTAGTGCCTTCTTACGTAAGAATAAATAATTGGTGCAATACTGGTGCTATCGTGTTTTAACTCTGAGAGTATTTCAACAAAGATAATTGTGAATAACTACGCCGTCATTTATAAACAACTTATATTTATCATTTTCTTCATCCAATTGCTTTCCGTTATGGGACCCACACAAGGCTGCGCCGTCGTACGAATATTTTCCGACAGTAAGAATATTTTATAACCACTTGCTTATTTGAAATATTTACGCATTTTACCCATAACTAACCACATTAATCAAATTAACCCTTACTATTTCAAAATAATAAATAGAGAAAATTCAATTTTATTTATAATAAGTTGGGGTCTTACAACCTCCCCTCTTTATGAAATTTTGTCCTCGAAATTGACGTACGTACCTGGTGTTTCGAAAAGATGAGGATATCTCGCTTTCATTTCCGTTTCCAACTCCCAGGTCATTTCTTCAATAGCATGGTTCCTCCACAAAACTTTGACTTGTGGTATGACCTTTGTGCGTAGGACATGCTCCTTCCTATCCAAGATCTTGACAGGTACCTCCTCGTACGTTAAGTCTTCAGCTATCTCGTCCGGTTCTAACTCAATAACGTGGTTCGGGTCTTTCACATATTTACGAAGCACAGACACGTGAAAAACATTATGAACACGAGACATACTTGGAGGTAACGCGAGTCTATAGGCCACATTTCCTACTCGTTCAAGAATCTGTAATGGACCAATAAATCGTAGATTGAGCTTTCCTCTTTTCCCAAATCTTGTAACTCCCTTCCATGGAGCTACATGCAACAATACATGATCCCCAATACTAAATTCCACGTCCTTTCGATGAAGATCCGCATAATTCTTTTGTCGATCCTGTGCTGTTTGTATGCGTTGTCGAATCATTTAGATCTTTTCTGTAGTCATACGTACCAACTTGGGTCCCAAAAATGTTGTTTCACCCACCTCATCCCAACATATTGAAGAGCGACACTTTTGTCCATACAATGCTTCGAATGGAGCCACACTTATTCTTGCCTGATAACTATTGTTGTAGGAGAATTCTACCAATGGTAAATACTTATCCCAACTCCCTTTGAAGTCTAGGACACAGAGTCTTCATAGATCTTCAAGAGTTTGAATAGTCCTCTCTGATTGTCCATCCGTTTGAGGATGGTATGCCGAACTAAATTGTAAATCCGTGCCCATAGCTTTTTGTAAGCTAACCCAAAATCTTGAAGTGAATCTTGGGTCACGATTCGAAACTATGGATATTGGCATGCCATGCAACCTTATAATCTCATTCACGTACATAATAACAAGACGTTCAAGGGAATAAGTCTCCCGTATTGGCAAGAAATAAGCAGACTTGGTTAATCTATCAACAATAACCCAAATAGCATTTATGCCTTGAGAAACCGTGGGAAGACCCGTAACAAAATCCATGGTAATATGTTCCCACTTCCATTTCGGAATCTCAAATGGTTGCAATGGACCCTTAGGCACTTGATGCTCCGCCTTACACGTTGACACGTTAAACACCTCGAGATAAACTTCGCGATCTCTCTCTTCATGTTGTTCCACCAAAATGTATGTTGAAGATCACGATACATTTTGGTACTTCCAGGATGGATTACAAATGGTGTATTGTGTGCCTCCATCATGATCTTGTACTTCAAATTAGAATCGTTAGGAACATAAAGTCTAGAGTGGACTCGAAGTATTCCTTCTTCATCGATTTATTTCTTCTGGAATAGCACCTTCTTGTACTTTCTTCTTCATACGCATCAGCTCCGAGTCTGTGGCTTGAGCAACTTTAACTTTATCGATTAAAGTTGGTTCTACGCATATACTTGACATCATCGCATGGGTCCCCGGAGTCTTGAATTCTATATTCATCTTTTGTAAATCACACAAAATGGGTCTTTATGTTGACAACATCGCACTCATTCCCGCGTATAATCTTATACTCAATGCGTCAGCTACCACGTTCACTTTTCCAGGATGGTATTGAATGGTGTGGTCGTAGTCTTTCAACAGCTCGAGCCAACGTCGTTGCCGCATGTTGAGTTCCTTTTGGGTGAAGAAATACTTGAGACTTTTATGGTCTGAATATATCTCCACTTTCTCCCCATATAGATAGTGCCTCCAAATCTTTAGCCCGAAAACGACTGCTGCCAACTCTAGATCATGAGTAGGATAATTCCTCTTATACTCTTTAAGTTGTCGCGAGGCATAGGCTATGACTTTCCCACGTTGCATAAGAACACATCCTAACCCTTTGCTTGAAGCATCGCTGTAGATAAAAAATCCATCCGTACCAGATGGTATTGTCGGAACAGGTGCTGAAATGAGTCTCCTCTTGAGCACTTGGAAAATCTTCTCGCATTTTTCACTCAATACGAATTTTGTATCCTTCTGAGTCAGCTGAGTTAACGGAGTAGCGATTCGAGAAAACCCTTCCACGAATCTCCGATAATAACCAGCTAAGCCCAGAAAGCTACGTACTTCGATCACCGTCTTCGGTTGATCCCAAGTTTGTATTGCTTCAATCTTCGCCGGGTCAACAGATACTTCATGTTTTGACACCACGTGCCCAAGGAATGCTACTTCCTCAAGCCAAAACTCGCATTTCTTCAACTTGGCATAAAGCTTGTTTTCACGAAGCCTTTGGAGTACCAGCTTTAAATGGTGCTCATGATCTTCACAACTTTTGGAATATATGAGAATGTCATCAATAAAGACAACAACGAACTGATCCAAATATTCCTTGAATACTCGGTTCATCATATCCATGAAAGTCGCAGGAGCATTAGTCAATCCAAAAGACATGACTAAAAATTTATAATGCCCGTACCGAGTTCTGAAGGCAGTCTTTGGAATATCCTCAGTTCTAATCTCCAGCTGATAATATCCAGAACGAAGATCGATCTTTGAAAAGAATTGTGCTCCTTGTAACTGGTCAAACAGGTCATCAATACGAGGTAGCGGATACCTATTCTTGATAGTGACATGATTTAATTTCCGGTAGTCAATACAAAGTCGGATACTCCCGTCTTTCTTCTTTACAAATAAAACAGGAGCACCCCAAGGAGATGTACTAGGATGAATGAAACCTATGTCCAACAACTCCTGTAGTTGGACTTTTAACTCCTGAAGTTCAATAGGAGCCATTCGATATGGGGTTTTAGAAATGGGCTTTGTACCAGGTTCAAGAGAAATAAAGAATTCAACTTCACGTTCTCGGGGTAGACTGGGAAGTTCTTCAGGAAATACGTCAGGAAAGTCAATAACGACAGGAATATTATTCAAATCTGACGTGTCTTTATTCAAATTCATAACATGGGCTAAGAAAGCTTGACATCCATTTTTTGATAAACGAATAGATTTATGACTTGATATGACAGTGATTGATTTTAGTGGTTTAGTTGCTTAAATTCGTACAACAGGTTGGTTAGGAATATGAAAACTAACAACCTTACGAAAACAATAAATTTTGGCATGATGAGTATTTAACCAATCAATCCCTAAAATCACATCAAAAACAAGTATCTTTAAAGAGATAAGGTCAACAGGTAATGTGATGGTGCCAACTTGGATCAAACAAGATTTATAAACAGTGGATGTGATGAAAGTTTCTCCTAACGGAGTCTCCACAGATAGGTTAAAGTCTAATTTCTCCGGAGTCAAGTTTAAACGTTGAGCACAAGCAGGAGAGATAAATGAATGGGTAGCACCGGTATCTAGTAATGTATAAACTTCACAAGAATTTATGATTAGCTTACCGTGATGATCACCGCGTTTGGGTTACTTCAGATTTGACCGATCCACGACAAACGCTTCTTCAAGGAACAGATTGACTTTGACTTTTACGGGGATGAGATTTTGAGTCACCATCCCGTTGGACTTGGTTTCGCTCAAAGGCAATCTCGAGCAATATGTCCTTCCTTTCCACAATTATAACATACCTTAAACTGCTGTGGGCGGTTTAATGATATGTCCTTCTTTCCCAAGACTTATAAAGATACACGATCGATGGTCGTTCTCCTCCCTTAGAACCAGTTGCTGCTGGTGCTAACGTCTTCGCATTGTCATTGTTGAATCTCCTCTTTTTAAAATCTCATTCTGACTTGCTTCTTCTATTCTCATGCCCATGATTACCACCAGAGTGGTTATCGCTTTTGTTCGTATCTTTCTTTCTCCGCCGATTATTATTGTTCTTATAACTGTTGTCACCGGTATGACCCTGGTTGTGGTCCCTCGGTTGAACGTACTCGTTATCTCGCTCTAATAATTGAGTCATGTTGACAACATCTGAATAGAGAGAAAATTTATGAGAAATGAGATACTGATGTATGTCGGGTTTCAAACCTCTCAGAAACATTCGCGTCATACGTTCCTCATTCTCCACCAAATTAGGTGCAAACCTGGATAACTCCGCGAACTTCGCCTCGCACTGGGACACCGTCATGTTATTTTGCTCCAGTCTAATAAACTCTACTTCCTTTATATGATGAATACTTTCAGAAAAGTACTTGTCATTGAACAGCTTCTGAAATATTTCCCAAGACATGCTAAGTGCGGCTGAATGGGTACGCTTCACAGATTCCCACCAGTAATCTGCCTCATTACGGAATATAAAGGTGGCGAATGGAACCTTCTGCTCCTCCGTGCATCCCAAGACATCAAATATCTTGGTAATTTGTTTGACCCACATCTCCGCCTTATTCGGATCTAGCTTTCCCTAGAATTCTGGTGGTCCCAACTCTTTGAACTGCTTGGCTATGACAAACCGTGAATTGCTATCATTTCTCCTCAGTATTTTGAACACGAGTCTCCTAAATCGATTTTGCATGAATCGCAAAAACTTCTAAACATTCATCGTTGCTCATCGTCTCGCTTTCAATGGTGTTATTTACAGGAGGAACATTGCCTAGCTGCTGTTGCGTTTCTCCTCATTGGTGAAAGTCTGAGCGTCTCCACGGTCTCATTTACTCCATTTGTTAACATTCTCGGTTGCCATACTCAAATATCGCCATAAAACAAGGGTTAATTAAACAAATTAACATATCACATAAAATCCCTATATTATAATGACCAACAAATAAGCTTAGGTAGGACACACTAGTGAAGGATTTACTCGTCTCTCTCCTCCCAGGTTCATTCCCGATCTCCGCCAGAGATCATATCCCTAAGTTACGATACCAACCTGTGACGCCCCAAAATAGGTATACATCACCCATTCTGAGTTGTCAAATACATGGTACAGAAACAACTACAACTTTATTAATACAATTGTCGTGCAAAATACGACAACACTTAACCTGTGAGTTTAAATACAAATATTATCTTCTAGACAATATCCTCACCTAAATAAGTCCTCATTACAATTATTGATACATAATTTTATAAAAATAGTGAGGACTTCAAAACAACTTCCTAGAACCTTCATTCCATACCCCGACTAGTACTCGCTACAGTCTCGCCTCTTGAGAAGAAAAATGGAACAAAAAGGAAAAGGGTGAGCTCAACTAGCCCAGTAAAGAATATAATGACTAAGATAATATAGAACAAATTATCGTTAGTCTTCAACAGGGAAAAATCTGATAAAATACAATAGACAACAAGTTTCGGATCAATATTCACAGCGGAAATAATAATTCATAGAAGAGTTATGTAGAGAATGGAATCTACTAGTATCTATGAATTTAAAAGTCCATCATCAATATTTTATCCCTGTAACATCAATCAATATACATCTTGAATCAAATATTCATCTTTTGCACTACTGAGCCAAAGATATTCATCGATTAGTCATGTTCATCTCAACACTGTTCATCTTTGCACTACGGGCCAAAGATATTCATCATAAAATCATTAATCTTTGAACTACAGGCTAAAGATATTCAGTTATATCACCATTTAGGACTGAGGATGATGAAAAATATTTTAAAGAAAACGAATCCAGTGAAACAAAAGAACAAATATTAAGGATTCGTATTTCGGTATATCCATGTCCGAAAATACCTCATAAATAATCATAGTGGAATAAAATTCAAGAATGATCAAAACATGGATACAATCAAAGCTAGTATCCATAATAGATATTTTGGACAAAAAATGAAAATTTAATTTTTCTGTGAATAGTGTCGTATACGTGAATAGTAACCCCGACACTGAAAGACAAGAATTTTACAAGAAAAATCTTACCCATACTCCGGCATAATGATATTGAAAGAAATAATATCATTTTAAAAAAAATAATATCCCTTACCTCGAAAGAATAGTACTTCTGGCTGGAATACTGGTATAGTGCTGAAGGAAACTTGCATCGTATAACAACACTCAAAGTATCAAAAGACTCACAAGAATACGCTCAATATATCGAGAGAGAAAGAGAGAGAAAACTTCAGTTTTTGGTGTGATTTTCAATTCTAACCTAAGCACCATATTTATAGGAAAATGCTTAGAACACCAAATTAGAAAATTTAACAAAATATAAATATATTTATATAAATTTTCCTTAGCCCACCTTTTTGGTCTAGACATCAGCCACACATGTGCCAAAAACAACAAAAATGTTTTTCTTGAATAAAATAATTAAAACTTTCAAAAATCAATTATTTCGGAATTTCGAAACTTCAATAATTCATAATAAATAGCCCTTTTGTCAGAAAAATTCGAAATTTATATTTTTTCCATAGGAAATTTCATTATCTACAATTTTGCAGAAGAAAGTTTTTCCAAATTCCAAACAGAAATTGACCGAAATCCACAAATGGGCGATTTTACAAGCTATAATCAAATTTCAGTCAAGAAATGGGGTCCACCGACACACAAAACTTGTGTTTACCATTTATTGAACAAAAATATTCTTTCTCCTCATATACTCATATATCCCACATTCATTGTAAAAATATCACCATTATTATATTATAATAATATAATAAAATATTATTTTATCAGAAAAGATAAAATATCAGTTTTCAACAATTGTCACTTTAAAAATTTTCTCCATCTATATCCACAAAAAATAAATATTTTTCTCATTATAAAAATTAATAATTAATTATTCACAAATAATATTATGTAATTATATTATCGACAACTGAGCAGTTCAAGAAAGAGGTCGCCTTAGGTAAGAATTTATCTCATCGACGTGCAATTAAATAACCTCTCCTTAGACATAACTTTCTAGACATTTCCAATAATGTTATCTAATAATATTATTCAAATAATATGAATTATTGCTTCGATAATAGAAAATACTGTGTAGTGACAATTATTGAAACAACAGTAATATAAATATCAACACAGCAATTATCGAATCAATAAAATAGAATATTGAACAGTAATTATTGTAACAATTATTGAGTAGTGCCTTCTTACGTAAGAATCAATAATTGGTGCAATACTGCAGGTGTCTTCTTGTGTTTTAACCATAGAGTATTTCAACAATATTAACTGTGAATAACTACTTCTGGCCATTTATAAACAACTTATATTTGTGGTTTTCTTCATCCAATCGTTTTCCGTTATGGGGCCCACACAAGGCTGCGCCGTCTTACGAATATTCCCCGACAGTAAGAATATTTTATAATCCCTTACTTATTTGAAATATTTGCGCATTTTACCCATAACTAACCACATTAATCAAATTAACCCTTACTATTTCAAAATAATAAATAGAGGAAATTCAATTTTATTTATAATAAGTTGGGGTCTTACATTTAACGCATAAAGAGAATATAAATGTCAAATAGTTACAATGGTCAAAACATGCTTTAACTGTTGGAACTTTAAAATTTTAACTTTAAAATTTCAAATTTTATTATTTAAGCAATCAATATAAGGAACTTGTTGGGTATATAGTGAAAAAATTGAATCCTTATCCTGCATATTGACCCAATAATACTGCAGAGTAAAGATAAAAATAAAAAAAAAACTATTATAAATGCTCTTACTTCATGGTTATATAAGAAACATAATTTTTTATACAAGAAATATCTTCCCTTGATAAAGATCTACCTCACTATTGCCTCATTTCAAACCCCTAACCAACTTCAAAATGTTTGTATGAATGTGTTCTGTTATTTTTTGAAAAATTATATCAAATATAATCAATTAAAATATGATTTTATGTCGATAAATATTTAATAATTCAATTAAACCTTTATAATGAATCAGACAATTGAGAATTCAACCCTAGTTAGCAATTTGAAGATTGACTAAAGGAAATTGATATTTTCACATGAAAAATATAATATTTTTACATGAGTCTTTTTTACGTATTCGGATTCTCTCCATTTCAAATGAAATAGAGTTCATTTTAAGGTTCAGATTTAAAATTTTTGAATCTAAGACCTAGAAATTATCACCTCATTTAAAAATCACTAACCTAACTCTAGCAATAGTTTAACTTGGTTAATCCAACAAATGTTAACTCTTTTATTTATTTTTTTAGTTACCGATGTAGTTGCATAACGTTACATAAAAAAAATTTAGACGTTATTTTTTTTTTAGTTACAAAAGTTAACTCAAATGTTAACTTATGTAAAAATAATAATAAAAAAAAGAACTACAAAAAAAAAGAAAAAAAATTAAAAAAATTATGGATCCTTAATTATAGGCTATAGGTACCATATATACTTATAAACAACTGCTATATTCGTTTTTAGAATGGTACCATATCTACTTATAAGCAACTGAAGTCAATTTATGTATTTTTTACATAAAAATAAAAGTTTATTGTATTAACTAAGTTAAACTACAGCTAGAATTTAACTAAAAAATAAATAAAAGAGTAACGTTTAAAAAAATAAAGAAAAAAAATAAAAGAAAAAAAATAAAAAATAACGTTTAAATTTTTTTTATGTAACATTATATAACTCTAACGTTGACAACTAAAAAAATAAATAAAAGAGTTAACGATTGTTGTATTAATCAAGTTAGACTATTGCTAGTTAGGTTACTAACTTTTAAATGAGATGACAGTTTTTAGGTATTAGATCCAAGGATTTTAAATCTGGACATCTGAAATGGGGAGAATCTGGATCTCACATGAATGTGAGACTCGTTTATTGTGAAAGAAAATATATGTAAATATCAACTTTTCATATAAAAATATCGATTTCCTTAACTAAAATTACATCCCAGTACTCCTAACATTAGACGACCAACTTCAATCTGTGCGTATGTTAGTGTGTGTTTTCCGTCTTTATTCCTGTTATGTACTTATAGTCTGTGCTCAATTTTGAGGATTTTACCTTTTTTACCCGTTACATAAGGATGTAAAATGAGCAAATAATT
This sequence comes from Panax ginseng, assembly GCA_020205605.1. NCBI lineage: Eukaryota > Viridiplantae > Streptophyta > Magnoliopsida > Apiales > Araliaceae > Panax > Panax ginseng. Next base: position 28,980,752 of record CM035149.1, read on the forward strand.
TTGGTTCAATTCGTATTTGCTCAACTAAAAATTCGATTCGAGCTCGACTCAAAATATAAATGAGTCAAATATGAGCACATTTTAAAGTTCGATAAATTACTCGAACCTCCTTGTTAACGCCAAGTTTTTCGCCGGCGCGTCCAATCACAGAATTCACGCGCTTGAACCTGCACAATAACAGATCACACACGAATCTTGACGGCCTGTGCCGCTGGGGGATAACTTCGGTGTGAGAATAAGTACAGGTCGTTCACAAGGTTTAACAATGGAGGCTAAGTGTTTAGTGCTCAATGAAAGTATTACATCCTAATTGTAACCTTGTCCTTGTATTTATAGTACTCTCATCACCCTAGAATTCTTCTTCGAGTCGGTTTAGGACTCCTAATTATGGTAATTACCATAATTCGGGTCCAACACAATATCCTTAAAAGGTGGAAGTGGAATCCAATCCAAACACTATCTTTGGAGTTACCTTATTCAAATACGGTTAGGACTCCAGACTCTGTGCGCAGGATGGCCCACTGCACATGCCCAACCCAACCGAACTCACCATTGGGTCTGAGCCTAGGCCCAAAGGACTCGAGGACCCGACCCCGAACACCATACACTAAGGTAAGACTCCGGCCCAAAGGACTCGAATGCCGAACCCAAATACCTTCAGCTTCTTCATGGGCTTCGACCTGATGGGCTCATAAACCCCTTCCAGTGTCAGGCCTTCGGCCCACATAAAGGTCAGTAAAACGCTCCCGAACACTCCTTAAATTATAATTTTCTATTGATACTCGGATCATATTCGTTCGAAAAGTTCAAACTTCTCGGACTTAATTTGGAATCGTGCTTGACTCGATAGCTAAATGAGACTCAATTAAACTTTATTTTATACTCGATAAATTTTGTGAACCAAATTTGAATAACTCAATACTCAGATCGACTCGATTCGTTTACACCTTATTAAATAAGATCATTTTATTTAATGGGCAAAATATGTATTATGCCTTCTGAATAAATTTGGATACAAACAGAATAATAACAAAGGTGTCATACATTTTTTATATATCAACTTATAATTTCATGAACATGTAAATCATTTCTTCCTCCTACTTACTAATTAACATCCAAATTATCTTTCTACTTGGATAACTCACATCTCTTTGTAATTATGAGAATGTAGTTATTACTGATGATCATATATTTGAGAAACTATATACATATTTATACAGGAATATAATTCACAATTCTCTTTATTTAAAAATTAAAATGGGTTATTTTCATATCCTTTAAAATTACAAATATATTTATATTTAAAATGGCACAAAGTTACTGTACTTTTCATACATAAGCATAACAACAAAGATGTAAAGAATAAAATTTGTAACATGGTTAATTGATGTTTTAGTTATTGTATTAGAGGTTGATTTTTATTTTAGATATTGATTTTTTTTTGTTACAAAAATATTAGTATACTAAAAAAAATGTTATAAACTAGTCATTACTTAACATTCAGTACACAAAATTGATGATTGTGTTGAATAGACTAACGTTTATAACTGTCATGTGGGTTACTTAAATATGTGATAAGTGGGTGTCTGTTATGTGGAGAGTTAATTGATGTTTTGGTTATTATACAGTTGTACTAAGGGTTTATTTTTATTTTGGTTAGTGAATCTTTTTTTGTTAAAAAGATATATATTATTATACTCAAAATAATGTTATAAACTTGTTATTACTTAATTGACGTGTGAGTTAGTTATTGGTGACGTGCTACATAATATTACAGCATAAATCAGAAAAGGGGAAAAAATTAGAAAAGGAAAAAAAATAGAGTACGATTTTGTCGCGATTCATCTTGGCCATGAATATATGGTTCATTAATTTCTTCTCCGTCAGCAACAATACACATGATATTACACATGACAAAGCGTGTAAGACCCCAACTTTTTATAAATAAAATCAAATTTCCTCTAATTATTATTTTTGATTAATAAGGTGGTAATTTGATATAATATTTTGGTTATGGGTGAAATGTGCAAATTTTGAAAAATAAGCAAGTGGTTATAAAATATTCATTTGTTGTCGGGGAATATTCGTTTGGTCGTGGAATATTTTTTTTATCGGGAATATCCGTACGTCGGAGCAGTCATTTGTAGGCCCCATAACAGAATAAACGGTTGGATGAAGGAAAACGACAAGTATGTGTTTTTATAAATAACGGCGTAGTTATTACTGAATTAACACATTGGATTACTCCGGTGGCTAAAATACGATGTCTGGCGTTGCACTTGCGATGGCATACCGGTATTGCACAGTATTTTGAATTATTGATCCTTACGTAAGAAGGCACTACTCAATAATTGTTACAGTAATTACTGTTCAATATTTTATTTTATTGGTTCAATAATTGCTGCGTTGATATTTTATATTATTGTTGTTCAATAATTGTCACTGCACAATATTTCTATTATCAGATCAATAATTCATATTATTTGAATAATATTATTAGATAGCATTATTGGCAATGTCTAGAAAGTTCTGTCAAGGAGAGGTTAGGTCATCTAATTGCGCGCCAGTAAGGAGAAATCTTTATTGGAAAGCCCCCTTTTTTCTGGGAACTGCCTGGTTGTCATTATTGTGATTCTGTAATATTATTTGTGAATAATTAGTTATTGATTTATATGATAAGAAAATATTTATTTAATGTGAATATAAATGATGAATTTATTTATGCGGTTATAAGTGAATAAATTAATGATGAGGTGTTTTATCAGTATTTGTCGAAATGGAGAACAAAATATGGGATTTTCAAAAAAATTAGTTTATTACTTGATTTTGTAAAATCCACAACTCTTTGTGTATAATGAGTTAAGAGATGAGCCATATATCAAAAGAAAGCCCTAGAAGTAAGCTAACTGTAGAAATTTGAATCACCCAAAATTTCTTTGTGGATATTTCGTGGTGAATTTTTGAATGAAACTGGTCCGAAGGACTAATAGTCCGAAAAATCAGTGTTCTTCAGCTATATTGCGTGAGTTATAAATTTTGATCCGACCGTTGGATCGTTGTGATTTTTGGATATGTTATACATATATGAGTTGAGTATATGTCCACAAATTTTGAACCGTTAAAAATGAACGAATGATTTGTTATGAATTTTAAGAGGTAACTGCTTCTGAAATTAGGGTTATAAATGACTTTGGTGGAAAATTCTAGAATTGAGTGGGCCCCACCTATGGTTGGTGAAGAAATATGTTGAAATTGTAATTCAAATGTGGTGGGAGGGAATAGTAGCAGGTAAAGCCATCGGAGTTCTGTGTCAAGTCTGCTTTCAGCGTCTTAACACATTTTCTATAAATAGAGGGCTAAGTTAGAATTCAAAATCACACCAGAAATAAGTTTTCTCTCTTTCTCTCTCTATATTATCGAGCGTATTCTAGTGAGTATTTTGATACTTTGAGTGTTGTTATACGGTGCAAGTTCCTTCAGCACAATATCCAGTATTCCAGTCAGAAGTACTGTCTTTTTGAGGTAAGGGATATTATTTTCTTCATGAATGATATTATTTTCTTCAATATCATTATCACTACAAGAAAAAGATTTATCAATGACCATAACCGTCAGAGATAGTAATCAATGACCGCATGTGGTTATTTGAAAGGCGTCACAAAAATCTGGTCGCTAAAATGCACATCAGGGACCACTACTATTAGCGACCGTCTTATCCGCGACCGATATAAGCGACCGGAATGACAATCCGGTCACGAAATGAAGTCAAGATGGTCCGTATAGTCAAGTCGACGTGTTCCACGTTCATTGACAGTGTCAATGATCGCGTCATGATCGCCGACATGAAAAAAATAAAATAACAGAATCTTCTTTGTTTTGCATAAATCCCAAAAACCTTGTACTGTTTTGTACTGTTTTATCCCAACACACATACACGACAATATAAACATCCATCGTCCACCATATAACACATACACCAAACTAGTATATAAACCATTCAAAACCATTCAAAACCAATTTGAATAAATATAATAACATTTCAAAACTTGTTTAAGTAACAATATACAAACATCCTAAGAATGAAACAAGTACAAACTTATACTATAACTACAAAACTGATATACAGCAGGTACGTCAAGGATCATCGCCTCCTTGATCACCCTGCAATTAACAAAATAATAAAACAAGTTACAAATATATACTAACTATGTTAATATTGGTATATTACGACAATATATATACAACATATTGATTTTATACCTCATCGTCATTCCCATGTTGTGATGCTGCTGCCGCCGCCACTGCCTTAGCTAACTCCTCAGGATCCAGAGCCCCGGATGCCGCCTTGAGATCGCCGAAGATTTCGATCCGACATATAGCTCTCACACGATCGGTAGGAGTATGAACAATTGGATGGCTCGATGACCATGTAGCCCCTGGTAAGAAGAAAACTGAGCCATGAAGGATGGGCGCCGTCGTTGTCCTTGACCTTTAATGTAGTTCTTCTTCACAACAAACGCCTCTCCAACAACTCTTGATCAATAAAAGCGGACGTGGAGTGTCTTCGTGGATAACGCCATTCAATAAACGCTTATAAGTGTCCTCGTCATCATGTTAACAATAAAATAGTTAAAAATAATTTAATTTCGTAAGAATTGATAAACAAGGTCAAGTTGTTAAAATTTATTACCGCTTATCCTGGATAGCCTCAGCGGAACCATCACGGGTGGTACGCACACATCCAAATACCAATGGATAGGTGACCTTGAGACTCGGAACTCTATACAAAAAAAGCATAATATTACTAAGTAAAAATTAATGTGATATATTTTCTACAATTTAATATGATTGTAAACATATCAAAACTTGTAATTAAATACGCATTACCACAGACAAAGTGATATGTTTAAATTTGTAAAATACTACCGCCCTTGTATGTCCCTTTAGCCTTTTCGCCATCGGGTACACCCGAGGATCCATTCTTGGCGGCGATCTTTCGTCTCTTCACCCAGCTCTCTCATCGTCCATTGGGCACACATCTCAAATTTATATGGATTTGGGTGCACCACTGGGGACTATGCTCGTGCATATAATCTTCTCCCGGCCCGGATGGTCGATCTCGGCATTGTGAAGGGCTTTTTGTCTTTCTTTATTCAAATTATCTTTGTGCGGACATGCGTGACGCCTTGATAATAATATCAGACATCAAGCACGTGCGTCCTCCCATCTATACCGTTTCTGCAAATAAAACAATAATAATAACATTACTAAATAATTATCCTTTTAATATTATATTAATATTATCTGTCATAATTAAAAAAGGATGCCGAAATTCAAATTTCAAACAAAGATCCTTGTGGGCGATAGGTGTTTGCATACGTAATCACAGTGTGTAAGCCAATTTCAGTAAACACAACTGTGATATGCATTTGACGATCTTATTATCTGAAAAATCACTATAATATACAACATCAATTAGCATATATTAAAGCAATTTATATCTAATTTATAATATTTATGAACAATTTTCAAACTTATACTTATAATACTTAAAAAAAATTCGCCAGAGTCTCCCCTACAATATAGACTAGCCACATGCACGACGGCATGCATATATTGACATTTCTAGGCACCCAAGACACAAACCAAGAGAAATATACAAATTTTCAATACAATAAGACCAAAACAATAACGATTGATCGAATGCAAATTAAAGCAGTAAAAAATTCAGACTCATATACATTACCAATATAATATCAATCAAAACATTACCAATATACAATAAATGGAATCTTAAATGCTTATATATAAATGATATATGCGGACGACGACGTCTATTATTGGAGGAGGCGAATCGAATAAGAATCCGATCATCAGGGATTAGTAGGGGCCTTGGGCACTTGATTAGGCCCCCTACCCAAGGCGCTTTTTCTGCTATTTGCTTTAGAAGCCATCTCAGATATTAAATAGTTTAGTACATATACATGATAAATGATATAAACATGTATATATATGAATATAAAATGACAATAAACAAAATTGCATTTAAATAGTTTAGTACATAAACATGATGTTGATATAAACATGTATATATATGAATATAAAATGACAATAAACAAAAATTGCATTTAAATAGTTTAGTACATAAACATGACAATGATATAAAAAACATGTAATGCTAAACATACATTTCATTTGTTCAAGTGTCAATGTCTGATTCAGAATCATCTTGTATACGTGTTGCAGATTCATAACCATCATCTGCTTCAGATTCAGTACTGTCAGATTCAGTCAATAACTCTTCCTCCTCAGTATCAATGTCATCTGACACAAGTATTGACTCAGGATCTAATTCACGTGGTTCATCTCCACCATCTAACTGGATTACTTCATTGTCGTCCTCCACATTTATTATAGTTTGACTATGAAGCATCTGCTCTTGGTAAATCTCCCCATCAACTAATTCTACACGATCACGCTGGCGGAGTATGAATTACAACTTGCCAATCTGTAGGCGGTCTATCCCTTTTTCTAACAGGACTAGGAGTGTAGTATACTTGTACTGTTTGAGTTGGTAAAACAAACGGTTCATTGGAGTACGCAGACCTATGGAGGTCAATATCGACGATTCCATGTCTATCAACACGTATCCCTTTTTCTGAATCAAACCAACGACACTTGAACAAATGAATATGACCCCGACACGTGCTTGCATTTACAACTCTACAATTTCCTCCAACTCCCCATAAAAGGCACGACCAAGCTCATTGTAACAATCTCTTGGACACACACTCCGAGTTCGTTGTTCTTTTCTGGCGCCCATATGCCTTTGTGTGAAATTCACAACCATTTATTTTGTAAGCATTGCGGTGACTTGGTCCTCGTCTGGGCCCATAGCTAGGACTTGTACATTAGTCGAAATCGTTGATCCTCATCAAAGCTTCACAAAACTCCATCTTATTAAATGAAGTCATAGTTAACATGGAGTGTATATATATATACTACGTCTTAAAATTGAACTTACTTTGTCCTTTAGCCAAAGTGCAAAGTTTTTATCCCGATTGATTTGAATATCTTTATTAGTTATGCTTGGGATGCTTCACTTTTAACTCGTCATCGCATAATCTATACCATGTTATAAAAATTAAGATATTGGAATAAATTTTCAACTTAAAAGATAAATTATCAAGTTTACATGTGTACTCACAAATTCGGCCAATCTCCTCACAATTGAGAAGAATGTAAGTAATATGCAAAGATGTAATTCTTGCTCGAGACAGAATATGCACTTCCCTTTTCCATAAGCATGCCCGATAGACCAAATCAGAGAGCCCACCATTTAGTTCAACATTTCCCCATCATCATGTCTCGATACTCGATTGGCCTTTGTCAAGATTTCGTCCAGGAAAATAGTCCGAGACAAACGTAGATATCTCATCGAAACTCGTATGCCTCGTATATATCGAACCCCTCGACATAAGCTCTATTCTTCACCTTTCTCTTAAGGTTTCTCATCACCCCTTCGAAAGGGTACATCCATCTATATTGAATGGACCCCAACACGAGCTTCTTAGGAAAGATGGATTTGCAAATGCTCCATGGAGTCAAAAACCGGTGGGAATATTTTTCCAGCCATTTACACGTGATCTCTATGATGTTCTTCTCAAGTATGTACATGTCCTTCTCATTTAATGATTTTGAACATAAGTCTTTGAAGAAACGACTAAGATCCGCCAAAGCATCCCATATTGGTTTATCAAGCAGATCCCGAAATGTTATAGGCATGAGCCTCTCCATGAACACACATGATGGTCATGACTCTTCATCCTTGCAATTTCCCACCGTAACACACCTTGCAATGTGTTTGACGCAGATCCATCTGGTAGTTTCAGAGACTTAACCCATGTGCACACATCTTCAACTTGCTTTTTGGACAATGTGTACCTTGCATGCGGTTTGACAATCTTACCATTAGGAGATTCGTAAAGTTCTAATCCGAGACGCTTACAAATATCTTTCATGTCCAAACGTGCCTTATCGTTATCTTTTGTCTTCCCCGTAACATTCATCATCACATGTTAAACATATTGTCAAACACATTCTTCTCAATATGCATCATATCTAGATTATGATGAATCAAATTTGTAGACCAATAAGGCGGTTCCCAAAAGATGCTTCTACGAACCCGTTATGAGATTCACCAAACCCATTGATTATGTTTGTGGCATCAACCTTACCAAATGGGATAACAAGCAATCTCTCATCACACGATCTCGCATCTCCGTTCCCGACAATCACGGTGTAGGCATATCATTGTCTACTTTCCCTTTCTCAAGTGTTCTCTATTTCTTGAAAACGGTGATCTACTGGTAAAGAAGGCAAGCGATTGATGACAAATCAAACCAACGAGGCTTTCAACCTTTTGATAGATTAAACGACTTTGTATGCTCCATACAATAACACGGACAAGGCAACTTCCGTGTGTACTCCATCCAACCTAACATACCATAAGTGGGAAGTCACTTATAGTCCACATAACCGCCGCGCCTAAGGTTGAAATTTGTTTTCGTTGCAACATCCCAAGTCAGACTCCATCCTCCCACAATACCTTCAACTCGTCTATAAGAGGTCTCAAGTAAACATCTAAGTTCTTTCCGGGACTCTTAGGACCGGGAACCACGAGTGAAAAGAAACAAGTATGGTCGTTGTTTCATACACATCCAAGGAGGCAAGTTATACTTGAGTAACAATCACAAAGCCAACATGAGTACGGAACAATTTGAGTGGCCAAATGGATTGAAACCATCGGTGGACAATCCAAGCCTCACATTTCTAGGTTCCAATGCAAATCCAGGATGTGCTAAGTTGAAATCTTTCCAAGCCTTCCCATCTCATGGATGATTTAGTTCTCCATCTTTAGTTTGGAGATTTCGCATGCCAACTCATATGTTCAATTTGTTCTTGAAGACATGTACAATCTTTTTAACCGATGTGTTATTGGAAAATACCTTAGAATCTTAAGCGGTATACTTGATTTTTTTTGTAGTCACACCTCTTTATTAGGCCTAAACCGATCATGACTGCAAAACGTGCACCTTGTCATCTGTTCATTTTCCTTATAAAACAACATGCAATCGTTGGGACATGCATCGATCTTTTGGTATCCAAGACCCAACTTCTTCACCATTTTCTTACAAAAGTAATAGTTACTGTGTAATTTCTCACCGTCGAGCAACATACTCTTAATGGCCTTTAAGAGCTACTCAAAACACTCATGGCTCATGTTGTGATCGACCTTGATGATGTTAAGTAATGTCGCCACTTCTGAGATAATGTAGTGTGTTTGGTGCAACCATGCCACAATGGCTCGCTACCCTCGTCTAACAACTTAAAGAAGTCTTTGGCATCGAATTCATAGGTTTTCTCTCGCCTTGCTCCCAATCAAAATCTTTCCCTGCAATATCATGAACCATTTCATTCATACGATAAGTACTTATCGCCGAATTGTGTACTTGTGTGATGCCACCATCTCTTCTCTGCCCATGTGCCCACCAGCTTTCTTCGTAATTTCTCATGAACCCAGAAACAAGTAAATGATAGTTTACCATGTCTCTGTCCATATAATTTACATTCTTACACTTCAAACATGGACATCGTGTCATGACTTACCATTCATACATTCCGGGTGACTATACGATACTCTAAAAACACTTGGCAACCAAATTTAAATTCAACAGAAGATTTATCTGGGCACTTGACTTTCGTCGTGCCATCCAACTACGGTCTGAATAGAGGTCCATGATTCCACGGTACCTACTACAGACAACATTATAAATGTTAACATATGACTTGAGCATACTTGTAACCATATGACTTGAGCATACTTGTAAGCATGCATATGATTAACATTTAAGAATACTTCTAAGCATATAACTTAAGCATACTTGTAAGCATATGACTTGAGCATACTTGTAATCATATGACTTGAGCATACTTGTAAGCATATGAATGACATTTAAGCATACTTGTAAGCATATGACTTGAGAGCATACTTTTGTAGTTTTATTCTTGTATACATAAGTGTTAAATACCCTTGTTTTTCTGTTATAGCCAAAATAGTCTCTTTATTGACCAAGTGAATCTAGTTACCTTCTCTCTGTCAGACTAACAGTTCCCTAAGATCGCCTATTTTGGCTTAATGACCCCAATAGCTTACCATGCTAACAACTAAGCTTGGCTTGGGCCTGTGAGGCTTGGCTAAGCTTGGTGTGGCCTCGTGTGGCCTCATGCATGTGCAAGCCCGATCCATCACTCCAACATCCCTTAATAGATCCTAACTTGATTTTCTTAGTAGCTTTGGTCATTGCAATGATTAGGAATCATCACAAGCATGAGTTAGCAATTTTATATGAGTTCATTATAGTCTTATAAGATCGGGCACTAAAGGTCACCCAAAAGCAATCCACTTTTGGACTTAAAATATGACTTTTCACAAGTTTAATGCTCAAAACAGTTTAGGCTTGGTTTCTTTAGCTTGTGTAGCTTACTTATGTCATATTATGACTATTGAAACTTGCCCACATGGTCCAAGTATGGGAATTTATACTTAAGTCTTAGTTGCCACTTAAAGCTTACTTTTCATGGCTTTTAAACATGAAATTTGGTCAATACACAACATGGACCATAACTAAGTTAAGGAACACCTTTTAAATGATATGTGTAGACAATATAGGGACTCCATAATTGTCTTAAAACTTTAGTTGCAAAAATTTGATATAATAGTTCTCATATAGGCATAGATTTGACTATAATTTCATAAACAATCCACATGTAGGAAAAAGAAACCTTTAGGCATTCAAACAATTTTAAAATCATGATAATAAAATTACCCTATATCCATTATCATGCTTGTATCATAGCTAACTTCTTCACATCCAAAACGGTTCATACAAGGTACTTTAGGCATGATTAAGTACTAAATTATACTAATAAGGTCCCCAAGCCTTCCATTATAAATATTATTACATCAAATAATTGCCATAAATATCAATACCTATAATATGATGGCTATACAAATTGACTAAAAATAAAAGAAGAAATAGAGCAAACAAACTTATCGACGTAGAGTCTCATTGATAAAGCTATTGTTGAGTATACACTTTTTGAAAGCCCCTTTCCTAGAACCTCTTTATAATCGCAAATTACATCACATAAATCGATTGAGGAAAAGCGTTATAATGCAATGACTCAACTCAATCACAATGAACACATAATGATAATATCGTAAATGATAACAATTCAAAAGTTTCATTGAACAATACCACGAGATTCCTAATCGCTAAAATACCCTTAGACTCAATGTTAGTGGTTTGACATTTATTAATGTAAGTGCAACTAATTCAATTCGATATCATCTCCTCTTCTTTAAAAGTATATAGCATTGGTCCTTGCGCCACAATTATATAGACCAACTCACCCCTAGCGTGTGACCTAGGAATAACCCAAATACAGTACATTAGAAATCAACAAGCCATTGGGTGGGAAATAAATGCTTAAGCATAAATTTTGTCAATCCCAATTATCCTCCTACCCTACCCAACAAGATTTGGACCACAAAGATATCTCTGATGAGGTATGAAATCTATAATAATTCCAAGTGTCAAACACAAATACCAACTCATGAACCACAAATACCAACATTATACAAAAAATATTAACATTAGAGACTAACGATTAAACTAACATTATACAAAAAATATTAACATTAGAGACTAACATTATACAAAATAATTCCAAGTGCCAAACACAAATACCAACTCATAAACCACAAATACCAACATTATACAAAAAATATTAACATTAGAGACTAACCCATTAAACTAACATTATACAAAAAAATATTAACATTAGAGACTAACATTATACAAAATAATTCCAAGTGCCAAACACAAATACCAACATTATACAAAAAATATTAACATTAGAGACTAACCCATTATACTAACATTGGAGACTAATACATTCAATCAAACATTTGAACCACATAAATTAACAAATAATCGATTCAATCGAAATCCACAAGCTCTGATGAAATCAAAAGAAGAAGAAAAACCCAAATATTCAAACATAACATAAACACACACACACACACACACACATATATATATATATATATATATATCAAATATTTGTTATATAATTTGGTACCTAACACCAATTGAAGGAGAAAAGCCAACCCAATCGCGCGACAGCAACAAGATTTCTTCTTCTCCCTCTTTCCCCTTCTTCCTCGTCTCCCTATTCTTGGCCTCTCCTTCTCTTTTTTTCCTTTTCGATTCGAGCCATCACGAAATAAAGACCGTTAGATTAAAAAGATCAATGATCGTTATCAAATGATCGTGACGCGGTGCGCCGATTTTATTTTAATGACATGGACTTATCAATGATCGCATGATTATAAGTGGTCGAAAAAACTACGCTACCAACATTTCACCGCCAATTTTGGGTGGGAAATTTGTTATGGCGACCGATCAAATGACCGATTTAATCATGGATATAAAATAAATGACGGAATATAATATGGTCACCGATATCGGTCATTATTAAGACTATCAACGAATCGGATATGCCGTCACCGATATAATTGGTCATTGATAGGTCTTTTTTTGTAGTGTATGCCGAAATATTGATCTCAAGTTTTTATCAAATTTGGAACTTTTGTGTGGGGTTACTTATTCACGATCGATTTATTATTCACAAATACGGTACTATTCAATTCGAAAAATAAAATTTTTCTTTTCTTCCAGATATCTTTTATGGTTACTATCTTTGATTGTATCCATGTTTTGATCTTTATTTGTGAATTCTACTTCACACTTGGTTATTATGGAGTATTGTTGAATTTGGATAAATCAAATACTTAATCCCTAATATTTGTCCTTCCGCCTTCATCGGATTCGTTTTTCTAAAATGTTTTCATCATCCTCGATCCTTAATGGTGATATTTGATGAATATCTTTGGTTCAGTAGTAGCAAAAGATGAATGATTAATTGATGAATATCTTTGCCCGTAGCAAAAAATGATGAAGCAGTGTTGAGATGAACATGACCAATTGATGATATAAATGAATATCTTTGGCCCGTAGTGCAAAGATGAGCAGTGTTGAGATGAACATGACCTACTGGTGATACAAATGAATATCTATGGCTGTAGTGCAAAGATGAATATTTGATTCAAGATATATTGATTGTTATTACTGGGGATAAAATATTGATGATGGACTTTTAAATCTTAGAAGATAGTAGAACTCATTTCTTCTCTGACTTTCTCTTACAATGGATTCTTTATTTCATTGCATTTGTTGATCTAAAACTTGTTGTCTATTATATTCTATCAGATTTTTCCCTGTTGAGAACTAATGATAATTTGTTGTATATTATCTTAGTCATAATATTCTTTACTGGGCTAGTTGAGCTCATCATTTTCCTTGTTGTTCCATTTTTCTTCTCAGGAGGTGAGAATATAGCAGGGACTAGCCGGGGTATGGAGTGATGATTGAAGATAGTTATTTTAGTAGTCCTCACTATTTTGTAAAATAGTATTTCAATGAATGTATTGAGGACTTATTTGGGTGTAGATATTGTCTAGAAGACAATATTTGTATTTAAACTCACAGTATGTGTTGTCGTATTTTGCACGACAATTGTAATAGTGAAGTTATAGTTTTCTTTCTGTACCATGTATTTTGGCGACTCAGAATGGGTGTTGTATACCTATTTTGGGGGCGTCACAGTTGGTATCAGAGCTTAGGGATACGGTCTCTGGCGGAGATCGGGGAATAGAACTAGGAGGGGAGAGATGAGTAAACCCTTAGCTAGTGTGTCCTACCTAAGCTTATTTGTTGGTTAGTCAGAGTATAGGGATATTATGTGGTATGTTAATTTGTTTAATTAACCCTTATTTTATGACAGTATTTAAGAATGGCAGCTAAGAATGTTAACAATGGAGTGTATGAGACTGTGGAGACACCTTTAGTTACAAACCAGGAGAACGTGGAACAGGAAGGTAATATTCCTCCTGTAAACAACACGATTGAACAAACGATGAATGATGGGTTGTTTAAAAGCTTTTTGCAGCTCATGCAAAAACAGAAGAGGGAGACTCGTGTACAGAATACGGGTGGAAATGATAGCAACGCGCGGTTTGTCACAGCCAAGCAGTTCAAAGAGTTGGGATCACCTAAGTTCATTGGAAAGCCGGATCCAATCAAGGCGGAAACGTGGGTCAAGCAAATTACCAAGATATTTAATGTCTTGGGATGCACGGAGGAATAGAAGGTTCCATTCGCCACCTTTATGTTCCGTGGTGAGGCAGATTACTGGTGGGAATCTGTGAAGCGTACCCAGCCAACCACACTCAGTATGTCTTGGGAAACGTTTCAGAAACTGTTCAATGACAAGTACTTTCCTGAAAGTATTCGTCTTATAAAAGAGGTAGAGTTCATTAGACTGGAGCAGAACAACATGGCGGTGTCCCAGTACGAGGCCAAGTTCGCGGAGTTATCCAGGTTTGCACCTCATTTGGTAGAGACTGAGGAATGAATGACGCGAATATTTCTGCGAGGTTTGAAACTCGAAATACGTCAATACCTCATTTCTCATAAACTTTGTTTATATTCAGATGTAGTGAATAGGGCTCAGTTATTGGAGCGCGATAATGAGCCAGCTCAACCGAAGAATAACGACCTACAACTCGATGATAATCGTACCGATGGCAACGATCATCGGGACAATGATAATCATCGTGGAGGAAATTATCATGCCAGAAATGGTAACCACTTCGGTGGTAATCATGGCCAAGATAATAGAAGAAATAATTCAAGTGGAAAGTTCAAGAAGAGAAGATTTAACGATGACGGAAGGCGTCAGTGAAGACCAAACAACAATTCTAGGGGAGGAGAAAGACCGCCAGTTAGATGCTACAGATGCGGAGAGGAGGGACATATAAGGCCAAACTGTTCAAAGCCTTCCAAGGTATGTTTTAGTTGTGGAAAAGACGGTCACATAGCTCGATTTTGTCCTGTAGCGAAATCAAGTCCAGCTGGGACAGTGGCACCAAAGGAAGATACGAACAAAAACGAAGTTGACGGTTTCTAGAAGAACGTTTGTCGTGACTGCCCAAAACGCTAGGAACCCGAACGAAGGTATCACGAGTTAGTTAATTATAAATTCTTGTGAAGTTTATACCTTACTAGATATCGGTTCTACCCATTCTTTTATCTCTCCTACTTGTGCTCAACGTTTAAACTTGACTCCGGAGAAATTAGACTTTGACCTATCTGTGGAAACTCCATTAGGAGAAACTTTCGTCACATCCACTGTTTATAAATTTTGTTTGATCCAAGTTGGCACCATCACATTACCTGTTGATCTTATCTCTTTAAAGATACTTGTTTTGATGTGATTTTAGGGATTGATTGGTTAACTACTCATCATGACAAATTGATTTCTTTCATAAGGTTGTTAGTTTTCATATTCCTAAGCAACCTATTATTCGAATTCAAGCAACCAAACCATTGAAGTCAAACACTTTCATATCAATCCATAAAGTCATTCATTTATTGAAAAAATAGATGTCAAATTTTCTTAGCCCATGTTATGGACTTGAAAAAAAATATATATATACGTCAGATTTGAATGATATTTCTGTTGTTAGTAAATTTCCTGACGTATTTCCTAAAGAATTTCCTGGCTTACTCCCAGAGTGTGATATTGAATTTTGTATCATCTTTGAATTCGGTACAAAACCCACTTCTAAAATCTCATATCGAATGGCTCCTATTGAACTTCAAGAGTTAAAAACCCAACTATAGAAGTTGATAACCGAGCCTCTATCTGGTGACTTCCTTTATGGAATGCACGAAGCGAATCTCTCGTAGTAGGACGCGCCATATTAAATGCGATAAGAAATCGATAGGTGCCATTGTGACGTGCTATCCAAGATTGGGATATGAGTCACAGTTGAGAGCAACTTAAGTCAGTAATAGAAATATCTAGCTTTCTAGGCTTAGTTAGTTACTATCGGAGATTCGTGGAAGGATTTTCTCGAATCGTTACTCCATTAACTCAGCTGACTCGAAAAGATATAAAATTCGTATGGAGCGAGGAATGCGAGAAGATTTTCCAAGAACTCAAGAGGAGACTCATTTCGGCACATGTTCTGACTATACCATCCTGGAAAAGCGAACGTGGTAGCTGACGCGTTGAGTAGAAGATCATACGCGAATACGAGTGTGATGTTTATAACACAAAGACCCATTTTGTACAATTTACAAATGATAGAGATAGAGTTGAAGACTCTAGGAACTCACGTGATGATATACGAGTAGAATCGACTTTAATCGATAACGTTAAAGCCGCTCAAGCTACAGACCTGGAGCTGATGAATATAAAGAAGAAGGTGCAAGAAGGCGTTATTCTAGAAGTAAGAGTTGATGAAGAGAAAAAAGCTCAAACCTTCGATTTATTTGAAATCCTCGATCGAGTAGGAACTGTGGCCTATAGACTCGCCTTAACGCTAAGTATGTCGCGTGTTCATAATATTTTTTTTACGTATCGATGTTACGTAAATATGTGGACGACCCGAATCATATTATTGTGTTAGAACCAGACGAGATAACTGAAGATTTAACGTACGAGGAGGTACCTGTTAAGATCTTGGATAGGAAAGAGCATGTCCTACGCACCAAGGTTATACCAAAAGTTAAAGTTTTGTGGAGAAACCATGCTATTGAGGAAATGACATGGGAGTTGGAATCAAAAATGAAAACGAGGTACCCTCATCTTTTCGAAACACCAGGTACGTACGTCAATTTTGAGGACGAAATTTCATAAGGAGGGGAGGTTGTAAGACCCCAACTTTTTATAAATAAAATCAAATTTCCTCTAATTATTATTTTTGATTAATAAGGTGGTAATTTGATATAATGTTTTGGCTATGGGTGAAATGTGCAAATTTTGCAAAATAAGCAAGTGGTTATAAAATATTCATTTGTTGTCGGGGAATATTCGTTTGGTCGTGGAATATTTTTTTATCGGGGAATATTAAAGACGTCGGAGCAAATCATTTGTAGGCCCCATAACAGAATAAACGGTTGGATGAAGGAAAACGACAAGTATGTGTTTTTATAAATAACGGCGTAGTTATTACTGATTAACATCGTTGGATTACACGGTGGCTAAAATACGATGAATACGCACGTTGTTGCACGCGATGAAAGATTACGGTATTGCGACAAAGATTTTGAATTATTGATCCTTACGTAAGAAGGCACTACTCAATAATTGTTACGAGTAATTATCGCTCAATATTTTATTTTATTGGTTCAATAATTGTTTGTGTTGATATTTTATATTATTGTTGTTCAATAATTGTCACCGCATGAGATTTCTATTATCGATCAATAATTCATATTATTTGAATAATATTATTAGATAGCATTATTGGCAATGTCTAGAAAGTTTCATCAAGGAGAGGTTAGGTCATCTAATCAATTGCCTTGCGAAGAAGGAGAAATCTTTATTGAAAGCCCCTCTTTTCACGAGGAATCGCTGGTTGTCATTATTGTGATTCTGTAATATTATTTGTGAATAATTAGTTATTGATTTATATGATAAGAAAATATTTATTTGATGTGGATATAAATGATGGATTTATTTATGTGGTTATAAGTGAAGGAATTAATGATGAGGTGTTTTATCAGTATTTGTCGAAATGGAGAACAAAATATGGGATTTTCAAAAAAATTAGTTTATTACTTAATTTTGTAAAATCTATAACTCTTTGTGTATAATGAGTTAAGAGATGAGCCATATATCAAAAGAAAGCCCTAGAAGTAAGCTAACTGTAGAAATTTGAATCACCCAAAAATTCTTTGTGGATATTTTGTGGTGAATTTTTGAATGAAACTGGTCCGAAGGACTAATAGTCCGAAAAATTAGTGTTCTTCAGCTATATTGCGTGAATTATAAATTTTGATCCGACCGTTGGATCGTTGTGATTTTTGGATATGTTATACATATATGAGTTGAGTATATGTCCACAAAATTTGAACCGTTAAAAATGAACGAATGATTTGTTATGAATTTTAAGAGATAACTGCTTCTGAAATTAGGGTTATAAATAATTTTGGTGGAAAATTCTAGAATTGAGTAGGCCCCACCTATGGTTGGTGAAGAAATGTGCTGAAATTGTAATTCAAATGTGGTGGGTGAGAATAGTAATAGGTAAAGCCATCGGAGTTCTGTGTCAAGTCTCGCTTCTACACGTCTTAACATTTTCCTATAAATAAAGGGCTAAGTTAGAATTGAAAATCACACCAGAAACAAGTTTTCTCTCTTTCTCTCTCTATATTATCAAGCGTATTCTAGTGAGTATTTTGATACTTTGAGAGTTGTTGCTATGGTGCAAGTTCCTTCAAAGACTATATCCGAAGATTCGGTCAAAATCTTGTCTTTTTTGAGGTAAGGGATATTATTTTCTTCATGAATGATATTATTTTCTTCAATATCATTATGCCGAAATATTGATCTGAAGTTTTTATCAAATTTGAAACTTTTTGTGTCGGGGTTACTATTCACGTATACGGCACTATTCACGTATACGACACTATTCACAAATACAGTACTATTCACCCAAAAAATAAAATTTTCTCTTTTTCTTCTAGATATCTTTTATGGTTACTATCTTTGAATGTATCCATATTTTGATCTTTATTTGTGAATTCTACTTCACACTTGGTTATTATGGAGTATTGTTGAATTTGGATAAACCGAAATACGAATCCCTAATATTTGTCATTCTGTCTTACTGGATTCGTTCTCTAAAATGTTTTTCATCATCCTCAGTCCTTAATGGTGATACTTGATGAATATCTTTGGCCTGTAGTGCAAATATGAATGATTAATTGATGAATATCTTTGGCCCGTAGTGCAAAGATGAACAAGTGTTGAGATGAACATGACCAACTAATGATATAAATGAATATCTTTGGCCCGTAGTGCAAAGATGAACAGGTGTTGAGATGAACATGACTTACTGGTGATACAAATGAATATATTTGGCCTGTAGTGCAAAGATGAATATTTGATTCAAGATATATTGATTGTTGTTACAGGGATAAAATATTGATGATGGACTTTTAAATCTTAGAAGATAGTAGAACTCATTCTCTACTTGACTCTTCTAATGAATTGTTGTTTCCGCTGTATTTGTTGATCTAAAACTTGTTGTCTATTATATTCTATCAAATTTTTTCCTGTTGAGGACTAATGATAATTTGTTGTATATTATCTTAGTCATAATATTCTTTACTGGGCTAGTTAAGCTCACCATTTTCCTTGTTGTTCCATTTTTCTTCTCAGGAGGTGAGAATATAGTAGGGACTAGCCGGGGTATGGAGTAATGATTGAAGATAGTTATTTTAGTAGTCCTCGCTATTTTGTAAAATAGTATTTCAATGAATGTATTGAGGACTTATTTGGGTGTAGATATTGTCTAGAAGACAATATTTGTATTTAAACTCACAGTATGTGTTGTCGTATTTTGCATGACAATTGTAATAGTGAAGTTATAGTTTTATTTCTGTACCATGTATTTTGGCGATTCAGAATGGGTGTTGTATACCTATTTTGGGGGCGTTACAAAGCGTGTCATATCACCAATAATTAACTCATATATTAGCTTTTTTTCACTCACCTGATATGCATAGTTCAGCACTTCTGGCCAATTTTTGGACGGAATGTTAACTAATGACTAGTTTGTAATATTTTTTTAGTAATGTCATTTTAACAAAAAAATATTTAGTAACAAAAATAAAAATTGATCGCTAATACAGTAACCAAAACATCAATTAATCTTCTACGTAACAGGAACTCACCTGACATAAAAACTTTATATGAATATGAAAATTGGACATGAGTGTATTTGAATTTTACTTATTTATATTTTGACCCCAATGATGAGTAAAAGTACAAATAGGTAACCCCACATGCGACATGACCGTTGTTAAACGTTAGTTTATTTAACACTTCCATCAATTTTTTGGATGAAATATTAAGTAATGATAGTTTAATTTTTGCATGAAATGTTAAATAAAGACTAGTTTATAAATTTTTTTGAGTATAATAATATATTATTAATAAAAAAATTAATAATCATAATAAAAATTGACGCGTAATATAATAATTAAAATACCAATTAACACATTTATAACATGCAGTTAGAAAATAAAGGAAAAAAAACATAACATACAATTATGAGTTTTTTAAGGGCGACATTCTAGTGATATATTTTTTTTGATTTTTTTATTAACTCCTAAAAAATGTATAATATCTATTTTTTATATGTATTTAAATTAGACCTAAAATACTGTTTTGAGAGTTAATAAAAAAAAATCCAAAAAAAAAATGTCCTACAATTTTACAAAACCAATGTCCCAATAGACTTGTTGTACAATTATTTGGGACTGAAGGACTAGTTAACTAACAGGTAACGAACAAACTCTACAATGGCGGATCTGGCGCGACGGCTGCATTACAAAAATGGCGAAAAATTCCTGTCCGTACACCATCAGCAAGCTTCGCCTTACTCCCGCACTTCTCTCTTTCTCTCTCCTCCTCCACACATTTTCCCCTTCTCTTCATTCTCAGCATCCATTCTCTCTCTTTCGCCATGGGAGACCAACGATTAGGGGACGATGACAAAAACGCACTCGCTGCGTTGGAAAACGCGCCTCCGCCCTGCAATAAGGGCGTCCAATCCTATAGCCACCAGCTCCGCACAAACACCGGCACCCACATCAAGCGGCACACCGCTCAATTCCCCAAGCAATCCCAAGACGACACCGCAATCCCTAACAATGTCGACGGATTCTCTGATTCAGACGATGAGTTCTACCCTTACGCCACCACAATTGAAGGAGGAGACCCCTCCGCCACCGTCATTGGCGGCAGCGGGCACTATGAGTACTCCCTGGAGGATGGACAATTCTTACCAGAGTTTATGGGAAATGATAGTAACGCGCCTGAGATTTTAAGGCCCCGAGGCGCGCCGCCGTCCACCCGAACCGTCCACCGTACATTGAGCTGAGGCCGCACCCGCTTAGGGAGACTCAGGTGGGGACATTTTGAGGACTATTGCATGTACGGAGACGCAGCTGTGGGCGGGTCAGGAGTCTGGGGTTCGGGTATGGAACTTAAAGGATGCGTATGAACCAGGGATTGGAATTGGGGGTAGGGCTCGGAGAGGGGATGAGGATGCGTCGCCGTTTTATGAATCTGTCACCACTTCGCCCGCCATGTGTTTGATGATTGATCGTGGGAGTAAATTGGTTTGGAGTGGGCACAAAGATGGAAAGATTAAGTCTTGGAAGATGGATGAGGCCATGGGTGATACTCCTTTCGAGGAAAGGCTGTCGTGGCAGGCTCATCGCGGTCCTGTTTCTTCTATGGTGATTTCTTCTTATGGTAAATTTATTCTCCAAAATGGCAATCAATTAGAAAGGCATATGAAAACATAGAAAAAAATAGAAAAAAAATTCCATAACCAATTAGTTTTTCATATAATTTTACTTGATATCAGTTTAATTAAGGGAATTTACTTTCTTTATATGAACCGAGGAAAATGCATATTATTTGTCCATGAAATTAGAAAGATATATAGTGTCAGCCAATATAATCCCTAGTTATCTGAAATCTGTTTGGATTGAAGGTTTCTGCCCA
The DNA here is from genome assembly GCA_020205605.1 of Panax ginseng. Taxonomy (NCBI): domain Eukaryota; kingdom Viridiplantae; phylum Streptophyta; class Magnoliopsida; order Apiales; family Araliaceae; genus Panax; species Panax ginseng. Next base: position 29,002,532 of record CM035149.1, read on the forward strand.
AAGGTCTGTAATCAGAGTTACAAGAGCAAACCGGCTATTAGTATTTGTATATCCAAACATGGTTACCATTTCTTTATATATTGTGTTTCCAAACATTTCTTTGTTTTGTAACCTTAAGTTGCATAAATATCAATATTTTAACTTTTAGTATTAGATTTTCAAATATCACATTTGTACTAAATACTTTGTAGGACAAACAACTTGTTCATACAACTTCAAATCTTTTCCAAAATTAAGTTTTATTGCATTTAGATTTCAAGAGAATTCCCAAATTTAAACATCCATATAAAGCTACCCATAGCTTACCACATTTTAGCCTATTTAGTATACATCGCATTCCGGTGTTGATTACACAAACTGAACTAATGGCATTTCCATTGTTTACCCTCTTCCTCTTGGCTCCTCAGCAGTTGGCTATCTGCCAAATGGAAGGCATAGTTGGGTGTAAATTTATTTCTAGCAAATGGTCTGGAAATGAACTCAAGACCTTATCCTAACAAATTGTTGAACATCACTGCAATTTCAGTTCCTCTGGTTCTAAATTTCTTTAGAAGCAGACTACTAAGAAGAAACTGCTGTGGTCCTTGGTGGAAAATTCCTCATGCCGTAATTTATTACTCCTTCCGTCCCGTATTAAACTTCCTAATTGATTTCGGCACGCTAATTAATAATATATTTTTTTACCTAAATTGTCCTTCTAAATTACTCCCTCCGTCCCTAATTATTTGACGTTTTAGAGTTTTTCATTTGTCCCTAACTATTTGACGTTTGTTCAAATCTAGGAGAATTAATGACAATTTTTTCTAAATTACCCCTCATTAAACTCTCTCTCCTTATCCCAACAAAAGATTTAAGGGTATTATAGACAATTGAGTACTATATTTAATGCTTTCTAATCATTATCTTAATTCTTGTACCCACATCTAAAACGTCAAATAATTAGGGATGGAGGGAGTACTTTTTAATTGAAGTATTCATTCACTTTTTTTATACCCAACATTAATTATTCTTTGCTAGTTCCCACATGAATCATTTTTCTAATTATTTTTATTGTTATTCTCACATTCCAATAAGTATATTTCTCTCTCCAAACCCACCCACTAATTACATGCATATCTCCATGCATGCAAACTGTCTACCTTTGTTGGTATTAATTTCTAGCTACTTTATCATTTTTGTTGTTATTCTCACATTAAATAGAAGAGATGTTATAATGATAATATGAGAGAGAAAGTAGTATAACAATACATCACTTCCCAATGTAAACCTTTTATCATTTCTTAAGTTTTCAACAAAAGTTGACTAAAAAAATTATGAGGGTGTAAGTAGAAAAATAAGATAAAAATAATTATTAATGTAGAAATAGGACATTTATTGTGGAACATCCTAAAAAGGAAATTAGGACATTTAATACGGAACGGAAGGAGTATAATTGTAGTCTAGCAGATGATTATATAATGCTTAAATCTTACTACCTCCATTCCATAATAACTGTCTTTTTAGAAGAAAAAATTTGTTCCAATTTATTTGTCGTTTACAACTTTCTAGGAGAATAAATTATTTATTTTCCTATGTTACCCCTAACTTTTCTCATTGTCCCAAGAAATTTTCTCAAATTTCGGCAAAACCAAACAGGGGAAAGTACCTTTTTGAATATATATATTCTGCGTCAAATTTAGATGTTATATTGGAGTCCTATAGTTCCATAAGTTGTCACGTTATCAAATTATTTCTACATAACTTCCTGTTTCTATTTATTAGTATCACAAGCATGTTAAGAGTTGAAGGTCAATCTGCCACATCTATGTTAAAACCTACGAATATGGGTTGTGCTGGATCACATCCTGTTAGCTCCATCCACAAAACAATCTTAAAACAGTTTATGCTGCCAAATTGTCATTTTCTCTGTATAATGATATTGTATTAGGCAGTAGTTTACCTGTTTTTTATTTTTTATTTTATTTATGTTATTTTTCTTCTATTATTTTGGTATGACTACAACAAATGTGCACAAAATAATAATGGATGTCTTGTAAAAACTTTTTTACATCACTAGTTCAAATTAATCCTAAGCAATTTTAAATTTGTATTGCTTGAATTCAGGTGATTTATGGTCAGGTTCTGATGGCGGTGTTATTAAGGTCTGGCCATGGGAAGCTATTGAAAAATCTCTCTCTCTATCACCAGAGGAAAGGCACATGGCTGCTTTACTAGTGGAGAGGTCATTCATTGACCTCAGGAGTCAAGTAACAGTGAATGGTGTCTGTAATATATCTTCTCAAGATGTTAAGAATTTGTTGACTGATAATGTTAGAGCTAAAGTTTGGGCATCTTCATCCTTATCCTTCTCGCTCTGGTACATAAACACTTTACACATTTTCCACAAATTGATGTGTTAGTATATGGTTGACAACATTAACAGTTAATCCATCTTATCAAAAATTTATGATGATTTTCTTTTTCAATATTTGGTTTACCATTTCAAATGTAAGTTTAAGAATATGAAGCATAAAAATCTAGTTGCCTTGTCGCGTGTGGATTGTGAGAGAAATTTCAAATTAATTTGACAGTCCTAATTATCCTGATAGTTGGTGAACTGCAGGGATGCTCGTACCAGGGAACTTTTGAAAGTCTATAATGTAGATGGTCATATTGAGAATAGAGTCGATATGCCATCAGTGCAAGACCAAGCAGTTGAAGATGATATGAATGTGAAGTTTGTTTCCAAATCAAAAAAGGAAAAATCCCAAGGAAGCTTTTTGCAACGGTCACGTAATGCTATTAAGGGAGCTGCAGGTGCTGTTCGTCGAGCTGCAACAAAGAGCTCTGTGGATGATGCTAAAAAAACAGAAGCGCTAGTGCTTGCCACTGATGGAATGGTTTATAGTGGATGTTCAAATGGCTTAATTGTGCAGTGGGATGGAAATGGTGTTCGTTTGCAAGATTTCCATCATCATCCTTGTGCAGTACTATGCTTTTGCACTTTTGGGTCACGTATATGGGTTGGCTACGTGAGTGGTATGGTTCAGGTGCTGGATCTTGAGGGAAAACTGATTGCAGGTTGGGTTGCTCATAATGGCCCTGTTATAAAACTGGTAGCTGGAAATGGTTATGTTTTTAGCTTGGCTACCCATGGTGGTATACGTGGATGGACCATTGCATCTCCTGGCCCTATTGATCAGATTATACGATCAGAATTGGCCAAGAAAGAACTAATTTATACAAGAAAAGAAAATATTAAAATTTTAGTTGGAACCTGGAACGTCGGTCAAGGAAAATCTTCTCAGGATGCGCTTATGTCGTGGGTGGGTTCTGCATTATCAGATGTTGACATTCTTGTTGTTGGGTTGCAAGAAGTGGAAATGGGCGCCGGCTTTCTTGCCATGTCTGCAGCTAAAGAAACTGTGAGATTTTACAGACTAAAATTACACTTGTTGAAATTCTCTATCAAAAGAATCTTAATTCATTTACATCTGTGGTCAAATAATCAGGTCATTTTTTAGTTGCAACGAAAAAGGAAAAATCCAGTAGCAATTAATAGCTTGAGTCAGTTGAACATTTTTAACTAGATTGACTAGTTTGTTATCAGCAGGAAATTCTTTGGGATTCTTGAAACCTTGCTTGATATGTAAAAGATGAACAACTCTTTGGTTAAAATTATCTGCATTAAGTGTCATGTTTACCACATTGTGCTTAATATTATTCTTTAACTGATATAACAATTTTTAATTTTGGCATGAATCCAATTTCAGTTGAGTCTTGATGTGTGATTCTTTATACTTTATCATTCCATTAAAAACATGAAATCTGAATTCAATTTGTTTTCATAAAACTTGATCTATTCACAAAATTCAGTATTAGCTCATAGATTTTTCAAATTACGGTGAGAACTTTATAGCAAGCTCGCTTCAATTTTCTATTGTTTTAGGAGTTGTTGTAACATTTCATATTACAAATATTCAGGTAACAAATTTATTACTGTTGAAAGAAGAAATTTCGAAGCTTCAGTTGTATTGATTCGTCTAGGTTTTTGGTTAGAAACGAATAGGAGTGGCATGACATCTGAAGTTTTTGCCAACATAAATTGGCATAATTCTGGTTTATGATAACTTCCTTATAGTAATGTTACGGAACTGAAAAAGAATACAATTGAATCTCTCTTCTTCTCTCTTCATTCCCCTCTCTGCAACGTTGTTTACCTGATTTTTTATTCTATTCACATCTTGAGTCAAATGTAGGTAGGACTTGAAGGGAGTTCTATTGGGCAATGGTGGCAGGACGCAATCGGAAAGGCATTGGATGAAGTTGATACTTTTGAACGTGTAGGATCTAGGCAGCTGGCAGGCTTGCTCATTGCTATCTGGTAAGTACTTATCATGGAAAGATCCTAGTCTAATTTCACTTTTATGCCGGGGACTAAAAACGCTTACTACACAAACAATAAGCCTCTCACTTCTGCAGTTCTTCTTAACTACTTTTGGAAGTCATTGTTTTCCTGCATAATAAATCTCCCATGGGATGCTAGCTATTTACATTTCTTCATCTGTTGTGCTATGGTTGATATTCATCATCCAGGGTACGGAAGAGTCTTAGAACATACGTGGGGGACCTTGATGCTGGAGCTGTTGCATGTGGTTTAGGTCGAGCAATTGGTAATAAGGTATGTAGGTCTTTGTTCACAGATTCCAAAATTCATACATGAAATTGAGTTACTTTCTCATTGAAGAAAATGAAAGGCCTGCGTTGACTATATATTAGCTTTGTTCATTTAATTCCTGATGGAGTTCTATTATAAAAATGCATATAGCTTGGCTGGTTCTTTTACAGCTCTACTTTTTTACTTCTTTATACCTTCATTCTTCTTACTATCTGCTAACTGTTTTGGAGGACTTTAGAGAAATCATATTGATTCTTTGTTACCAAGTGTTGAGAAAAGCTTGCTCTGCAGTCAACAAATATCATCATAGCTGTACGTTTGCCTGCCATAAATGTGGCTATTTTGTTTGTTCACATCTAAAGCTCAAACTTTTAAATGAAGGATAGCATGAAACTGAGTTAATTCTAATTTTCAATCATATTCTGCAGTCTGGTCAAGGTTCCAAGATGCTATTGTACTTAGATTTAGGGGTTGTGACAGACACTGACCAAAAGTGTATTTTAGTAAGAAACTATGTTTTCAGTCCCAGCAAGGTTAGGCAGTTATGTTATAAGGATATGTACTTTAGTCTAGAACCTATGGTGCACAAGTTGAGTGATTTTGGGTTTCATTTCTATAAAATAGCTCGTCACTGAGTTGAAATTCTACATATCCCATCTTCAATCCAGCCCTTTATGTTTCTTTATAATTGATTCCACAATTAGGTACTTTAAGAAGTTTATGTGGTCCTGGAAGCATTCACATAACTCCAGATGATGGATTTAGATTTTTCTGGCAGTTATTTAACTGTTTATTGTTTAGATTTGTAATAAGAGTGGATTTGTTCTTGTCGCGTCTCAAATTCCAAGCCGGTTTCATGATTGATTAATCATTTTACTATGTTTTTAATTCTTCTTTCTCCTTGAGTATGATTTACATTGCCCCATTTATCTAAGCAGGGTGGTGTTGGTTTGAGGTTGAGAGTGTATGATCGGATAATGTGTTTTGTGAACTGTCACTTTGCTGCACATCTGGAAGCAGTCAATCGTCGCAATGCTGATTTTAATCATATATATCGAACAATGGTCTTCAGCCGGTCCTCTAACCTCCTTCACAATGCTTCTGGTATAATGCGATACCTGTTTTTGTCTTGCTCTCTTGCCTTCTCCACATATTTATTTTGGCTGCTTTATTCTTCTGGCTTGCCATGGATCCTCTGTCTTGCAGCTGGTGTCTCATCTGCCGCTCAAGGGCTTCGTAGTGGTACAAACGTATGCATATTCATCATTGAACTGAAGTTGATAGACTTCTTTATCCATTTTAAACTATGGGTTGAGCTACACTGTCATTTACTTTGACAGGCTGTGGAGATCAATCCTGATGAAGGGAAGCCCGATTTAGCTGAAGCAGATATAGTTATCTTTTGTGGTGATTTCAATTATCGACTTTTTGGAATATCTTATGATGAAGCAAGAGATCTTGTTTCTCAAAGAAGTTTTGACTGGCTTCGAGAAAGGGATCAGCTAAGAGCAGAAATGAAAGCTGGTAAAGTTTTTCAAGGAATGAGGGAAGCCCTCATTAGATTTCCTCCTACTTACAAGTTCGAGCTTGGGAAACCTGGTTTAGGAGGTATAATACAATGTTAGATTATCTCTCATTGGATAAATGTAAGTTTAGAAGTTACACTTGTTCTTAGGATATTAAAAACGTAAATGATACTGTGTTTTTGTTCTACAGGATATGATTCTGGGGAGAAGAAGCGCATTCCTGCCTGGTGTGATAGGATACTATATCGAGATAACCGGTCATGTCCGACATTAGAGTGCAGTTTAGTTTGTCCTGTAGTCTCTTCAATATTACAGTAGGTTTCATGGATGATTTGTTCCTCTTAAGCCTTTCTCTATTTTATTTTTTTGTTTGTTTGTTTTAAACTGTTCTTCTATTTTGGCAGGTACGAGGCTTGCATGGATGTGGTAGAAAGTGATCATAAGCCTGTCCGGTGCAAATTCAATGTTGAAATTGCTCATGTTGACAGATCGGTAAGGAGGCAAGAGTTGGGGAAAATCATCAACTCAAACGATGAAATAAGGTCATTGTGGGATGAGCTATGTTATGTTCCGAATACAGCTGTTAGTACCAACCGAATAATCCTTCAAAGCCAGGACACATGCAGTTTAAAAATCACGAACAAGAGCGGGACAGACAAGGCTATATTTCACATTCTATGCGAAGGACAGACTACCGTCAAGGAGGATGAACAAGATCTGGATTATCATCCGAGAAGCTCCTTCAGTTTTCCTCGTTGGCTTGAGGTAACTTTACTGCATTTATGCTAAATATTAATAGACTTCATCTCATTACTTTCTTAAAATGGGTAAAGATAAACGCGGACAATTAATTTGGGATGGATGTAGAATTGAATATACTCCCTCCGTCCCATAGTTATAGGCTGATTTCTTTTGGCACATAGTTTAAGAAAATCAGTTTAAGTACAATTTTTAACAAAAATTTTCCACATATACCCCTTAATATGGAATTAATGAATAAATTAATTACTCCTTACTTATCACATTGGAACTCTTAACTTCATTAATTGTTGGTACAATTGTCTTTTATACACAAAATATGTTAAATTAATAAAGCCTAAAAAGTTGAATTCTTTTATTGAGAATACAACAACATTGAATGTTGTTTCTTCAAAAAAAGAGTAATGATTGAATATTTATTATAAGGGCATAAAAGTAAAATAATGAACCAACTAAATTTTATAAATAGTAAGTAGCCTATATATTAGGACATCTCAAAATGGAAAATCAGCCTATAACTATGGGACGAAGGGAGTAATTGATACAGTTATAGATATGTAATTTTGTAGGAGTGTTGTTATATAAGAGGACAGGTTTAGGTTGATATTAAATACTGATGTATGTGGATACATGGAATAGGAAGTATTTGTTGGAAATGAGATTTGAATGAGAAAAATGACTCGGGTCGGGTCGTGGACTCGGGTCGGGTCGTGACCGTGACGGGCGGGTTTGTGATACTACGTCGTTTTGACGACGGTTACACGCCAACGGAATCTATAAATAAACGGTGTGAGAAGCTTTTAAGAGATAAATTTTTCCCCTCCCCGTTCTGTAAATTTCCGTCCCGATTTATTTTTTCTAAAATTCCCGTTCCCCGTTTTGTCAGTAAATTCCCGTTCCGTTCTTAAGTATATTCCCGTTCCCATTCTGCAAAATCTCGTTCCGTTCTGTTTTTCCCTTAATCCCGTTCTGCAGACAATATTCCCGTTCTGTTAGAATCCCGTCCCGTTCCACAATCTGCAAATCCCGTTCCGTTCCTTCCCTTCTGCAAATTCTGTTCCGTTCCTTTTTTTGAAGATATTCCCGTTCTCTGCAACAAATATTGTGCAGTAAGATTTATTTTAATCTGTTATTGTGCAGTAAGACTTATTTCCAATGTTTTTCCATGCATGCATCATTAACATTCATATTAAGTTCAGTACATAAATATAGAATTTGGTTCGATGAATTCTTAATTTTGTACTGCTACTAATTAAGAATTGAAATCCGTTTTATCTTGGGAAGCAATTATTCAATTAACCCTTAGCATCTGTGGGGGAATAAATTTGCTTTAAGGAGATTTTGTGAATTCAAAGAACTCGGATTTATATTTTTCATTTTACAAATTGTTTCTGTTTTGCATAATTTATTATTATTATATTTATATGCATTATTAAATAATACTATATATTACAGATAACAATCTTAAAGCAAATTTATCATTTTCTGTAATTATAGTATTATTTAATATATTTATAGATATGATAAAACAGAAAATATTAATAAACTGTTATTTGAAATTGAAAACAATAACAGAATAGTATCTATTAATATACAAACAATTTTCTGTTTACATAAAACACTATTACACATACAGAATATATATAAACAAAATATTATATATCTATTAACATGCAATATCTTAAACAGTAAGTAACATATTAGCAATGTGCACATAATAATGCAACATGCAGGTTATAACATGTAATAAAAGAAAACAGAACGCATAAACTGTTATCATGCTTATTTGCAGTTTACAGCCACCTTTTATTGAATACTACTTTTGATACAAAATACACATAAATAACAGAATTATTTTATGTATATATATAATAATCTGCAAATACATATAAATGCAATTAATTTCCAGAAACTGTTTTATTATTTTAACCACAGAATAATATTTAGAAATTAAACAGAATATTAACATGCAAATATTTAAACATTTACATATGTTTTTGTGAACGGTAATATTGGTTCAACAAGAATAACAACGGTAAACATGCAGAGAATTGTCTTAAGATATTCTGCAAAAATTTCTTGTATTGAGAGGATATTATGGACTTAAACACTAACAATTATGAACTTAATCATTACACTTAAACCAATTATCATGCATGGCATGACGTTTGCAGAAACCACTTAAGCCAATTTTTATTTATTTATTTATTTTTCTCATAAACTACCCTCCAACGGTAATAGATTAAAAAATCAGAAAATTTAGTTTGCAAAAAATAACAGATAAATTTGTTATAAATGCAACGGTAATGACAGATAAATAAATGTTATAAACGCAACATTCATTTGCATGAAAGCAACATTCCTTCTAAATTCTGTTGAGGTTATATTGACATGCATTTATTGACTTTCCTTGTTGAATACAATATTCATTTACATAAACTTTATAAATGCATTAATTTACTTAAAATTAATTATGACAATAATCATGACAGAATTCTGTGTACATATACGAACAGGAGTTTAAACTATATCTAAATTTATTTCCAGAAATAAATTTTCAGAATTTTCAGAAATGAAGTTTTTTACAAAACAAAAACTTGTTTTATAAAAACAATTTCCTATTCACATAAAATACGTGCTTGCAATAAGGGGTACGACCTAATCTATAAATAGATTAGAAACCAAAACTCAATACAATAAATAAATAAAATGGATGATGGTCTTCTTTAAAAGAATATCACGTGTAATTTGTTTATGATATTATATCTACATGTACTTACTAAAAATGATATGTTTGTAGGAAAGAGCTACATGAATGATGGACTCTTTAAGATGAATGTTATGACTGTTGTACCAAAGTCTATTGATAATAATAAAATTAATTCTTCTGCTTACTTGTTAGAATCTTCAAACATATGGCATGTTAGATTAGGACATGTTAATTATAATACTTTGCGTAAATTAATTAATTTAGAGTTCTTGCCTAAATTTGATATTAATCTAAAACATAAATGTGAAATTTGTGCGGAATCAAAAATGACACGATTACCCTTTCATTCTGTTGAAAGGAAAACTGAGCCTCTAGATTTAATTCACACTGACATATGTGACTTAAAGTTTGTGCAAACTAGAGGTGGGAAAAAAATATTTCATAACCTTTATTGATGATTGCACAAGATATTGTTATGTATATTTGCTAAGAAGCAAAGATGAGGCTATCGAAATGTTTCAACTTTATAAAAATGAAGTTGAAAATCAACTTAGCAAAAAGATTAAAGCAATAAGAAGCGATAGAGGTGGTGAATATGAATCACCATTTGAAGATATATGCTCTACTCATGGTATTATTCACCAAACTACCGCTTCCTTATTCACCTCAATCTAATCAGATTCTTTGAACGCAAGAACCGAACATTGAAAGAAATGTTGAATGCTATGTTAAGCAGCCTCGGAGCACCCTGTAATTTGTGGGGGAAGCTTTGTTTTCTGCCAATTATATTCTTAATAAAGTGCCTCATAAAAAAACTCACAAAACACCCTATGAACTATAGAAAGGTCATAGACCTAGCTATAAATACTTAAGAGTGTGGGGGTGTCTAGCAAAGGTAATGGTTCCTAAACCTAAAAAGGTTAAGATAGGACCAAAAACAATTGACTGTGTTTTCATTGGTTATGCAAATAACAACAGTGTTTATCGCTTTCTTGTTCATAAATCTGAAATTAACGATATTCATGTTAATACATTTATTGAATCAAGAGATGTATCATTTTTTGAGAATATTTTTCCATATAATGGAAATAATGATTCAAGTTCAAACAAAAGACCTTTGGATGCTACTAGTAATAATCCTGAAAATATAGACAAAGAGTCTGTATTTGATGAACCTAGACGTAGCAAAAAGGGCAAGTACTTCAACGCCTTTTTGGTCCGGATTTTTTAACATTTTTGTTAGAAAACGCTCCTCAAACTTACAAGGAAGCAGTATCCTCTCCAGATGCTTCTCATTGGAAAGAAGCAATAAATAACGAAATTGAGTTCATTATGCAAAATCATACATGAGAATTGGTGGACCTTCCATCTGGTTCAAAACCCTTAGGGTATAAATGGATCTTAAAAAGAAGATGAAAGCTGATGGCTCAATTGATAAGTATAAAGCAAGGCTTGTTGTTAAAGGCTATAGACAAAAGGAAGGATTGGATTATTTCGACACTTATTCACCTGTTACAAGAATTACATCTATTAGAATGCTAATAGCCATAACATCTTTAAATAGACTTGAAATAATATATATGGAACAACCTAAAGGTTTTATTGCTCCTGGACAAGAGAGGAAAGTATGCAAACTTGTTAAATCTCTGTATGGATTAAAACAAGCACCAAAACAATGGCATGAGAAATTTGATAATGTTATGTTATCAAATGGATTTAAAATTAATGAGTGTGACAAATGTGTTTATGTCAAAAATACTCAAAAGGAATATGTCATTGTTTGTCTTTATGTGGATGATATGTTAATCACGGGTAGCAACAATGAAGTTATCAACTCTACTAAACGAATGTTGTCAAATAAGTTTGACATGAAAGACTTGGGGGTTGCAGATATAATTTTAAGAATCAAGATTTCTAGAACCTCTGATGGAATTATATTATCTCAATCTCATTACATTGAGAAAATACTTGAAAAATTTAACAAGTACAATATAATTCTAAATAAGACCCCAATTGATATAAATCTCATCTAGCTAAAAATGAAGGTAATGACATATTCTCGTATAATAGGCAGTTTAATGTACGTCATGAACTGTACTAGACCAGATATAACTTATCGGTAAGTAAGCTAAGTAGGTATACGAGTAATCCAGGTAAAGATCACTGGAAAGCAATTTTGAGAGTTTTAGGATACCTAAAACATACTCAAAAAAATATGGATCGCACTATACAAGATATCCAATAAAGATTAGAAGGATATAGCGATGCTAATTGGATATCCGATAATAAAGACTCGAAATCCACAAGTGGATATGTCTTTACCCTTGGAGGTGCAGCGGTATCTTGGAAATCCTCAAAACAAACGTATATTGCTAGGTCTACAATGGAATCGGAATTCATCGTATAGACAAAGTGAAGAAGAAGAAAGAGTGGCTTCGTAATTTTTTAGAGGATATTCCAAATTGGTCAAGACACATGCAAATATATATATGGATACATCGTGATAGCCAATCAATGATCGAAGAAGACAGAAGTCATTTATATATCTTGATGAAGTCACGCCATATACTGACGTAAGACATAATACCGTTAGACAATTGTTCTCAAATGGAATTATCTCAATTGACTATGTAAAGTCAAAAGATAATATTGCGGATCCGCTTATTTAAAGGTTTAACAAGAGAAGCAAGTGGAAAAATCATCGAGGGAATGGGTTTATAGCCTCATTGTTTAAATAAGAGTCGCATATAGTGGCAACCCAACCTAGCCGATTTGGAGATCCCAAGATCTAGGTTCAATGGGCAAACCGAACTATGTAGTACTCAAGAAAGCAATCGAGGAGATAATTACTCCTAACCATTCCTATTATGATTATGAGATGATTGCACATCTTCCGCGAGAATCGTGGATAAGTTACGCTTTTAATGACTTTTATATCTTGAAATACGCTCAAGTGGGGTATTGCGCAGGATACTGATAGAAGTCACCCACGTGAGTAAGAAGGGGCCACTACGTGAGAATTTTCAAGGTCAATTCTCTAATATACTTACGGAACCAAGAGGTGTTTCAAGGCCAAAATGAACACAAACATGAGAACCAATTATGTCTCAAGAGATATTTTATGAATTCTATTGTCTTGGTTTACATTTAAAAGCGCACAGCTCAAAGACATCAAGTTCATCGATTAGCCAAGTAACTCGATAGATTTTACTAGGGCAAGTTCAAAGCCACTAGGCTACTTAACCCGATGAAATATCTTTTCTCATGTACTCGAACTAGTGTCTCGTGATATTCATATCATATTTTGCATATGTAAAGCCAATTTTACATTCATGTGGGGATTGTTGGAAATAGGATTTGAATGAGAAAATCGATTTCTGCCTGGGTCGTGGACTCGGGGTCCGTGACCGTGACGGGCGGGTTTGTGATACTACGTCGTTTTGACGACGGTTACACGCCAATCGGAATCTATAAATAAACGGTGTGGGAAGCTTTTAAGAGAGATAATTTTTCCCTCCCTGCTCTGTAAATTTTCATCTCCGCTTTTGTTTTTTCTAAAATTCTGTTCTCGCTTTTGTCAAGAAATTCCCGCCCGTTCTTAAGTATATTCCTGCTCCCATTCTCGCAAAATCCTGCTCCGATTCGCTTTTTCCCTTAATCCTGCCCGCTCGCTTTTTCCCTTAATCCCGATTCGCGCATAATATTCCTGCTCGTTGTAATCCCGTCCTGCTCCACAACTGCAAATCCTGCCTGCTCCTTCCCTTCTCGCAAATTCTGCTCCGCCTAGTTTTTCAAGATATTCTGCCTTCCGCAACAAATATTGTGCAAGAAGATTTATTTTAATCTGTTATTGTGCAAGAAGATTTATTTCCAATGTTTTTCCATGCATGCATCATTAACATTCATATTAAGTTCAAGACATAAACATAGAATTTGGTTCGATGAATTCTTAATTTTGTAATGCTACTAATTAAGAATTGAAATCCGTTTTATCTTGGGAAGCAATTATTCAATTAACCCTTAGCATCTGTGGGGGAATAAATTTGCTTTAAGGAGACTTTGTGAATTCAAAGGACTCGGATTTATATTTTTCATTTTACAAATTGTTTCTGTTTTGCATAATTTATTATTATCATTATTAAATAATACTATATATTACAGATAACTGTATTAAGGAAGGGATCCACGCATTAATGTTAGTCGCAATCTACATTCTTTTATGTAGTAATATAAATCTTTTTTTCCATTTTCTACTGCTGGATATCATTGACATTTTCCTGATAATATTGAGGTGGTTTATACCCTTTCTAAGTCTCTTCCATTTGTGGTCTAGGTCATCCCAGCATCTGGGGTCATAAAACCTGACCAAGTTGCAGATATTCTAGTACGCCACCAGGAATTTCATACCTCAGAAGAATTTGTCAATGGTGTCCCACAGAGCTGGTGGTCGGAAGACACCCGAGATAAGGAAGTAGTGTTGTTGGTGATCGTAAGAGGCAGTTGTTCGACTGAGACAAAAAGTCATCAAGTTCACGTACGCCACCACTTCACATGCAAAACAATCTGCACTGATTCTTCAAAAGGTAGTAGCTGTCCCAGAAAAAACCAAGGAAGTAGCCATCACCGGTCTGCACAACGACGCAGTGGCAGTCCATCTGGTAGTCGGCACGGAAGCAGTCCGTCCGATATCGACGACAATCGAAGTTCTCATGGTTCTTGAGGGATATGAAAAAGATTGAAAACATGGAGAGCAGGTCGGAATATCATTTAGAGTATGCTACTAGCTGATGCGGAAACCAGTGCATTTTCCTCTTTAGAGTTCAGACAACACTAGTTAGCATCTCAACTGTATATACTCATGATTCTTGAAGCTCAATATCTAATAGGTGCATCTACAAATTCCATTCTACCGCAGCATTGAAATGTTTTTAGTATTAGGTCAAATTCTTTTGTAGCAGAAAGCTTCTCAGTCAAAAGAAAGTGTAATTCTTATGGACAATTTTTTTGTTCAATAATGTATAAAGGTACTATAGTGCAGTATATAACAAGCAGTCGAGTATAACTTGTTCAATTGTTGTTATGGCTAAAGAACATGGATATAGGATAATTCAAAACAGCTAATCAGGAAAGATGATTGAAGGTCTTTTCAACTCTTAATCAAATGATTTCATAAGTATATATACAAGAGCTATTGTTCCTCAAATTTCAATTCGATTTCAAGTTAAATGGACTCTTGAGTTGAGCGAGGCTTGTCGTGCCTAGCGTTGTGCGCCCTCCTAGGGGTTTACGCTCAGGCCCCAAAAAAACGTCGGGACTAACGCTTCTTCTGTCCAACCGACCTGACTACGGTTATCCGTATAGTAGATACCATCAAACAAACTATAAATGATTTAATGAACTATTCGCAGTTTCACAGTCTGAATTAGTTCATAGAATCCTTAATAGGATACGGCACAAAAGATCTACTTTAATAATTGTGTCAAACACAAGTACTTCTGGATTTTAGACATAATTAATTGTTATTACTATTTTATGTGTGTGTATATATATATATATAAATCTCCCAGCCTGATGTTACCCAAGTCCTGCAGCACAAAGCATCCACAAAAAAATAAAAAAATCGTGAAAAATAGCTTTTATTAAATATATACACAGCACAGTTATTCATTCAGAACATCCTTCGCATACAAATGGATTATGTAGAGAGTAGAGACTCACATGCAACTACAGTATACATCAGCCGCCGCCACCTTCTAGCCGCTCCAGAGTTTCAACTTGATCCGTAACATGTTACAATCAGTTGTTGACTTGGTTTCATCCAAAATCTCACCCCCTGGCAACACTAATAATACTATGGAACTCAAGAGGTGAACAGAACCAACGTCACTTTCTAAGTTTATGTGTTGGGTCTGTAGATGCAACTCTTTCAAGTTACTCGAACATATGAACTATTAATATTATTGAAGGATATAGATATAGATATAAGAGACCATTCCATCTTCATATGAACGTCAAAGCTCTTAAACTGCATACATCCGCTTATATTTTTCATTATAAATCTCAGGCTCCGACGCCATAGACATTGATAGCTTAACGGGAGTCTCGCTTTTCTTATGCTCCTCATCTTTGACTCCTCCAACCTATGGCTAACAACGCAATAGCACATTGAGCCGATGGTAGTGAGCATGATGGAGCTACCAATTACTGTTGCATACACGGCAAGCCACTTCTCGTGGGCCCCGACCACCACATAGGTGAGAGAAATGAAGGCAATTGAAATGGAAAGGCAAGCCAACCACATGAGCTTGTTTATTACAAACATGAGTTGCTTCTTTGCCTTTTCTTCTATCACAACCACAGATGTCTGCACGACAACAACAGCCAGAGAGATGTATAATGCCAAACTGTCGAACAAAAAGAAGATCATGAATGCGGGATCCTTTGCTATGTGGGCTTGGCCAACTGAATACCCTTCTGTTTTCTCCTCAACATACTGACCAGGTACAGTGAAGATGGCAGCGAAAGCTACTGTAGCAATAAGGACAGCAACGACAGTTGCTGAATTTATAGCATTATTGAGGCCACTGATATGGAGCTTCTTTATCCGCTTTACGATTTTCTTTACCCTAAAGCCAGTTTGACGAGTATGCTGGATTTGCGATTGCACATCATGCTTTATGTCACTGACAGTCTGCTTGAGTTGTTTTGCTGCAGTCGGGGGTTTCCCATTATTCGCCCCCGCTTCCTTCAAAATGTTAACAAGTTCTGGAGTGCCAAACTTCACTGCAATATCAAGAGGGGTCTCTCCAGCCTTGTTGGTGGCATTGATGTTAATGCCCTCTACTGATACTAGGCAAGACACGATCTGCCATAAATAAAGCAGAATTCCAACATAAATGTTTAACTCAAGCATAGGCCTTTCTAAGTATCGGGATATGCCAAACTAAGCTTATAATGTCTAGATACCCATTATCAAGTCAGAAAGATCTTTCCAATGGACGATATCTTAAAGCAGAAAAAGTGCCTATTTTATCATTATGATTGAGTTTTACCGATACTTGCTTAGAAGTGCCTATCTTACATTATGATCGAGTTTTACTAATACTTGCTTAGAAGTGCCTGTCTTATCATTATGATCGAGTTTTAAATATACTTGCTTAGAATGCATTTGAAAGACCGAAAATAATAAAAATAACGAAAATGAGAACACACCTGAGTACAACCCTTCCTTGTTGCAATATGC
Source organism: Panax ginseng (assembly GCA_020205605.1). Classification (NCBI taxonomy): domain Eukaryota; kingdom Viridiplantae; phylum Streptophyta; class Magnoliopsida; order Apiales; family Araliaceae; genus Panax; species Panax ginseng. Next base: position 29,019,427 of record CM035149.1, read on the forward strand.
AGTGCCGTGTTTCCCTTACTATCTTCCAAACTCATCACTGAGGGGTCAGGTTTTATTAGTTCCAGCACCATATCCACATTTTTCCCCTTTACTGCCATGTGCAGTGCAGTCTGCCCTTTCAAATCAGCCCTAAACCCAATGCTTGAATCTTTGCTTAATAGAGATTTTGCCACTTCCAAGTAGCCCATCCTTGCAGCTGTATGGAGCACTGTCTTGCCGTTGTTCCGGGCTATCTTAGCAAGGTTTGAGTCAGCATCCAGAAGCAGATTGACTACATCAATGTGTCCTTGAGCTGCAGCTGTGTGTAAGGCAGTAGAATTGGATGCATCTGTGGTCATGACCAGGTTGGGGAAAGAATGCAAAAGTTCCTTAAGAACCTCTGCAAAATCATGAAGAAAAAAAAGTGTTTCAGGAGGACAAATAGCAAGAAATCTCCAGCACAAAAAACCAAAAAAATCAAAAAAGACTTGGCGCACATTGAAATGAATGATTATATTAAAAAACAAATCATAATGCACAGTTCAGAAAGCATTGTATTAGAACAACTTGTTTACCTATATCCACCGAACAAAATTTAGATTCGAATACAGATGTTTCCCTTATCTTATTTCCCGCAAGGGATTAAGCTTTCAATACAATACACTTGGGGTATGCTGATACTCAAGTAGCCAATTACATAAACCAATGATTTAGGTGTTTAGTATGAACATATTAATTATAAATTAAAACAACAGTTGAAGAAAATAACAGAGTAAAAGTGAATCTTCCATTGTCGCTTAAAGGAAGTCCTGTGGTATCTCCTACTACCTCCACACTTCAGATACATGTGCATCCTTCATAACCTGGTTGGGAGTTTGGACATGGGTAAGTCTATATAGCTAACCAGAGACAAATTATATATATCAGGAAGCAGGCTTCTTTCCTTTGCTGTACCCCACTCCACCCCCCCCCCCACACACACACACACACCAACAAAAAAACTAGCCTACCAAGTTTAAAGGCGTAACGGAGACACTATAATTTATGGTGGAAAATGTCACCCAAAAGTTGATAAAAGATTAGAACTAGACTTAATTACTAATTACCACAAGCTTTGCCTTATAATGAAAATGGCACTGCAAACTGAGAGTTTTTATTCACTGAACCAATACCTCTCTCTGGAATGGACTCTCAGATAACTTTGTTCGGCCAAGCAGTCTAAAAGTAAGCTTGGAACCAATATAAAGAAGGAAGAGGGAATTAGTATTCAATATGATAACCAGTGTTTGCGACTCTAAAGGAGCTGCTAATCTTCATTAGTAACTTAAAGATGGTATTATTTGTCATGAAAGCAAATAGATGTCATGTTGCAACACGTAGTTATTTCAGATGTCAATATCAGAATTTTGTATGATCTTAACATCAGTGCGAACATAATAAATATATCTCAACCAAGCAGAAAAAATTCAGCCAGTTCTTGCTATAAAAACTACAGTATATGACAGATGAACAAGATTAAGGTCTTACCAAGATGACCCTGCTTCACTGCAACATGAAAAGAATCATAGCCGTTATTAGCAGCAATAGAGGCAGTTTGAAGGTCTAAATGCTTCAAAAATTCTCCAACAACATTGGCATGCCCATTCTCTGCGGCAGCATACAAAGCTGTCTCACCCTCCAGGTTTTTCCTCGAAAGCAAAGTTGTTATAGCATTACTGTCAAACCTCTGAATAATGTCTATCACCTTCAATAAATTCCCACCTCGAGCAGCCAAATGAAGAGGAGAATCGCCTCGTTTCCCAGGTGACTCTTTGCTCTTCTTCCTATCCCCACCAAAGCTAAGCTGCCTCTCCAATGCTATGCGAAAGCTCTTCTGTTTTTCAATTAACCCTCGAAAGCTTTTCTGCTTCTCCATTACCCCGCCACGAAAACTCTGCTGTTTTTCCATCTGCTTCTCCATTACCCCACCACGAAAACTCTGTTGTTTCTCCATCTGCTTCTCCATTACCCCACCGCGAAAACTCTGTTGTTTTTCCATAGCCTTTCGAAAACTCTGCTGTTTATCCATCACTCCTCGAAAGCTCTGCTGTTTTTCCATTTTAGTAGTCTGGAAACTAACCTGTTTCTCCATGATCTTACACAAATCTAACAAAAATCTTGACAAATATGAACAAAGAACACTTCCTTCAATCGAGGAACCTAAATTTTCTGCCTCAAGATTAGAAATTAATCAATTATCATGTTTCCCCAAAATCAAAAACTCAGCTAACCACAGTAAAGTTCACTTCTTTCTGAATAAATCCCCAATTTTTAGATATTGTGCAATCACTCAAATTAAAAATACCCCAATACAGAGATCATAGTCCTGGTCACCCTACATATATGTGCAGCTCAAATTGGATTACTAGGTGAGACTTTCATATAGCTCAAAACTATTAATAGATGGTCGAAATAAAGTGCTCAAATACCTTGATTTTGATATGCAGATGAAAGAAACACAACTTTCCCCCAGAATATTCAAAATATGTAACACAACACCCAAAACATCAAGTGAAACCCCAAAGCTTCACCAGATTCAGAGCTCAAAATCCCACTTCAAATGAACCCAGAAGCCCAAATTCAGAAAATATTAGTAAAAGAGCAACAACCCATCTTGACTTTCTGTTGAAAGAGCCATATAATCTTTACAAAAATAAAGTATCTTCAATCCTGTAAATATCAAGATTCCCCCAAAAAAACTAAAAGAAACAGCCACATGTGCATATAAACTTTCTATTATTCTAAAGAAACAGTTACAAGAGCAAAATTGTTAGTTCTTTTACTATTTTGTTTTTGCCCACCGATTATCAGAACAATAAATGTGGCTAGAATTATTATAAAAATATCATTTTTTTATTATTATTTTATCTAAATTTTATTTTAAATTTAATTAGAACATATGATTTGGGGTTTAATAGTGGCCGCCATTGAGGTTAACATCAAATACACAAACTGCACCAAAATGGGTGATTGCCGTTTGGTGGGTGTGGGGTTTGAAGGGACCCACAATGTGGAGGGGGGAGAAAATGGGGTCCAAGAATAAAGAAATATAAGGAACAGAACAAAGGAAGGTATGATAAAATAAATGGAGTCTGTCACCACGGGACAATCTGAATCTAATCTACAAAACGAACCACCCTCGTGCCTGATTTGTAGTATTTGTTTATGCCCAATTTTGACATAATGTTTTCCGAGCCTAATAGAGAAATTTGAAAGTTCAACAAAATTAGAGAAATAAAGTTAATATGTAAAAAAAGGAGATATCTTAAGCAGATAAACAATACATGTTTGATAATACATCTTAGTAGTTGACCATTTAATGCATTTTAATAACTCATATTTTTGTATTAAGAGATTTTTTGAATAATTAAAATATAAATATGAATTTAAACTATTCAGATGATCTCTTAATATAAATATGTGAATCGTTAAGATTTATTAAGAGATGAATTGTTAAGATGCATTAAGATATAATCAAACACCATCAAATATAATCAAACACCACTAAGTCTACTATCACATAAAATCAATCAGTCACATATCGCTCACCTGCACTAACATGCATGTTGGGCCATGATATTTTAGATATTGGGCCAAAGGGCTTGGGCCGAGTTACTTGGTTAATCTACAGGGTCATTTCGGTTGGGCCGATCGGTTAGGTCTCTTTGTTGGAGTCGGTCGATGGGGTGACTCAAATGAGATGGCTAAATATCTCCATCCTTGACTGATAATGATGAATAAGATAGTTGTTGACCGATATGTCTGCAAAGCATTAATGTGGATGGGGGATTCACTTACGGTAGAAGTGGCAAAACAAAAAAAAGGTGGCGATCGCCAATACCGAGATCACCACCTATGGAGAATCGTGGTTCCGGCGGTGGTGGGTGACACTGAGAATGGCAAGAGAGAGTATAACATATGCAAAGGAAGTCTTCTAAGTAAATGTAATCGATAATTTTATCTCTCTCAATACACTAGATATTTTATCCTCCATTGTTAACCTCGTGATCGTCAGATCGACTCTCACGCTTTGATTTATCCCCAACGGTCGAAGTCGTTAAGCTTTTGGTGTTGATCGTGTTTCTTATCTGCGGCAGATCGGGACGTCTTACGTGATTGGGACGTGGCAGAAGATCTTGGCGTTAACATTGGCGCTAGAAGGAGGGCGTGTTCTAGTGTCCTTGAGTTTTCAATCACAATTTTTTCATTTGTTCTACGTCGGAAAGAATGGTGAGGAGTAGAACTAGTACACAGGAGGGACAGCCGATGGCTGTGAGTTCATCATTGCCTTGTGTTTCTGTTAAGGATCGTTTGGGTCCTTCTAAAAGTGCTCATGAGAGTACGGCTTCCAAGCATGAATTAGGGGGTTCTCGTTCGAGAGCCCACGGCGAAGCCTGAAGAAGGTTGGTGTTTGCTGAGGATAGAGGTCGTGACCAGGACCGAAGACGGGTAGAAAGCTCGCCGCCTAGAACTCGTCACCGAAGTAGTCGAGATGATAAAGCTGCTAAGCTGGCGAAGATGGCAGATGAGGCAGATAAAGCCTTGGAGGTTCTCTTGAAGCAGAGCGAGGATATAGCTAAGCTGAGAGACGAGGCGTCCAATTATGTCCAGTCTGAAAGACGTAATAAGCCTAAAGATGGACAACCATGAGTTGGAAAGCAGTCTATACACTTTGAAAACATGTCTCGATGCAGTCCTCGGGATCAAAGAAGACCCAGAAGCTATATTTCTAAGGATTCGGAGAGGGTACCTCACCTTAGGGGTTCTCAGGGTTATGGCACAAGCAGTTCAAGATGATGTTCACCAGAGAGTATGGAGAAGGCATTCCGTCTTGAGTGTTCTCGTAGCAACGGAAGGGCTCAGCATCGAAGCAGATCAAGAAGCCATACTCTTGAGAGGCCGAGGAAGGCACTCTACCCTATCGGTTCTCGGGATTATGGTCGAAGCAGATGAAGAAGTTGATCTAGATAGTATGCACCTCAGAATACAAATAAGGCATTATGCCTTGAGTATTCTCACCACAGTGATAGAAAGTTTCACCAAAGTAGATCCCGAAATCACACTCCCGAGAGTCCACTAAGGGCACACCGCCTTGTCGGTACTTGTCTTCGGAGAAATCCGTTTAAAGCTGCAGGTTAGGATGGAAAGGACCGGACCGTTCAGAAGAAGCTTTGAGGGCGGTTGATGTCCAAATTAAGCGAAGCGAGTTCGTGACGCGCCGTGTGCGACGGATATTCTACCCGGACATTGGTCGGCAAACAGTCGAGTTTGATTCAAAGACACAACAATTCACCGGAGTAAGGAGGACGAGGTGGACTCGCTGACCATTCGATGGTAGCCTTTTTGGCAGGTGGTCCTTATGAATTTGTCAGGCCCTTCGTGGTAGGCAAACTTCATCCGTGTAAGGAGGTTCGGGTGGACTCGCTGATCATTCGATGTTAGCCTTATCGGCAGGAGTGTCCTCATGGGTTTGTTATACCCTGCGTGCTAGACAAATTCCATAGTCCTTTTATGATTTGTTTTACCCCGAGTGGTAAACAAATGCACCGAAGTAAGGAGGTTCGGTCGGACTCGCTGACCATTCGATGGTAGCCTTATTGTTAGGTGTGTCCTTATGAATTTGTTTTACCTCATGTGGTAAACCAATTCCATGGTCCTTATATCTTTATTATACCCTGCGTGGTAGACAAATGTCCTTATATCTTTGTTATACCCTGAGTGGTAAACAAATGTCCTTATATACTTATTTTACCCCGAGTGGTAAACAAGATCCCTATGGTGCAAGGAGGATCAGCCGAATTCACCTTATACATGATCTGTCTCACACTTCGGTAACGATAAGTATGCATTACTTTATTTTGTTCAAGTGTTAGTTCGGTTCATTAAGTTCGGTTTATATCATTTCTTAACTTAACTGTTATATACCTTACCTGATTCACAATTTAAGTTAAGTTCAAAAGAACCTTGTACAGTCTTCAAGTTGATTGATACTGAATTATTGACAAGAAACGAATTATACAGAAGTAATAAGGCATGAAGTTGATATTTCATTAATATTAACTGTTCACAAAAAGTTAGAATTTTTACAGAAAGTTCTACAGCTAAAGATAAGAGGAGGTCATCTTCAGGCTTATTCATTGTCATCATTACCATCTGAAGAGTCTAGAAGAAATGGATCTACCTTGGCCGTGATGAGCTTTTTCTTGCCTTTACTTCAGCAGATTTCATATCATTCGGCATACATATGGACAATCTCATCGTTCAGCTCAACGAATTTTCTGTATGCTGCCTGGATTTCCTTACAAAGATCTTCGGTCAATGGCGGACCCAAATCTCTAAGGGTCCGAAGTTCTTTGAGCTCTTCTTCAAGCTTCTGACAATATGCCATATGCTTTGATTCTTTAGCTTGGGTATCGATATTTTGCTTTGACAAGCTTGAGTTCGATTGGGCCAGCTCTTCATTCTTCTTTGTTAAAATTTCATTCTTCTAAAGCAGATCGACATTTATATCAGTGATGACTCGATGAGTGGTCTTGATCGTTTTCAGTTCTTCTTTGACCTTGTCGATATCCTTCCGGAGGCATTCATTGTTGAAGAGAGCAATGTCAAGATTGTTTCTTTCTTTTGCCAATGCAGACTTCAGAATGGCATTCTCCCTTCGGGCGGCGTCTTCTTCGGCATCCTCTTCGGATTCTTTGTATTTGAGACGGAGGCACCCGAAGATAGCGTTTGCATGCAGATGACCAATATTAGTCAATCAGTTCAAATTGATGTGCATTGATGTGACGCCCCCAAAATAGGTATACATCACCTATTCTGAGTCGCCAAATACATGGTACAGAATACAAATACAATCTTTAATATACAACAAGAAAGCTGTGAGTTTTAATACAAATATTGTCTTCTAGACAATATCCACTCTCAGAATAAGTCCTCATTACATTTATTGTCACACTATTTAACAGAATAGTGAGGACTACTAATACTATCATCTGGACCGTCACTCCGTTCCCCGACTAGTCCCGGCTACGTTCTCATTTCCTGAAGAGAACAGTGAAAGAAAGGGTGAGCTCAACTAGCCCAGTAAGAAATATTATGACTAAGATAATGCAGAATAAATTATCATTAGTCTTCAACAATGTTAAACTGATAAAATACAATAGACATCAAGTTTAACTGCAGCGGAACATGCAATCCATTAAAAGAGTCAAGTAGAGAATAAAATCTACTATCTTTTATGATTTAAAGGTTTTCATCACTTTTATCACGAGACTCGACTTTAATAAATAATCCACCTCATCCCTGCACTACGGCCAAGGATATTCATAAGTATCACAACCACAAATTATCCATGCACTACGGGCCAAGGATATTCGTGTATTCATCAATGGTCATGATCATGCCAACAACTGTCCATCAATGCACTACGGGCCAATGAGGACTTTTACTACATCATTTGTAACATTACGATCATGATTATACCGAATAATCCCTGGTTATAATCATACCAAGTCCATCTATGCACTACTGTGCCACGATGACTTTCAACAAAATATAAACATGAGGATGATGACAATGATATAAGAATTCAATAAAACAAGTTCAAGAATTAATTTATCCAAGAACTAATAACGTCCAAATTGTCAACATGATACTTCTTTGGAGAGTAAAATTTAAGAATGCTCAGAAGAATATTTCTACGAAAAGATACTGGATGAAGCGTAAATATCAAGGATATTCCACCAATTTCATGGAGTATAGAAGTCAAAACTTTAACCAACTGAGTATAATAAAGAATGGAATAACAAAAGAAATCACCACGCACGCAGATCTTGATGATAGACGAGTTATTCCAATGAGAATAATAAATAATAGAACCGTGTCAAAGCGTAATACGACCGACAAGATATTCCAATGAGAATAATAAAGAATGGAATAACAATGAAATCACCATGCATGCTTTGTACTTCAGATGTAGGTGAGTTATTCCAACAAAATAATAAATAACGGAATCGAAGTCAGGCGTAAAATGCATGTATAGGATATTCCAGCGTAATAATAAAAGACGGAATCAGTCCAAACAGAAACGCATGCAGAGACATGATATTCCAACAGAATAATAAAGACGAAACCGGTCCCATGTATATAACGCATGCACGAGGATGTTCCAACAGAATAATAACGAATGGAATAACAAATGTAAATCACCAAGTATAGGTAAATCAGCATTATATCGAGTTATTCCAATGAATAATAATAAAGAATGGAATAATGTAAGTTCTCTTCATGAATATGAAAAAAATAATACCCTTACCTTATAAAGAAGAGTACTCAACCGGAGAGGCGGGGATATACTGAAAAAAAAACTTGCACTACGCTTCAAAGCTTTCTTAAACGCTAAAAAAAAATCGCTTTCAAGATAGAAGAATAATTCTCTCTGGTTTCTCTTTCTAGAGTTTCATTGAATTAAGTAAGAAATAATGAAGGAATGAGCTTTATTTATAGAAGAATGGATGAATAGTAACCAATCCATGAGCGGTCCGGATCGATTTACTTTAAGCAGACGGTCAGATTGGTTTATAATAAAATATAATATATTCTATTTATAATCTAATAAAACGAATAACTTTTAAAAAGATTTTACTATGCAAAACCGTAAGACCCCAAATTTTTTAAATAAAATCAAATTTTCTCTAATTATTATTCTTGATTAATAAGGTGGTAATTTGATTAATGTGGTTAGTTATGGGTAAAATCATAAATTTTACAAAAAATAAGCAAGTGGTTATAAATATATTCATTGTTGTCGGGGAATATTCGTTTGGTCGTGGAATATTCGTGATTGTGGGGAATATTCGCATAAACGGCCTTGTACCATGTGTGGGCCCCATAACGAAAAGCGATTGGAGGAAGAAAGCGACAAATATAAGTTGTTTAAAAATAACGGCAGTAGTTATTACTGATTTACACTTTATTGGAATACCCGGTGGTTAAAATACGATAATATGCGTGGTTGCACAAAGAAGACATTGCGGTATTGCACATTATTGTTGAATTATTGATCCTTACGTAAGAAGGCACTACTCAATAATTGTTACGATGAGTTCTTATTCAATATTATATTGATTCAATAATTAACTGCGTTGATATTTGGTATCACCGTTGTTTGATAATTGTCATTACACAAGATTTTCCATTATCAAATCAATAATTCATATTATTTGAATAATATTATCGAGATAACATTATTGGCAATGTCTAGAAAGTTACGCTTCTAAGGAGAGGTTTGGTCACCTAATTGCGCGCCAAGAAGGAGAAATCCTTATTGGAAAGCCCCTCTTCAGGAGCGGCACGGTTGTCGAAGATTGTGATTTCGCAATATTATTTTTAAATAATTAATTATTGATTATTATGATAAAGAAAATATTTATTTTATGTGGATATAGATGGAGAAAATTTTTTAATGTGACAATTGTTGAAAATTAATATTTAATCTTTTTACGATAAAATAATTCATTTAAATATATTATTTTAATAATATATTAACGGTGATATTTTTACAATGAATGTGGGATATATGAGTATATGAGGAGGAAGAGTATTTTTGTGGCATTAAATGTTTAATATATGTTTTGTGTGTCGGTGGACACAATTCTTGACCGAAAATTGATTATAGTATCGTAAAATCGCATTTCATTTATGGATTTGGATAATTTACATTTGGAATTTGGAAAAACTTCCTTACGCAAAGTTGTAGAGAATTGAATTTTTTATAAAAATTAGCGATATTAAATTTTTCCGACAAAAGGACTATTTATCATGAATTATTGAAGTTAGGAGTTAGAAATAATTGATTTTTAGAAGTTTTAATTATTTTATATAAGAAAAACGTTTTTGTGGTTGTTAGCACATGGGTGGGTGATATTTTTGACCAAAGAAGGCATGCTAGAGTTTTCAAAACATGTGGGTAGGAATTTTGAATAAATAATAATATATTTTATTAATTTAGTCTCCTTTTGGCGTTCTAACATTTTCCTATAAATAGAGGCTAAGTTAGAATTGAAAATCACACCGAAACTAAGTTTTTCTCTTCTCTCTCTATATTATCGGCGTATTCTTGTGAGTATACTTTGAGTGTTCTTTATACGGTCTGAGTTTACACAAGACTATATCTAGAAATTCAAATGAGATGCGGTTATTTTGAGGTAAGGATGTTATTTCTTTCGCAAATGATATTATTTTCTTCAATATCATTATGCCAAAATCTTTGTTGAACTTTTTATCAAATTTGGAACTTTTTTCATGTGGGGGGTTTATTCATGAGTTCTTATTCACGAAAGTTCTTATTCATGAGTTACTATTCACGAGTTCTTATTCATGAGTTACTATTTACGAGTTACTATTCACGTAAGCGTGAAGATGTTTTTTATGAAATTTCTATCTTTTTTGTGTTTGAGTTACTTATTCACGATATCTAAGACTATTCACGATATCTCACACCTTTATTCACAAATATAAAGACTTATTCATAGAAAAATGAAAATTTTTCTTTTTTTGTCCAAGATGTCTATTTTTACTACTATCTTTGATTGTATCCATGTTTTGATCGTTATTTTTGAGTTACGCTTCAAAATCGTTTATTATGAAGTATTATCGATCTTGGATAAACCGTTGTATGCAATTCTAATATTTGTCCTTCTATCTCAATTGGATTTCGTTCTTAAAATATTTTTCATCATCCTCGGTCCTTAATGGTGATACTTGATGAATATCTTTGGCCTGTAGTGCAAAGATGAGCGATTAAGCTGATGAATATCTTTTGGCTGTAGTTCAAAGATGAGCAGTGTTGAGATGAACATGACCAATTTGGTGATTTAAATGAATATCTTTGATGCGTAGTGCAAAGATGAATATTGATTGTTATTTGAGGATAAAATATTGATGATGGACTTTTAAACCTTGAAGACGGTAGAATTCTTTCTCTCACGTGACTCTTCTAATGGATTCTTTATTTCATTGCATTTGTTGATCTAAAACTTGTTATCTATTGTATTCTATTAGATTTTTCCTGTTGAAGACTAACGATAATTTGTTGTATATTATCTTAGTCATAATATTCTTTTCTTGGGCTAGTTGAGCTCACCCTTTTCCTTGTTGTTCCATTTTCTTCTCGGGAGGTGTAACATGCGCAGGATCGAGCCTGGGTATGGAATGAAGGTTCTAGAGAGAGTTGTTTAGTAGTCCTCACCATTTTTGTAAAATAATATATCAATAATTATGATGGGGATTTATTTGCGTGTGGATATTGTCTGCAGGCGGCAATATCTCGTATTTAAACTCACGTATGTATTGTCATATTTCACACGACATTTGTATTATTGAAGTTGTAGTTATTTACGTACCATGTATTTGGCAACTCGAGAATGGGTTGGGTGGAATGGACCTATTTTGGGGGGCGCCACACAAACACTACGCAGAAGCACTATGCAAATACTATGCATAATAAAATATAATATATTCTAATTATTGTCTAATAAAACGAATAACTTTATAAAAGTATTACATTTTATATAAAAAGATTTTACTATTAGCCTAATAAAACGAATAACTTTATAAAAGTATTACATTTTTTATAAAAACTTTTGTTTTATTATATTAATAATACTAATAAAACAAAACTTCATCATCATTATTATTATTCACACTATTAATCGACCAGGTCGTTCCCAGAAAAGTGGGGGCTTTCCAATAAGGATTTCTCCCTATTGGCGCGTAATTAGGTGACCAAACCTTTCCTTGGCAGAACTTCTAGATATCGTTAATATTGCAAATAATAATATTAATAACTATGTCATCTCAATTATTGATTATATAAAATATCGACAATAATTGAATAAAACTGAATGACTTCTCACGTAAGCATCAATAATCAATACTCGTGTGCTACTATGCAACCACGCGTATTATTCGGACTTCTAACACCGGGTGTTTCAACAGATTAACAGTAAAACTTTACCGTTATTTTCATAAAAATATTTTTGTCGTTTTCTCAATCCGATAATAATTCCGTTGTGGGGTCCACCAATGATTGCGCCGTCGTACGAATATTCCCCGACCAATCGAATATTATAAACAACTTGCGTACTTTGCAAAATTTCTAAATATTACCCACAACTATAACATTATATCAAATTCATTCCATAATATTTAAAAATGATAATTATAGAAAATTTATATTTATTCATAAAAGTTGGGGTCTTACAATTGATGTAAATGGATAAGTCAAAATATCAAATTCTTTTAGTATGGTATTTCATTCCTTCGTCCATCAGGTCCATGATGGAATTATTGTCGAATCGGTGGTCATCGGTATCACGGACGAAGGAGTTGTAGAGCCGAAATGGGAATTTCTCATTGGATTCTGGTAGAGATAGTGAGGGATCTTATCGATATGCTCTCTACTTGTTCTTGGGCTCTTTTGTCGAAACCACGATTTCAACGGGGTGTCCAGAAGAAAGATAAACCTGTGGGAGGTACTTGTGGCTCTTCTACGGTTGGAGGAGTTATTTGGATTTTCTTCTTTTTGCATGAAGGACTCGGGTCCGTTAAATCGAGGAGCATATCGAGGAGGCACTCGTTGTAAGTATGTGTGTGAAATTTTTTAATTTTTATTGACTTTGCTTTCTTTTGGCGAGGTTGGTTTGTCCTTTCAGTAGGAGTTGATTTTGTGGCTTAAGCTTCGGTAGTTGAAGGCTTCTCAGTCGGTACTTACAGTAAATGTGGCGAAGATGAACCCTTCATGTTGCTATTTGATGTTCATCGGATGGGCCTCGATGAAAGCTATATTTTGGGCCTTTATTGATCTTATTATAATTCCTTTTGTCCGGACCGATGCCATTTATACTCTTTCATTAAACATCTTTTTAATAAAAGATTGGGGGAAGCAATGTTGGCCATGATATTTTAGATATTGGGCCAAAGGGCTTCAATGAAGTTACTTGGTTAATCTCTAAGGGTCATTTCGGTTGTGCCCGATCGGTTGGGTTCTCTTTGTTGGAGTGGTCGATTGGTGACTCAAGAGATGTCTAAATATCTCCATCCTTGATTGGTAATGATGAATAAGATAGATGTTGACCGATATGTCTGCAAAGCATTAATGTGGATGGGATTGATTCGGTAAGCGGCAAACAAAGGCGGTCTTGAGAAAAGGTGGCAATCTGTCGGTTTAATTTGAGATCGCTAGCTATGGGGAAGCGTAATACGGCGGTGGTGGGTGACACGATAAACCGAGCTAAAGAGTATAACATAGCAAGGAAGTCTTCTAAGTAAAGGTAACTGATAATTTTATCTCTATCAATACACTAGATATTTTATCCTCCATTGTTAACCCTTGTGATCGCCTGTACTGACTCTCACGCCTGAGCTATCCCCCGACGATCGAAGCCGTCAAACTTTTGGTATTGATCGTGTTTATTGTGCAGGATCAAGATATTTTATGTGATTGAAACGTGACGGAAGATTTTGGCGTTAACCATACATATTTTGATATTAGATACAACTAATGAAAATACAGTAGAACAAGCATCCTCCAACCAAAAAAATAGGAACATAAAAATCAAAAACTTGGGATATCCTATAAGTTTTTTTTTTTAATGTCATAATTTATTACAATAATTTATTTTAATTTACATAGAAGGGTTGTGGGTGGAGGAGAGAATAATTTACCGTCTTCAATATGCATCGGACTTGTTTTGGCTGAACATATAAAAATAGTTTACAATTATTTTAAATAAATTAAACTAGATGAAGTAAAGACAAAAACATTTCAATGTATCAGTTTTCATTTGATTTGACGTTGTCTATTAACGATTTTATATTAACGAAAGTTTAATAAATCTAAGTCGTCATAAAGTATGCGTCAATTAATTTAAAGATGAATTTTGAATTGTGACTAATGTAGAATCTTAAACGATAAGATTACAATGACAATATGTATTTTTATTTTTCTTACCCCATATATTTATATACATCAATATTTAATAGGACATAAATTTATTTTCATATATAATAATACTCTTATAATAATAATGCTAAGCAATCTCAGATTAAATACAAATTTACTTATCTAATTACATATATATATAATAATAATAAAAAAAAACCTCCAATATATTAATACTAATTATTTTGATACCGTTATCTTGTGGAGTAGAATAATGTAATGTATAGATAATGCTTTCGTTGACAAGTGGGTGAACAATGTCAACAACCATCAATAACATGGTTTCGATTATGACGATACATTTACCCTATTTATTGGATAATGATTTATAACATGTGTTTATTATAATTTAAAAATTAATATATATTATTTTTATTGTTTAATATAAAAATTAATAACTAAAATTAAAATTGAAAAATTTATGTTCGCTACTATTAGTAGCGGACGCAGCTATTATTAGTAACGGACGACGATACTATTTTCACGTCAATCGTTATTATTAGTAACGGACGTAATCTGTCGTCCGCTATTATTAGTAGCGGACAATTATAAAAGTGTTAAATATGTATAATAGTAGACAATTGTAAAAGTGTCGCTAAATTTTTTAAATATAATTATAATAATTGTAAAAGTGTTATTAAATATGTATTTGCTCTGACAATATTATTTACTAAATTTTATTTTATCACTAAAAATAATATTTATATCGTTAATTAATGAAATGATCCTAATCCCAAATTCCCAATTGTTCGGTTGTTTACGTGGATAATTTGCCAAGAGTAAGTTGGAACTCAAGAGATGGGGGTAATTAGGGGTGAGTATGGTGCGGTTTGAAATCTAGAACGCACACAAAATCGCTCAGGTGCGGTTTGAAATCCAAATCGCACACGAAATCGTTTAAGTGCGGTTTGATAAATCTAAAACCGCACATGAAATCACTTGTGATTGGTGTGGTGCAGTTTTGAACCGTGAGGTGCAGTTTCATTTGGTGCGGTTTTGGTTCCAAAATCAATTGAAATAACAAAATTTTATGCAATTTAAATTAACAATTTAGCAACACACAACGTTACTTATAATGTTTTGTCTAAACAAAAGCTAAATATAATAGAGTAATATGATGTAAATTATTAGAGTATAATATAGTAGAGCAAACAAAAGCTAAATACAATCTTTGCTACTCTACTCTTAGTAACAATATGTTGTAATATTCTTAATAACAATATGTTGTAATAATTTACAGGCTACTCCACCATATTAGAATATATTGTTATTAAGAGTAGCTCAATCATATTACAACATAAGAAAAGTCTGGGCGGACATGAATAATGGACAGGTTTTAATTTTTTTTTTTTTTTTTTGCTAGTGACTTCCAAAAAATGTATAGTATTTATTCCAACATGAATTTTTACAAAATATAATGTTTTGTGTAATTTGAATACATATAACCCTATATTTGTATATGTATCCAAATTACACATAAAATATTATATTTTGTAAAAATTCCTGTTGGAATAAATACTATATATTTTTTGGAAGTCACTAGCAAAAAAAAAAAATTAAAAAAAATAAAAATAAAACCTGTCCAAAAAACTTGTCCATTATTCATGTCAGCGTAGCATTGCTCTACAACATATTGTTAACAAAGATCATATTATAGTAATATTATAATCATAACACAAAGAGTCAGAAACATTATAAGCTACTGTAACAATATGGTGCGGTTTTGGTTTTATACGTGCGGTTTTGACTAGTAACTAAACCGGAACTGTAAATTTAATTTTTCAACCCACCTAAAATCGTCACATACACCGGAACCGTTGCCCGCTGATGCAATTTTAATTAGTGTTGTTTGTGCTATTTTTGATGTGATTTCGATTCTAATTTGATTACTTACTCAGCTCTAGGGGTAACCATTGGGCCAAAACCTTTAGTTGTTATTTCAAAGTTGACACTGTCAATTTGAGATTGATAAGTACAAGATATGACATTCCAAAGTTGGAAGTATATATAAATACAAATTAGGGTTCAATTTTGAACAAATTTGAGGGAAGTAGAGTGAAGTTAAAACCTTTTTCTTGAAAAGATTTTCAAAGGGTTGAGAGTTATATTATATTAAGCCTCGTTATCCTTTACAATAAAAATTCGGTAAGGTTCCATTCAAAAAATAGGTCAACGCAAAGCATCAAACTGAACAAGACTCGTCAAACCATGAACCACTCGATTACCAGAACATGGGTGAAGTTAAAACCTTAAACAAAATAGTTGTGAAACATAGGCACTCCATGAGTAAAATAAAAAAAGTCTCATTTATATAAATTGTTCAATGTATTGAATAAATTTTATTGATGATATTATGAAATAAAATAACGTAACACCCAGTCCCACATCGAAAGATATAATTTTTTTTTATTTATCTATATAAATAAGGAATTAAATAATTACCAATAGTACTTTTAAGTTATGACCTTTTAGGTGAATTTGTGGTAGATTAAGATAACCTAATAAAATATTATAGGACCACAAAATTTGTTTCGGACTAGAGATGTTTCAAATAATGTTCTTAATTATGTCAACACATTTTTATTATCATGTTAACATTATTAACTAAATATTTATTATGTTTTGGATTAAATATGCAAGGAAAAATATATTTTTTAAATTTATAAAATGAGTCCAAGGAAGTACCATCTAGAGTTTCTAATCTATGTACTCTAGTTTTATAAAAGATTTCCTTGAATTTTTAACAAAATCTAACTATATAGATGAAAAGTTAGTACAAAATTAATTTGTATGATATATTGAGAAGGTTTTTTTTTTATATGCTAATTTTCACACACACACACCACACTCACACACCCAAGAATCAAACATTTGACTTTATAAAAATTATAAAACAAGAGTTATCGCTGAGAATTTTTATTTAGTTTGAAGTTTTGTAGCACCATTATTATAATTTTATAAAATAAGTATAATTTTTTATGATTGACCGTTATACACGTTACTAAATCATACGAAAATTCATATATTCAAATATTTTTATATATTTTTTATATTCGTATGGTTGAATTTATCTGAAAAATTATAGGGAATGGACATATCAATCTTATGGAATATAGTAGTTAAATACTCTTTAGGATATTTTTTTTTCACTTATAAATTTTATCCATAAGATTGTTTTTGAAATAATATTATTATATTTGATGATAAATTTATGTAAATATTATATATATATATATATATATATATATATATATATATATATATATATATATATATATATATACCGACATTTGTAAATACACATAAATTTTTTTAATAATATGATTGATGCTTATATGGAAAGGTCAGTCGTAGTTTAGTGTTTTTATGGGTCAAATATGACATACAGATGGATAACCATTGCGACCACTATTAAAGTGCCTTGTTGACAGTCGAATTTAATTTATACTTTATATTTTAAAATTAAAATATATATTTAAAATAATAATATTTAGAAATAGTTTTATATTAATTTTTCTAAATATATATTAAATACTAATTAAGAATTTATTTCTTGTTCTATGTTTATTAAGTCTCTGTCATTGTTAGTTTCATCAACAAAAAAAACTAAAATTTTAATAATAAAAATACTACGGTGATTAAATAATTGTTACAAAAAGAATATATAAAATGATGTGCATGGTTTTGTTTGGTTAGATTCACTGGATCCACTCATATATATGGTGAATTATTTATTAATTAAATTTAGACACATTATTTTGTAAATTAATTTTTATAAAAGTTCTTTATAAATAGTGGTGAGATGGTAAAGTGACGGTGAGAAAATAATTAGTGGCAAAAATTAGAATAATTATGACACTATAATTTTAAGTAAAAATGTATCTTCTTTTTTTAATTATAAATGGATTGACAAAATATTATATTCTTGTTAACGCCAAAATCTTTTCACGAATCCCAATCACGTAAAGCTCGTCCGAATCCTGCACAATAAACACGACAATACTAAAAGCTTGACGGCTTCGACCGTCAGCGGATAGCTCCGGCGTGAGAGTCAGTATATGCGATCACAAGGTTAACAATGGAGGATAAAATATCTAGTGTCTTTTGAGAGAGAAATAATCAGTTACCTTTGCATGTGTGACCTCCTCCCTATCATATACTCCAAGATCTGGTTTTGTGTGCCACTGACTCCCTTGATACCATCCCACTGCAGGTAGCTTACCTGCTGATCCAATCCCCTTTGTCCACCGCTGGCCGACTGTCCAATCCTCATTAATGCGATGTAAGATATCAGTCAACCATTATCTTTGTCATCATCACCGGTCAAAGCCCAAGTGAAGATATTTATCATCCAATGGGTCGGCCCTACGATCCGGCCCAAGACTTTTAAGACCCAACAGATATAAACCAAATGATTTGGCCCAATGACTAGGCCCAATAACACCAGGATTCAACTGTGATAACACAATGGATCCACCAAGGAGTTCGGCCCAATGATCCGGCCCAATGTACATAAAATATCATGACCAACATTTTTCGGTCTTTTTATTAAAATTTATTTTAGTGAAAGAGTATAAAGGACCCAAATAACAAATTTGACCGAAGCTCGTCTGGTGAATCTCAAATAGCAAGATGAATTAAGACCGGAAGTCCAATTGAAAAGCCCACTCCAGCCGAACATCCAACAAATATTCCACCGCCTCCTGAACAACCCAGACCTTCGCCACAAAAACCATCATTTTCTGAATCCAGGCCTAAAGCTGTGGCTTCCCCCCACTCCCTGGCCAGAATTCAATAAAAATTTCCCTTTCGACCTCTAATAGCATGCGTTCGCGACACCGATGATCATCGGTTCGGAAATAGTTCCATCATGGACCTGATGGACGAAGGAATGAAATATCAGACTAAAGGAATTTGATATTTGACTTATCCATTTACATCCTTGCCCATCAATTTGAACTGATTGACTAATACTGGTCATCTGCAGGCAAACGCTATCTTCGGGCGCCTTCGTCCCAAATAAAAAGAAGCCGAAGCCGAAGTCGAAGAAGACGCCGCCCGAAGGGAGAACGCCATTTTGAAGTCTGCGTTAGCAAAAGAGAGAAGCAACCTTGACATTGCTCTCTTCAACAATGAGTGCCTTCGGAAGGATCTCGACAAGGTCAAAAAAGAGCTGGAGACGACCAAAGCCACACACCGGGTCATCATAGATATAAATGTCGACCTGCTTCAGAAGAATGAAATTTTGATGAAGAAGAATGAAGATCTGGCTGAGTCCAATCAGAGCTTGGCGAAGCAAAATAACAATATTTACGCTAAAGAAGCAAGATATCTAACACATCGTCAAAAGCTTGAAGAGGAACTCTGAGAACTTCGGGCCCTTAGGAACTTGGGTCCGCCACTGACCGAAGATCTTCGTAAGGAGATCCAGGCAGAATACAAAAAATCCGCTGAGCTGAACGATGAGATCGTCCATATGTATGCCAAAGGATATGAAATCTGCCGAAGTAAAGGCAAGAAAAAGCTTGTCGCGACCAAGGTAGATCCATCTCTTCTAGACTCTTCAGACGACGATGATGACAATGAAGAAGCCTGAAGATGACCTCCCCTTTACCTTTGGTTGTAGAACTTTTTGTAATAATTGTGACACCCCCAAAATAGGTCCACCCGACCCATTCTGAGTCGCCAGATATCACTCTATAAAAATTAAATACAAACTTCATTTATACAACTGTTGAACTGTCGTGCAGAGTACGACAACACATAAGCTGTGAGTTTTAATACAATATTGTCTCGTAGGCAGTATCCAAACTCAAATTGTTACTATGCCATATAAAATACAACAACAAATATTTTAAGACCCCAAAGAAGAACGAGAAGATTACTATCATATTCATTCTAATGAGGTGCACTTTTGACGCTTTCAAAGTCGGGTTCTCATCACCCTATTGTTGTTCACCAAAATTAATTATTAAGTGACGTATAAAATACGACACACACATCTTAGGTCCTCAATACAATTATCTGTTGCATGTCATGTCGTTTTATAATGTATTGAGAAACTTCGACAGTCTCGGACTATCACACTATTTCCCTGTTATCCCCACTCGACCCAGCTACACTCTTATTACTTGAAAGGAATTGTGAAGAAAAGGGTGAGCATAAATAGCCCAGTAAAGAATATCATGACTAAAGATAATTTACATCATCAATAGCCTTCATCAATAATAAATTAGAGATTTAGAACATATGGTAGTTGATAAAACTTTTCAACCATAGTTGCATTGGAACGAGCAATCCATTAGAAGAGTCAAAGACCAAAAAGTCTATTATCTTCTCCATGCTGAGCTCATGATGAAAGAGCTCATAAAGTCATCATAAAGTCTACCTGTCTGACATAAAGTCTACCTGTCTGACTGGTAGGATTGCGGCTTTAAGGAGGTTCGTCTCCAAATCTGCGGAGAGATGTCTTCCTTTCTTTGACACATTGAAAGGGCCGAAGAACGCGAAGACGTTCCAGTGGACTTCGGAGTGTGAAGACGCCTTCCAAGGCATAAAAACCTATTTGTCTTCTGCTCCTTTACTGGTGAAGCCCGCCCCAGCAGAGACCTTATATTTATACCTTGCAGCAAGTTCGTTGGAAGTTGGAGCAGTGCTGGTTCGGGAGGTCAGTGGGAAGCAGCATCCGGTCTATTATGTCAGTCACGTCCTCCGAGATGCTGAAACCAGGTACCCGAATATTGAGAAATTTGCCTTTGCTTTAATAATTGCTAGTAGAAAGCTTCGGCAATATTTTCAAGGTCGGCTCCTGGTCGTTTACACGGATCAACCATTGAAGAAGGTGATGGGCAAGCCAAAGGTTTCAGGGAGACTAGCAGCATGGACTATGGAGTTGTCCCAATTTTTCATTGAATACCATCCCCAAACCGCTATCAAGGGTCAAACCTTGGCCGATTTTATGGTGGAATGTTCGTTCACCGAAGCAGATGCCGAGTTGCCAGAGGCTGAGACGTCCGATCGGCGATTCGCGGTGGTTCTTCAAATAGGTCGAGAATGCTTGGACGCTTATATGCAGATGGATCCTCTATGTTGATTCGTAGTAAGGTGAATTATCTTGATGAGTCGGGAGGATTCAAAGTTCAATGAGCCATCGATTCGGGGTTTAAAGCGACGAACAACGAAGCCGAGTATGAAGCAGTGTTAGCAGGTGTTCGATTGGCAAAGAGTCTAGAAGTCCAGAAGCTGATCATTTACAGTGACTCTCAGTTGGTCGTCAAACAGCTGTCGGGAGATTATGAAGCTCGTGGGACCCGGATGATCAAGTATCTGGCGGAATTAAAAGACCAACTTCAGTATTTCACTTCGTATGAGTTTCAGGGCATAGAGCGTAATGATAATTCCATTGCCGATGCACTGTCGAAGCTAGCCACTACGGATGCAGATGTTTTCAACGGATCGGTTTATTTGGAAGTTTTGCAGCAGCCGAGTATTCAGCACGAAGCGGTGATGTGTATCGAGCGATCTAACTGCTGGATGACTCCATACATCGAGTATTTGGCAGATGGCGTCCTTCCTTCGGATCAGATGTTGGCAAAGAAGATCAAGTACAAGAGTGCCAATTTTGTTCTTATTGACGGGGATCTTTATAGATTGGCATTTTCCTCACCATTGCTGAAGTGTCTGGTTCCATCCGAGGCCAAGTATGCTCTTCGGGAGGTTCATGAGGGTATTTACGGTGATCATATGGCTGCCAAGTCTTTGGCTTATAAAGTACTTCGACAGGGATACTATTGGCCTACAATTTTCAAGGAAGCTACAGAGTATGTCAAGAGATGTGAAAATGCCGACTCAACAATCAGATCTCCATCACCCACCGTAAGAGCTATATTCGATTTTATCTCCTATACCCCTTCACATGTCGGGGGTAGATATATTGGGTCCGTTGCCTAAAGCTAAAGATCAGGTCAGCTTTGTCATAGTTGCTATTGATTACATGACTAAGTGGGTAGAGGCGAAGCCACTTCGGTTAATAACGGAACAAGAGTGTTTGAAGTTCATAAAAGAGTCCGTAGTGTTTCGCCGGATTCCTAGAGTGTTGATATCGGACAACGGACGCCGGTTCATGGGATCAAAATTTGAAGGATTTTAAAGGAGTGGGGATTCAAAGATAAGAAGACTTGATTGGCTCACCCACGGTCAAATGGGCAAGTTGAGGTGACCAACAGACGACTCACCGAACGGGATCAAGCCGCAGATGGATGAAGCTAAAGGAAGATGGCGAAAGAGTCGCTTTCGGTCGTCTTTGTGGGCTTACCGGACTACACCGAGGACCACCACAGGGGATTCACCCTTTCGACTGGCCTATGGTACTGATGCCTTAGTCCCAGTCGAAATTGGATCTCCAAGTCTTTGGGTCAGTCAATTCAAAGAGATCTATAATGACGAAGGACTGAAGACCAATTTGGATTTGCTAGAAGAAGTCAGAGAGGTGGCTTTACTCAAATTGGCTGCTTATCAACGAAGAGTAGTTAAGCATTACAACAAAGGGGTCAAACTTCGCAGATTTGAAGTAGGAGACTTCATCCTCAGAGAAGCCGAATCATCTACACCTCAAAACACGGGAAAGTTAATGCCGAACTGGGAAGGGCCGTATGAGGTGATCGAAGTATCAAAGCCAGGCACTTATCGGTTAAAGGCATTAGATGGTTTCGAGACCAAGAACACTTGGCATGCTGGCAGGCTTCAGAAATATTTTTAATAGAGATCAAGTCAATTTACTGGAAGTCTGTACATGATTGTCCATTATCAATAAAAAGTCACTTTTTCACTACTGATCCTGTTCCTATTTGTCCTAAGTTCACAATGGTGTAAGGAGGTATGGTAGGACTCATTTGGCCATTCGATGGCGTATTTCACTTATTTGTTACCCCATGTGGTAGACAAATCCTATGTTCCTATATTGATTTTACCAGGGGTGGTAAGTCAATGGTCACTATTGATCATGTTCCTATTTGTCCTAAGTTTACAATGGTGTAAGGAGGTATAGTAGGACTCGCTGGACATTCGATGGCAGCCCACTTATTTGTTACCCCGTGTGGTAGACAAATCCTATGTTCCTATATTGATTTTACCAAGGGTGGTAAGTCAATGGTCACTATTGATCCTGTTCCTATTTGTCCTCAGTTCACAATGGTGTAAGGAGGTATGGTAGGACTTGCTGGCCATCCGATGACAGCTTTATTGACAGGAGTGTCCTTATGAATTTGTGACCCTGTGTGGTAGACAAATTCCATGGTCCGTATATCTTGATCCTTATATCTTGGTCCTTATATACTTGTTCTACCCCGAGTGGTAAGCAAGATTTTGATGGTGCAAAAAGGATCATCCGAATTCACCTCACACATGACCGACTCACACTTCGGTACCGATGAGTATATATTACTTTATTTTATTTAAGTGTTGAGTTTAGTTCATTCAATTCAGTTCAGTTAAATTCTGTCCATAAAATTCAACTCACTCCATTTCATAAATTAACTGTTATATGCCATAGATGATTCACTATCTGAGTTCAGTTCATTGATACTGAATTATTGACAAGAAACTAACCAAAACAGAAGTCATAATCAAGAAAATTGAAGATTCATCAATAAAATAAAACATTCATTCATTCGATTCATCCATAACATTAACTAATTACACAAACATAGAAATGCTGTTAAAATCCATATAAAAAGTTTCAAACAATCCCAAAGACATAAACAGTTAATTTTTACATAGTCAGAATAAAGCAGGAAGGACATTCAGGCACCACCTTCGCCCTCGGAGTTAAGAAGATCCGGATCCAGCTGAGCAGCAGATAACTTTTCTTTACCTCGCTCTCGGCAATCTTCATACCCCTCTGAATAGACCTTCATGATTTCGGCATTAAGCTCATCCGAATCCCTGTAGTCCGTTTGAATCTGCTTTTGCAGCTCTTCGGTCAGAAGAGGGCCCCGTCCCTCAAGCTCTTTTATTTTATGACGAAGTTTGTGACGCTTGACCTTATGTCTTCGCTCCTCGTCCTGGGCCTTCGCCTGAGCCTCGCCAAGTTGAATCGCCAAGCTTCGGTTGGCTGAAGAAAACTCCTCATTTTTGGCCTTCAGGAGTAGGTTTTCTTCGACCAGGCCGGCGTTCATATCAGTTAAAACTTGTTGACTGGCTTCGGATGCAGCCAGCCCATCCCTTGTGGCCCTTAGCTCGTCGTCAGACGTCTTCAAGTCCATCCTAGCTCGATCTAAGTCTCTTTGAAGGCCGTCGATGGTATGAAGAGCGTCTTCGCGATCGGCCCTTTCTCGAGCCATGGTCGATTTCAGCATGTTGATCTCCTGTCTCATGAAATCTTCTTCGGCCTCCCCATTTATGTGCCTCGAACGCAAACGTCCGAAGACAACAACATTGGCTGCGCATATGTTCAAAAAGTTGTTCAAATCAATTGTTGAGATATCTAAACAAGAATAGAAATAGAAAATAAAGAAACTATTATTTACCTTAGCGGATAGCTCATCCCTCGTCAGCAGATTTCCATCCAGATGGTCATTTGAAGCCAAATTGGTCATTGCCTGCATTTAAAGTCTCAAAAGATCGAATGGGAAATTTGCATTGAATCTAGGCCACAGCAGTCGGGGACCCCATAGCCTCGAGATGATAACCACGACCTAAAGGACCAAGTCGTTCGGGGAGGTCTCGGTCTTTCGGGAGAAGAAATTTGGTACGCTTTCGGGAGGGGTGGGATCCGCATATCTGATTTTCGGAGAATGAGAATTATTTGGAATGGGTTCTCGGGGAGATAAAGGAGAGGCGTAACTTGGATGGTCACATTGTGTGTGCGCTTCTCTTCTCGGACAGCGTTGAAGCAGCTTTAAATCCGCTCACCTTCTTCGCAATTTGTATTTCTCTGGTGACGCACGAAGGGTGGGATGATCGAGGACTGGGGCACCCCGAAGTTTTAAATGATCGGCGGTCAGGGGGGTTATTTTGGTTTTTAATTTCTTGGTTCGGAGGATACTTCTTCGATCGGGACGATCGAGCAAACCTCCTCGTCGGGGGATTGGTTGGTTGATCGGTTCAGTTTCTGGGACGGCTTCAGAAGGGCTGAGAAGAGGTGTTGATCTGGGTTTTCTAACAACCCTCCTCTTCTAGCGAGGACGGAGGGTCTCTTCCGGTACAGGAACCTCATAGCTTCTGGCTCTTCTGTTTGGAATTCATCGGTGTGTATTTCCGGGGTTGGCTCACTTGGGGATAGCTTACATTGGCGAGACTCTCAACGACTTCAAGACTTCCTGACAAAAAAATCTTTAAACTCCTTTATTTCTAAAGAGCTCGATCGATCAAAGATCTTGCCACGAAACAAAGCAAATCCTATGTTAGATTCCACATCATAAAAACATTTTCAAAAATTTATATATAAAATAGACCGATACTTAAATTTATGGTCATATAACCATGCCTGCTTCGAGAGGAGTCCATACTTCCACTCCTCCTTAGGAAAATTATCAAAAGCTCCATCATCTCAACTTCCGTTCTTGAAATATCTCCGAAGTCGGCAGAGATCTTCAAAACGTCGGTGGCCCGATTCAGAAAGAAGAGATTTCAGGACCTTTGACGAAGAACCACTTCTCGTGCCATCCCCTATTGCTCGAAGGAGTGTTCACCAACGAACGTCTCTCGAACTTTTCTCCCGACTTCGGAGAATGTTTGCTGAGGGCTTTGAACCCCTTCTCTCTGGATTGGACGATCTTGTACACGGTGAAGAAGAATTCGAGGGAAGGCTCAACGCCCAACTCATGGCAGAAGGCAATAAAGGCCAAAATGTGAATATAAGAATTTGGTACCAATTGGGCGAACCCCACACCCAGGAACCCCAGTATAGTCACTATGAAGACGTGCAGAGGAAAACGGACCCCCTTCTCAAACAGGGTCACAGGGACGGCTGTCCAACTCTCTGGTCGTTGGTACATTTTCTCACCAGACCTGGGAGCCCTAGCCGCGTGAATATCCGGAATGTGGTACCGAGATCGAATCCTCTTTAATTCGGCCTCAGTGACAATAGAGGGAGTGTTGGCATGCGAGAAATGATCTGTATTCCCGTAGTATTCAGAAGGAGTTTTGGGGATTTTTGGAGGAGGATTCTTATCGGTTTTCATTCCTTTGGGATTCAAGGTCGAGGTTTCTTTGCGGGGGTTAGGGTTTGGTGAGACGTCGTTGATCGGAATTGTTCTTTGGGAGGGTGAACTTTTTGTTGAGTCTTGGGAAGCCATTTTTGACGATTCGCAGAGAGGAGGACGAGATAGTTCAGAGGGAGAAGAAAACTCAAAAGCGCGCTCGAATTTCAAAGCAGGCGAGGTAAAATCATCAAATTTGGTGAAAGTTATCTTTTATAATTGTGATTTACCACGATTGTACAAAAGC
Source organism: Panax ginseng (assembly GCA_020205605.1). Lineage (NCBI taxonomy): Eukaryota > Viridiplantae > Streptophyta > Magnoliopsida > Apiales > Araliaceae > Panax > Panax ginseng. The sequence goes on from CM035149.1 coordinate 29,045,894, forward strand.
ACATTAAATGATAGTAATGATTTAGAATTTGAATGGGAAGCGTCCGGTTCCGGGTCCAGATATTTATCAGGCAGAGCCTTTCTGATTTGGGCCTCCGTTCTCCTCTCATTTCATTTCATGAATAGTAATAGGGTACATTTCGATTATTTCTCACTATGGACCTTTAGTAAAATATCATGGACCATTTATAGTTTTCTATTAAACATTCCGTTCAACAAAAAACTAGGGGGCAATGTTGGGTCATGATATTTCCCCTCTTTGGGCCGATTAGATTGGGCCTACTTATTTGATTTGTTCATTAGGTCCTCCTTATTGAGTCTTAAAGTTATTGGGCCTAGTCGTTATATTATTCCTGTTGGATCCTTTTAAGATCGGGTTGGATCAGTGGATCGACCCATTAGATATTTTAATATCTTTATCTTTGACTTGTAATGATCAAAAAGGATGACGGTTGACTAGAACACCTTCCATGCATTAATGTGGATGGGATCATAGCCGGTCGGCGGTAGAAAATAGTGGCCAAAAGTAGTAGATAGACCACATGCAGTCGGCAGAACCCATCAGATCAAGAGGCTGTGTCAGATAGTAGTGGGTGGCACGATAATCCGGACAAAGAGAGTATAACCTAGCAAGGAGGTCTTCACAAACAGGTACGTTAACATTCACATTCATAATCATATACACACAACTGAGAATTATTATCTCTCTCAATACACTAGATATTACATCCTCCATTGTTAACCTTGTGAACACGTATACTGACTCTCACTTTGAGCTATCCCCATTTTAATGTACGTCCAAGCTTGTGGTGTTTATCGTGTTTACTGTGCAGGATTAGGGCGTCTTACGTGATTGGAAAGTGGCAGAAGATCTTGGCGTTAACAAGAAACAAGGTGGGTGTTCAAATATTCATGTTCACATTCCAATAGAGCACCAGTTACTTTTTTGTCCTGAGAAGGACTTTTCCAGTGAACTTCTTCACTATTTTCTGAAATACTTTTTTCCCCCCAACCCACCAAGGAATAGTTACTTTAATTAATTTACACTTCCAGGAAGCTTAAAAAAAAGTAAAAAAATTCCATTTACTCTTGAGTACTAAATTCAGTAATAATTTGATAATAGAACTATTATAATATTAGTAATTTTGAGAACATTTTGTAGTGATGGGGATCGGAATAGAGGTTGGCGTTTCTTCTTTGTGTTGTCAAAGATCAATTCCTTTTCCAAAAGCCAACGAAGATGATAAGTGATAATATTGTTGACCGCCCTAATATTTTCTTAGTCACGAAATCTTTTTACAATAAATCTAGACTGCATGAGGACAAAATAAATTTGTTCTATTAAACTCTTATTTATTTATTTACAAGTCTTTGTTCAAGCCTTACAACCCACAAGTAGCAACATTTTATTTTTTTTAAAAAAATAAAAAATTACTGCCCTCGGGCAGTCGGGCCAAGCCACCCACTTGCCCGGGCCTTCACTGGTAGGGCCAAAGTGGCCCGATTTTCTTGGGCTAAAAATAAATTTTTCACTTGGGCTACTGTGTGACGGGTAAGCGGCCTACCATGAGCTTGGGCCATGTTTGCCAGGTCTATAGACAGGTTATTCCAACATAATAATAAAGAATGGAATAGCAATAGCTCTCTTCATGAATACGAAAGAAATAATACCCTTTACCTTAAAAAAAACTGGATACTGGAATAGTGAGGTAGCAGACTTCTCTTTTTCTTTCTCTATAATTTTTATCTATAATAATTGCTCTATAGCTTTAGTGAATTGGTGAGAAATAAAGGAAGAATGAGCTTCTATTTATAGGAAAATATAGTTTTGATAATTGCACGTTTTGGGGCTCGAAATATTAAAGTACAATACCTTCAACTTTTCTTTCATTTTTAATTTAGTCCTGTGTAACGACCCTAAAATAGGTCCATTCAATCCAACCCATTCTGAGTCGCCAAATACATGGTACAGAATACAACTACAACTTTATTACAACAATTGTCGTGCAAAATACAACAACACATATACTGTGAGTTTGGATACAAATATATACCAAATGTGACACATGTCCCAACCGTGGACAACACCTCACAGTGACACCTTACATAAAGGTATAGTCAAAGACTATTTTAGAAACTAAAATCTTTGGGAAGTGCTCAAGGAAACCTTCGTACATGGGAGGCCATGCGTCTAGGTTATGATAGATATCATATGTCCAGAGAATTATCCTTGGTTGACCTAATAGACCCCAAAGAAAAACGAGAAGATTACTATCATATTCTTCCCAATGGTGAGTCTTCTCTTGATTTATCATTATCTCCACTATCTCAAATTGAGAATTATACTTCAAACAAACACCAAGATTATATAGGTAGTGCTCGTATATATACTCAGCAAGTGGATGAGCACATCCCTGTCTTATGATGATACGAGGTTGTATGGCATTAGACATCTTGTATGATAGTGACAAAACACCCTTCCAACGTTGGGTTTGCCTCACCCTCAACAGCTATAGACCACCGTTCTATTCCCCTGTTATCCCCCACTCGACCCACCTACACTTTTATTACACGAAAGGAATTGTGAAGCAAAAAGGGTGAGCACAACTAGCTTCGATAAAAGAATATTATGACTAAAGATAAATAAATTATCAATAGTCTTCATCAAGAATAAATCGTAGATTTAGAACATATGGTAGATGATAAAACTTTTCAACCATAGTTGCAATGTGAATGAGCAATCCATTAAGAGTCAAATAGACTATAAAGTCTATTATCTTCTTCATGTTAAAAGTCCACCAACAATGTTTTATTTCTCGTAACATCAATCAACAATTCTCGCCCACAATCATATGAATAACTCATAATTGTAATTGTTGTTCTAAATTTCTTTTCTCATCCAGACAAAGATAATTTTCATCACCAAACATCAAAGAATTCATCAACAAGTCATCATGGTTATACCAAATATTAATATCTCAAATAAAATATATTCATGTTCATAATCAAACTAATAAATTCATCTTTGCACTACGGGCCAAAGATATTCATCAATTCAATTCATCTTTGCAATTCAACTTTTCACCAGCCCAAAGAGAACCCTAGTCATGATCATACCAATAATCTATCCATCTTTACACTCCAGGTGAAAGAGAATTTCAACATCGTGGTTATAAAAATGTTATATATGATAATAAAATCAATATAATCAATATATAGTTTTAATCTCGAGTAATATTCATAAATCAACTATAATTTGGTTAGAAAAAGAAACCAATTTTGTCATGAATAAGAACTCATGAATAGTATTTCGTGAATAGTAACTCATGAATAGTAACTCGTGAATAGTATCTCATGAATAGTAAACCCGACTCAAAAAGGTAGAAATTTCACAATAAAATCCATACCAATATTTGGGTAAGATAATGATATTGAAAGAATAATATTTTTTAAGCTTATAAACAATTTATTTTAATTGTTTACACTTTACTAAATAATGCATTTAATCATTCTAAAATGCCAAACTCATAAGATTTCATCACCAATAACCAAAATCCTCATCAAAAATCTGCATATACCTCATGTAGGATTCTCAAGCTATAAAATCCTATTTTCTAATTTTCTTACCTCACATAACATATTTAATTCATTTACTCATAACTAGTCTATTTTCATGAAAAATACCAAATCAGTTCCAAAAATATTTCTTTTCTGGGATTTAACAGAATATAGTCCTATATTGAACATATATTTTTATCAGAATTTTTAAAAGTCATTTACTATTTTTCACATGGCCAAAACCACCGAATATTTAAATATTTATCATAAATTGTAATTTTATCCAAAAATTCTGAAATTTATAGAATATACCCATGTTATATATATGTACTCCCAATAAAAATTTCATCAATTTTGGAGTTAACCACAAGGAGTTATAAGGGTTTTCTTTTAAAATAGTCTTTTCCCATAAAATTCATAACTCATAATCTATACATCCAAAAATCGCCATTTTTGGACACAATCAATAAAACTCATCAAATTATCATTCCAAATTTTTTCAGAATTTTTAAAGGTCTAAAAAGTTACGAAACCTGAAAACACAACAACCCTTAAAATCCCTTACCTCGAAAAAGCAAAGATTTTCGACTAGAATAACGTTGAACTAACTTGCAATCAGTATAGCAACACTCAAGATACAAGAATATACTTGATAATATAGAGAGAGAAATAGAGAGAAAACTTGGTTTTCGGTGTGATTTTCAATTCTAACTTAAGCTTCTATTTATATGAAAATGCTAGAACGCCAAAGGAGACTAAAATAATAAAATATTATTTTTCTTTTCTACACACCAACCATCCAAGACCAGCCATCCAAGCATGCCAATTCTGAAAAATATAGCAGCCCACATGTTATTAACACCAACCAAAGTGGGTCCCACCATATAATTTAATAAAAATTATTTTATTTAACTCAAACTTCAATAATTCATAGAAAATAGCCCGTTTATCAGAAAAATTCGAAACTCACGATTTTCCATGGGAAATTCCATTCTCTACAACTTTGCAGAAGAAAATTTTTCCAAATTCCAAACAGAAATTATCCGAAATCCACAAAAGGATAATTTTAAACACCGTTTCAACACCTTTTAAAATTCATAACAAATTATATGTTCGATTTTAACGGTTCAAAATTTGTGGACATATACTCTACTTATATATGTATAACATATCTAAAAATCACAACGATCCAACGGTCGGATTAAAATTATAACTCACACAGTAAAGCTTTAAGAACACCGATTTGAGTTTTTAATACCTCCAATCCGACAAAATAATCGATAAAACACTTCAACAAAGAATTCCACATAAATAAATCCATCATCTATATCAACATTAAATAAATATTTTTTTATCACATAAATCAATAACTAATTATTCACAAATAATATTACGTAATCGCAATAATGACAACCAGTGATTCCTGTGAAGAGGGGCTTTCAATAAGGATTTCTCCTCATTCTTGGCGCCATTGCAATTAGATGACCAAACCTCTCATCGATGTAACTTTCTAGACATTGTCAATAATGCTATCTAATAATATTATTCAAATAATATGAATTATTGATTTGATAATGAGAAATACTACGCAGTTGACAATTATTGAACAACAATAATATAAAATATCAACGCAAAGAATTATTGAATCAATAAAATAAAATATTGAACAATAATTATCGTAACAATTATTGAGTAAAGGCCTTTCACGTAAGAATCAATAATTCAAAAATATGCTGTAATACCGTGTCTAGCATCGCGGCAACAACGCCAGACATCGTATTTTAACCACCGTGTAATCCAACAATTGTTAATTTGTGAACGATTACGCCATTATTTATAAAAAAACTTAATTTTGTCGCGTTTTCTTCATCCGATAATTATTACGTTATGGGGCCCACAAATGATCGCTACTGGCCGCATCGGACGGATATTCCGACAAAAAAAGAATATTCCACGACCAAACGAATATTCTCAAAACAACAATGAATATTTTATAGCCACTTGTGTGTTTTGTAAAATTTGCATATTTCACCCATAACTTTAAACTTTTATCAATTTTAACATTTACTGAATAATAATTATAAGAAAAATTGAATAATTTTATTTCATAAAATTCAGGGTCTTACAATCTCCCCTCCTTATGAAATTTCGTCCCCGAAATTTACGTACCTGGTATTTCAAAGAGTTGAGAATACCTTGCTTTCATTTCAGAGTCCATCTTTACTGTCCTCATGATTTCTCCATTGCTCATCTCCTGTATTTCAGATATCATTCTAGAATACCGTTTCAAAACAAGGGTTAATTGAACAAATTAACATATCACATAATATCCATATATTATGACTAACCAACAAATAAGCTTAGGTAGGACACACTAGCGAAGGATTTACTCACCTCTCCCCTCCTAGTTCTATTCCCCGATCTCCGCTGGAGATCATATCCTAAGCTCGATACCAAATGTGACAACCCCAAAATAGGTCCATTCAATCCAACCCATTCGAGTCGCCAAATACATGGTACGTAAAATAACTACAACTTTATTACAACAATTGTCGTGCAAAATACAACAAAACATATCTTCGTGAGTTTGGATACAAATATATACCAAATGTGACACATGTCCCAACCGTGGACAACACCTCACAAAGTGACACCATACATAAAGGTATAGTCAAAGACCTGCTTTTAGAAACTAAAATCTTTGGGAAGTGCTCAAGGAAACCTTCGTATACATGGGAGGCCATGCGTACAGGTTATGATAGATATCATATGTCCAGAGAATTATCCTTGGTCAACCTAATAGACCCTAAAAGAAAACAAGAAGATTACTATCATATTCTTCCCAATGGTGAGTCTTCTCTTGATTTATCATTATCTCCACTATCTCAAATTGAGAATTATACTTCAAACAAACACCAAGATTATATAGTAGTGCTCAGATATATACTCAAAGAAGTGGATGAGCACATCCCCGTCTTTATGATGATACGAGGTTGTATGGCATTAGACATCTTGTATGATAGTGATAAAACACCCTTCCAACGTTGGGTTTGCCTCACCTCACAAATTTATAGACCACCGCTCTATTCCCCTCGTTATCCCCACTCGACCCAAATTTACACTTTTATTACCCGAAAGGAATTGTGAAGCAAAAGGGTGAGCACAACTAGCTCAAGAAAGAATATTATGACTAAAGATAAATAAATTATCAATAGTCTTCATCAAGAATAAATCGTAGATTTAGAACATATGGTAGATGATAAAACTTTTCAACCATAGTTGCAAATGAATGAGCAATCCATTAGAAGAGTCAAATAGACTATAAAGTCTATTATCTTCTTCATGTTAAAAGTCCACCAACAATGTTTTATTCCCGTAACATCAATCAACAATTCTCGCCCACAATCATATGAATAACTCATAATTGTAATTGTTGTTCTAAATTTCTTTTCTCATCCAGACAAAGATAATTTTCATCACGAAACATCAAAAAGATCATGGTTATACCAAATCACAGCAAAGATCATGTTCATAATCAAACTAATAAATTCATCTTTGCATTACAGCCAAATACGGGCCAAATAAAAGATATTCATCAATGTTGATTAATTCATCTTTAAGCTAAAGATATTACATGATCATACCAACCACAATTCAACTTTTCACCATCGCCAAAGAGAACCCTAGTCATGATCATACCAATAATCTATCCATCTTTACACTCCAGTGAAAGAGAATTTCAACATCAGGGTTATAAAAATGTTATATATGATAATAAAATCAATATAATCAATATATAGTTTTAATCTCCAGAGTAATATTCATAAATCAACTATAATTTGGTTAGAAAAAAGAAACCAATTTTGTCATGAATAAGAACTTCGTGAATAAGTAACTCATGAATAAGAACTCGTGAATAGTATCTCATGAATAGTAAACCCGACTCAAAAAGGTAGAAATTTCACAATAAAATCCATACCAATATTTTTAAGTATAATGATATTGAAAGAATAATATTTTTTTAACCTTATAAACAATTTATTTTAATTGTTTACACTTTACTAAATAATGCATTTAATCATTCTAAAATGCCAAACTCATAAGATTTCATCACCAATAACCAAAATCCTTATCAAAAAATCAGATATACCTCATGTAGGATTCTCAAGCTATAAAATCCTATTTTCTAATTTTCTTACCTCACATAACATATTTAATTCATTTACTCATAACTAGTCTATTTTCATGAAAAATACCAAATCAGTTCCAAAAATATTTCTTTTTTGGGATTTAGCAGAATATAGTCCTATATTGAACATATATTTTTATCAGAATTTTTAAAAGTCATTTACTATTTTTCACATGGCCAAAACCACCGAATATTTAAACATTTATCATAAATTGTACTTTTATCCAAAAATTCTGAAATTTATAGAATATACCCATGTTATATATATGTACTCCCAATAAAAATTTCATCAATTTTGGAGTTAACCACAAGGAGTTATAAGGGTTTTCTTTTAAAATAGTCTTTTCCCATAAAATTCATAACTCATAATCTATACATCCAAAAATCGCCATTTTTGGACACAATCAATAAAACTCATCAAATTATCATTCCAAATTTTTCCAGAATTTTTAAAGGTCTAAAAAGTTACGAAACCTGAAAACACAACAACCCTTAAAATCCCTTACCACGAAAAGAAAGCAAAGATTTGATTTGGAATAACGCCGAAACTAACTTGCAATCAGATATAGCAACACTCAAGATACAAGAATATACTTGATAATATAGAGAGAGAAATAGAGAGAAAACTTCAGTTTCTGGTGTGATTTTCAATTCTAACTTAAGCTTCTATTTATATGAAAATGCTAGAACGCCAAAGGAGACTAAAATAATAAAATATTATTTTTCTTTTCTACACACCAACCATCCAAGACCAGCCATCCAAGCATGCCAATTCTGAAAAATATAGCAGCCCACATGTTATTAACACCAACCAAAGTGGGTCCCACCATATAATTTAATAAAAATTATTTTATTTTCTGAAACATCAATAATTCATAGAAAATAGCTCGTTTATCAGAAAAATTCGAAACTCGCGACTTTCCATGGGAAATTCTATTCTCTACAACTTTGCAGAAGAAAATATTTCCAAATTCCAAACAGAAATTATCCGAAATCCACAAAAGGATGATTTTAAACACCGTTTCAACACCTTTTAAAATTCATAACAAATTATACGTTCGATTTTAACGGTTCAAAATTTGTGGACATATACTCCACTTATATATGTATAACATATCCAAAAATCACAACGATCCAACTGTCGGATTAAAATTATAACTCACACAATAAAGCTTTAAGAACACCGATTTGAGTTTTTAATACCTCCAATCCGACAAAATACTGATAAAACACTTCAACAGTAATTCCACATAAATAAATCCATCATCTATATCCACATCAAATAAATATTTTCTTATCACATAAATCAATAACTAATTATTCACAAATAATATTATGTAATCGCAATAATGACAACCAGTGATTTCCAGGAAAAGGGGCTTTTCAATAAGGATTTCTCCTCATTTGCGCCAAGCAATTAGATGACCAAACCTCTCCTCGATGTAACTTTCTAGACATTGTCAATAATGCTATCTAATAATATTATTCAAATAATATGAATTATTGATTTGATAATGAGAAATACTACGCAGTTGACAATTATCGAACAACAATAATATAAAATATCACGCGCAGCAATTATTGAATCAATAAAATAAAATATTGAACAATAATTATCGTAATAATTATCGAGTAAGTGCCTTCACGTAAGAATCAATAATTCAAAATATCATGCAATACCGTAATGCATCGCAAGCAACAACGCCAGACATCGTATTTTAACCACTGTGTAATCCAATGTGGTTAACAGTAACGATTACGCCCGCTATTTATAAAAACTTAATTTTGTCGCTTTTCTTATCCGATAATTATTCTCATTGTGGGGCCCATAAATGATCGCTACCGTCGCACGGATATTCTCGACAAAAAGAATATTCCACCACCAAACGAATATTCTCTCAAACAAAATGAATATTTTATAGCCACTTGTGTGTTTTGTAAAATTTTATATTTCACCCATAACTTTAAACTTTTATCAATTTTAACATTTCTTGAATAATAATTATAAGAAAAATTGAATACTTTTTTTTCATAAAATTCGGTCTTACAATCTCCCTCCTTATGAAATTTCGTCCCCTAAATTTACATATACGGTATTTCAAAGAGTTGAGAATACCTTGCTTTCATTTCAGAGTCCATCTTTTATCGCCCTCATGATTTCTCCATTGCTCATCTCCTGTATTTCAGATATCATTCTAGAATACCGTTTCAAAACAAAGGTTAATTGAACAAATTAACATATCACATAATATCCATATATTATGACTAACCAACAAATAAGCTTAGGTAGGACACACTAGCGAAGGATTTACTCATCACTCCCCTCCTAGTTCTATTCCCCGATCTCCGCCAGAGATCATATCCCTAAGCTCTGATACCAAATGTAACGACCCCAAAATAGGTCCATTCCATCCAACCCATTCTGAGTCGCCAAATACATGGTACAGAAAATAACTACAACTTTATTACAACAATTGTCGTGCAAAATACAACAACATATATACTGTGAGTTTGGATACAAATATATACCAAATGTGACACATGTCCCAACCGTGGACAACACCTCACAGTGACACCTTATATAAAGGTATAGTCAAAGACTGTTTTAGAAACTAAAATATTTGGGAAGTGCTCAAGGAAACCTTCGTACATGGGAGGCCATGCGTCTAGGTTATGATAGATATCATATGTCCAGAGAATTATCCTTGGTTGACCTAATAGACCCCAAAGAAAAACAAGAAGATTACTATCATATTATTCCCAATGGTGAGTCTTCTCTTGATTTATCATTATCTCCACTATCTCAAATTGAGAATTATACTTCAAACAAACACCAAGATTATATAGGTAGTGCTCAGATATATACTCAAAGAAGTGGATGAGCACATCCGTCTTATGATGATACGAGGTTGTATGGCATTAGACATCTTGTATGATAGTGACAAAACACCCTTCCAACGTTGGGTTTACCTCACCTCTCAACAATATATAGACCACCGCTCTATTCCCCGTTATCCCCCACTCGACCAAAGCCTACACTTTTATTACGAAAGGAATTGTGAAGCAAAAGGGTGAGCACAACTAGCTCAAGAAAGAATATTATGACTAAAGATAAATAAATTATCAATAGTCTTCATCAAGAATAAATCGTAGATTTAGAACATATGGTAGATGATAAAACTTTTCAACCATAGTTCACAGTTGAATGAGAAATCCATTAGAAGAGTCAAATAGACTATAAAGTCTATTATCTTCTTCATGTTAAAAGTCCACCAACAATGTTTTATTCTCGTAACATCAATCAACAATTTCGCCCACAATCATATGAATAATAACTCATAATTGTAATTGTTGTTCTAAATTCCTTTTCTCATCCAGACAAAGATAATTTTAATCACCTGAAACATCAAAGATCATGGTTATACCAAATCACGGTTCATGTTCATAATCAAACTAATAAATTCATCTTTGCACATTCATCTTTGCACTACTGGCCAAAGATATTCATATTCATCACTACATGCCAAAGATATTCAACAACAAGTCATCTTCAGACAAAAGCCAAATATATTAATATCTCAAATAAATATATAATCATTTGAATTTATATATAAACAATAATTATAACCATGTTGATTAATTCCACCTTTGCACTTAAGCTAAAGATATTCAATTATAAATTGATCATACATGATAATATATCCATTCAACTTTACACTCGGCCAAAGAGAAAGAGAATTTCAACATCGTGAAAGTTATAAAAATGTTATATATGATAATAAAATCAATATAATCAATATATAGTTTTAATCTCCGAGTAATATTCATAAATCAACTATAATTTGGTTAGAAAAAAAACCAATTTTGTGAATGTAATAATGAAAGTAACTCATGAATAGTAACTCGTGAATAGTATCTCATGAATATTAAACCCGACTCAAAAAGGTAGAAATTTCACAATAAAATCCATACCAATATTTCTTAAGATAATGATATTGAAAGAATAATATTTTTTTAAGCTTATAAACAATTTATTTTAATTGTTTACACTTTACTAAATAATGCATTTAATCATTCTAAAATGCCAAACTCATAAGATTTCATCACCAATAACCAAAATCCTCATCAAAAATCTGATATATACCTCATGTAGGATTCTCAAGCTATAAAATCCTATTTTCTAATTTTCTTACCTCACATAACATATTTAATTCATTTACTCATAACTAGTCCATTTTCATGAAAAATACCAAATCAGTTCCAAAAATATTTCTTTTTGGGATTTAGCAGAATATAGTCCTATATTGAACATATATTTTTATTAGAATTTTTAAAAGTCATTTACTATTTTTCACATGGCCAAAAAACCAACCGAATATTTAAATATTTATCATAAATTGTACTTTTATCCAAAAATTCTGAAATTTATAGAATATACTTATGTTATATATATGTACTCCCAATAAAAATTTCATCAATTTTGGAGTTAACCACAAGGAGTTATAAGGGTTTTTTTTAAAATAGTCTTTTCCCATAAAATCCATAACTCATAATCTATACATCCAAAAATCACCATTTTGGACACAATCAATAAAACTCATCAAATTATCATTTCAAATTTTTCCAGAATTTTAAAGGTCTAAAAAGTTACGAAACATGAAAACATAACAACCCTTAAAATCCCTTTACCTCGAAAAAAAAGATTTCGATTGGAATAATTCGAAACTAACTTGCACCAGTATAGCAACACTCAAGATACAAGAATATACTTGATAATATAGAGAGAGAAATAGAGAGAAAACTTCAGTTTTCGGTGTGATTTTCAATTCTAACTTAGCCTCTATTTATATGAAAATGCTTTAACGCATAAAGGAGACTAAAATAATAAAATATATTATTTATTTTTCTTTTTACACACCAACCATCCAAGACCAGCCATCCAAGCCATGCCAATTTGAAAAAATATATCACCCACATGTTATTAACAACCAAAAAAAGTGGGTCTTAAATAAAATAATTAAAACTTAAAAATTAATTTTATTTTCCGAAACTTCAATAATTCACAATAAATAGCCCTTTTATCGTAAAAATTTAAAACTCATGACTTTTTATAGGAAATTCCATTCTCTACAACTTTGCGAAGAAAATTTTTCCAAATTCCAAATGTAAATTATCCGAAATCCACAAAAGGATGATTTTAAACACCGCTTCAACACCTTTTAAAATTCATAACAAATTATACGTTCGATTTTAACGGTTTAAAATTTGTGGACATATACTCTACTTATATATGTATAACATATCCAAAAATCACAACGATCCAACGGTCGGATTAAAATTATAACTCACACAAGAAAGCTTTTTAAGAACAATCGATTTGAAGTTTTAATACCTCCAATCCGGACAAAATACCGATAAAACACTTCAACAAAGAATTCCACATAAATAAATCCATCATCTATATCCACATCAAATAAATATTTTCTTATCACATAAATCAATAACTAATTATTCACAAATAATATTACTGAATCGCAATAATGACAACCGTGTGATTCCCAGGAAGAGGGGCTTTCAATAAGGATTTCTCCCTTCTTGGCGCCGCAATTAGATGACCAAACCTCTCCTCGATGTAACTTTCTAGACATTGTCAATAATGCTATCTAATAATATTATTCAAATAATATGAATTATTGATTTGATAATGAGAAATACTACGCGTTGACAATTATTGAACAACAATAATATAAAATATCAACGCAAGCAATTATTGAATCAATAAAATAAAATATTGAACAATAATTATCAGAAACAATTATTGAGTAGTGCCTTCACGTAAGAATCAATAATTCAAAAATATGCGGCAATACCGCGCTTCTTTCGCTGCAACAACGCCAGACATCAGATTTTAACCACTGTGTAATCCAACAAAGATTGTTAATTTGAATAATTACGCCGTTATTAATAAAAATACATTTTGTCGTTTTTCTTATCCGATAATTATTCATTATGGGGCCCCACAAATGATCATACTGCGTGCACGGATATTCCCGACAAAAAAGAATATTCCACGACCAAACGAATATTCTCCGACAAAATGAATATTTTATAACCACTTGTGAAATTTGAAAATTTTATACATATCACCCATAACTTTAAAATTTTATCAATTTTAACATTTATTTAATAAATAAGAAAAATTGAATACTTTTATTTCATAAAATTCGTGGTCTTACAATCTCCCTCCTTATGAAATTTCGTCCCCGAAATTTACATACCGGTATTTCAAAGAGTTGAGAATACCTTGCTTTCATTTCGATTCCATCTTCATCGTCCATCATAATTTCTCCAATGCTCATCTCCGTATTTTAGATATCATTCTAGAATACCGCTTCAAAACAAGGGTTAATTGAACAAATTAACATATCACATAATATCCATATATTATGACTAACCAACAAATAAGCTTAGGTAGACACACTAGCGAAGGATTTACTCATCTCTCCCTCCTAGTTCTATTCCCGATCTCCGCCAGAGATCATATCCCTAAGCTCGATACCAAATGTAACGATAACCCCAAAATAGGTCCATTCCATCCAACCCATTTCGAGTCGCCAAATACATGGTACGTAAAATAACTACAACTTTATTACAACAATTGTCGTACAAAATACAACAACACATATGCTGTGAGTTTGGATACAAATATATACCAAATGTGACACATGTCCCAACCGTGGACAGCACCTCACAGTGACACCTTACATAAAGGTATAGTCAAAAACTGTTTTAGAAACTAAAATCTTTGGGAAGTGCTCAAGGAAACCTTCGTACATGGGAGACCATGCGTCTAGGTTATGATAGATATCATATGGCCACAGAATTATCCTTGGTTGACCTAATAGACCCCAAAGAAAAACAAGAAGATTACTATCATATTCTTCCCAATGGTAAGTCTTCTCTTGACATATCATTATCTCCACTATCTCTAATTGAGAATTATACTTCAAACAAACACCAAGATTATATAGGTAGTGCTCGTATATATACTCAGCAAGTGGATGAGCACATCCCTGTCTTATGATGATACGAGGTTGTATGTCATTAGACATCTTGTATGATAGTGACAAAACACCCTTCCAACGTTGGGTTTGCCTCACCCTCAAAAACTATGAACCACCGATTCTATTCCCCCGTTATCCCCCACTCGACCCGCCTACACTTTTATTACACGAAAGGAATTGTGAAGCAAAAGGTGAAAGCACAACTAGCTCAAGAAAAGAATATTATGACTAAAGATAAATAAATTATCAATAGTCTTCATCAAGAATAAATCGTAGATTTAGAACATATGGTAGATGATAAAACTTTTCAACCATAGTTGCGGTGAATGAAGCAATCCATTTAAGAGTCAAATAGACTATAAAGTCTATTATCTTCTTCATGTTAAAAAGTCCACCAACAATGTTTTATCCTGTAACATCAATCAACAATTCTCGCCCACAATCATATGAATAACTCATAATTGTAATTGTTGTTCTAAATTCCTTTTCTCATCCAGACAAAGATAATTTTCATCACCGAAACATCAAGATCATGGTTATACCAATCACGATTCATGTTCATAATCAAACTAATAAATTCATCTTGTACTCACACGGGCCAAAGATATTCATCAACAGTTCATCTTTGCACTCTGAGCCAAAGATATTCAAAGATCATTTTCACTACATCAAAGATATTCAACAACAAGTCATCTTTTGCATTATGTGCCAAATATATTAATATCTCAAATAAATATATAATCATTTCGTAATTTATAAACAATAATTATAACCATGTTGATTAATTCACCTTTGCACTTAAGCTAAAGATATTCAATTATAAATTCAATGGTCATGATCATACAAACCACAATTCAACTTTTCACTCATCGCCAAAGAGAACCCTAGTCATGATCATACCAATAATCTATCCATCTTTACACTCCGGTGAAAGAGAATTTCAACATCGTGGTTATAAAATGTTATATATGATAATAAAATCAATATAATCAATATATAGTTTTAATCTCCGAGTAATATTCATAAATCAACTATAATTTGGTTGAAAAAGAAACCAATTTTGTCATGAATAGTAACTTCGTGAATAGAATACCGTGAATAGTAACTCGTGAATAGTATCTCATGAATAGTAAACCCGACTCAAAAAGGTAGAAATTCCACAATAAAATCCATACCAATATTTTGGTATAATGATATTGAAAGAATAATATTTTTTTAAGCTTATAAACAATTTATTTTAATTGTTTACACTTTACTAAATAATGCATTTAATCATTCTAAAATGCCAAACTCATAAGATTTCATCACCAATAACCAAAATCCTCATCAAAAATCTGCATATACCTTATGTAGGATTCTCAAGCTATAAAATCCTATTTTCTAATTTTCTTACCTCACATAACATATTTAATTCATTTACTCATAACTAGTCCATTTTCATGAAAAATAACAAATCAGTTCCAAAAATATTTCTTTTTTGGGATTTAGCAGAATATAGTCCTATATTGAACATATATTTTTATCAGAATTTTTAAAAGTCATTTACTATTTTTCACATGGCCAAAACCACTGAATATTTAAACATTTATCATAAATTGTACTTTTTATAAAATTCTGAAATTTATAGAGTATACTTATATAATATATATGTACTCCCAATAAAAATTTCATCAATTTTGGAGTTAACCACAAGGAGTTATAAGCGGTTTACTTTTAAAATAGTCTTTTCCCATAAAATTCATAACTCATAATCTATACATCCAAAAATCACCATTTTGGACACAATCAATAAAACTCATCAAAGTATCATTTCAAATTTTTCCAGAATTTTTAAAGGTCTGAAAAGTTACGAAACATGAAAACATAACAACCCTTAAAATCCTTACCTCGAAAGAAGCGTATTTTTGATTTGGAATAACTTATTTGAACGAAATTTGCACCAGATAGCAACACTCAAGATACAAGAATATACTTGATAATATAGAGAGAGAAATAGAGAAAACTTGGTTTTACGTGTGTGATTTTCAATTCTAACTTAAGCCTCTATTTATAGGAAAATGCTAGAACGCATAAAGGAGACTAAAATAATAAAATATATTATTTTTTTTTCTTATTCACCAACCATCCTTCACCAACCAATTTTGAAGGCCATGCCATCTTTGAACAAAAAAACATCACCACCCATGTATTAACAACAACAAAAAGTGCGTTTTCTTAAATAAAATAATTAAAACTTTCAAAAATTAATTATTTGAACTCGAAACTTCAATAATTCACAATAAATAGCCCTTTTATTAGAAAAATTGAATCTCTCGTGATTTTTATAGGAATTTCAATTCTCTACAACTTTGCGTAAGAATTTTTTCCAAATTCCAAAATGTAAATTATCCGAAATCCACAAAAGGATAATTTTAAACACCGTTTCAACACCTTTTAAAATTCATAACAAATTATACGTTCGATTTTAACGTTCAAAATTTGTGGACATATACTCTACTTATATATGTATAACATATCCAAAAATCACAACGATCCAACGGTCGGATTAAAATTATAACTCACACAGTAAAGCTTTAAGAACATCGATTTGAGTTTTTAATACCTCCAATCCGACAAAATCTACCGATAAAACACTTCAACAAAGAATTCCACATAAATAAATCCATCATCTATATCCACATCAAATAAATATTTTCTTATCACATAAATCAATAACTAATTATTCACAAATAATATTACGAGAATCGCAATAATGATGACGGTGATTCCCAGGAAAGAGGGGCTTTCAATAAGGATTTCTCCTTCATCTTGGCGCAATTAGATGACCAAACCTCTCCTCGATGTAACTTTCTAGACATTGTCAATAATGCTATCTAATAATATTATTCAAATAATATGAATTATTGATTTGATAATGAGAAATACTATGCAAGTTGACAATTATTGAACAACAATAATATAAAATATCAACGCAGACAATTATTGAATCAATAAAATAAAATATTGAACAATAATTACTATAACAATTATTGAGTAGTGCCTTCTTCACGTAAGAATCAATAATTCAAAAATCTTTGTGCAATACTGGTGTCTTCTATGTGCTCTTTGTGCAACAACGCCAGTACATCGTATTTTAACCACTGAGTAATCAACAAATGTTTACAGTAAATTACGCCGTTATTTAAAAAAAACATACTTGTCGTTTTTCTTATCCGATAATTATTACATTATGGGCCCATAAATGATACTTGGCTGCGTCAGACGGATATTCCCGACAAAAAGAATATTCCACGACCAAACGAATATTCTCAGACAAAATGAATATTTTATAACCACTTGTGAAATTTGAAAATTTTATACATATCACCCATAACTTTAAAATTTTATCAATTTTAACAACTATTTACTAAATAGAAAAATTGAATACTTTTATTTCATAAAATTCGGGTCTTACAATCTCCCTCCTTATGAAATTTCGTCCTCAAATTTTATATACGGTATTTCAAAGAGTTGAGAATACCTTGCTTTCATTTTGATTCCATCTTTTCCTGTCATCATAATTTCTCCAATGCTCATCTCCGTATTTTAGATATCATTCTAGAATATACGTTTCAAAACAAGGGTTAATTGAACAAATTAACATATCACATAATATCCATATATTATGACTAACCAACAAATAAGCTTAGGTAGGACACACTAGCGAAGGATTTACTCATCTCTCCCCTCCTAGTTCTATTCCCGATCTCCGCCAGAGATCATATCCCTAAGCTCTGATACCAAATGTGACAACCCCAAAATAGGTCCATTCCATCCAACCCATTCTGAGTCGCCAAATACATGGTACAGAAAATAACTACAACTTTATTACAACAATTGTCGTGCAAAATACAACAACACATATACTGTGAGTTTGGATACAAATATATACCAAATGTGACACATGTCCCAACCGTGGACAGCACCTCACAGTGACACCTTACATAAAGGTATAGTCAAAAACTGTTTTAGAAACTAAAATCTTTGGGAAGTGCTCAAGGAAACCTTCGTACATGGGAGACCATGCGTCAGGTTATGATAGATATCATATGGCCACAGAATTATCCTTGGTTGACCCAATAGACCCCCAAAGAAAAACAAGAAGATTACTATCATATTCTTCCCAATGGTAAGTCTTCTCTTGACATATCATTATCTCCACTATCTCTAATTGAGAATTATACTTCAAACAAACACCAAGATTATATAGGTAGTGCTCGTATATATACTCAGCAAGTGGATGAGCACATCCCTGTCTTATGATGATACGAGGTTGTATGTCATTAGACATCTTGTATGATAGTGACAAAACACCCTTCCAACGTTGGGTTTGCCTCACCCTCAATAGCTATAGACCACCGTTCTATTCCCCTGTTATCCCCCACTCGACCCAGCTACACTTTTATACACGAAAGGAATTGTGAAGCAAAAAGGTGAAAGCACAACTAGCTTCGATAAAGAATATTATGACTAAAGATAAATAAATTATCAATAGTCTTCATCAAGATAATAAATCGTAGATTTAGAACATATGGTAGATGATAAAACTTTTCAACCATAGTTGCGGTGGGATGAAAGCGATCCATTAGAAGAGTCAAATAGACTATAAAGTCTATTATCTTCTCCATGTTAAAAGTCCACCAACAATGTTTTATTCTTAACATCAATCAACAATTCACGTCCACAATCATGAATAACTCATAACAATTCTAAATTCCTTTTCTCATCCAGACAAAGATAATTTTCATCACGAAACATCAAAGATCATGGTTATACCAAATTGTTCATGTTCATAATCAAACTAATAAATTCATCTTTTCACTACGGGCCAAAGATATTCATTTCATCTTTGCACTCACAGCCAAAGATATTCATCAAAGATCATCTTTGCACTACATGCCAAAGATATTCAACAACAAGTCATCTTTGCATTACAGGCCAAATATATTAATATCTCAAATAAATATATAATCATTTTTAATTTATATAAACAATAATTATAACCATGTTGATTAATTCACCTTTGCACTTAAGCTAAAGATATTCAATTATAAATTCAATGGTCATGATCATACCGATCACAATTCAACTTTTCACTCACCATGGCCAAAGAGAACCCTAGTCATGATCATCACCAATAATCTATCCATCTTTACACTCCAGTGAAAGAAGAATTTCAACATCGGGGTTATAAAATGTTATATATGATAATAAAATCAATATAATCAATATATAGTTTTAATCTCCAGAGTAATATTCATAAATCAACTATAATTTGGTTAGAAAAAGAAACCAATTTTGTCATGAATAATAATAACTCGTGAATAGTAACTTCATGAATAGTAACATGAATTCGTGAATAGTATCTCATGAATAGTAAACCCGACTCAAAAAGGTAGAAATTTCACAATAAAATCCATACCAATATTTTGGTATAATGATATTGAAAGAATAATATTTTTTTAAGCTTATAAACAATTTATTTTAATTGTTTACACTTTACTAAATAATACATTTAATCATTCTAAAATGCCAAACTCATAAGATTTCATCACCAATAACCAAAATCCTCATCAAAAATCTGCATATACCTCATGTAGGATTCTCAAGCTATAAAATCCTATTTTCTAATTTTCTTACCTCACATAACATATTTAATTCATTTACTCGTAACTAGTCCATTTTCATAAAAAATAACAAATCAGTTCCAAAAATATTTCTTTTTTGGGATTTAGCAGAATATAGTCCTATATTGAACATATATTTTTATTAGAATTTTTAAAAGTCATTTACTATTTTTCACATGGCCAAAACCACTGAATATTTAAACATTTATCATAAATTGTACTTTTAACCAAAAATTTGAAATTTATAGAATATACTTATATTATATATATGTACTCCCAATAAAAATTTCATCAATTTTGGAGTTAACCACAAGGAGTTATAAGCGGTTACTTTTAAAATAGTCTTTTCCCATAAAATCCATAACTCGTAATCTATATATCCAAAAATCACCATTTTTGGACACAATCAATAAAACTCATCAAAGTATCATTTCAAATTTTTCCAGAATTTTTGAAGGTCTGAAAAATTACGAAACATGAAAAACATAACAACCCTTAAAATCCCTTACCTCGAAAGAAAGTATTTTTTGATTTGGAATAATATTTGAAACGAACTTGCACAGATATAGCAACACTCAAGATACAAGAATATACTTGATAATATAGAGACAAATAGAGAAAACTTGAGTTTAAAGTGTGTTTTCAATTCTAACTTAGCCTCTATTTATAGGAAAATGCTAGAACATAAAGGAGACTAAATAATAAAAATATATTATTTTTTTTTCTTATTCCACACCAACCTTCACCAACCAATTTTGAAGGCCATCATCCATCTTGAAAAAACATCAGACCCACCCATGTTGCCAACAACCACAAAAACGTTTTTCTTAAATAAAATAATTAAAACTTTCAAAAATTAATTATTTCGGAACTCCGGAACTTCAATAATTCACAATAAATAGCCCTTTTATTAGAAAATTCGAATCTCGCGACTTTTTATAGGAATTTCAATTCTCTACAACTTTGCGAGAAGAAATTTTTTCCAAATTCCAAGCAGAAATTATCAGAAATCCACAAAGGATGATTTTAAAACCGATTCAACACCTTTTAAAATTCATAACAAATTATACGTTCGATTTTAACGTTCAAAATTTGTGGACATATACTCTACTTATATATGTATAACATATCCAAAAATCACAACGATCCAACGGTCGGATTAAAATTATAACTCACACAGTAAAGCTTTAAGAACACCGATTTGAGTTTTTAATACCTCCAATCCGACAAAATACTGATAAAACACTTCAACAGTAATTCCACATAAATAAATCCATCATCTATATCCACATCAAATAAATATTTTCTTATCACATAAATCAATAACTAATTATTCACAAATAATATTACAGAATCGCAATAATGACAACCAGGTGATTCCCAGGAAAGAGGGCTTTCAATAAGGATTTTCTCCTTCTTGGTAGCCTTGATTAGATGACCAAACCTCTCCTTGATGAGAACTTTCTAGACATTGTCAATAATGCTATCTAATAATATTATTCAAATAATATGAATTATTGATTTGATAATGAGAAATACTATATCGTTGATGACAATTATTGAACAACAATAATATAAAATATCAACGCACAATTATTGAATCAATAAAATAAAATATTGAACAATAATTATTATAACAATTATTGAGTAGTGCCTTCTTACGTAAGAATCAATAATTCAAAAATCTTCATGCAATCAAAGTGTCTTCTTGTGCAACAACGCAGCGTATTCTTGTATTTTAACCACCGTAAGTAATCAGCGGTGTTAGCAGTAACGATTTCGCCGTTATTTATAAAAATACAATTTTGTCGTTTTCTTATCCGATAATTATTACATTATGGGGCCCACAAATGATTGCTTGGCCGGTAAATACGGATATTCCAAATAAAAAAGAATATTCCACGACCAAACGAATATTCTCAAACAAAAATGAATATTTTATAACCACTTGTGAAATTTGAAAATTTGCATATATCACCCTTAACTTTAAAATTTTATCAATTTAACATTTATTTACTAATTATAAGAAAAATTGAATACTTTTATTTCATAAAATTCGGGGTCTTACAATCTCCCTCCTTATGAAATTTCGTCCTCAAAATTTACATACACAGTATTTCAAAGAGTTGAGAATACCTTGCTTTCATTTCGATTCCATCTTCTTGTCATCATAATTTCTCCATTGCTCATCTCCGTATTTTGGATATCATTCTAGAATACTGACTTCAAAACAAGGGTTAATTGAACAAATTAACATATCACATAATATCCATATATTATGACTAACCAACAAATAAGCTTAGGTAGGACACCTTTAGCGAAGGATTTACTCATCTCCCTCCTAGTTCTATTCCCCGATCTCACTTGGAGATCATATCCCTAAGCTCTGATACCAACTGTGACAACCCCAAAATAGGTCCATTCCATCCAACCCATTATGAGTCGCCAAATACATGGTACAGAAAATAACTACAACTTTATTACAACAATTGTCGTAAAAATACAACAACACATATCTTTGTGAGTTTGGATACAAATATATACCAAATGTGACACATGTCCCAATAGTGGACAACACCTCACGATGACACCTTACATAAAGGTATAGTCAAAAAGCTGCATTTTAGAAACTAAAATCTTTGGGAAGTGCTCAAGGAAACCTTCGTACATGGGAGACCATGCGTCTAGGTTATGATAGATATCATATGTCCAGAGAATTATCCTTGGTTGACCCCAAAGAAAAACAAGAAGATTACTATCATATTCTTCCCAATGGTAAGTCTTCTCTTGACATATCATTATCTCCACTATCTCAAATTGAGAATTATACTTCAAACAAACACCAAGATTATATAGGTAGTGCTCGTATATATACTCAGCAAGTGGATGAGCACATCCCTGTCTTATGATGATACGAGGTTGTATGTCATTAGACATCTTGTATGATAGTGACAAAACACCCTTCCAACGTTGGGTTTGCCTCACCCTCAACAGCTATAGACCACCGTTCTATTCCCCTGTTATCCCCCACTCGACCCAACTACACTTTTATTACCTGAAAGGAATTGTGAAGCAAAAGGGTGAGCACAACTAGCTCAGTAAAGAATATTATGACTAAAGATAAATAAATTATCAATAGTCTTCATCAGTAATAAATCAGAGATTTAGAACATATGGTAGATGATAAAACTTTTCAACCATAGTTGCAGCGGAACGAGCAATCCATTAGAAGAGTCAAATAGACTATAAAGTCTATTATCTTCTTCATGTTAAAAAGTCCACCAACAATGTTTTATTCTGTAACATCAATCAACAATTCTCATCCACAATCATATGAATAACTCATAATTGTAATTGTTGTTCTAAATTCCTTTTCTCATCCAGGACAAAGATAATTTTCATCGAAACATCAAAAACATGGTTATAAGATCATGGTTATCATAATCAAACTAATAAATCACAGTTCATGTTCATAATCAAACTAATAAATTCATCTTTCATCACTCACACAAAGGCCAAAGATATTCATCATCAGATTCTTTGCCTGATTGATATATTAACAATAACAATGTTCATGATCATTCACAATTCATCTCTTTGCACTACATGCCAAAAGAGAAGTCCTTTATATGATAATATCTCAAATAAATATATAATCATCTTAGAATTTATATAAACAATAAGATAAATTTCAACATCGGGGTTATAAAATTAAATATATGATTATAAATTCAATATAATCAATATATAGTTTTAATCTCGAGTAATATTCATAAATCAACTATAATTTGGTTATAAAAAAGATAATAAAATCAATATAATCAAATATAGTTTTAATCTCGGAGTAATATTCATAAATCAACTATAATTTGGTTAGAAAAAGAAACCAATTTTGTCATGAATAGTAACTCATGAATAGTAATGAATAGTAACTCGTGAATAGTAACTCGTGAATAGTATCTCATGAATAGTAAACCCGACTCAAAAGGTAGAAATTTCACAATAAAATCCATACCAATATTTCGGTATAATGATATTGAAAGAATAATATTTTTTTTAAGCTTATAAACAATTTATTTTAATTGTTTACACTTTACTAAATAATGCATTTAATCATTCTAAAATGCCAAACTCATAAGATTTCATCACCAATAACCAAAATCCTCATCAAAAATCTGCATATACCTCATGTAGGATTCTCAAGCTATAAAATCCTATTTTCTAATTTTCTTACCTCACATAACATATTTAATTCATTTACTCATAACTAGTCATTTTTCAAAAAAATAACAAATCAGTTCCAAAAATATTTCTTTTTTTGGGATTTAGCAGAATATAGTCCTATATTGAACATATATTTTTATCGAATTTTTAAAAGTCATTTACTATTTTTCACATGGCCAAAACCACCGAATATTTAAACATTTATCATAAATTGTACTTTTATCCAAAAATTCTGAAATTTATAGAATATACCCTTATATTATATAGATGTACTCCCAATAAAAATTTCATCAATTTTGGAGTTAACCACAAGGAGTTATAAGGGTTTTCTTTTAAAATAGTCTTTTCCCATAAAATTCATAACTCTAATCTATACATCCAAAAATCACCATTTTGGACACAATCAATAAAACTCATCAAAGTATCATTTCAAATTTTTCCAGAATTTTTGAAGGTCTAAAAAAATTACGAAACATGAAAAACATAACAACCCTTAAAATCCCCTTACCTACCTCGAAAAAAGCGGTATTTGATTTGGAATAACTTATTTGAGCGAACTTGCATAGTATAGCAACACTCAAGATACAAGAATATACTTGATAATATAGAGAGACAAATAGAGAGAAAACTTGAGTTTTAGTGTGTTTTCAATTCTAACTTAAGCCTCTATTTATAGGAAAATCTTAGAAGCATGAAGGAGACTAAAATAATAAAATATATTATTTTTTTTCTTTCACACACCAACCATCCAAGACCAATTTTGAAGGCCATCATCCATCTTTGAAAAAAAAACATCACCACCATGTTATTAACAACCACCAACGTTTTTCTTAAATAAAATAATTAAAATAAAAAAATTAATTATTTGAACTCTCGAAACTTCAATAATTCACAATAAATAGCCCTTTTATTAGAAAAATTGAAATCTCGCGAATTTTTATAGGAAATTCAATTCTCTACAACTTTGCGAAGAAAATTTTTCCAAATTCCAAGCGAAATTATCCGAAATCCACAAAAGGATGATTTTAAACACCGAATTTCAACACCTTTTAAAATTCATAACAAATTATCGTTCGATTTTAACGTTCAAAATTTGTGGACATATACTCTACTTATATATGTATAACATATCCAAAAATCACAACGATCCAACGGTCGGATTAAAATTATAACTCACACAATAAAGCTTTAAGAACACCGATTTGAGTTTTTAATACCTCCAATCCGACAAAATACTGATAAAACACTTCAACGGTAATTCCACATAAATAAATCCATCATCTATATCCACATCAAATAAATATTTTCTTATCACATAAATCAATAACTAATTATTCACAAATAATATTACAGAATCGCAATAATGACAATGACGGTGATTCCCGGAAGAGGGGCTTTCAATAAGGATTTCTCCTTCTTTGGTAGCAATTAGATGACCAAACCTCTCCTTGATGAACTTTCTAGACATTGTCAATAATCTTTATCTAATAATATTATTCAAATAATATGAATTATTGATTTGATAATGAGAAATACTATGCGTTGACAATTATTGAACAACAATAATATAAAATATCAACGCGACAATTATTGAATCAATAAAATAAAATATTGAACAATAATTACTATAACAATTATTGAGTAGTGCCTTACGTAAGAATCAATAATTCAAAAAATCATGTAATATCTGGTGTGCTTCTTTAACGTGCAACAACGCGTATTCATTGTATTTTAACCACCGAGTAATCAACGATTGTTAGCACTGTGTAACGATTACGCCGTTATTTATAAAAATACATTTTGTCGTTTTTCTTATCCGATAATTATTACATTATGGGGCCCACAAATGAGCTGGCAGTAAATACGGATATTCGAAACAAAAAGAATATTCCACGACCAAACGAATATTCTCAAACAAAAAAGAATATTTTATAACCACTTGTGAAATTTGAAAATTTATATATATCACCCATAACTTTAAAATTTTATCAATTTTAACTATTTCTTTGAATAATAAATAGAAAAATTGAATACTTTTATTTCATAAAATTAGGGGTCTTACAATCTCCCTCCTTATGAAATTTCGTCCCTCAAAATTTACATACACGGTATTTCAAAGAGTTGAGAATACCTTGCTTTCATTTGATTCCATCTTTTCTTTGTCATCATCATAATTTCTCAATGCTCATCTCACGTATTTTGAGATATCATTCTAGAATCTGACTTCAAAACAAGGGTTAATTGAACAAATTAACATATCACATAATATCCATATATTATGACTAACCAACAAATAAGCTTAGGTAGGACACACTTTAGCGAAGGATTTACTCATCTCTCCCTCTAGTTCTATTCCCGATCTCCGCATGGAGATCATATCCTAAGCTACGATACCAAATGTGATGACCCCAAAATAGGTCCATTCCATCCAACCCATTACGAGTCGCCAAATACATGGTACGAAAATAACTACAACTTTATTACAACAATTGTCGTACAAAAAATATAACACATATCTTTGTGAGTTTGGATACAAATATATACCAAATGTGACACATGTCCCAATAGTGGACAACACCTCACGATGACACCTTACATAAAGGTATAGTCAAAAAGCTGTTTTAGAAACTAAAATCTTTGGGAAGTGCTCAAGAAACCAACCGTACATGGGAGACCGTGCGTCAGGTTATGATAGATATCATATGTCCAGAGAATTATCCTTGGTTGACCTAATAGACCCCAAAGAAAAACAAGAAGATTACTATCATATTCTTCCCAATGGTAAGTCTTCTCTTGACATATCATTATCTCCACTATCTCTAATTGAGAATTATACTTCAAACAAACACCAAGATTATATAGGTAGTGCTTTCGTATATATATACGAAGCAAGTGGATGAGCACATCCTGTCTTATGATGATACGAGGTTGTATGTCATTAGACATCTTGTATGATAGTGACAAAACACCCTTCCAACGTTGGGTTTGCCTCACCCTCAACGACTATAGACCATAGATTCTATTCCCTGTTATCCCCCCACTCGACCAACTACACTTTTATTACACGAAAGGAATTGTGAAGAAAAAAGGGTGAGCACAACTAGCTTCGATAAAGAATATTATGACTAAAGATAAATAAATTATCAATAGTCTTCATCGATAATAAATCGGAGATTTAGAACATATGGTAGATGATAAAACTTTTCAACCATAGTTGCGGTGGGATGAAGCGATCCATTAGAAGAGTCGAATAGACTATAAAGTCTATTATCTTCTTCATGTTAAAAGTCCACCAACAATGTTTTATTCTGTAACATCAATCAACAATTCTGCCCACAATCATATGAATAACTCATAATTGTAATTGTTGTTCTAAATTCCTTTTCTCATCCAGGACAAAGATAATTTTCATCACACGAAACATCAAAGATCATGGTTATACCAAATCACGATTCATGTTCATAATCAAACTAATAAATTCATCTTTTTTGCACTACGGGCCAAAGATATTCATCAACAGTTCATCTTTGCACTACTGAGTTCAAAGATATTCATCAACATTCATCTTTGCACTACATGCCAAAGATATTCAACAACAAGTCATCTTTGCATTACTGAGGCCAAATATATTAATATCTCAAATAAATATATAATCATTTGAATTTATATAAACAATAATTATAACCATGTTGATTAATTCACCTTTGCACTTAAGCTAAAGATATTCAATTATAAATTCAAAGTCATGATCATACGGTCACAATTCAACTTTTTTCTCATCGGCAAAGAGAACCCTTATCATACCAATAATCTATCCATCTTTACACTCCGATGAAAGAGAATTTCAACATCGGGGTTATAAAAATGTTATATATGATAATAAAATCAATATAATCAATATATAGTTTTAATCTCGAGTAATATTCATAAATCAACTATAATTTGGTTAGAAAAAGAAACCAATTTTGTCATGAATAGTAACTCATGAAATAAGAATAGTACTCATGAATAGTAACTTTCGTGAATAGTATCTCATGAATAGTAAACCCGACTCAAAAAGGTAGAAATTTCACACAATAAAATCCATACCAATATTTTTGGTATAATGATATTGAAAGAATAATATTTTTTTAAGCTTATAAACAATTTATTTTAATTGTTTACACTTTACTAAATAATGCATTTAATCATTCTAAAATGCCAAACTCATAAGATTTCATCACCAATAACCAAAATCCTTATCAAAATCTGCATATATACCTCATGTAGGATTCTCAAGCTATAAAATCCTATTTTCTAATTTTCTTACCTCACATAACATATTTAATTCATTTACTCATAACTAGTCATTTTCATGAAAAATAACAAATCAGTTCCAAAAATATTTCTTTTTTGGGATTTAGCAGAATATAGTCCTATATTGAACATATATTTTTATCGAATTTTTAAAAGTCATTTACTATTTTTCACATGGCCAAAACCACCGAATATTTAAACATTTATCATAAATTGTACTTTTATCCAAAAATTCCGAAATTTATAGAGTATACTTATATTATATATATGTACTCCCAATAAAAATTTCATCAATTTTGGAGTTAACCACAAGGAGTTATAAGGGGTTTACTTTTAAAATAGTCTTTTCCCATAAAATCCATAACTCTAATCTATACATCCAAAAATCACCATTTTGGACACAATCAATAAAACTCATCAAAGTATCATTTCAAATTTTTCCAGAATTTTTAAAGGTCTAAAAAATTACGAAACATGAAAAACATATAAACCCTTAAAATCCCTTACCTCGAAAAAGCGGTATTTCGATTGGAATAACTTATTTGAGCGAACTTGCACAGTATAGCAACACTCAAGATACAAGAATATACTTGATAATATAGAGAGAAAAATAGAGAAAACTTGAGTTTACGGTGTGTTTTTCAATTTAACTTAGCCCTCTATTTATAGGAAAATCTTTAGAGCATGCTGAAAGGAGACTAAAATAATAAAATATATTATTTATTTTTCTTATTCCACACCAACCTTCACCAACCAATTTTGAAGGCCATCATCCATGCCTTTGAACAAAAAAATCATCCACCCATGTGCCAACAACCACAAAAACGTTTTTCTTAAATAAAATAATTAAAACTTTCAAAAATTAATTATTTGAACTCGGAACTTCAATAATTCACAATAAATAGCCCTTTTATAGGAAAATTTGAATCTCTCGCGAATTTGTATAGGAAATTCAATTCTCTACAACTTTGCGGAAGAAATTTTTCCAAATTCCAAACAGAAATTATCAAGAAATCCACAAAAGGATGATTTTAAACACCGATTTCAACACCTTTTAAAATTCATAACAAATTATCGTTCGATTTTAACGGTTTCAAAATTTGTGGACATATACTCTACTTATATATGTATAACATATCCAAAAATCACAACGATCCAGCGGTCGGATTAAAATTATAACTCACACACGATAAAGCTTTAAGAACACCGATTTGAGTTTTTAATACCTCCAATCAGACAAAATCTTGATAAAACACTTCAACACGGTAATTCCACATAAATAAATCCATCATCTATATCCACATCAAATAAATATTTTCTTATCACATAAATCAATAACTAATTATTCACAAATAATATTACGAGAATCATGATAATAATGATGACGGTGATTCCGGAAAGAGGGGCTTTCAATAAGGATTTCTCTTCTTGGCGGCGCAATTAGATGACCAAACCTCTCTCTTGTGAGAACTTTCTAGACATTGTCAATAATGCTATCTAATAATATTATTCAAATAATATGAATTATTGATTTGATAATGAGAAATACTATGCGGTGACAATTATTGAACAACAATAATATAAAATATCAATATGACAATTATTGAATCAATAAAATAAAATATTGAACAATAATTACTATAACAATTATTGAGTAGTGCCTTCTTTACGTAAGAATCAATAATTCAAAAATCTTTATATGCAATCTGGTGTATCTTTGTGCAACAACAGCGTATTCGCGTATTTTAACCACCGGAGTAATCAAGCAAATTGTTACTTGTAACAATTACGCCGTTATTTATAAAAATACATTTTGTCGTTTTTCTTATCAAATAATTATTACATTATGGGGCCACAAATGGCTGCTGGCAAGTAAATACGGATATTCCGGAAACAAAAAAGAATATTCCACGACCAAACGAATATTCTCCAGACAAAAATGAATATTTTATAGCCACTTGTGAAATTTGAAAATTTTATATATCACCCATAACTTTAAAATTTTATCAATTTAACATTTATTTAATAAATAGAAAAATTGAATACTTTTATTTCATAAAATTCGGGGTCTTACAATCTCCTCCTTATGAAATTTCGTCCCCAAAATTTACATACACAGTATTTCAAAGAGTTGAGAATACCTTGCTTTCATTTGATTCCATCTTTCTTGTCATCATCATAATTTCTCCGATGCTCATCTCACCTGTATTTTAGATATCATTCTAGAATACTGACTTCAAAACAAAGGTTAATTGAACAAATTAACATATCACATAATATCCATATATTATGACTAACCAACAAATAAGCTTAGGTAGGACACTTTAGCGAAGGATTTACTCATCTCTCCCTCCTAGTTCTATTCCCGATCTCCTTGGAGATCATATCCCTAAGCTCGATACCAACCAAATGTGACCCCAAAATAGGTCCATTCCATCCAACCCATTACGAGTCGCCAAATACATGGTACGAGAAAATAACTACAACTTTATTACAACAATTGTCGTGCAAAATATAACAACACATATCTTTGTGAGTTTGGATACAAATATATACCAAATGTGACACATGTCCCAATAGTGGACAACACCTCATGATGACACCTTACATAAAGGTATAGTCAAGCTGTTTTAGAAACTAAAATCTTTGGGAAGTGCTCAAGAAAACAACCGTACATGGGAGACCGTGCGTACAGGTTATGATAGATATCATATGGCCGGAGAATTATCCTTGGTTGACCTAATAGACCCCAAAGAAAAACAAGAAGATTACTATCATATTCTTCCCAATGGTAAGTCTTCTCTTGATTTATCATTATCTCCACTATCTCTAATTGAGAATTATACTTCAAACAAACACCAAGATTATATAGGTAGTGCTCGTATATATACTCGCAAGTGGATGAGCACATCCACATCTTATGATGATACGAGGTTGTATGTCATTAGACATCTTGTATGATAGTGACAAAACACCCTTCCAACGTTGGGTTTTGCCTCACCCTCAGCACTATATAGACCACCGATTCTATTCCTGTTATCCCCCACTCGACCCAAATACTACACTTTTATTACGAAAAAGGAATTGTGAAGCAAAAGGTGAAGCACAACTAGCTTCGATAAAGAATATTATGACTAAAGATAAATAAATTATCAATAGTCTTCATCGATAATAAATCGGAGATTTAGAACATATGGTAGATGATAAAACTTTTCAACCATAGTTGCGGTGGGATGAAGCAATCCATTAGAAGAGTCAAATAGACTATAAAGTCTATTATCTTCTTCATGTTAAAAGTCCACCAACAATGTTTTATTTCTGTAACATCAATCAACAATTCACATCACAATCATATGATGAATAACTCATAATTGTAATTGTTGTTCTAAATTCCTTTTCTCATCAGGACAAAGATAATTTTCATCACGAAACATCAAAGATCATGGTTATACCAAATCACGATTCATGTTCATAATCAAACTAATAAATTCATCTTTTGCACTACGGCCAAAGATATTCATCAACAGTTCATCTTTATACGGGCCAAAGATATTCATCAATGATTCATCTTTCATGCCAAAGATATTCAACAACAAGTCATCTTTGCATTACGGGCCAAATATATTAATATCTCAAATAAATATATAATCATTTTGAATTTATATAAACAATAATTATAACCATGTTGATTAATTCACCTTTGCACTTAAGCTAAAGATATTCAATTATAAATTCAATGGTCATGATCATACCGATCAACGAATTCAACTTTTTCTCCTAGTCATGATCATACCAATAATCTATCCATCTTTACACTCCGGTGAAAGAGAATTTCAACATCGGGGTTATAAAAATGTTATATATGATAATAAAATCAATATAATCAATATATAGTTTTAATCTCGAGTAATATTCATAAATCAACTATAATTTGGTTAGAAAAAGAAACCAATTTGAATAGTAACTCATGAATAGTAACTGAATGAATAGTAACTCATGAATAGTAACTCGTGAATAGTATCTCATGAATAGTAAACCCGACTCAAAAGGTAGAAATTTCACAATAAAATCCATACCAATATTTCGGTATAATGATATTGAAAGAATAATATTTTTTAAGCTTATAAACAATTTATTTTAATTGTTTACACTTTACTAAATAATGCATTTAATCATTCTAAAATGCCAAACTCATAAGATTTCATCACCAATAACCAAAATCCTCATCAAAAATCTGCATATACCTCATGTAGGATTCTCAAGCTATAAAATCCTATTTTCTAATTTTCTTACCTCACATAACATATTTAATTCATTTACTCATAACTAGTCCATTTTCATGAAAAATAACAAATCAGTTCCAAAAATATTTCTTTTCTGGGATTTAGCAGAATATAGTCCTATATTGAACATATATTTTTATTAGAATTTTTAAAAGTCATTTACTATTTTTCACATGGCCAAAACCACCGAATATTTAAACATTTATCATAAATTGTACTTTTATCCAAAAATTCTGAAATTTATAGAATATACTTATATATATATATATGTACTCCCAATAAAAATTTCATCAATTTTGGAGTTAACCACAAGGAGTTATAAGGGTTTTCTTTTAAAATAGTCTTTTCCCATAAAATTCATAACTCTAATCTATACATCCAAAAATCACCATTTTTGGACACAATCAATAAAACTCATCAAATTATCATTTCAAATTTTTCCAGAATTTTTGAAGGTCGAAAAAATTACGAAACATGAAAAACATAACAACCCTTAAAATCCCTTACCTCGAAAGAAGCGATTTTTACATTTGGAATAATATTTGAGCGAACTTGCACCGTATAGCAACACTCAAGATACAAGAATATACTTGATAATATAGAGACAAATAGAGAAAACTTGGAGTTTTAGTGTGATTTTCAATTCTAACTTAGCCCTCTATTTATATGGAAAATCTTTAGAAGCATTAAAGGAGACTAAAATAATAAAATATATTATTTATTTTCTTATTCCACCAACCATCCAAGACCAATTTTCCAAGCCATGCCATCTTTGAACAAAAAATATAGCGACCACCCATGTGTTATTAACAACCACCAAAACGTTTTTCTTAAATAAAATAATAAAACTTTCAAAAAATTAATTATTTGAACTCAAACTTCAATAATTCACAAAAATAGCCCTTTTATCGAGAAAAATTGAATCTCGCGAATTTGTATAGGAAATTCAATTCTCTACAACTTTGCGAAGAAAATTTTTCCAAATTCCAAGCGAGAAATTATCAAGAAATCCACAAAGGATGATTTTAAACACCGATTCAACACCTTTTAAAATTCATAACAAATTATCGTTCGATTTTAACGTTCAAAATTTGTGGACATATACTCTACTTATATATGTATAACATATCCAAAAATCACAACGATCCAGCGGTGGGATTAAAATTATAACTCACACAAGTAAAGCTTTAAGAACAGATTTGAGTTTTAATACCTCAATCCAAGCAAAATCTTGATAAAACACTTCAACGGTAATTCCACATAAATAAATCCATCATCTATATCCACATCAAATAAATATTTTCTTATCACATAAATCAATAACTAATTATTCACAAATAATATTCTGAGAATCATGATAATGACAACCGGTGATTCCGGGAAGAGGGGCTTTCGATAAGGATTTCTCCTTCTTGGTAGCGCAATTAGATGACCAAACCTCTCTTGATGAGAACTTTCTAGACATTGTCAATAATGCTATCTAATAATATTATTCAAATAATATGAATTATTGATTTGATAATGAGAAATACTATCGCGGTGACAATTATTGAACAACAATAATATAAATATATCAATATGACAATTATTGAATCAATAAAATAAAATATTGAACAATAATTACTATAACAATTATTGAGTAGTGCCTTCTTACGTAAGAATCAATAATTCAAAAATCTTTATGCAATCTGGTAATCTTCTTTGTGCAACAACGCAGCGTATTCTTGTATTTTAACCACCGTGTAATCAACAATGTGTTAATGGTAACAATTACGCCGTTATTTATAAAAACTTAATTTTGTCGTTTTCTTATCCGATAATTATTACATTATGGGGCCCTGAAATGCTACTTGGCTGGTCGTCACGGATATTCCGAGCAAAAAGAATATTCCACGACCAAACGAATATTCTCCGAACAAAAATGAATATTTTATATAACCACTTGTGTGTTTTGAAAAATTTATACATTATCACCCATAACTTTAAACTTTTATCAATTTTAACATTTATTGAATAATAATTATAAGAAAAATTGAATAATTTTATTTCATAAAATTCGGGTCTTACAATCTCCCTCCTTATGAAATTTCGTCCCCAAAATTTACGTATACAGTATTTCAAAGAGTTGAGAATACCTTGCTTTCATTTCGAGTCCATCTTTCCTTGTCCTCATGATTTCTCCAATGCTCATCTCACGTATTTTAGATATCATTCTAGAATACTGGTTTCAAAACAAGGGTTAATTGAACAAATTAACATATCACATAATATCCATATATTATGACTAACCAACAAATAAGCTTAGGTAGGACACCTTTAGCGAAGGATTTACTCATCTCTCCCTCCTAGTTCTATTCCCAGATCTCTTGGAGATCATATCCTAAGCTACGATACCAAATGTGACAACCCCAAAATAGGTCCATTCAATCCAACCCATTACGAGTCGCCAAATACATGGTGCAGAATATAACTACAACTTTATTACAACAATTGTCGTGCAAAATATAACAACACATATCTTTGTGAGTTTGGATACAAATATATACCAAATGTGACACATGTCCCAATAGTGGACAACACCTCACGGTGACACCTTACATAAAGGTATAGTCAAAACCTGTTTTAGAAACTAAAATCTTTGGGAAGTGCTCAAGAAAACCTTCCATACATGGGAGGCCGTGCGTCAGGTTATGATAGATATCATATGTCCGGAGAATTATCCTTGGTTGACCTAATAGACCCCAAAGAAAAACAAGAAGATTACTATCATATTATTCCCAATGGTGAGTCTTCTCTTGATTTATCATTATCTCCACTATCTCAAATTGAGAATTATACTTCAAACAAACACCAAGATTATATAGGTAGTGCTCGTATATATACTTCGCAAGTGGATGAGCACATCACATCTTATGATGATACGAGGTTGTATGGCATTAGACATCTTGTATGATAGTGATAAAACACCCTTCCAACGTTGGGTTTGCCTCACCCTCAATGACTATAGACCATAGCTCTATTCCTGTTATCCCCCACTCGACCCATTTACACTTTTATTACGAAAGGAATTGTGAAGAAGCAAAAGGGTGAGCACAACTAGCTTCGATAAAGAATATTATGACTAAAGATAAATAAATTATCGATAGTCTTCATCGAATAAATCGGAGATTTAGAACATATGGTAGATGATAAAACTTTTCAACCATAGTTGCGGTGGAATGAGCAATCCATTAGAAGAGTCAAATAGACTATAAAGTCTATTATCTTCTTCATGTTAAAAGTCCACTAACAATGTTTTATTCACTGTAACATCAATCAACAATTCACATCCCACAATCATATGAATAACTTCATAATTGTAATTATTGTTCTAAATTCCTTTTCTCATCCGGGACAAAGATAATTTTCATCACCGAAACATCAAAGATCATGGTTATACCAAATCACGATTCATGTTCATAATCAAACTAATAAATTCATCTTTGCACTACGGGCCAAAGATATTTCATCAACAGATTCATCTTTGCACTATTGAGGCCAAAGAGAACCCTAGTCTGATCATACCAATAATCTATCCATCTTTACACTCCGGTGAAAGAGAATTTCAACATCGAGGGGTTATAAAAATGTTATATATGATAATAAAATCAATATAATCAATATATAGTTTTAATCTCAGAGTAATATTCATAAATCAACTATAATTTGGTTAGAAAAAGAAACCAATTTTGTCATGAATAATAAGAACTCATGAATAAGTACTTTGAATGAATAGTAACTCATGAATAGTAACTCGTGAATAGTATCTCATGAATAGTAAACCCGACTCAAAAAGGTAGAAATTTCACAATAAAATCCATACCAATATTTTGGTATAATGATATTGAAAGAATAATATTTTTTTTAAGCTTATAAACAATTTATTTTAATTGTTTACACTTTACTAAATAATGCATTTAATCATTCTAAAATGCCAAACTCATAAGATTTCATCACCAATAACCAAAATCCTCATCAAAAATCTGCATATACCTCATGTAGGATTCTCAAGCTATAAAATCCTATTTTCTAATTTTCTTACCTCACATAACATATT
Source organism: Panax ginseng (assembly GCA_020205605.1). Lineage (NCBI taxonomy): Eukaryota > Viridiplantae > Streptophyta > Magnoliopsida > Apiales > Araliaceae > Panax > Panax ginseng. The sequence goes on from CM035149.1 coordinate 29,083,269, forward strand.
TAATTCATTTACTCATAACTAGTCTATTTTCATGAAAAATACCAAATCAGTTCCAAAAATATTTCTTTTCTGGGATTTAGCAGAATATAGTCCTATATTGAACATATATTTTTATCAGAATTTTTAAAAGTCATTTACTATTTTTCACATGGCCAAAACCACCGAATATTTAAACATTTATCATAAATTGTACTTTTATCCAAAAATTCTGAAATTTATAGAATATACCCATGTTATATATATGTACTCCCAATAAAAATTTCATCAATTTTGGAGTTAACCACAAGGAGTTATAAGGGTTTTCTTTTAAAATAGTCTTTTCCCATAAAATTCATAACTCATAATCTATACATCCAAAAATCGTCATTTTTGGACACAATCAATAAAACTCATCAAATTATCATTCCAAATTTTTCCAGAATTTTTAAAGGTCTAAAAAGTTACGAAACCTGAAAACACAACAACCCTTAAAATCCCTTACCTCGAAAAAAGCGGTATTTGATTGGAATACTTATTTGAAGCGAACTTGCAATCAGTATAGCAACACTCAAGATACAAGAATATACTTGATAATATAGAGAGAAATAGAGAAAACTTCAGTTTACGGTGTGATTTTCAATTCTAACTTAAGCTTCTATTTATATGAAAATGCTAGAAGCATGAAGGAGACTAAAATAATAAAATATTATTTTTCTTTTCTACACACCAACCATCCAAGACCAGCCATCCAAGCATGCCAATTTGAAAAAATATAGCACCACATGTTATTAACACCAACCAAAGTGGGTCCCACCATATAATTTAATAAAAATTATTTTATTTTCTGAAACTTCAATAATTCATAGAAAATAGCCCGTTTATCAGAAAAATTCGAAACTCACGACTTTCCATGGGAAATTCCATTCTCTACAACTTTGCAGAAGAAATTTTTCCAAATTCCAAACAGAAATTATCCGAAATCCACAAAAGGATAATTTTAAACACCGTTTCAACACCTTTTAAAATTCATAACAAATTATACGTTCGATTTTAACGGTTTAAAATTTGTGGACATATACTCTACTTATATATGTATAACATATCCAAAAATCACAACGATCCAACGGTCGGATTAAAATTATAACTCACACAGTAAAGCTTTAAGAACAATCGATTTGAGTTTTAATACCTCCAATCCGACAAAAATACCGATAAAACACTTCAACAAAGAATTCCACATAAATAAATCCATCATCTATATCCACATCAAATAAATATTTTCTTATCACATAAATCAATAACTAATTATTCACAAATAATATTACGAATCGCAATAATGACAACCGTGTGATTCCCAGGAAAGGGGCTTTCAATAAGGATTTCTCTCATCTTGGGCGCAATTAGATGACCAAACCTCTCCTTGTGAACTTTCTAGACATTGTCAATAATGCTATCTAATAATATTATTCAAATAATATGAATTATTGATTTGATAATGAGAAATACTATGCGTTGACAATTATTGAACAACAATAATATAAAATATCAACGCGACAATTATTGAATCAATAAAATAAAATATTGAACAATAATTACTATAACAATTATCGAGTAGTGCCTTCTTACGTAAGAATCAATAATTCAAAAATCATGCTGTAATACCGCAGTGCCATCTGCGTGAACGCCAGTATTCGTATTTTAACCACCGAGATAATCCAATGTTAAAGGTTAATAACGAACGATACGCCGTTATTTATAAAAACTTAATTTTGTCGTTTTCTTCATCCGAGCGGTTATTACATTATGGGACCCCAAATGAATGCTACTGCTTGGTCAGACGGATATTCCCGACAAAAAAGAATATTCCACGACCAAACTAATATTCTCAAACAACAATGAATATTTTATAGCCACTTGTGTGTTTTGTAAAATTTGCATATTTCACCCATAACTTTAAACTTTTATCAATTTTAACATTTACTGAATAATAATTATAAGAAAAATTGAATAATTTTATTTCATAAAATTTGGGGTCTTACATCCTGCAAGTATTATCAAACTTGCACCACCTCCCTTAATAGTAAATCATGTGAATTAATAGTTCATTCATTTGACTTAATAGTTATAATCATGTTAAAATATGAATTACAGTATAGTACCTTCATCTATACCTCCATTTTTAACTTAGTCATGCAAGTATTATCAATCTTGCACCACCTTCCTTAATAGTACATGAATGTAAATCAATAGTACACACATGTGAACAAATAGTTATAATCATGTGAATTAATAGCAATTAATTGCTCATTTATTCGATTAATTACCCGATTGGTCAATATAACCTCCAGACATCAATTATTATCGAAATAAATATCGATTTCTACTAACACTAACAATCCTAACACAATGGAAATATTTTTCTAAAAAATTTCATTTTTAAAATTTTGAAATTTGAATTTTTCTGAAAAAGTCAACTGTTGACTTTTTGACCAAAAAGTCAACCCCAACAAATTTTGTGTTTATAGTCTATTTATACTAATTTCATCGTTCCGGACTCAAATATCACATCCGCGTCTCCAAATTCAACTCCGAACTCAAATTCAATTTTTTTATAACATTCATCATTAATATTATAACTCACAATATTTAACAACCAGATCGTTCCGAGGAAAGAGGGGGCTTTCCAATAAGGATTTCTCCTTATTGGCGGCATGATTAAGTGACCAAACCTCTCCTTGATGTAACTTCTAGACATTGTCAATATTGCAAATAATAATATGAATAACTTTGTCGTCTCAATTATTGATTTAATAATATAACATATTATGCAGATGCTACTGTGACAATAATTGAATCAATAATATGAGAGATATGATGCAACAATTACTGTAGCAATAATTGAGTATAACTGAGTGACTTTTCACATAAGCATCAATAATCAATACCGTGTGCTACTATGCAACAACGCGTATTACTATACTTTTACTACCGATTATTTTATGAAAACTTTTGTACTTTGAAAAATTTTCAAATTGCACCCTTAACTTTAACCTTTTATCAATTTAACCATTTACCAAAATAGAAAAATTGAATATTTTTATTTCATAAAATTCGGGATCTCACAAAAATTCTAACTTTTTGTGAACAGTTAATATTAATGAAATATGAACTTCATGCCTTATTACTTCTGTGTGAACATTTCTTGTCAATAATTCACCATCAATCAACTTGAAAAATGTACAAGCTTTTTTTGAACTTAATTTAAACTGTTAATCAAGTAAATCATATGATAGTTAAGAATAATAATGAGGTAATCCGAACTCAACACTTGAACAAAATAAAGTAATACATACTTATCGTTACCGAAGTGTGAAACAGATTAGATATAAGGTCAATCCAGCCGATCCTCCTTGCACCATCGGGAATTTGTTTACCACGCAGGGTATAACAAGTATATAAGGACCATGAAATTTGTTTACCACACTGGGTTCTAACAAATCCATAAGGACACACCTGCCGATAAGGCTACCATCGAATGGTCAGCGATTCCACCCGAATCTCCTTACACCGATGAAGTTTTCTTACCACTCGGGGTTCTAGCAAATTCATAAGGACACACCTGCCGAATAGGCTACCATAAAATGGTCAACGAGTCCACCCGAACCTCCTTTCAACCATGAAATTTGTTTACCACTCGGGGCCTAACAAATTCATAAGGACAACCTACCGAATAGGCTACCATCGAATGGCAGCGAGTCCACCCGAACCTCCTTTCAACCATGAAATTTGTTTACCACTCGGGGCCTAACAAATTCATAAGGACCACCTGCCAAATAGGCTACCATCGAATGGTCAGCGAGTCCACCTGAACCTTCTTTCAACCATGAAATTCGTAGGTGAGCTACCGAAGTCTTTCTGTGCTGAATCCCCAGTTCTTTCAAGAATATTTCAAACTTCGATCCCACAAACCTGACCTTTAGCTTACAGCAATGGACTCAATACAACAAAGGGTATAGGAGATAGAATCTAATATAGCTCTTCCGGTGGCTGATGTGAGATCGGACTGTTGAGCTGACACTTCTGGCATTTCTTCACATACTCCGTAGCTTCCTGAAAAATTGCAGGCCAATAATATCCCTGCCGAAGTACTTTGTAGGCCAATGAATTCGCAGCCAAATGATTGCCACAGATGCCTTCGTGAACTTCCCGAAGAGCATACTCTGCTTCTACTGAAACACTGCAACGGCTTTGTCAGACTCCTCAGCTGGTTTCAGCATCCCTAAGGACATAGCTTGCATAGTAAACTGGGTACTGCCTACCCCTAACTTTACGCACCAAAACTGTTCCCACTACCAATGAACTAGATTCTGAAGTCCACTGGAACGTCTTAGCGTTCTTTGGCCCTTTCAATGTATCAAAGAACGGCAAACATCTTTCTGCTAATTTGGACATGAATCTCCTCAAAGTTTCTTTTGAACAGTCTGGTCTTTTCCATCCGAACTCCTAACCTACAGCTTTAAATGGGCTTCTTCGACGATGAGTATCCGTAGGGTGGTGTGCCTTCTTCGGATTCTCAGGAGTGCGGCTTCTAGATTTGCTTCGGTGATGATCCCTTTCGCTGTGGCGAGAACACTCAAGGCGGAGTGCCTTCTTTGTATTCTCGGGTGAATATCCTCTTGAGTTGCTCCCTCATCTTCTTGTGCCATAGCCCTGAGAACCCCTAGGGTGAGGTATCTCTCTTCAATACCTCAGGAGTACGACTTCTTAGTCTTCTTCGGTCACGAGGACGGCCTCGAGACATATGACCAGAGTGCACAGGCTCTTTCCCTTCTCTTTGATGTACATCCTTGGGCTTGCTACGTCTTTCTGACTGAACATAACTGGACGCTTCATCCTTCAACTCTGCCATTCGAAGCATCTATTCAGCTATATCTTCTCTCTGCTTTAGAAGAACCTCCAAAGATTTATCTGCCTCATCCGCCATCTTTGCCAACTTGGCAGCCTTATCATCCTGACCACTTCGGTGTCGAGTTCTAGGCGGTGAGCCTTCTAACCGCTTTCGACCATGATCATGTTCTTTGTTAGCAGCAAAGACCAACCTCCTCCTGGCTTCACCATGAACTCTCGAACGAGAACCCTCTAAGTTGTGTTTAGAAGTCGTGCTCCCATGAGTACTCTTTGAAGGACCCAAACGATCATTGATAGAAATACGTTGAACAGACGAGCTCACAGCTCTCGGTTGTCCCTCTGGTGTGGCCGTTCTACTCCTCACCATAACTTCCGACGTAGAACAAATGAACAGTTGTGATTGAAAACTCAAGAACACTAGAAAATGGCCCTCCTTCTAGCGCCAATGTTAACGCCAAGATCTTTCCATGAACCCCAATCACGTAAAGCTCGTCCGAATCCTGCACAATAAACACGACAACACCAAAAGCTTGACGGCTTCGACCGTCGGGGGATAACTCCGGCGTGAGAGTCAATACAGGCGATCACAAGGTTAACAATGGAGGATAAAATATCTAGTGTCTTTTGAGAGAGAAATAATCAGTTACCTTTGCATGTGTGACCTCCTCCCTATCATATACTCCAAGATCTGGTTTTGTGTGCCACCGACTCCCCTGACACCATCCCACTGCAGGTAGCTTACCCTCATCGATCCCATCCCTTTGTCCACATTGGCCAATCGTCCAATCCTCATTAATGCGATGTAAGATATTAGTCAGCCATTATTTTTGTCATCATCACCGGTCAAAACCCAAGTGAAGATATTTATCATCCAATGGGTCGGCCCAACGATCCGGCCTAAGACTTTTAAGACCCAACAGATATAAACCAAATGATTTGGCCCAATGACTTGGCCCAATAACACCAGGATCCAACTGTGATAACCCAATGGATCCACCAAGGAGTTCAGCCCAATGATCCGGCCCAATGTACATAAAATATCATGACCCAACAATTCCTAATATTGGAATGAAAGAAATATATAAAAATCAATATATGCACTTTCTTTTTTATTAGTTTTAGAAATTTAAATTTCAAATATATTAATTATTTAGAAAAATTATCATAGATTAGTATAAATAACTATATTCCCATTTATGTTATTTCATGAACACTCCTAATGTTAAGTGATGTTAGTAATGAAAATTTTCCATATTGCTTGATTTGGAACTAGGAAAAATTGCACAGAAGTAAGGTAATTAAGAGGTACATTTAATTGGGGAAGGGGAAATAATTAGGTTGGGCGGCAGCAAGTGGCCAAGTCAGGAATTTTATTCATTGTGTTTAAAATATTATGATGTTATAAATAATTTAGTGGTAATTTGGGGACAACGCCCCGAGTCAATTTTTTTAAATAATTTTGTATTTTTTGATTGATTGCATATGTAAATCATGTATTTGATTACAATATTGTCATTATATATATATATATATATATATATATATATATATATATGGTCGCGAACCTTAAACAACGAACAAAAAATGAACCGGCTATAGCGACGATTTGAAACGTCGTCATAGTTATATCATCGACTTTGTATGCTATAGCGTCGGAAAAAATTGTCTCTATAAATTTGGTTCGCTTTTTGATTCATTGTTTAAGGCAAATGGTATCTGGCTATAATGAAAAAAAATCGTCGTATATAATGGGATTAGTTTTTTGAGTCATTTATTTAAGGTTCTTTGAAAAGGGATATATATATATATATATATATATATATATATATATATATATATGGAGTTCCATCTACGACAGAGGTTCTTGTCATGGAACAACTCTTTTTTGGCTGTTGATTTTTTTTTTTGCTCCAAATAAATTTTTAATAGGTCAAAAAAGAGTTGCTCCACAAAGAACCTATTGTCATGGATGAAACCTCATATATATATATATATATATATATATATATATATATATATATATAGGGTCCGAACAGAAGCTATAGTGATTTGGTTCGAGCTATGGCGACGATTTCGAGACTCTATGATGACGAGTTTAGTTTGACGATTTTGTCATGTTAAAAGTGTGGTACGAATGCGGACCACCCGCATAAAAAATTATATATATATGTATGTATATACACCCTTTATTGATTCCTAATACGTCTTTCTAATTACAAATTCGTTAATAAATATTTAAATTTCTTATGTTATAAAAATAATATAAATTAGATTATTATTTATTTTAAAAATATTAGAGAATGATGCATACATCAAGGAGTAGAAGTAACATGGAATTAAGAAAGTTATAAGAAAATTAATTTGACCCCGTATATTAAAAAAATTATAAAATTTCAGTGGAGTCAATTTATTCATTATACTTAAATTTCTTTTAAATTTATCATATATTATAAAATAATTTTTTTTCCAATAAGATAAATTGACCCCAAACCGGCTTCGCCCTGGAGACAGGTATGAGAAAGTAGAAGAAAATACAAATATAACTTTTTGTCTATATTAAATAAATAATATATTAAGCGATATATTTATGTCAAACAAATAATATGTTAGATGATAAAATAGTTTATAATTATATATTATAATTTATAACATAAAAAAATAGTTTATAATTACAATACAACATTTTAGGATTTAAAAAAAAAGTATATATTCAAGTTTGAAAATATTGTCCGATTTATTATTTTATCATCCTTCGTATAATATATCCTATTAAATTAGTAAATATCTCGTAATAAACGATCCCCCATGTTATTTAATTTTTATATGTTTACAAGTGAAGAATACAATAAAAGTTATGAACATTTACTTATATTATTTTATTTTTTTTATTTAAATTCATTTATTTTAATATGTTGATATATGGAAAAAGCTTCTAATTGGGTGGGCGTCCGGTCCGGTGCTAACGACCGGTACCGTGTAATTTTTTTTTTTAATAAAAAATATATTTTCTTTTATAATTTTTTGTTAAAACTTTCTCTATTATTTTTTATTTATTATTCTTATAATTGTGATAAAAAAAAAAGGTACCGGTGATTAGTACCGGACGCCCCCGGGACCCAAAAGCTTCTACCAAAACACAGTTGTAAGAGTTCTGTTATGTATTGTGATATATTTATGTTAATTTATGATTGTGAAACTTATCGATACATGGGACCCTTTAAAAAAATTATAAAAGGGTTCTATTTATTACAAATTTTTTTTAAAAAATTATCATTAATATTTATCTACGCAACAAAAAATCTATATAAATATTCCTAATATATAGTATCATTTTTTTTTTCTATTGTAATAGTTACAAGTTGTTCTAGAAAGTTGCACAAGGAAAAGAAAAGCCATCAAAGGAAAGTCAGCATAGAAGTAACAGTCAACTTCTCTTCAATTAAGTTCACACTCGATAGGCTGAAAACTATCCATACCATCCATCAATAAAATATTCCAATGAATTAATGCTGTCTACCAAATAAATCATTAGAATCATTAGTTTCACGTTTCTCTTAAAACTTTCAGTATCATGATAAGAATATAGGTCTCTTTGGCACCAACTTTTAAGTCAATCAAACCGACTTATACTTTATTTTTTATTATTTAGTTGTAATTTATTTTTTTATTTATAAATTGACTTATAAATAATTTTTGATAAGTAATAATTTTGTATTTCTAAAAAAATGACTAAAGTAAGTAAGTTTGACCAAATATAAAGATTCTTTTGTCCTTATTTTAATAATTTTTATATTTTATTTTAATTTATAAGTCAATTTAGTCAAATATATTCATATTTTATTTTAATTTAATTTCTGATTTATAAGTCAAAGTTCTGACAATCACTATTGTTTATAGGTCACCACTTAAATGTCATTTTAAAATATGTCATCCTCAAACAAGTCTTATATCCAATGAAAAAAAATCTTATTACAAAAAAAAAGAAAAATCAGTGTGTGGTACTGATCTCTCCGTCCAATTTTTCTTGTCTTAATTATTTTTTTTGATTTATTTAAATTTATTTGTCCTCTTTCTATTTTAATAATACTATTTTAGACCTTATTTTTTCCAATACTACCCGCATTTACCTTTATAAAAAATTTCATTAAAATCTGCATGACATGCATTGATAACAATAGCACTATATTAGTAACTTTGATATTGGAAGCAAAATTATTCTTTCTTTTTTTTTTTCTCTTCTCTCTCCTCTATTTTATTATTATAAAAAAGAATTAGGAAATTAATAAAAACAAAAAAGATGATCATAAAATAGTTAAGATGAATAATTTAAAAATATTTTTTTTTAATAAACATATATTATTAAACTAGGATAAGTAAGGGGGTGTTTGATAAAAACTGAATGAATCTGAATGAAAAAAATTGTTTGATAATTGACATATCTGAAACATCTGAGTAACATATTTTTATTATTTTACCCCTCTAAAAAAATTCAAAATTATTGTAAATTCATTTAATATTACTATAATAGTTAATATTGTATAAAAAAAAATTCATTCGACTCTCATTCAGCCTATTCAACCAAAAAAATGACACTAAAACATTCAAATTTAAATCGTTTGAATGAATAATCGATTTAGTCATTCGAGATAATTTTTTTCAAAACAAAACACTTAATCGAATGGTGGTGAATCGATTCAAATCATAAATAAATAGCCCCTAAGCTTATAAATTTGGATGAAGAGAGTATTACTATTTTACTAGTTGCTAAAAAATTTTATTAGTTAATATTGTATAAAAAAAACTTCATTCACCCCTCATTCAGCCCATTCAACCAAAAAAATAACACTAAAACATTCAGCCCAAATCGTTTGAATGATTGACCGATTTAGCCATTGATTTTTTTTTCAAAACAAACACACTAAATGGCTGACTGATTCAGCCATTCAATCATAAACAAATAGCCCCTAAACTTATAAATTTAGATGAAGAGAGTATTATTTTAGTAGTTGCTAATCATTCATTATTATTGTGCAAACTCTTTTCCTCGTGGCCGCCAATATTTTAATGAAGATATCGAAAATAAACATACTCTACTGCATAATCACCGGATGCGTTACATTAAATGAAAATAAATATATAGTTGGATGTGGAAGTGGTTAGTATGAAGTTCATTTTAATTAACTGATTAATATAGTATCAACAAGTAGGCCGAGAGTTGATCTTTTTCTGCGTATCAGCACTGTATTGGTCAGTTAACCAATTTACTTTGAAGCCGGATCCGTTGAATGCAGTCATTGTTCACTTTGAGATTTGAAAAAAGAGAGTAAAAATTCAAATTAAAGTTATTATTTTAAAGTTTAGCACTAATTTGTTCAATTTAAGACTGTATAAAACCAAATCTTTATGGCGTACAGATTTGAAGGTAGGATCGAAATCCCAAAGTTTAACCTAGTTCAATATGAAAAAATTAGTCTGTTCTAGACGGGTCTAAATTTGTTGGCCTAGAAAGGCATATACGATCTTTGTTTTCCCTTTTTAATGCTACATTTGGATGGGAAAATAAATAAAATTATTACATATATTTCCCCAAAAAATAAAATCCACAAATTTAATAGGAAGGGGAATTCACAAATCTATATTATTTATATACACATGAAAGTTATATCTAATTTTGCCATTTTATTACTATGAAAAAAGACAAGATTAATAGAAATCACCTATTAAAATAAGCAAAACCTTAAAATTTGATACAAAAAATTAATTAGCTATATATTAATTCATAAACAAGTATTTGGCATGAAAATTAACTCCGGTGCTTGATCCACCTATATTTTTATACAAAGCGATTGTGCTGCAGCCTGTTTGTTCATATTTATAAGTTAGCTTTACGTCTTGTAATTTGATCCCTCTGCATGGATTGCTTGGACTGCAATCAAATGTAACAGCTAGCAACTTGTGTTGCTGATGTCCCTTGTATATTTTTTGTATAGCACTTGCTAATCTTTAGTACTCCTGATGTCTGCAAATATATGTAAAGAAAAACAAGAAAATTATGAAAATATTAGTAATTACTAACCTAAATAAGAAGAAGCTCAAGAGTTAAATGAATTTTCTAAAATTGTTTGAAATAGTGGAACAGAAAATAAACATTTGCAGGTGTCCAGAAACAATTAAAGGCACATGCATGTAATATATTCTTGTCAATAAAATATATTTCCTTGTTGAAAAATTTAGTTTTCAAATTTAATAGTACAACAATTGCATGTTTTAGACAGATCTTAACATGAGTAGAAAAGGTCAAACAATAGTCTCATTTTAAGAGAAATGTATCAATTTGAAACAGTTCATTTAGCAAGAGTAATATAGGAGTTAATATTCCTGTTGAAAGTCTTGAGACAAATTTTTTTTTTTTTTGAAAACATCTTGACACACTTAATTAAGCAAATTTTGTTAGTATTTAATTTGTTTAAATTAAAGGAATTGATACATCTTGCAACTTTAAAATATCCACTCTTTTCTTGTCGATTATGTGAATACTATCAATGATAATATTTTTATGTGGTGGCCCAACTTATAATTTTATTATTGATATAAAACCAGTATTGACCATCCGGTATTTTCGATAGCAAATGTTATCCCCTCGAATGAGTTTGAGATAGGACGCTGAAGTATAGGCAAAGCAAGTTCAGTCAAATTCTTAAGAGAGACGATTCTTTTAGCCCAAGACTTTATTCGTATTTTCAACACCAGCTTCATTCAGTTCCTTTCCCAGGCTGCCAATGCTGTGAAAATTGAAATATAGAACAAACAACATGATCGTTATGTACATAAGCATTATATTTATTAGCTAACACTAATTGTATAGAATAGCTTCCATTGTGTAAATAGATTATAGGTTAATTAAGCTTCATAGTTTTCTCGACAATCGTAAGGAATTTTGATATATCTTGCGATAAAATATTGCGATTAGATACAACGATCGATACATTATAGAAATAAATACAGACACATGAATAATTTGATTTATTTACTCGAACGTTTTTGTAGAAAATATATGTTTAGATGGTTTTTGATTGAATTACTTAAGGCCAATTCGTGGACCTAAACCTAGGTTATAACTATTGTCTTCTGTTGAGATGTAATTATTTAGGTCCAGTCAAGGTGTAACTCAACATATTTAATGGACTAGATTTGGTGTTGGCCTATATACATTTATTTTGACAGAAGTAAGATTGTATTTCCTTATTTGGTGGGATAAGAAGATATAACTTGGTAAGGAAGTGATCAATCATTAATTGCAGTTATAAAGTGATTCTGAAAAAGACTTCTACTCATAATTGGATTCAGGTGGATATGACATCTATAAATACAGCAATAAGCAAGGGTTTGGGGAGGACGATATAGTACACAATTACATATGGCACAAATAAACAATTTGTACTCTCCATATTATTATATTGGATTTCTCTATCCCCATAGTTTTTTTCCAATTGGGTTTCCATGTAAATTCTTGTGTTCATATTTTATGTGTATTTCGTGAGTTTGATTTCACAACAATATAATCAACCGTTAGCGCGATTTTGGCTTGCTGTTTTGGTGATTTCGTCATGTGTACAAAATCAAGCGTTAACATTGGCGCCGTTGCCGGGGAACGTTTTAATATTGTTAAAATCACCGATTTATAAAGAAAAGAGCCAACACATAAAAGCTAAGTTACTTCTTTTTTTTATTAATTTAAAGAATATATATGAAATATGCATTGAGCCTTCTACTAGTAATCTGTTCAACATAATTAAGATTATAGCATCATCATTATTTGATTTTACTTTACATGTATGCATATTATATATAACCATTCATATAGAATATACTTCATGAGTTAGTGGATTGGGATCCGGTTAGCATGAAGTTATTTTTTTGGTAAGTTGGTCAATTGGCCAATAAAATACTGATACACATACAACCTCACCTGCGTGTCAGTATTCTATTGGTCAATTGACCAACTTACCTCAAAATAAACTTCATACTAACTACTTCCAGTAGATTGTATTTGGAGCACATGATTGATATTATAAAATTCATTCCCTTTTATGCCTATTAACGTCCACTGATACCTTGTGTACTTATTAAAGTTAAGGTCATGCCTAGGTATTCTTTTTCCAAGGAAGAAGGCAGAAAAGGGTGCTTAGCCGGTTTACCAAACCCGAAGAAGTCGAGCCCACCCACCCCAGGTCAAAATTATGACCCCCTCCCTCCCTGCGTGATCAACCAGTACGGGAATCCTTGAGCTTCATCCACTACATCTAAAGCATAACCCCGTCATTCTCTTCTTTATCGTCCTGCTGCTGTGCTGAAAAGAGAACGAAGAGGAAAACTCATAAGCACGAGGCTACTATAGAGAATGATACATGCGATGTCGACATGGGACCGGCGATAGCCGCTGATAGTGAAGTCTTTTCTCGCCATTGTAGCGGGTGTGGCGGTACTGGGCTTACTGCGAGCTATAGTTCACGATGACGATAATCTCTTTGTTGCAGCTACACCTGTTCACTCCATTGATGCCTCCGTCTTTATTTATAAACTCTTGAAGGGGCAAGACAATTGTGCAGACATAAAGAGCTTTTCCAAATTAGCCGCGTATAAATCTCTATTCAGGCAGCATGAGATACGACGGTAAAAATCGACTGACGGAGTACTCTTCGGCAAATACCCATCTCCGCCCTAAGCATGTTAACTTGTATACCAGAATACAAGAATTGGGTGTCTGTCCGAATAGCTTCACTCTTCCTCACGTGCTCAAAGCTTGTGGCGATTTGTCAACAGTTGGAATTGGCCGAGCGTAAACAGTCTTACATATAAAATTGGAGTGGAATGAATTCTCTATTTGTGACATGAATTTTTCTAGAACGGAAGTAATCTTGAGTATAAATAGGATTCTGAATGTGAGGAGGGAAGCCAGTGGTGGCGGAGTGTTTGGGGATAAAGGTAGTGGACATGACGATTCGGTTAATCTTCGACAAACCTCTATCGGACTTCGTCAAGAAAATAGAAGACACTAACAAGGGCGGCCTTCCAATTTAGTATACTTGTATTATCTTGAAAAAAGGGGAGGACTACTGACTTGGAGATTAAAGAAGTGCAACATGTATACCACCACCTTGGACATATGGCTTCGGGAAAGCTAAAGAGAAAAAGAAAGAGGTTTGGGGTTTTAGTCACATGGATGGACAGGGATTACGAATGGGCTTCAATCCCACTTCCACGTTTGTTCATTATTTCGGCTTTGGCGCCTACCATTACGAGCTGTAGAATAAAATTTGATCGAGACTTCATAAAACTCGGTCAAGGCTTCACCGAAATTAATGGCTTTGGAAGTAAAATTAGTGGACTAGTCGTATCTCTTCGGCACAACAATAAAGTTAGCATGAGAAAGTATTTTTGGGCAAGATAAAAGATTGGTATTTGATTAAGGCTTTTTTATTTATTCGGGCTGAGTTGGCTAGGGGGCAGGATACACAAGCCTGGTATAAACTTCAACGGTATGAGATGTTCGCCTATGATACTTCGAATAATTTTAGTTTGCTACGGACTATATCACGTCGGTTTCATTATGTCCTCGGTTATCTACATTCGGTAGTTATAAGGACGGATGGTGTTATAAAGTCGGATATGTTCAGCCTTTGTGCGAACTTTGGTATTTTTGGAGGTTCGGTGGTGCGTGTTCAGCCTTTGGGCGAACAATTGTTTTATGTTCGGAGGTACGTTCGGCCTTCGTGCGAACGTTTGTTCAGCCTTCGTGGGAACGTTCGTTCAGTCTTCGTGCGAACATTTGTTTAGCCTCTGGGCGAACATTTATTTTAATGGAGTTCGGTGATACGTTCAGCCTTTGTGCGAACGTTTGTTCTGTCTCTAAGCGAACATTTATTTTAATGGAGTTCGGAGATACGTTCAGCCGTCATGCGAACGTTTGTTCAACCTATGGGCGAACATTTATTTTAATGGTACTTAGTGAAACGTTCAGGCTTTGTGTGAACTTTGGTGTTTTTGGAGGTTCGGTGGTGTGTGTTCAGCCTTTGGGCGAACAATTATTTTATGTTCAGCCTTTGTGCGAACTTTGGTATTTTCGGAGGTTCGGTGGTATGTTCAGCCTTTGGGCGAACATTTGTTTTATGTTCGGCAGTATGTACAACCTTAGGGGCGAACTTTGGTATTTTCGGAGGTTCGGCCTTGTGGAAAACATTTGTTTTTATAGGGTTTCATTGGTTTAAGGATGATTATCTGTTAGGCGTATGTATGGTGTTTGGGTGAGACAGTTCGTATTCGGCAGATACAGATCTTTTGTTGGGATAAATTTTTATACTCTCTTATTTTAAGTTCCTTATAAATAAGAGACTGGGGGCAATGTTGGGATGTAATTATTTGGGTCTAGCCAAGGTGTAGCTCAACATATTTAATGGACCGGATTTGGTGTTGGCCTATATACGTTTATTTTGAAAGCTAGTGGAAGAGTCCTTGTTAAAGTAAGATTGTGTTTCCTTATTTGGTGGGATAATGAGATCTAACTTGGGAAGAAAATGATTAATCATTAATTGTAGTTATGAAGTGATTCTGAAAAAGACTTCTACTCCTAATTGAATTCAGGTGGACATGACATCTATAAATACAGCAATAAGCAAGGGTTTGGGGAGGACGACATAGTACACAATTACATATGGCACAAATAAACAATTTGTACTATCCATATTATTATATTGGATTTCTCTCTCTCCGTAGTTTTTTCCCAATTGGATTTCCACGTAAATTCTTGTGCTCATATTTTATCTCTTTTTTTTTATATTTATGTGAGTGTATTTCGTGAGTTTGATTTCACAAGAATACAATCAACCGTTAGCGCGATTTTGGCCTGCTATATTGGTGATTTCGTCAGGCGTACAAAATTTAGCGTTAACATCTTATTAAACTAAATATCTTATTTAATAAAGCATTTCATGACCCAAAAGATAAACGATTCATATTATTAAGAAGAAAAGATTAGGGCTTGCAAAATATTGGACATGCCATGCTTGCAAAACTATCAAAGCCGCACTTGGCTAAGTTTGATTTATCACTCGGCCTACTTTTCTACTCCCTCAATTTTACACAACGAGTCTGATTATAAAATTTTCAAATATATTAAGGATGTATTTTATTTTACGTTGTGAAATAAAAATATTTAACAAATGAAACTATTTTTGTAAAGAAACGAAATCAGTATTTAGCTAGCATTTAGGTCTAAGATTATCGATCACCTAGCCTATCATGAGTTATAGTATTCAATTATCACAACTGTTATTATTTTTGAAATGTGATTGTTGCTACGATTGATTTTCTTTCTGAGTATCATGTTAGTTTGTTTGAAATAATTACCATTTCAATTATTTATATCATAATATTTTTAACTTTTGAAACGGAATACAGTTTTAATATGTTTCAGTCTATTTGACTGTTTGATAAATAATAATAATTTTTTTGAATTAGATGTTTCAATAAATAGTAGGAGCTATCAAATACAAGAATATGAACAAGACTTTTTTGTGTGTGGAACAGAGGGAATACGTACAAGTTAAAATTTAAATTTAAATTACCTAACGCCATGTTCAGGGCAACCTTGTAGAATTAGGATTCTCTCTTAAGGGTGTAAACGAACCGAGGTTATCTGAGTATTGAGTTGCTCAGATTTGATTCACAAAATTTATCGAGTATAAAATAACGTTTGATTGAGACCCATTTAGCTATCGAGTCGAGCACGATTCCGAATCGAGTCCAAGCAGTTTGAACTTTTCGGACGAATATGATCCGATTATCATAGAAAATTACAATTTAAGGAAATTCGAGTAATTTATCGAATTTTAAAATGTGCTCATATTTGACTCATTTATATTTTGAGTCGAGCTCGAATCGAATTTTTAGTCAAGCGAGTACGAATCGAGCCCAAACTGTTTTCTCATTTTACAGCCTTATTCTATCCATTTCAAATACAATGGAGTCTTTATTTTATGGTCCAGATTTAAAATATGTTGAAATGTGAAATCATGATGATGGGAGAGAGAGAGAAATGATGATGAGAAATATACGAAGAATGGAGACTCTCATTTTAATTGGTGGTCATCCCCCGTTTTAATGGTACTTGTAATGATTGTAACATCGGTTGAGCCTTGAACATGAATACTATCTGTGTTCAGAGTTAGGTTCGGAGCTATAATTTTAATGTTGCTAACCTTTACATGGTTGCAACTGTTGATCAGTAGTGCTATATTTATTTGTAAGGATTATAATCTTGGGATTATAATCTATCATGAGATTATAATACATAATTATTAATCCTAGGATTATAATCTGGGAATTATAATTATAATCCCAAGACAATTAAGCTATTTTATAATCTCTAGACTAATAGTCTCAAGTTTAAATTTGAAAATAAACAAGACACTTGGGATTAAGACTGTAAAATGAGCAAACAGTTCGGGTTCGATTCGTACTCACTCGACTAAAAATTCGATTCGAGCTCGACTCGAAATATAAATGATTCAAATATGAGCAAACTTTAAAATTCGATAAATTATTCGACCCTCCTCAAATTGCAATTTTCTGTTGATACTTGGATCATATTTGTTCGAAAAGTTCAAACTACTCGGGCTCGATTCGAGATCGTGATCAACTCGGTAGCTAAACAACCCTCAATCAAACCTTTTTTTATACTCGATAAAGTTTGTGAACCAAATCTGAGCAACTAAATACTCGGCTCGACTCGGTTTATTTATACCCTTACTTGGGATTAATAGTTTTATCTCAAGCATGGGCGGAACTAGGGGGCGAGGGGGGATCATATGACTCCCCAACCCTGGAATCTGAAGCATGTTAATATTAGTTAAATTTGATCTTTGTTATGAGATGGTATTAATTTATTTATTTTTTTTATGTCTTTTCACCTATAATAAATTAACATTATTATTATAAGATAAAATAATGTTAAATAAGTTTGATAATTAATTAATTAATATTACACTCATTTGTCTTATTGACTTAATGTATCAATTTTTTTTGTAAATGAGAATGACTTAATTCATTTTCTTACTTTGAGTGGCTACTCTCAGTTGTATCCAAAGAAGATGACCAAAACCACAATATAAGGTTTTGAATATATAATATTAGAATTTATAATTTATCTATATAAGTAACTAATTACTAATCAGTTGACTAAAAAAATTCAAAGTCTGATTATTAGTCACATAGTTCGGAGAAAATTTATATATATATATATATATATATATATATATATATATATATATATTTAAAGTTACTAGACTCGTAACTTATAAGTTTATAATGGTTGGAATAGGATGTTGTGAAATATTATAATTGGGTAAAATAAATTTGAAAGAAGCACTGCAAGCGTCAATAAATAATTTCTTTTATTGATTTATTTTGACCCCCCTCTAAAAATGTTCTGGCTCTGCCACTGATCTCAAGTATAATATTTACAAACAAATATAGTCTAGGTGACTTAGTTGGCTGTTTAGTGATGTTAAACCACTTATTACAAGGGATAAGGTCCAAAAAAACCCCTGAACTATACACGGATGTCCCACTTCTACCCTAAACTATTTTTTTTTCCAAAAGTACCCTTAACGTTAGTAAAAGTAGACCACCCGTACCCCTGCTATCAACTGACCTGCCACTTGGACTAACTCTGTTAACACGTGGATATTTTTGCTGACTAAGCACTTAGGGAGAGAGAGAGAGAACAAAAGCATTCGTTCTTTGCAAAAGGGGCAAAAAAGCCCTAATTCTTTTCACCCCACATACAGACGAAATCAAAGAGGAGAAGAAGAAGACGCGAGAAGGAGGTGGAGCCCAGTTCGGCGAGAGGAAGGTGGAGTCCAGTTCGGCGAGAAGAAGAATCGACAACTACTTTCCGGCGAGAAGAAGAAGGCGAAGGCTCTGCAAGGGATAAAATAGTAGTATGTGTTTTATTTCTTGTATTAATACCATAAAATGCAAGAAACAAAACAACTAACAAATGTGTCAAGTTTGTCTGCCCCATTAGGTGTCATGACTAGGGAGATGGGGTGTTTATTGTTCACGTAACAAAACAGAAAAAGTAATATTTGTGGATTCAACAATATAAAATATGAAGACATTAATGTACATACATATAGGTGTAAGTATAAATTTATCCATATAGAAATTTAATTCTTTGGAGATGGAAGAGGCGCAAAGAGGGGATAATCACGAGAGGATGTTCGACATCCCGGTCCCCTTCTTGATTTTTTTGATTCTTCTCAATTTCATTATGCCGCCAGAACTTAATAGATAATGCCTAAGTTTCATGCCAAGACTCACTTTGATTTTATTGTTTCATTTTTATATTTGCATTCTCGGCTAGATGATTTGGTACTTTATCTCTCCTCATGCACAAATGACGTGACCCACTTCTCTTTAAATTTTGGAGTAGATTCTTTGTTTTTTAACGGAATAAATCTTTTAATGGTTGAGTTATTGAAAGGTGAAAATTCAGGTTCGGTAACTATTTTGAAAGCTTTGGTATCAAAATGAAATTAAAGTTATTAATAATAACTAACATTTTATAACAAAGCCATAAAAAAACCATTAGAAAGGAATGTTCACTATCATTGTAGTAGAGAAGCAAAGACTCCACATAATCAACTATGATATGTAAATATACCGAAATGCGTCTTTATCTTTGGATAGCATGGTTTACTAGACAAGCAAAAACTCGAGATCTAAGCATTAGCTTCATAAATCGCCTTCTTACCGGTGTCCAAAGAAATGATGCCATCTCAAATGCATTCTCGCAAAGCAATAAAAAGCAAGTGATCTTAGTGAATGAGATCCCAACTCCTATTTAGTTTCTAATTTTTTTTGATCTGTTTTTATTTTTTGGATGCAAATTTCGATCAAGATTGTGGAGGTATTTTCAGATTCACCGGAATGATATGAATTGGATTAACCGCATATGCGAAGCTGGGCTTTCGAACGAGAATAGCTCATCTCTTAGATTAAACTTTTGAAAGGAATTAGGGCTTTTTTGCCTTTTGATTCAAAACGATCGCTTTTGTTCTCTCTCTCTCTAAGTGCCTAGTCGCCAAAAATATCCACGTGTTAATGAGTTAGTCCAAGTGGCGTGGTTGACAAAGAGGGTACGGTGGTCTACTTTTACTAACGTTAAGGGTACTTTTGGAAAAAAAAATAGTTTAGGGTGGAAGTGGGACATCCGTGTATAGTTCAAGGGTTTTTTTGGACTTTATCCCCTTATTACAATATGTCACTAGCCCAGTTGAATGTTATTGAGTGCATTCATAAACAATCTTGTTAATCGATAATAAAAAACAAAGTGTTACATATTGTATAAGAGTAATGATGCACTGGCAAAAGAATTCAACAGTTAATCTAATAGTCTTTTGATGACTAAAAAAATAGATACTATAAGTGAATACAATATAATTTGTATAGTTGTGACTTGTGATTGATTATAATCATTAAACCTACGTATTCATATATACTGAATTATGAATTAATTATAGTTTAATATATCATTTTAAAAGTTACTTTTTGTGTTTATATAACGGACAATTCTTTCTGGACCTCCGGCAATCCCAAAAGCCAGCTCCTTTTGCATCAATATTCCCACCAAGTATCGAGAAATTTATAATTTAATTTAAATATTTATTGAATTAAATAAATATTTTAAATAATTTATTTATTAAGGAAAATAAATAATTGATGAATTGTGGTGAATTAATTTAGTAACTAAATTGATTAATGTTAATTAAATTGGGTATTGATAATTTTATTTGAAGGATTTAATTTAAGGAAATAATTAAATTAAATCAATTGCTTAATATTTAAGAAAATAATTAAGCTAAATAAATTGTTTAATTTAATGAAAATAGATAAATTAAATAAAGTGATGTGTCAAATATATTAATTAAATTAGATATATAATTATTTATTAATTATAAGATGTAATGATAATAAGAATTTTATTAGTATTATAAGTTGTTTAAATTAGCTAAACTAAAGTTATTTAAATTAATCAAATTAAAGTGTGACAAGTAGTAACTATATAATATAATAATAATTTAATTTGAGGGAGTTTTTGGTTAGCCAAACAAGGCCTTATGGCCTTTGGCATTATTCAAATGATGCAAACCTTTTATTTTTCTAACAGAAGGGAACGTGGGAGTGGCTAGCTTATATTTTTTATACGCATTCTATTTCTTTTCTAAGGCTTGGCTAGATATCACAGAGTGTTGAGAGAGAGATTGAAAGAAGAGAACACAATGATATTGGAGGGTTAGAAAAGAAGGGCTTTGGGGAAAGGATTTCTCTTAATTTGGCTTTCATACCATCAAAGAATCAAGGTATAAACTAGCTTCATTCTAACTTTTAGTTAGGTATATATGTGTATATATTCTATGTGATTGGGAATCACGTGAATGGTGATGTATATATCTGTTCATAGATTTGCAAAAATCTGTTAATCATCATGTATAATTGTTATTTGTTATCAATTTCGTAAAAATTGGTGTGTAGGACAGAAATTGAAATATCAGTGTTATTATTCTTATAATAGGGCTTAGAAAGTACAAAAATACATGCTCTATATGTGTAGTAATATGTAATTTGTTGTTGGATTGTGTTGTTTTATGGTAAGAAAGCGAAAACAACGCAGAGTTTAAATTTTGTCAATGATTAAGAAAGCGAATTACGGGTGATCAATTCGTTAAAAGTATAAAAATGAGGAAATTTGGGAAAAATATAGTTTTGATTCTTCAAAACTATGTTTATGTAATGTTTTGTATATGGAATGGTGTATAGCATGCTTAAATAGGATATTCCAAAATTTTAGATGTTGAATTTGGGAGAAATTCTGTAGAATTGGGATTTTTGGCCTATAACAGAGTATTAGCTCACGTCTGTAAAAAACTGGAATTAAGGCATCGCATGGCAAGGCTTTACTGTGCATGCATGAGCAACCTGACTTATGGTATGGCCAATGTTGCATCATCATGTAACAGTTACCCTAATGTATTATTAGGCGCTGATCACATGAAAGTAACTGTCCGCAGCACGGTGAAGTCGCTTAATTACGGAGTTACGCGTAATGTGAGACTTGGGTTAGTTTAGCATGCATGTTAAGGATATTAAAACATAAAGTGGACTACAATAACAGATTGTAAGGTGTTGTAATACAAAGTGTAAAAGAGTTTTAGGTGATTGTTAATTGAATTAATCATCATGTATACTTGTTATTTGTTATCAATTTCGCCCTCAAAATTTACGTACGTACCTGGTATGCCGAACAGATGAGGACATTTCATCAGATTCTAACTCTTGAGGTATAACCTTTAAGCGTAGAATATATTCCAGGATTTTAACAGGTACATCTTCATACGTTAAATTATCAGCTATCTCGTCCGGTTCTAAATCATAATGTGGTTCAGGTCATCCACATATTTACGTAACATCGATACGTGAAAAATGTTATGAACACGCGACATATTTGGCGGTAAAACGAGTCTATATGCCACAGTTCCTACTCGATCAAGGATTTCAAATGGGCCAATAAATCGAGGATTGAGATTTCCTCTCTTCATCGATTCTTGCTTCTAGAATAACGCCCTCTTGAACCTTCTTCTTCACATTCATCAGCTCTGAGTATTTAGCTTGAGCGGCTTTAACTTTATCAATTAAAGTCGATTCTATTCGTATATTTGTTATCTTCACGTGGGTCTCTAGAGTCTTTAACTCTATCTTCATCATTTGTAAGTTATAAAAAATGAGTCTTTGTGTTAACAACCTCGCACTCGTAAACGCATACGATCTTCTACTCAACATGTCAGCTACCACGTTCGCTCTTCCATGATGATATTGAATTGTACGATCGTAATCTTCAACAGCTCGAGCCAACGTCTTTGGCACATTATACGATCGTTTTAGGTGAAGAAATATTTGAGGGTTTTAGAAATGGATTTTGTACTGAGGTCAATACAAAATTCGCTTTCATGCTCTAGGGTAAGTCAAAAAGTCTTCAAGAATACGTCAAGAAATTTATTAACGATAGAAATATCATTCAAAACTGTGACCCTCATCCAAGACTTGGATAACACATGTAATGAAGGTTTCTCCTAATGGAGTTTCAATCGATAAGTCAAAGTCTAATTTCTCCGGAGTCAAATTTAAACGTTGAACGCAAGCAAGAGAGATAAAATAATGGGTAGAACAGGTATCTAAAAAGTATAAACTTCGCTAGCGTTTATGATTAGCTTACCCGTAATCACCTCGTTCGGATTCCTTGCTTTTTGGGAGGTTACTACAAACGCTCTCCCTTGAACTACCGGTAGAAATGGAAGAGTTGATGGTGCAATTGCAAGAATTGCTTGACAAGAAATATATTCAGCCGAGTGTTTCACCATGGGGAGCACCGGTGTTGTTTGTTAAGAAGAAAGACGGATCGATGCGACTCCGCATTGATTCATCGAGAATTGAATAAGGTCACGATTAAAAATAAGTATCCATTACCTAGAATCGATGACCTGTTCGATCAGTTGAAGGGAGCAAGGTATTTCTCTAAGATAGACTTGAGAAGTGGTTATCATCAATTGAAGGTGAGGCTGGAGGATGTACCAAAAATAGCGTTTAGAACTCGGTATGGTCATTACGAATTTTTGGTTATGTCTTTTGGTTTAATCAACGCACCTGCAGCCTTCATGGACTTGATGAATAGGGTGTTTAAACCATTCTTAGACAAATTTGTGGTGGTGTTTATTGATGATATATTGGTATATTCCAAAACCAAGGAGGAACATGTGGATTATTTGAGATTAACGTTGAAGACGTTGAGAAAAGAGAAGTTGTACGCTAAGTTCTCAAAATGTGAATTTTGGTTGGAGCGTGTACAGTTTCTCGGACACGTTATTGATAAGGACGAAAATTTGGTAGATCCATCAAAGGTTGAAGCTGTAATAAATTGGGATCAGCCGAAGACACCATCAGAAGTAAGGAGTTTCTTAGGATTGGCAGGATACTACAGGCGTTTTATTCAAGACTTTTCCAAGATCGCGACTCCGTTGACAAATTTAACTAGGAAGGCGGTTAAGTTTGTTTGGACAGAGAAGTGTGAGGAAAGTTTTCGAGAGTTAAAGAAGAGGTTGAGTTCAGCACCTGTGTTTTCGTTGCCTGATGACACAGGAAATTTTGTGGTGTATAGTGACGCATCGCATAAAGGACTAAATTGTGTGCTCATGAAAATGGCGAGTTATTAGCAGTATACATCACGCCGGTTGAAAGATTACGAGAAAAGGGTATCCGATTCATGACTTAGAGTTGCCAAAGAAGTGGTGTTTGCCCTGAAAATTTGGAGACATTATCTTTATGGAGAGAGGTGTGAGATACATACCGACCATAAAAGTCTGAAATATATCTTTGCATAAAAAGATTTGAACATGCGACAAAGAAGATGGTTGGAGCTGATCAAAGATTATGATTGCGAGATTTTCTATCATCCCGGAAAGGCAAATGTTGTTGTTGATGCCTTAAGTAGGAAGGGACGGGAGAAGTTAATGATGTTAACTGATCAAGAGAAGCTAGTGTTGGAAATGGCTAAGATGGAGTTGGAAATTAAAGGTCCGATAAAATCCGATGAAAAGTTATTCCAGATGGGAAACGGTTCAACGTTGGTAAATAAAGTGAAAAATGCGCAAATTCAAGATGAAGACTGTGAAAAGGTAAAACAAAAAATATCCGAAGGTGAGGAAAACAAATTCAAAATCGATTCGGAAGGGTTACTTCGGTTCAAAGGGAGAATTTGGGTTCCGCAAGTACCAGAAATTAAAGAAGAAATTCTGAATGAAGCTCACAATTCACGATATTCGATTCACCCTGGGAGTACAAAGATGAACCAAGATCTTAAACATCATTTTTGGTGGCCGAATATGAAGAGGGATGTAGCTGAGTGTGTGGCGAAATGCTTAACGTGTTAGAAAGTCAAAGCTGAACATCAAAGGCCAAGAAAATTGTTACAACCGTTGGAGATACCAGAATGGAAATGGGAGAATATCACAATGGATTTTGTGGTAGGTCTTCCAATGACCCAACAAGGTTACAATGCTATTTGGGTGATTGTCGATCGACTGACGAAGTCAACACACCTTTTGCCAATCAAGATTCGATTTACCCTAGATCGGTTAGCAAAACTGTAGGTGAAGGAGATTGTGTCAAGACACGGTGTACCAGTGTCCATTGTATCAGACAGAGATCCACGTTTCACATCTAATTTATGGAAACGATTACAAGAATGTTTGGAAACACAGCTGAGAATGAGCACAGCGTACCATCCTCAGACCAACGGACAAAGTGAGAGAACCATCCAAACACTAGAAGATATGCTCAGAGCATGTATCATGGATTTCTAGGGAAATTGGGATGATCATTTGCCATTGGTAGAATTTGCTTATACTAATAGTTATCACGTAGTAGTGGCGCATGCCGCGTTATGAAGCGTTATCTGACGTGAAATGCAGAACTCAGTTATCTTTGGGCCGACGAGGTAGTGAACGTCACTATTGAGTCGAGAATTGTAGTCTAAGACTGTCGAGATCATCAAGGTTATTCAAGCTAAATTGATCGTAACACAAGATAGACAGAAGAAATATGTCGATCAGCATCGACAAAATCGGGAATTCGATGTCGGTAGTTATGTTTTCCTGAAAGTGTCTCCCTAAAAGGGAAAAATTGAGCCCTAGATTTATAGGACCTTTTGAAGTGCTTCGACGAGTTGGCGAAGTGGCATACGAGATAGCTTTACCTCGGGAGTTGGAGCATATTCATAATATTTTCCATGTATCAGTATTAAGGCCATATAAGCTTTATTATAAACATGTTATAGAATATGAGTCCTTACAGTTTGAGAAAGATTTATCACATGAAGAAGTCCCTGTTCAAATTATTAACAGAAAAGAGCAAGTGCTGAGGAATAAGGTAATACCTTCTGTTAAGGTAATCTGGAGGAACCACAATGCTGAAGAAGCTACGTGGGAACTTGAAAGCGTTATGATGAAGAATTATCCTCAGTTGTTTGCTTGATCTTGTATAGCGATTCTGGGGACAGAATCTTGTTAAGGAGGGAAGAATGTAATGTATAAATTTTTTGAGTTGTGATTCTGGGGACAAAATCCTTTTAAGGAGGGAAGGATGTAACGATCGAGAAATTTGTAATTTAATTTAAATATTTATTGAATTAAATAAATATTTTAAATAATTTATTTATTGAGGAAAATAAATAATTGATGAATTATGGTGAATTAATTTAATAACTAAATTGATTAATGTTAATTAAATTGGGTATTGATAATTTCATTTGAAGGATTTAATTTTAAGGAAATAATTAAATTAAATCAATTTCTTAATATTTAAGAAAATAATTAAGCTAAATAAATTATTTAATTTAATGGAAATAGATAAATTAAATAAAGTGGCGTGTCTAATTTATTAATTAAATTAGATATATAATTATTTATTAATTATAAGATGTAATGATAATAAGAATTTTATTAGTATTATAAGTTGTTTAAATTAGCTAAACTAAAGTTATTTAAATTAATCAAATTAAAGTGTGATAAGTAGTAACTATATAATATAATAATAATTTAATTTGAGGGAGTTTTTGGTTAGCCAAACAAGGCCTTATGGCCTTTGGCATTATTCAACTGACGCAAACCTTTTATTTTTCTAACGGAAGAGAACGTGGGAGTGGCTAGCTTATATTTTTTATACGCAATCTATTTCTTTTCTAAGGCTTGGCTAGATATCACAGAGTGTTGAGAGAGAGATTGAAAGAAGAGAACACAGTGATATTGGAGGGTTAGAAAAGAAGGGCTTTGGGGAAAGGATTTCTCTTAATTTGGCTTTCATACCATCAAAGAATCAAGGTATAAACTAGCTTCATTCTAACTTTTAGTTAGGTATATATGTATATATATTCTATGTGATTGGGAATCACGTGAATGGTGATGTATATATCTGTTCATAGATTTGCAAAAATCTGTTAATCATCATGTATAATTGTTATTTGTTATCAATTTCGTAAAAATTGGTGTGTAGGACAGAAATTGAAATATCAGTGTTATTATTCTTATAATAGGGCTTAGAAAGTACAAAAATCCTCTATATGTGTAGTAATATGTAATTTGTTGTTGGATTATGTTGCTATGGTAAGAAATGAAAACAACGCAGTTTAAATTATGTCAAATGATTAAAAAATGAATTCATGGTGATCGAATTCGTTAAAAGTATAAAAATGAGGAAATTTGGGGAAAATATAGTTTTGATTCTTCAAAATGATGTTTATGTAATGTTTTTGTATATGGAATGGTGTATAGCATGCTTAACTAGGATATTCCAAAGTTTTAGATGTTGAATTTGGGAGAAATTCTGTAAAATTGGGATTTTTGGCCTATAACAGAGTATTAGTTCGCGTCTGTAAAAAACTGAAATTGAGGCATCAGCATGGCAAGGCGCACATTTATCATGCCATGAGCACTGACTTATTATATGGTAGCGCTTGCATCGTGTGATTACCAGTGTATTCTTGGCGGCGGTCGCGTGAGTAACTTTATCACGCAGCGGTGAAGTCTGCTTTATTGCAGGTCATGCGTAACGGACTTGGGTTAGTTTAGCATGCATGTTAAGGATATTAAAATATAAAGTGGACTACAATAACAGATTGTAAGGTGTTGTAATACAAAGTGTAAAAGAGTTTTAGGTGATTGTTAATTGAGTTATATAATGAAATTAAAAGTGATGTTTTCAAAAGTTAGAAATGAGCGAGAGTAAGTTATGTTGGCTCGTAATGCAATTTCAGATTAGATTAAGTATGTTAACCTAAATGATTAGATGCCAGGTTAGGGTTATGACTTAAATGATGGTTTAACACCCATAGTGTTAATATTCATACAACTAATTGTTGTTGCGATTGTAATGATATGTGTAGGGTAATTGGAGATTATTTTACACTTGTGTAGCTTACAAACAAGGCAAGTTCCTAAACCTTAACTCTTTACATTGAGCAAGCTTTCTAACTTCATTATTTTCATATTGAATGCATGTTCCCATTCCTAAATCGTTATTGTACAAGTTCCTTAAATTCTTGTAAGGTTGAGCAAGCCTAGTTTATCTTGAACATGTTTGTGCAAGCTCTTGTAACCTAATTCGTTACATCGAACGAGCTTTACTTTCCTTATTATCATTCGAAGCATATATTGTTCTAATACATTGATTTATAGAAGATTGTTCTAAACTCCTTTGAATATAGCACTTTGCATGTATATCATGTTATTCAGTTATATATATTGTTGATATCCGATCTTTGACTTTAATAGCCCTGGTTAGTTATACATTCTCGTATTAAACCTTTATTGATGGAAGTTGAATAGTGTTCTAAAATTCTAGAGACACTGATAAGCTAGTTCCAAACTAAACTTTCTTTAGTGCGGAAATTCTAAATTCAAACTGAGACGAACAACCCTAATTTACGGGATTTTTGTACGTGTAATGTTTAGATGTTTGTGCACAATACATGGTACAAAGGGCTGATCCCCCTAAGTATTCTAAGAAGGGTCTGTACAGTCTAATGATTGTTAAGGTTAAGGTAATAATACCTAAATACTAGAGACATAGTTCGTGGTCGTAAGACCCTCAGACGCGAACTTGTGTTCTATTCTTAATTCACAGAACACGTTCATTATTGCTAGCATTTGTTGTTCATTCTCATGTTTTTATTATTACTACTTCCTATATCAGCAACTCACTCTTATATTTAACACTGCAGCTAAAGTTGAGAAAGTCGATGAGCCGTCTACTAGCAAAGGAAAGGGCAAGATGTCTAAATGTTGAAGACATATGAAAATTTTATTTTAATGAATTATGTTAAAGACTTGTTTTAATATATGATGTATTCCGCAAATTGATGTAATAATTTTAAGGTTAGATTACTTGGGATTTATTTTGAGATTATGATGTAACCCCTCTAATGGGAAAGATGATTGTTTAAGTTATTTAAATTACGTCTTTATCCTTTGATTATAGGTAGTTAGATGTAATGTTTTGGATATTGAACACCAAATTTTGTGGGAATGGAGTACCTGAATTTGGGGGTGTCACTGTACTGTATGCCTATTAGAGTATCTCCAGCAGGTCAGAGAAGCACAAATCCTAGTCTAGGACTCATATTTCACTCCAGCAGTAAGATTAAATAGAAAACATAGAGGTATTCAAAGCCTTAGGTTATGAACCTTAGACGGGGAAACCTTTGGAAGTAACCTTTAAGAAAATAGAAAACATAGAGGTATTCAACTCTTACCGAGTTTTAAGGAATGGATTAAGGTGTCCATTGAAGCTAAATAATAAAAGACATTATGTGCTATGTGTTAATAACTTATGTGCTCGCGAGTATCAAAAATGTTAAGTAAAACTTAAAACATTTTATCGTCTGGATGTCTAACGAAGGAGGATCCAGTCCAGCTAGAGAGGTGATACCTTAGGTACCTAGAGAGGATGAACCCCGGGATATTCACGTAGTGTGGGAGCAGTTGATCCAGGAGGATGAGCCTGTGACCGATCCCGAGGAGGATAATTCTGAAGAGATAGAGGAGAATGATGAGGAAGAGGATCCTGAGGAGTTTCCACCAAACTCCATATCAGCGGAGATGTATGATGCTCTGTACGACCGTAACATCGAATTGCAGGACGAAGTTGAGGAGCTGAAGGGGATGGTTGAGATGCATCATGCTTCGATGGAGCAGAAGGATGCAGAGATTCAGGAACTTGACTCAAAACTTGGAAACACGGAGTGGGATCTAGTTCATACCAAGGGTCAGCATGAAGACTTGTTAGCGGTAAACGAGATGATGAAGACTGACATAGAGAAATTGAAAGATGATTTAAAAGAGGAATCAGCTAAGCGTGCAAGAGCAGAGGATGCATGGATGAAGGTGACTCAATGCGCAGACCGTGCTGAGGCTAAGGTTCAAGTAAAGAAAGCCAAGATGAAGGAGATGGATTACGCTTTTAATTCTGCGATTGATAGGGCCCAGGATCGAGTCTATTATTACCCACCTCAGTTTGAGAATTCGCCGTGGTTCGTGATGGATCGCAGAACAGCGTACCGTATCATGGAGGAAGAACGTCGAGAAGCCTTACGACGTCTTAATATGCCTAGATAGAATAAAAGTGATAATAATATGTGATTAATTATGTGGATAATTAAAATGTGAATCCCTTATTTTGAGATAAAAAAGGGATAGTATGGGTATGTAATCTTGGAACTTGTTTAGTTCAGGAAAGTGAATGTTAATAGCGGTTATGCTATCTTTAACATGTTTTAAAACGTTATGAATGAATAAAATATCAAAGTTTATTTGAAATGTTATGTGTTATAGCTTTAATCTTGGAGTGTTTAAGTTAAACTTTAAATACCCAAGAAGTTGAGTAATGAGTTAATAAGCATATATTTTAACAGAAAATGCCTCCTAGAAGAAGATAACCACGTCAGCAAGCACCTCATGAGGGGTCTACCAATAATAACAATGACACCAACGCTAATCCGGTTCAGTAGTTGGTAGCTTTGTTGACGGGTGCACTTGTGAATCAACCGCAAGCTCAAGTCACGACTTTCAAGGAATTCAAAGTAGTTGGACCGCCAGAGTTTTAAGGGTCTATGAATCCAGTGGAAGCCCAAACCTGGATCATGGAAATGAATAAGGTGTTCAATGTTGCTAGAGTTAACGAAGATCAAAAGACTGCGTTCGCAACGTTCATGCGGAAGTCTGAAGCTAGCTACTGGTGGCAAACAAATAAGGTTCATGGAGGACAAGGAGTGATAACGTGGGATAGATTTAAGGAGATGTTCTTTGAAATGTACTTTCCAGCGAGTTCTCGGAATCAGCTGGAAGTGTAATTTCTGGAGTTGAAGCAAGGAACGATGACGGTGCCAGAATATGCTGCGAAGTTTAACGAGTTGGCAAGGTTTGCCACTTATCAAGTCAATCTGACGCGATCGATAAAAGCGAGAAGGTTCGAACAAGGATTGAAGCCACGGCTTTCTGAAAGAAGGTCTCAATGTTCCGATTGAATACATTTCATGGATATCTTGAAAAAAGGCAATTATCGCAGAAGGTGGAAGCGATGCCTTGACCAAGTACAACCAAGAACAGAAGAAGAGGAAGAACAAAAATGAGAATAAGGCTGGTGGAAGTAATGTTGGAAGTAACAATCAAAAGAGGAAATGGAGCGAGAATTCGACTACGGGAGGACAACAGGGGAATCAACATAAGAAAAAGTTTGAAGCTTGTGCGACGTGCGGGAAGAACCATACTGGGGTATGTTTGAAGGGAAAGATGGTGTGTTTCAACTATGGTCAGGAGGGACATATCGCACCGAACTGTTTTAGTCCGAAGAAAGAAGCATGTTTTACCTGCGGTTCAAAGGATCACATGGCCCGTGATTGTCCTAAGAAGCCAGCGGGAAGTGCAAGTGGTGGAAAAGGAAACAACAACGGTGGTGGTGCACTGACTATCTCTGGACCAGCGCAGTTAAGCCGACCTACTACAAGGACTTTCAATATGACCGTGCAGGATGCTGTACAGTCTAAGGATGTGGTGTTAGGTATCATTCCGATTAATGGTATTTGTGACGCCCCCAAAATAGGTATACATCACCTATCCTGAGTCGCCAAATACATGGTACAGAATACAAATACAATCTTTAATATACAAAAAGAGATGTGAGTTTTAATACAAATATTATCTTCTAGACAATATCCACTCTCAGAATAAGTCCTCATTACATTTATTGTCACACTATTTAACAGAATAGTGAGGACTACTAATGCTATCCTCTGGACCGTCACTCCGTTCCCCGACTAGTCCCCGCTACGTTCTCATTTCCTGAAGAGAACAATGAAAGCAAAAGGGTGAGCTCAACTAGCCCAGTAAGAAATATTATGACTTAGATAATGTAGAATAAATTATCAGTAGTCTTCAATAATGTTAAACTGATAAAATACAATAGACATCAAGTTTAACTGCAGCGGAGTAAGCAATTTATAAGAAGAGTCAAGTAAAGAATAAAATCTACTATCTTCTATGATTTAAAAAGTTTTCATCAATTCTTATCGCTGAGACTCAACTTAATAAATAAACCGCATCATCAAATCATCCCTGCACTACGGGCTAAGGATATTCATTAAATTATCAATTGTCATGACTATACCGAATAATCCCTGTTCATAATCATACCAAGTCCATCTCTGCACGTAAGCCAAAGATATACAACAATAAAATCAATAATCAACAATCCATCTTTGCACATAAGCCAAAGATATACAATTCAATAATCAACAGTCCATCTTCGCACGTAAGTCAACGATAATTTTCATCACCATATAAGCATGAGGATGATGACAATGATATAAGCATTAATCAAACTAAAACTAGGATAAATATTAAACACTTTAATTTTATCCAAATATTATCCATCACTTAAATAACTCATAATCTAATATTGTTAATATTATAACAATATTTTAATCACCTCTTAAACTTATAAACAATTTATTTCAATTGTTTATACTTTATCAAATAATGCATTTAATCATTCAAAAATGCCATAGTCATAAGATTTCATCACCAATGATCAAATCCCTTATCAACAATCTACATATACCTTATATAGGATTTTCAAGCCATAAAATCCTATTTTCCAACTTTGTTACTTCACATAACATATTTAACTCATATGTTCGTAACTAAACTATTTTCATGAAAAATACCAAATCAGTCCCAAAAATATTTATTTCCTGGGATTTAGCATAATATAGTCCCATAATGAACATATATTTTTCTCAAATTTTTTAAAATTCATTTACTATTTTTCAAAAATCAATTTCTAATTAATTCCTTAAGAAATTAGCTACCTCAAGGTTAACTCCAAAAATTCCCAAATCTTGGCAGAATCTTACACATGTTAACATGAGCTTCCAGTTTAAATTTCATGGTCATCGGAGTTATAGAACTCCAGTTATAGCGTTTTTCGTCGGAAAAACTTAAATATTGAAATGGTCATAACTTGCTCATTTTAAGTCGGAATGAGCTCATTTTTGGACAGGAGGTACTTTATACCATATACTTTCATGTCCGCAACAGCCCTTTTAAAAACATGGGCAGTAGCTTTTTCGAAATTGGCAGCTTTTGCCTCCTTTGCTAAAACCAGTCCACACGAAAATCTACAACACATTTTCCAGTGATTCCACTTGGATAAGCTACAAAACTCATAGATCTAACTCTAGGACTTGACCACACTCAAAAATTCAAAATATAACAGGAGATATGGTCAATTGAATTTCGTGTTCCATTTTTACCAAAATCTGATTTTCAACCCTTTGTGATTTCTAAGAAACTTTCATGTTTTCACATAATAACCAATATAAATTATCATGGCGATGACATAATAATTCAATAAAACAAGTTCATGAATTAATTTAACTAGGAACCAATAACGTCCAAATTGTCAACATGATACTTCTTTGTAGAGTAAAATTCAAGAATGCTCAGAAGAATATTTCCATGAAAAGATACTGGATGAAGTGCAAATATCAAAGATATTCCACTAATTTCATGGAGTATAAAAGTCAAAGCTTTAACCAACTGAGTATAAGAGAATATATGAAACTGCAAATGGATTTTCGTCCGCCATGCGGTAATCCACTTAGACAAATCATTTCCACAATTTAATAAGAATGAATACGGAGGATCATTCACCATGCATGTGGAAAATCCACATAGACAGGTTATTCCAACAGAATAATAAAGAATGGAATAACAGAAGGATTCACCATGCATGCGATAGAGACCGCACAGACAAGTTATTCCCAACAGAGTAATAAATAATGGAACCAGGTCCGGCGTAAACGCACAGATAGGATATTTCGATAGAATAATAAATACGGAATAATATATAATGGAACCAGGTCCGGCGTAAAATGCACAAACAAGATATTCAGACAGAATAATAAATGCGAAATAATAAAAGAATTTCACCATGTATGCGGTACTTCGCATAAACAGGTTATTCCAACATAATAATAAAGAATGGAATAAGAGAAGAATTTCACCATGTATGCGGTACTTTGCATAACAGGTTATTCCAATAGAATAATAAAGAATGGAATAACAGAAGAAGATCACCATGTATGCGGTACTTCGCATAAACAGGTTATTCCAATATAATAATAAAGAATGGAATAACAACTCTTATGAGTATTGAAAGAAAACAATTCTCTTCATGAATACGAAAGAATAATACCCCTTTGGAGTACAATAAATAATATCCCTTACCTTGGAAGAAACTGGATATTGGAAAAGTGAAGTAGCAGAATACTTTTCTTCTTATTTCTCTCTATGATTTCTCTCTCTGGAGTTTCAGTGAATTCGGAAGAAATAATAAAGGAATGAGCTTCTATTTATAGAAGAACTGAAAGTGGCTCTTGGTCTTAAAGAAGGGTCAAAATGACTTGGTAATATTGAAGAGACAACTACTATTCGCGAAGGGGCAATTAACTCTTGAAACACCGAAGAGGCAAATAACTCTTGAAAAATCAAGGGACAAATAACCTTGGAAAATCGAAGGGACAATTAACCCTTGGAAAATCGAAGGACAAATAACCCTTGGAAAAGCAAGGGACAAATAACCCTTGGAAAACTGAAGGGACAAGTTACTATTAAAACTTTAAATCAACGATCCATATTGATTTTACTATTATAATTTCATCCAACGGACTGAAAAATTAGCACATCTCCTCATAGAATAATATTGTACCCAAAAATGATTTGGACAAAAAAGAAATATATTTTTCAGGTGAATAGTACCCCGTGAATAGTAACTCATGAATAGTAACTCGTGAATAGTAACTCATGAATAGTAACTCGTGAATAGTACTTCGACACGAAAAGTGTCCCGAATACCCGATTGAACAATATAACCTCCAGACATCAATTATCATCGGAATAGATGTCGATTCTACTAACACAAATAATCCTAACATAATAGAACTATCAAATTCATCTTTAATCAACACGAACTTATTCATCATTAATATCATAACTCACAATATTTAACAACTAGGTCGTTCCCAGGAAAGAGGGGGCTTTCCAATAAGAATTTCTCCCTATTGGCGCGCAATTAGGTGACCAAACCTCTCCTTGACAGAACTTCTAGACATTGTAAATATTGCAATTTAATAATATGAATAACTTTGTCGTCTCAATTATTGATTTAATAATATATCAAATTATGCAGATGATACTGTGACAATAATCGAATCAATAATATGAGAGATATGATGCAGCAATTACTGTAGCAATAATTGAGTATAACTGAGTGACTTATCACGTAAGTATCAATAACCAATACCGAGTGCTACTATGCAACCACGCCAGACATATTCATTTCTTTACTACCGTGTAGTTCAACGCTTTTATTCAGTAAAACTTCCGCCATTATTTTCATAAAAATAATTCTGTCGTTTTATTACTAGGACAATACTTCCGTTGTGGGTTCACCAATGATTGTGCCATCGTACGGATATTCCTGACAAAAAGAATATTCCCCGACCAAATGAATATTTTATAACAACTCGCATACTTTGCAAAATTTATAAATACTACCCACAACTATAACATTATATCAAATCCACACCATAATATTCAAAAAAATATTTTGAGAAAATTAAATCTTTATTCGTAAAATCTGGGATTTTATAATCTCCTCTCCTTTTGAAATTTCGCCCTCAAAATTTACGTACGTACCTGGTATGCCGAACAGATGAGGACATTTCATCAGATTCTAACTCTTGAGGTATAACCTTTAAGCGTAGAATATATTCCAGGATTTTAACAGGTACATCTTCATACGTTAAATTATCAGTTATCTCGTCCGGTTCTAAATCATAATGTGGTTCAGGTCATCCACATATTTACGTAACATCGATACGTGAAAAATGTTATGAACACGCGACATATTTGGCGATAAAACGAGTCTATATGCCACAGTTCCTACTCGATCAAGGATTTCAAATGGGCCAATAAAATCGAGGATTGAGATTTCCTCTCTTCATCGATTCTTGCTTCTAGAATAACGCCCTCTTGAACCTTCTTCTTCACATTCATCAGCTCTGAGTATTTAGCTTGAGCGGCTTTAACTTTATCAATTAAAGTCGATTCTACTCGTATATTTGTTATCTTCACGTGGGTCTCTAGAGTCTTTAACTCTATCTTCATCATTTGTAAGTTATAAAAAATGAGTCTTTGTGTTAACAACCTCGCACTCGTAAACGCATACGATCTTCTACTCAACATGTCAGCTACCACGTTCGCTCTTCCATGATGATATTGAATTGTACGATCGTAATCTTCAACAGCTCGAGCCAACGCCTTTGGCACATTATACGATCGTTTTAGGTGAAGAAATATTTGAGGGTTTTAGAAATGGATTTTGTACTGAGGTCAATACAAAATTCGCTTTCACGCTCTAAGGTAAGTCAAAAAGTCTTCAAGAATACGTCAAGAAATTTATTAACGATAGAAATATCATTCAAAACTGTGACCCTCATCCAAGACTTGGATAACACATGTAATGAAGGTTTCTCCTAATGGAGTTTCAACCGATAAGTCAAAGTCTAATTTCTCCGGAGTCAAATTTAAACGTTGAACGCAAGCAAGAGAGATAAAATAATGGGTAGAACAGGTATCTAAAAAGTATAAACTTCGCTAGCGTTTATGATTAGCTTACCCGTGATCACCTCGTTCGGATTCCTTGCTTTTTGGGAGGTTACTACAAACGCTCTCCCTTGAACTACCGGTAGAAATGAAAGAGTTGATGGTGCAATTGCAAGAATTGCTTGGCAAGAAATATATTCAGCCGAGTGTTTCACCATGGGGAGCACCGGTGTTGTTTGTTAAGAAGAAAGACGGATCGATGCGACTCCGCATTGATTACCGAGAATTGAATAAGGTCACGATTAAAAATAAGTATCCATTACCTAGAATCGATGACCTGTTCGATCAGTTGAAGGGAGCAAGGTATTTCTCTAAGATAGACTTGAGAAGTGGTTATCATCAATTGAAGGTGAGGCTGGAGGATGTACCAAAAATAGCGTTTAGAACTCGGTATGGTCATTACAAATTTTTGGTTATGTCTTTTGGTTTAATCAACGCACCTGCAGCCTTCATGGACTTGATGAATAGGGTGTTTAAACCATTCTTAGACAAATTTGTGGTGGTGTTTATTGATGATATATTGGTATATTCCAAAACCAAGGAGGAACATGTGGATTATTTGAGATTAACGTTGAAGACGTTGAGAAAAGAGAAGTTGTACGCTAAGTTCTCAAAATGTGAATTTTGGTTGGAGCGTGTACAGTTTCTCGGACACGTTATTGATAAGGACGAAAATTTGGTAGATCCATCAAAGGTTGAAGCTGTAATAAATTGGGATCAGCCGAAGACACCATCAGAAGTAAGGAGTTTCTTAGGATTGGCAGGATACTACAGGCGTTTTATTCAAGACTTTTCCAAGATCGCGACTCCGTTGACAAATTTAACTAGGAAGGCGGTTAAGTTTGTTTGGACAGAGAAGTGTGAGGAAAGTTTTCGAGAGTTAAAGAAGAGGTTGAGTTCAACACCTGTGTTTTCGTTGCCTGATGACACAGGAAATTTTGTGGTGTATAGTGACGCATCGCATAAAGGACTAGGCTGTGTGCTCATGCAAAATGGCAGAGTTATTGCGTATACATCACGTCAGTTGAAAGATTACGAGAAAGGGTATCCGATTCATGACTTAGAGCTGCCAGCAGTGGTGTTTGCCCTGAAAATTTGGAGACATTATCTTTATGGAGAGAGGTGTGAGATACATACCGACCATAAAAGTCTGAAATATATCTTTACATAAAAAGATTTGAACATGCGACAAAGAAGATGGTTGGAGCTGATCAAAGATTATGATTGCGAGATTTTCTATCATCCCGGAAAGGCAAATGTTGTTGTTGATGCCTTAAGTAGGAAGGGACGGGAGAAGTTAATGATGTTAACTGATCAAGAGAAGCTAGTGTTGGAAATGGCTAAGATGGAGTTGGAAATTAAAGGTCCGATAAAATCCGATGAAAAGTTATTCCAGATGGGAAACGGTTCAACGTTGGTAAATAAAGTGAAAAATGCGCAAATTCAAGATGAAGACTGTGAAAAGGTAAAACAAAAAATATCCGAAGGTGAGGAAAACAAATTCAAAATCGATTCGGAAGGGTTACTTCGGTTCAAAGGGAGAATTTGGGTTCCGCAAGTACCGTAAATTAAAGAAGAATTTCGAATGAAGCTCACAATTCACGATATTCGATTCACCACAGGAGTACAAAGATGAACCAAGATCTTAAACATCATTTTGGTACGAATATGAAGAGGGATGTGGTGAGTGTGTGGCGTAAATGCTTAACGTGTTAGAAAGTCAAAATTTGAACATCAAAGGCCAAGAAAATTGTTATAACCGTTGGAGATACCAGAATGGAAATGGGAGAATATCACAATGGATTTTGTGGTAGGTCTTCCAATGACCCAACAAGGTTACAATGCTATTTGGGTGATTGTCGATCGACTGACGAAGTCAACACACTTTTGCCAATCAAGATTCGATTTACCCTAGATCGGTTAGCAAAACTGTAGGTGAAGGAGATTGTGTCAAGACACGGTGTACCAGTGTCCATTGTATCAGACAGAGATCCACGTTTCACATCTAATTTATGGAAACGATTACAAGAATGTTTGGAAACACAGCTGAGAATGAGCACAGCGTACCATCCTCAGACCAACGGACAAAGTGAGAGAACCATCCAAACACTAGAAGATATGCTCAGAGCATGTATCATGGAATTCTAGGGAAATTGGGATGATCATTTGCCATTGGTAGAATTTCCTTATAATAATAGTTATCACGCGAGTATTGGCATGCCGCGTTATGAAGCGTTATACGACAGGAAATGCAGAACTCCGTTATGCTGGGACGAGGTAGGTGAACGTCAGTTATTGAGTCCAGAATTGGTACAGAAGACTGTCGAGATCATCAAGGTTATTCAAGCTAAATTGATCGTAGCACAAGATAGACAGAAGAAATATGTCGATCAGCATCGACAAAATCGGGAATTCGATGTCGGTAGTTATGTTTTCTCGAAAGTGTCTCCCTAAAAGGGAAAAATTGAGCCCTAGATTTATAGGACCTTTTGAAGTGCTTGACGAGTTGGCGAAGTGGCATACTGAGATAGCTTTACCTCGGGAGTTGGAGCATATTCATAATATTTTCCATGTATGTCGATATAAGGCCATATAAGCTTTATTATAAACATGTTATAGAATATGAGTCCTTACAGTTTGAGAAAGATTTATCATATGAAGAAGTCCCTGCTCAAATTATTAATGAAAAAAGAGCAAGTCTTTGAGGAATAAGGTAATACCTTCATTAAGGTAATCTGGAGGAACCACAATCTTTGAAGAAGCTACACGGGAACTTGAAAGCGTTATGATGAAGAATTATCCTCGGTTGTTTGCTTGATCTTGTATATAGCGATTAGGGGGATGTAATCTTGTTAAGGAGGAAGAATGTAATGTATAAATTTTTTGAGTTGTGATTCTGGGGACAAAATCCTTTTAAGGAGGGAATGATGTAACGATCGAGAAATTTGTAATTTAATTTAAATATTTATTGAATTAAATAAATATTTTAAATAATTTATTTATTGAGGAAAATAAATAATTGATGAATTATGGTGAATTAATTTAATAACTAAATTGATTAATGTTAATTAAATTGGGTATTGATAATTTCATTTGAAGGATTTAATTTTAAGGAAATAATTAAATTAAATCAATTGCTTAATATTTAAGAAAATAATTAAGCTAAATAAATTATTTAATTTAATGGAAATAGATAAATTAAATAAAGTGACGTGTCTAATTTATTAATTAAATTAGATATATAATTATTTATTAATTATAAGATGTAATGATAATAAGAATTTTATTAGTATTATAAGTTGTTTAAATTAGCTAAACTAAAGTTATTTAAATTAATCAAATTAAAGTGTGACAAGTAGTAACTATATAATATAATAATAATTTAATTTGAGGGAGTTTTTGGTTAGCCAAACAAGGCCTTATGGCCTTTGGCATTATTCAACTGACGCAAACCTTTTATTTTTCTAACGGAAGAGAACGTGGGAGTGGCTAGCTTATATTTTTTATACGCAATCTATTTCTTTTCTAAGGCTTGGCTAGATATCACAGAGTGTTGAGAGAGAGATTGAAAGAAGAGAACACAGTGATATTGGAGGGTTAGAAAAGAAGGGCTTTGGGGAAAGGATTTCTCTTAATTTGGCTTTCATACCATCAAAGAATCAAGGTATAAACTAGCTTCATTCTAACTTTTAGTTAGGTATATATGTATATATATTCTATGTGATTGGGAATCACGTGAATGGTGATGTATATATCTGTTTCATAGATTTGCAAAAATCATTAATCATCATGTATAATTGTTATTTGTTATCAATTTAAGTAAAAATTGTGTGTAGGATGGAAATTGAAATATCAGTGTTATTATTCTTATAATAGGGCTTAGAAAGTACAAAAATCCTCTATATGTGTAGTAATATGTAATTTGTTGTTGGATTATGTTGCTATGGTAAGAAATGAAAACAACGCAGTTTAAATTATGTCAAATGATTAAAAAATGAATTCATGGTGATCGAATTCGTTAAAAGTATAAAAATGAGGAAATTTGGGGAAAATATAGTTTTGATTCTTCAAAATGATGTTTATGTAATGTTTTTGTATATGGAATGGTGTATAGCATGCTTAACTAGGATATTCCAAAGTTTTAGATGTTGAATTTGGGAGAAATTCTGTAGAATTGGGATTTTGGCCTATAATGAGTATTAGTTTCAGGCGTCGTAAAAATCGAAATTGAGGCATCGCTACAGTTACTGTGTCTGTCATGCCATGGAGCACACACTTAGTATGCCAAGCATGTGCATCGCTGATTACCAGTGTATTACTTGGTGCGCTGTCGTGAAAGTAGCTTTGTCACATGCATAAAGTGAAGTCTCTGCTTTATTGCAGGTCATGCGTAACGGACTTGGGTTAGTTTAGCATGCATGTTAAGGATATTAAAATATAAAGTGGACTACAATATGCATTGTAAGGTGTTGTAATACAAAGTGTAAAAGAGTTTTAGGTGATTGTTAATTGAGTTATATAATGAAATTAAAAGTGATGTTTTCAAAAGTTAGAAATGAACGAGTAAGTTATGTTGGCTCGTAATGCAATTTCAGATTCGTTAAGTATGTTAACCTAAATGGTTAGATGCCAGGTTAGGGTTATGACTTAAATGATGGTTTAACACCCATAGTGTTAATATTCATACAACTAATTGTTGTTGCGATTGTAATGATATGTGTAGGGTAATTGGAGATTATTTTACACTTGTGTAGCTTACAAACAAGGCAAGTTCCCAAACCTTAACTCTTTACATTGAGCAAGCTTTCTAACTTCATTATTTTCATATTGAATGCATGTTCCCATTCCTAAATCGTTATTGTACAAGTTCCTTAAATTCTTGTAAGGTTGAGCAAGCCTAGTTTATCTTGAACATGTTTGTGCAAGCTCTTGTAACCTAATTCGTTACATCGAACGAGCTTTACTTTCGTTATTATCATTCGAAGCATATATTGTTCTAATACATTGATTTATAGAAGATTGTTCTAAACTCCTTTGAATATAGCACTTTGCATGTATATCATGTTATTCAGTTATATATATTGTTGATATCCGATCTTTGACTTTAATAGCCCTGGTCAGTTATACATTCTCGTATTAAACCTTTATTGATGGAAGTTGAATAGTGTTCTAAAATTCTAGAGACACTGATAAGCTAGTTCCAAACTAAACTTTCTTTAGAGCGGAAATTCTAAATTCAAATTGAGATGAACAACCCTAATATATGTTATTTTTGTTCGTGTAATGTTTAGATGTTTGTGCACAATACATGGTACAAAGGGATGATCCCCCTAAGTACGCTAAGAAGGGTCTGTACAGTCTAATGATTGTTAAGGTTAAGGTAATAATACCTAAATACCAAAGACATAGTTCGTGGTCGTAAGACCCTCAGACATTGATTTCGAACTTGTGTTCTATTTTTAATTCACAGAACAAGTTCATTATTGATAGCATTCACTGTTCATTCTCATGTTGTTATTATTACTACTTCCTATACCAGTGAGCAATTGTTTGGTCGCTCTTGCATTTAACACTGCAACTAAAGTTGAGAAAGTCGATGAGCCGTCTACTAGCAAAGGAAAGGGCAAGATGTCTAAATGTTGAAGACATATGAAATTTTTTATTTTAATGAATTATGTTAAAGACTTGTTTTAATATATGATGTATTCCGCAAACTGATGTAATAATTTTAAGGTTAGATTACCTGGGATTTATTTTGAGATTATGATGTAACCCCTCTAATGGGAAAGATGATTGTTTAAGTTATTTAAATTACGTCTTTATCCTTTGATTATGGGTAGTTAGATGTAATGTTTTGGATAGTGAACACCAAATTCTGTGGGAATGGAGTACCTGGATTTGGGGGTGTCACAGTACTGTAAGCCTATTAGAGCATCTCCAGCAGGTCAGAGAAGCACAAATCCTAGTCTAGGACTCATATTTCACTCCAGCAGTAAGATTAAATATAATCTATATATTGGGTTTTTCGGTGTGCCAAAGAGACTATATCAATGAACAAGATTTGGTAGATTATAATTTTAAATATATTTAAATAGGAGAGATGCCTGAAGAAGAAGAAGGTGATGAAGGGGGATGCCTGAAGAAGGAGATGAAGGGGGATACTTGAACTCTGAAGAAGAAGATACTGAAGAAGAAGATGAAGGGGGTAGGGATACTGTGATACTCCAACAGATATAAAATAAAATTCAGAACAGTAAAAAAAAATAATGATCAGAACGGTAATAAAAAAAATAGCAATGAATAGAAATTAAAAATGTTGATTGGAAAATCTATAAATATGTACAATGATTCAATACATATTACCATTTCTCAATTAACTACTTCAACCTTTAGCAATTGTAAGTATAAAAACTAATTTAATAATTTACTGATGAGCTGTTTGACGAAATATTTTTAATTTATATAGATACACATTTCATTTCTCATTTCCATGTGATAGAAGATTGGTAGTGTAATTCTGTGTATGTGCACACCTAGAGGGGGGTGAATAGGTGTTTAAGCTAAAAGTGATAAACAATGAAATTTTTTTGAAATTTTCTATAACAGGTTTAAATCAGACAGCTACGCCTGTTTGCTTTAGTGTCTGCTTTAGATTATGTTCTTCGTTTATTATTATCAGACAGCTAGACATGTCTGCTTTAGTGTCTGGATAGTATAACTCCAAGTAGCGTGATGAACAAAACTGTGCAGAACGTGAATGGCAATTAGAGAGATAAACATTAGTAAAAAATTACACCAAGATTTTTACGTGGTTCAGCCCCTATCCTCTATCTAGTGGCCTAATCCACGTCCAATCCCAACTAGGATTGGAGACTCTTTTTATTATAATTTAAACCTCAATTAAATACAAAAATAACTCCTTATTACAAAGAAGCTTCAAATCTAATGTTGGACACCAATGCCCCCTTTGCACCTCTGCACCTGTTATCACCTCTGAGACCTTTGAAACTTCCTTTGAAAAAACCCTATCCATTACTGGATCGATCAATCCAAACAAGATTGAACAGAATTTTATACAATTAATATATGATTACAATAGGCTCTTAATTTTCAGCTGAAAGAAATTAACAATACAATGAGTAGCTGAAAATAGCTTTTACAGGCCCTTGATTAATCTTTGTAATATGGCTTGGTAAACTCTAAGTCTACTGCACTGATATAAGCTTTTTAAGTGTGCTGCTTTCTTTTATCAAGCATGATGAATATATATAGAGAAGAAACAACCGCTATATCAGTTAGTAATCAATATCTTTAACGGCTATAATATTTTCCAAAACTAGCATGTCAAAGAAATATTAATAACTCAGGCTAAAATAAAGGAGCTAAAGAATATTCAATATATGGTTGTTAGAGTCCTTTCTCTAAAGAACAACAATAACAAACCAATTACCTTAATAGTCTCCTATTCAAATTACAACAACATGTATATTGCATTACAAAAACTGATTCCATAGTTAACCAAATTCCTTAATAAAATTCAATCCAAAAACTATTTTTACATATTATATTAAGGAAATGATTTACAACCGTAATGAATTTTAAAGTATATGGACTCATGCACTATTAGTATTTATATTAGACCATAATTCATGCACATGTCTAATATATATACTTAAATTAGTATAAAGATTAAGTCCAATTAAAATATATCACACATTTCTAACAGCTTGTTATACCCAATGAAAATAAGAGATTCAAAGCCAATGGTATATCAGCTAACTGATGCTAATGGATATAGATTGTATGACCCCAATTTTTA
Source organism: Panax ginseng (assembly GCA_020205605.1). Taxonomy (NCBI): domain Eukaryota; kingdom Viridiplantae; phylum Streptophyta; class Magnoliopsida; order Apiales; family Araliaceae; genus Panax; species Panax ginseng. Next base: position 29,127,867 of record CM035149.1, read on the forward strand.
TGAATAAAGATGGATTTTTAATAAATATCATTTTTGAATATTATGGAGTAAATTTGATATAATGTTATAGTTGTGGGTAATATTTAGAAATTTTGAAATATACAAGTTGTTATATAATATTCGATTGGTCGGAGAATATTCGTTTTAACAGGGAATATTCGTGATGCAGCAAGATAATCATTGGTGGATCCCTAACGGAATTATCATTCGGATCGAGAAAACGACAAAAAATATTTTTATGAAAATAACGACGGAAGTTTTACCATTACTCGTTGAAACACCCGGTGTTAAAAGTAATGCGATGTCGTGTGGTTTACCTGCAGTATTGATTATTGATGCTTACGTGAGAAGTCACTCGGTTTTGTTCAATTATTGCTACGAGAATTGTTGCATAGTATCTCACGTTATTTGATTCAATTATTGTCGATACTTTATATATTATTAAATCAATAATTGAGATAACAAAGTTATTAATATTATTATTTGCAATATTAACGATGTCTAGAAGTTCTGCCAAGGAGAGGTTTGGTCACCTAATTGCGCGCCAATAGGGAAAAATCCTTATTGGAAAGCCCCCTCTTTCCTGAGAACGACCTAGTCGATTAATATTGTGAATTATAATATATATTATATATAAATTTTGTTTTATTAGTATTATTAATGTAATAAAATAAAAAAGCTTTTTATATAAAACAGAATACTTTTATAAAGTTATTTGTTTTATTAGACAATAATTATAATATAATATATTTTATTATGCATAGTGTTTTGCATAGTAAAATCTTTTTATATATAAAAAAATACTTTTATAAAGTTATTTGTTTTATTAGACAATAATTAGAATATAATATATTTTATTATGCATAGTGTTTTGCATAGTACTGCATAGTAAAATCTTTTTATATAAAATGTAATACTTTTATAAAGTTATTTGTTTTATTAGACAATAATTAGAATATAATATATTTTATTATGCATAGTATTTGCATAGTACCTGTATGGTGTTTGCATAGTAAAATATTTTTATATAAAACAGAATAATTTTATTCTTCTGAGCATTCTTGAATTTTACTCCACAAAGCAGTATCATGTTGACAATTTGGACATTATTGAGTTCAGGATAAATTAACTTATAAATCTTTAAAATATATTCTTGAACTTGTTTTATTGAATTATTATGTCATTGTCATCATCCTCATGCTTATATTGTGATGAAAGTCATCTTTGGCTTACGTGCATAGATGGACTTGGTATGATTATGACCAGGGATTATTCGGTATAATCATGACCTGTAATGTTATAAATGATGTGGTAAAAGTCCTTAGTGACCTGTAGTGTATTATTGATTGGACGCTTTTTGGTATGATTATGACCAGGGATTATTCGGTATAGTCATGACCATTGATAATTTAATGAATATCCTTGGCCCGTAAAGTAGGGATGACTCGATGATGTGGTTTATTTATTAAGCTGAGTCTCAGCGATAAAAATTGATGAAAACATTTTAAATCATAGAAGATAATAGATATCATGCTCTACTTGACTCTTCTAATGGATTGCTTATTCTGCTGCAGTTAAACTTGATGTTTATTGTATATTATCAGTTTAACATTATTGAAGACTAATGATAATTTATTCTGCATTATCTTAGTCATAATATTTCTTACTGGGCTAGTTGAGCTCACCCCTTTCTTTCACTGTTCTCTTCAGGAAATGAGAATGTTGCCGGGACTAGTCGGGGAACGGAGTGATGATCCAGATGATAGTATTAGTAGTCTTCACTATTCTGTAAAATAGTGTGACAATAAATGTAATGAGGACTCCTTTGAGTGTGGATATTGTCTAGATGACAATATTCTTATTAAAACTTTCAATTTATGTGTTGTCGTATTTTACACGACTGTTGTATAATTAGTTTGTATTTGTATTCAGTACCTTGTATCTGGCGACTCAGAATAGGTGATGTATACCTATTTTGGGGGCGTCACAGTTGGTATCAAAGCTTAGGGATATGATCCATGGTGAGATGTGAGACAAGAACTAGAGGGAGAGACGGGAATTCCTTTCGCTAGTATGACCTACCTATGTTTATTTAGTATTTAATTTGTCGGTCAGAGTATAGAGATAACATGTGATATGTTAATTAACCCTTGTTTTGTGGCAGTATTTAAAAATGGCATCCGAAAATGTTGAGATAAGCAATGAAGCACATGAGACCGTTGAGTCACCAACGATCAATGCCTGTGGTAATGTGCAACAGAAGACAATAATTTCATAAAAATAATAACACCGATGAAATGGTGAATGATGGGATGTTCAGAGGCTTTATGCAATTCATGTAACATCAGGCGAGAGCGGCTCCTGTCCAAAATGTAGGTGGAAACACTGACAACTCTCGGACGGTCACCGCTAAGCAGTTCAAGGAGCTGTGACCACCGGAGTTTTTTGGAGAGCCAAAACCACTTAAGGTGGAGACGTGGATAAAGCAGATCAACAAGATATTTGATGTCTTGGGATGCTCCGAGGAACAAAAGGTTCCCTTTGCCACCTTCATGTTGCGTGCAAGTGAGGCGATTCTTGGTGGGAATCTGTAAAGCGTACTCAACCCGCCGTGATCAAGATGTCTTGGGAGAAGTTCTAAGAATTGTTCAACGACAAGTACTTTCCTGAAAGTATTCGTCACATGAAGGAGGTGGAGTTCATCAAGCTTGAGCAAAATAATATGACCGTGGCGCAGTACGAAGCTAAGTTTGCCGAGTTATCTCGGTTTGCGTCCCACTTAGTTGATAATGAGGAGAGAATGACGCGGATGTTTCTAAGAGGTTTGAAACCCGAGATACGCGTCAATACCTTATCTCTCATAAAGCTGTGTTTGTATTCGGATGTTGTGAATATGACTCGATTATTGGAGCGATAATGACTCAACCCAACCAAGAGAGAAGCAAAGATAAAGTCGATAATACCAAAGTGGTAGCGATCATCGAAGCGGTGACAACAAACGTGGAGGAGTCAACATGCCAGAAATGATAACCAGTTCGGTGGTAATCATGGCCAAGACAATAGGAGTGGAAAGTTCAAGAAGAGAAGGTTCAGCAAAGATGGAAAGACGTCAGGACCAGCACCCGCTGTTAAGGAAAGAGAACGACTGTCGGTCGTATGTTACAAATGTGGAGGGAAGGACACATAAGTCCAAACTACACGATGCAGTCCAAAGCATGTTATAATTTTGGAAAAGAAGGTCACCTAGCCCAATTTTGTCGTGCACCAAAGTCAAGTCCAGCTGGGATAGAGGCATCCAAGGGTGTCCTAGATAAGACAAAACCGGTAGTTCAAGGGAGAGCGTTTGTCGTAACCTCCCAAAAAGCGAGGAATCCGAACGAGGTGATGACGGGTAAGCTAATCATAAACTCTAGCGAAGTTTATACTTTATTTGATATCGGTTCTACCCATTCCTTTATTTCTCCTACTTGCGCTTAACGTTTAAATTTGAATCCGGAGAAATTATACTTTGATTTATCTATTGAAACTCCGTTGGGAGAAACCTTCATTACATCCACGTTTTATAAGTCTTGTTTGATTCAAATCGGTAACCGCACGTTACCTCTCGATCTTATTTCTTTGAAAATACTTGCATTTGATGTGATTCTAGGGATTGATTGGTTAACTACTCATCACACAAAAATTGATTGTTTTTCGTAAGGTTGTTAGCTTTCATATTCCTAACCAACCTATTATACGAATTCAAGAAACCAAACCATTAAAATCCATCACTGTCATCTCAAGCCATAAAGCTATTCATTTATTAAAAAATGGATGTCAAGCTTTCTTAGCTCATGTCACGGATCTAAACAAAAATACGTTAGTTTTGAATGATATTTCTATTGTTAATGAATTTCCTGACGTGTTCCTGGAAGAACTTCCTGGCCTACCCCCAGAGCGTGAAATTGAATTTTGTATCGACCTTGAACCCAGTAAAAAATCCATTTCCAAAGCCCATATCGAATGGCTCCTATTAAACTTCAGGAGTTAAAGACCCAACTACAGGAATTATTAGACATCGGTTTCATTCGTCCTAGTACGTCTCCTTGGGGTGCTCCTGTTCTATTGTTAGACATGACCGTGTCACCGTACGAAGCCAAGTTTGTCGAGTTGTCCCGGTTTGCGTCCCATTTGGTTTTTAATGAGGCGGGAATGACGCGAATGTTTCTAAGAGGTTTGAAACCCGAGATACATCAATATCTTATCTCTCATAAACTGTGTTTGTATTTAGATGTTGTTAATAGGGCTCGATTATTGGGAGCGATAATGAGTCAACCCAACCAAAAAGAGAGCGGTAGGTAAAATGATAATACCGGTGATAATGACCATGAAGCGGTGACAATAAGCGTGGAAGGAATCAACATGCGAAATGGTAACCACTTGGTGGTAATCATGGCCAAAACAATAAGAATGGACATTTCAAGAAGAGGAGATTCAACAATGATGGAAAGGCGTCAAAGACCAAAGACCCGTTATTAAGGAAGGAGAACGACCACCTATCATATGCTTCAAATACGGAGGGAGGGACACATCGGTCAAAGCTGCTGATGTCGTCCAAAGCATGTTATAATTTCGAAGAGAAGGTCACCTAGCCCGATTTTGTCGTCGTTCACCGAAGACAAGTTCAGCTAGGATAGAGGCACCAAAGGACGTCCCAGAAAAGTCAAAGCCAGTAGTGCAGGGAGAGCGTTTGTCGTGACCTCCTAGAAAGCAAGGAACCCGAACAAGGTCATCACGGGTAAGCTTATCATAAACTCTAGCGAAGTATATACCTTATTTGATACTAGTTCTACCCATTCTTTTATTTTTCCTACTTGCGCTCAACGTTTAAATTTGACATCGGAGAAATTGGACTTTGACTTATCTGTTGAAACTCCGTTGGGAGAAACCTTCATTACATCCATTGTTTATAAGTCTTGTTTGGCTCAAATCGGTACCCTCACATTACTTGTCGATCTTATTTCATTGAAAATACTTGCATTTGACGTAATTCTAGGGATTGATTGGTTAACTACTCATCATGCAAAAATTTATTATTTTCGTAAGGTTGTTGCTTTCATATTCCTAACCAACCTATTATGCGAATTCAAGAAACCAAACCATTAAAATCAATCACTGTCATCTCAAGCCATAAAACTATTCGTTTATTGATATTTCTATTGTTAATGAATTTCCTGACGTATTCCCTGAAGAACTTCCTGGCCTACCTCCAGAGCGTGAAATTGAATTTTGTATCAACCTTGAACCCGGTACAAAACCTATTTCCAAATTGCCATATCGAATGGCTCCTATTGAACTTCAGGAGTTAAAGACCCAACTGCAGGAATTGTTAGACATCGGTTTCATTCATCCTAGGACGTCTCCTTGGGGGTGCTCTGTTCTATTCGTGAAAAGAAAGACGGGAGTATGCGACTTTGTATTGATTATCGGGAGTTGAATCATGTCACCATCAAAAATAGGTACCCATTGCCACGTATTAATGACTGTTTGACTAGTTGCAAGGCGCCAAATTCTTTTCAAAGATTGATCTTCGTTAGGATATCACCAATTGAAGATTAGAATCGATGACATTCCAAAGACGGGCCGAGAACTCCCAGATGCAGGCATTATGAATTCCTAGTCATGTCTTTTGGATTGACTAATGCTCCTGCTGCCTTCATGGATATGATGAACCGAGTATTCAAGGAATATTTGGATCACTTTGTGGTCGTCTTTATTGATGACATTCGCATATATTCCAAAAGCCGTGAAGATCATGAGCAACACTTGAGGCTGATACTCCAAAAGCTTTGTGAAAACAAGCTTTATGCCAAGTTGAAGAAATACGAGTTCTGGCTTGAGGAAGTAGCATTCCTTGGGCACGTAATATCAAGTCATGGAATATCTGTTGTGTGAGACCCCAGAATTTACGAATAAAGATTTAATTTTCTTGAAATATTTTTTTCAAAATTTTGGCGTGGATTTGAGATAACGTTATAGTTGTGGGTAATATTTATAAATTTTACAAAGTATGGAAGTTGTTATATAATATTCGATTGGTCGGGGAATATTCGTTTTAACAGGGAATATTCATACGACGGCACAATCATTGGTGGACCCCACAACGGAATTATTGTCGGATTGAGAAAACGACAAAAAATATTTGTATGAAAATAACGGCGGAAGTTTTACCGTTAAAACTGTTGAACTACCCGGTAGTAAAAGTACAATAATACGCGTGGTTGCATAGTAGCACACGGTATTGATTATTGATGCTTACGTGAGAAGTCACTCAGTTATACTTAATTATTGCTATAGTAATTACTGCATCATATCTCTCATATTATTGATTTGATTATTGTCACAGTATCATCTGCATTATATGATATATTATTAAATCAATAATTGAGACGACAAAGTTATTTATATTATTAAATTTCAATATTTACAATGTCTAGAAGTTCTATCAAGGAGAGGTTTGGTCACCTAATTGCGCGCCAATAGGGAGAAATCCTTATTGGAAAGCCCCCTCTTTCCTGGGAACGACCTAGTTGTTAAATATTGTGAGTTATGATATTAATGATGAATGTTATTATAATCGAATTTGAGTTCGGAGTTGAATTTGGAGACGCGGACGTGATATTTTAGTCCGGAACGATGAAATTATTAGAAATAAACTATAAACACAAAAATTTTCGAGGTTGACTTTTTGGTCAAAAAAAGTAATAGTTGACTTTTTTGGAAAAAGTCAAACTTCAAAATTTCAAAAATGATATTTTTGATGGGATTGTTAATGTTAGTAGAAATCGACATTTATTTCGATAGTAATTGATGTCTAGAAGTTATATTGACCAACCGGGTAATTAATCGGGTAAATGAGCAATTAATTGCTACTAATTCACATGCTCATATAACTATTTGTTCACATGTGTGTACTATTGAATCACATTCTTATACTATTATGGGAGTTGGTGCAAGATTGATGATACTTGCATGACTAAGTTAAAAATGGAGGTATAGATGGATGTACTATACTGTAATTAATTTTTTCACATGTTTAGAACTATTGAGTCACATGATTTACTATTGATTCACATGATTTACTATTAGGGAGGTGGTGCAAGTTTGATAATACTTGGATGGTGAATTAAAATGAATGAAAAGTTGGAGGTATTGTCTTTGTAATATTTGAGCCCCAAAATGTGCAATTATCGAAACTATATTTTCCTATAAATAGAAGCTCATTCTTCCTTCATTTCTCACCAATTCATAAAAGCTATAGAGCAATTATTATAGAGAGAAATTATAGAGAGAGAAAGAAAGAGAAGTTGTTACCTCCTCACTATTCCAAAGATCCAGTTTTCTTTTGAGGTAAGGGTATTATTTCTTTCTTATTCATGAAGAGAACTTACATTATTCCATTCTTTATTATTATGTTGGAATAACCTGTTTATACGAAGTATCGCATATATGGTGAAATTCTTCTATTATTCCATTCTTTACTATACAGCCGGAATATCCCGTCTGCATGCGCTTTTTACTTGGGACTGGTTCCATTATTTATTATTTTGTCGAATATCCTATCTCAGACGCGTTCTGGGACCTGGTTCCATTATTTATTATTCGTTGAATATCATATCGGTAATGAATTACACGACTGGTTCCGTTCTTTATTATTACATTGGGAATAACTTGTCTGACGGTCTCTATCGCATGCATGGTGAATCTTACATTATTCCATTCTTTATTATTCTACATTGGAATAATGCATACATGTGAATTACCACATGCATGATGAATGATCCTTTATATTCATTCCTTATTAAATTTTGGAAATGATCTGTTTACGTTGATTATGATGAGAGTCATAATAAAAGCATTAGACTGATGAAAATCATGGGTATATGTGGTATTAGTAAGTGTTATGATGAGTTATGTTGGTTATTATGTGAAAACATGAAAGTTTCTTAGAAATCACAAAGGGTTGAAAAATCAGATTTTGGTGAAAATGGAACATGAAATTAAATTTACCATATCTCCTATTATATTTCAAATTTTTGAGTGTGGTCAAGTTTTAGAGTTAGATCTATGAGTTATATAACTTATCCAAGTGGAATCACTGGAAAAGGTGTTGTATATTTTCGTGTGGACTGTTTTTAGCAAAGGAGTCCATAGCTACAAAAGAGGAAAATGCTATTGCCCAGGAACTTAAAGGGGCTTTTTTGGCAACTTAATTTATGAGAAAAATTTCCGGCCTTTTGGGACATGAAAGTATATGGTATAAAGTACCTCTTGTCCAAAAATGAGCTCATTCCGACTTAAAATGAGCAAGTTATGACCATTTCAATATTTAGGTTTTTCCGACGAAAAATGCTATAACCGAAGTTCTATAACTCCGATGACCATGAAATTTAAACTGGAAGCTAACGTTAACATATGTAAGATCCTGTCAAGATTTGGGAATTTCTGGAGTTAAACTTGAGGTAGCTAATTTCTTAAGGAATTAATTAGAAATTAATTTTTGAAAAAAAGAAAATGAATTTTAAAAATTTCGAGAAAAATATATGTTCATTATGGGACTATATTCTGCTAAATCCCAGAAAAGAAATATTTTTGGGACTGATTTGGTATTTTTCATGAAAATTATTTAGTTACGAACATATGAGTTAAATATGTTATGTTAAGTAACAAAGTTGGAAAATAGGATTTTATGGCTTGGAAATCCTATATAAGGTATATGCAGATTTTTGATAAGGGATTTGATCATTGGTGATGAAATCTTATGAGTATGATATTTTTGAATGATTAAATGCATTATTTGAAAAAGTATAAACAATTGAAATAAATCGTTTATAAGTTTAAAACGTGATTAAAATATTGTTATGATATTAATAATATTAGATTATAAATTTATTATGTGATTGATAATATTTGGATAAATTTAAAGTCTTTAATATTTATCCTTATTTTTAGTTGATTAATGTTTATATCATTGTCATCATCCTCATGCTTATATGGTGATAAAAGTTATCTTGGCTTACGTGCAAAGATAGACTGTGGATTATTGAATTGTATATCTTTGCCTTACGTGCAAAGATGGACTGTTGGTTGTTGATTTTATAGTTGTATATCTTTGGCTTACGTGCAGAGATGGACTTGGTATGATTATGACTAGGGATTATTCAGTATAGTCATGACCATTGATGATGTAATGAATATCCTTGGCCCGTAGTACAGGAATGATTCGAAGATTTGGGTGTGGATATTGTCTAGATGACAATATTCTTATTAAAACTCTCAGTTTATGTTTCGTCGTATTTTACACGACAACTGTATTATTAAGTTATATTTGAATTCTGTACCATGTATTTGGCGACTCAAGATGGGTGATTAATACCTAATTTTGGGGGCGTCACAGTTGGTATCAAAGCTTAGGGATATGATCCCTGGCTGAGATGTGAGATAAGAACTAGGAGGGGAGAGACGGGGAATTCCTTCGCTAGTATGACCTATCTAAGTTTATTTGGTATTTAATTGGTCGGTCAGAGTTTAGGGATAATATTTGATATGTCAATTAACTCTTGTTTTGTGGCAGTGTTTGAAAATGGCTGCTGAAAATGTTAGCAATGGAGTGAATGAGACCATTGAAACACCTTTAATCACTAACCAGGTTAATGTGATGTCAGGCGAAGAAGAAATTAGAGATATCTACGTGGTGAGTGAAGAACTAATAGTTTCACCCGAGCTAGTTGCAGAGGTAGTAGCTGAGAGTGAGGAAGAAGAGGAACCTGAGGAAAATTTATTAGAAGAATTTTATGATCAAAATTTAGAATTACAAAATCGTATTCATGAGTTAGAAGAGAAAGCGTTAGAACGATAAAGTGATTTGTAGAAAGCAAAGAGATGCAACAATTCAAAATTGTGTTACCCGATAATGCGATCTTGAATGAAGCACTCTTTGGAAGAGTATAAGATATTAAGTCGGAATCGAGAATGCTTTGATCAAAGATCCGATGAAAGCGTAAAACAATCGAACGAAGGAGAATAAATGATGCGTGGATAAAAGCCGCACGACGCGTTGATATTGACGAAAAAGACGTCTGATCCAATAAAGTCAAAATAGATGAAATGGATTTTGGTTTTTGGACAACAATTGGGAGAATCCAACATCAAATTTGTAATTACCCTGTGCAGAGCGGTCAACCCCAATTCGATATGGATCGGAGAATAATGATTCAAATCATGGATCAGGAATGTGACGAAGCACTTAAGGGTGGAATGTACCCTATAGCAAAGTCAAATTCGGTAGTTTAAGTGAGAGCGTTTGTCAAGAAACCCGAGCAAAGTTATTACGGGTAAGTTAATTATAAACTCTTGCGAAGTCTATATCTTATTCGATACTAGTTCTACCCACTCTTGTATTTCACCTAGTTGTGTTCAACGTTTAAATTTGACTCCTGAGAAGTTAGACTTTGACTTATTGGTTGAAACTTCGTTAAGAGAAACTTTCGTTACCTCCACTGTTTATAAATCTTGTTTCAAATCGACACTTTCACGTTACCTGTCAATCTTATCTCTTTGAAAATACTTGCCTTTGATGTGATTTTAGGAATCGATTGATTAACTACTCATTATATTTATATTTTGTTGAAAGTCATATGTGGCCTGTAGTGCATAAATGGACTTGGTATGATTATGACCAGGGATTATTCGGTATAATCATGACCGTAATGTTACAAATGATGTGGTAAAAGTCATCTTTGGCCCGTAGTGCATAGATGGACTTGGTATGATTATGACCAGGGATTATTCGGTATAATCATGACCGTAATTGAAAACACGAATATCATTGGCCCGTAGTGCATGGATAATTCGTGGTCGTGATACTATTAAGCTAAGTCTCAGCATTATTGGTTTTATAGTTGTATATCTTTGGCCTGTAGTACAAAGATGAATTGTTGATTATTGGTTATACAGTTGGCCTATAGTGCAAAGATGAATTGTTAATGAATATCTTTGGCCGTATTGCAAAGATGAATTTAATGTTTTCGACGATAAAGGTATTCAAGGTATCCTCACCTCTTCGTCATACCAGGTACGTACGTAAATTTTGAGGGTAAAATTTCATAAGGAGCGGAGATTGTGAGACCCTAGAATTTACGAATAAAGATTTAATTTTCTCGAAATATTTTTTTCAAAATTTTGTTGTGGATTTGAGATAACGTTATAGTTGTGGGTAATATTTATAAATTTTATAAAGTATGGAAGTTGTTATATAATATTCGATTGGTCGGGGAATATTCGTTTTAACAGGGAATATTCGTACGACGACACAATCATTGGTGGACCCCACAACGAAGCTATTGTCGGATTGAGAAGACGACAAAAAATATTTTTATGAAAATAACGGCGGAAGTTTTACCGTTAAAACTGTTGAACTATCCGGTAGTAAAAGTACAGTAATACGCATGGTTGCATAGTAGCACACGGTATTGATTATTGATGCTTACGTGAGAAGTCACTCAATTATACTCAATTATTGCTATAGTAATTGCTGCATCATATCTCTCATATTATTGATTTGATTATTGTCACAGTATCATCTGCATTATATGATATATTATTAAATCAATAATTGAGACGACAAAGTTATTCATATTATTAAATTATAATATTTACAATGTCTAGAAGTTCTATCAAGGAGAGGTTTGGTCACCTAATTGCGCGCCAATAGGGAGAAATCCTTATTGGAAAGCCCCCTCTTTCCTGGGAACGACCTGGTTATTAAATATTGTGAGTTATGATGTTAATGATGAATGTTATGATAATCGAATTTGAGTTCGGAGTTGAATTTGGAGACGCGGACGTGATATTTGAGTCCAGAACGATGAAATTAGTAGAAATAGACTATAAACACAAATTTTTCGAGGTTGACTTTTTGGTCAAAAAAAGTCAATAGTTGTCTTTTTCGAAAAAAGTCAAACTTCAAAAATGAAATTTTTGAGAAAAATATTTCCATTGTGTTGGGATTGTTAGTGTTAGTAGAAATCGACATTTATTTCGATAGTAATTGATGTCTGGAAGTTATATTGACCAACTGGGTAATTAATCGGGTAAATGAGCAATTAATTGCTACTAATTCACATGCTCATATAACTATTTGTTCACATGTGTGTACTATTTAATCACATTCTTATACTATTAGGGGAGTCGGTGCAAGATTGATGATACTTGCATGACTAAGTTAAAAATGGAGGTATAAATGGAGGTACTATACTGTAATTAATTTTTTCACATGTTGAGAACTATTGAGTCACATGATTTACTATTGATTCACATGATTTATTATTAGGGGAGGTGGTGCAAGTTTGATAATACTTGGATGGTGAATTAAAAATGAAAGAAAAGTTGGAGGTATTGTATCAGAATATTTTGAGCCCCAAAGCGTGTAAATTATCGAAACTATATTTTCCTATAAATAGAAGCTCATTCTTCCTTCATTTCTCACCAATTCACAAAAGCTATAGAGCAATTTTTATAGAGAGAAATTATAGAGAGAAAGAAGAAGAGAAGTTTGCTACCTCACTATTCTAGTATCCAGTTTTCTTTTGAGGTAAGGGGTATTATTTCTTTCTTATTTATGAAGAGAACACATTATTCCATTCTATATTATTATGTTGGAATAACTTTTGTTTATCTGATACCACATACATGGTGAACTTCTTCTGTTATTCCATTCTTTATTATTATGTTGGAATATATTATGTTGGAATAACATGTATATGCAAAGTACTGCATACATGGTGAAATTCTTCTATTATTCCATTCTTTACTATTTCGTGAATATCCTCGTCATGCATGCGTTTTTTACTTGGGACACAAGTTACATTATTTATTATTACGCGGAATATCCTCAGATATATGTGCGTTCTGTGGGACTGATTTCATTATTTATTATTCTGTTGGAATATCCTATCGGTGCGAATTACGCCTGACCTGGTTCCATTATTTATTATTCTGTTGGAATATCCTGTTGGTGCAAATTACGCCTGACCTGGTTCCGTTCTTTATTATTCTGTTGGGAATAACCTATCTGTGCGGTCTCTATCGCATACATGGTGAATCTTTTTTGTTATTCCATTCTTTATTATTCTGTTGGAATAACTTGTCTATGTGAATTACCACATGCATGATGAATGATCCTTTGTATTCATTCCTTATTAAATTGTGGAAATGATCTGTTTACGTTGATTATGATGAGAGTCATAATGAAAGCATTAGACTGATGAAAATCATGGGTATATGTGGTATTAGTAAGTGTTATGATGAGTTATGTTGGTTATTATGTGAAAACATGAAAGTTTCTTAGAAATTACAAAGGGTTGAAAAATCAGATTTTGATAAAAATGGAACATAAAATTCAATTGACCATATCTCCTATTATATTTAAAATTTTTGAGTGTGGTCAAGTTCTAGAGTTAGATCTATGAGTTATATAACTTATCCAAGTGGAATCACTAGAAAAGGTGTTGTATATTTTCGTGTGGACTGTTTTTAGCAAAGGAGCCCAAAGCTGTAAAAGAGGAAAATGCTACTGCCCAGAAACTTAAAGGGGCTGTTTTGGCTACTTAATTTTTGAGAAAAATTCCGGCCTTTTGGGACATGAAAGTATATGGTATAAAGTACCTCCTGTCCAAAAATGAGCTCATTCCAACTTAAAATGAGCAAGTTATGACCATTTCAATATTTAGGTTTTTCTGACAAAAAATGCTATAACCGGAGTTCTATAACTCCGATGACCATGAAATTTAAACTGGAAGCTCACGTTAACATTTGTAAGATCCTGCCAAGATTTGGGAATTTCTGGAGTTAAACTTGAGGTAGCTAATTTCTTAAGGAATTAATTAGAAATTAATTTTTGAAAAATAGAAAATGAATTTTAAAAATTCCGAGAAAAATATATGTTCATTATGGGACTATATTCTGCTAAATTCTTGAAAAGAAATATTTTTGGGACTGATTTGGTATTTTTTATAAAAATTATTTAGTTACGAACATATGAGTTAAATATGTTATGTGAAGTAACAAAGTTGGAAAATAGGATTTTATGGCTTGGAAATCCTATATAAGGTATATGCAGATTTTTGATAAGGGATTTGATCATTGATGATGAAATCTTATGAGTATGATATTTTTGAATGATTAAATGCATTATTTGAAAAAGTATAAACAATTGAAATAAATCGTTTATAAGTTTAAAACGTGATTAAAATATTGTTATGATATTAATAATATTAGATTATAAATTTATTATGTGATTGATAATATTTGGATAAATTTAAAGTCTTTAATATTTATCCTTATTTTTAGTTGATTAATGTTTATATCATTGTCATCATCCTCATGCTTATATGGTGATAAAAGTTATCTTGGCTTACGTGCAAAGATAGACTGTGGATTATTGAATTGTATATCTTTGCCTTATGTGCAAAGATGGACTGTTGGTTGTTGATTTTATAGTTGTATATCTTTGGCTTACGTACGAAGAGATGGACTTGGTATGATTATGACTAGGGATTATTCAGTATAGTCATGACCATTGATGATGTAATGAATATCCTTGGCCCGTAGTACAGGAATGATTCGAAGATTTGGTTTATTTATTAAGCTGAATCTCAGCGATAAAAATTGATGAAAAGCCTTTTTAAATCATAGAAGATAGTAGATTTTATTCTCTACTTGAGTTTTCTAATGGATTGCTTGTTCACCGCATGATTAAACTTGATGTCTATTGTATTTTATCGGTTTAACATTATTGAAGACTAATGATAATTTATTCTACATTATCTTAGTCATAATATTTCTTACTGGGCTAGTTGAGCTCACCCTTTCTTTCACTCTTCTCTTCAGGAAATAAGAACGTAGCTAGGACTAGTCGGGGAACGGAGTGACGGTCCAAATAATAGCATTAGTAGTCCTCACTATTCTGTTAAATAGTATGACAATAAATGTAATGAGGACTCCATTGGGTGTGGATATTGTCTAGATGACAATATCCTTATTAAAACTCTCAGTTTATGTTTCGTTGTATTTTACATGACAGCTGTATTATTAAGTTACCATGTATTTGGCGACTCAAGATAGGTAATGAATACCTAATTTTGGGGGCGTCACAGTTGGTATCAAAGCTTAGGGATATGATCCCTGACTGAGATGTGAGATAAGAACTAGGAGGGAAGAGACGGGGAATTTCTTCGCTAGTATGACCTACCTAAGTTTATTTGGTATTTAATTGGTCGATCAGAGTATAGGGATAATATGTGATATGTCAATTAACTCTTGTTTTGTGGCAGTGTTTGAAAATGGTAGCTAAAAATGTTAGCAATGGAGTGAATGAGACCATTGAGACACCTTTAATCACTAACCAGGTTAATGTGATGTTAGACGAAGAAGAAATTAGAGATATCTACATGGTGAGTGAAGAACTAATAGTTGCACCCGAGCTAGTCGCAGAGGTAGCATCTGAGAGTGAGGAAGAAGAGGAACCTGAGGAAAATTTATTAGAAGAATTTTATGATCAAAATTTAGAATTCCAAAATCGTATTCATGAGTTAGAAGAGCAGGCGTAAGAACGACATGCAGTTTTAGAGCAAAGAGATGCAGCAATTCAAAATTGTGTTACCCGATGTGCGATGCTTGAACAGAAGCACTCTTTGGCAGAGTATAAGATATTAGAGCTGGAATCTGAGAATGCTTTAATCAAAGATCTGATGAAAGCAGAAATAACAGAACGAAGGAGAATAGATGATGCGTGGGTAAAAGCCGTACGACGCATTAATATTGTCGAAAAAGACGTCCGATCCAATAAATTCAAAAATAGATGAAATGGATTTTGCTTTTTGGACAACAATTGGGAGAATCCAACATCAAATTTAGAATTACCCTGTGTAGAGCGGTCAACCCCAATTCGATATGGATTGGAGAATAATGATTCAAATCATGGATCAGGAATGTGATGAAGCACTTAAGGGTGGAATGTACCCTATAGCAAAGTCAAATCCGGTAGTTTAAGTGAGAGCGTTTGTCAAGAAACCCGAGCGAAGTTATTACGGGTAAGTTAATTATAAACTTTTGCGAAGTCTATATCTTATTCGATACTAGTTCTACCCATTCTTGTATTTCACCTAGTTGTGTTCAACGTTTAAATTTGACTCCTGAGAAGTTAGACTTTGACTTATTGGTTGAAACTTCGTTAGGAGAAACTTTCGTTACCTCCACTGTTTATAAATCTTGTTTCAAATCGACACTTTCACGTTACCTGTCGATCTTATCTCTTTGAAAATACTTGACTTTGATGTGATTTTAGGAATCGATTGATTAACTACTCATTATATTTATATTTTGTTGAAAGTCATCTATGGCCTGTAGTGCATAGATGGACTTGGTATGATTATGACCAGGGATTATTCGGTATAATTATGACCGTAATGTTACAAATGATGTGGTAAAAGTCATCTTTGGCCCGTAGTGCATAGATGTTCTTGGTATGATTATGACCAGGGATTATTCGGTATAATCATGATCAGTAATTGAAAAACACGAATATCCTTGGCCCGTAGTGCATGGATAATTCGTGGTCGTGATACTATTAAGCTAAGTCTCAGCATTATTGGTTTTACAGTTGTATATCTTTGGCCTGTAGTGCAAAGATGAACTGTTGATTATTAGTTATACAGTTGGTCTGTAGTGCAAAGATAAATTGTTAATGAATATCTTTGGCCGTATTGTAAAGATGAATTTAATGTTTTCGACGATAAAGTTATTCACCGTATCCTCACCTCTTCGTCATACCAGATATGTACGTAAATTTCGAGGGCAAAATTTCATAAGGAGGGGAGATTGTGAGACCCCAGGATTTGTCATCTACAGTGATGCTTCGGGCAAAGGGTTAGGATGTGTTCTCATGCAACATGGGAAAGTCATAGCCTATGCCTCTCGGCAACTCGAAGAATATGAGAGGAATTATCTTACTCATGATCTAGAGTTGGCAGCTGTTGTCTTTGCACTTAAAATTTGGAGGCATTACTTGTATGGGGAGAAAGTGGAGATCTTTACGGATCATAAAAGCCTCAAATACTTCTTCACTCAAAAGGAACTCAATATGCGACAATGACGTTGGCTTGAACTGTTGAAAGATTATGAGCATACCATCCAATACCACCTTGGAAAAGCGAACGTGGTAGCTGATGCATTGAGTAGAAGATCATATGCGGGTACAAGTGCGATATTGTTAACACAGAAGCCCATTTTGTATGACTTGTAAAGGATGGAGATAGAGATAAAGACTCCAGGGACCCATGTGATGATGGTGAATATATGAGTAGAACTGACTTTAATCGATAAAGTTAGGATAAGTTCTTACCGTTGGTGGAGTTTTCCTACAACAACAGCTATCAAACAAGTATTGACATGGCTCTATTCGAAGCGTTGTATGGAAGAAAGTGTCGTTCTCTAGTATGCTGGGGTGAGGTGGGTGAAGCAACATTGTTGGGACCAGAGTTAGTACGTATGACTACAAAAAAGATTCAAACGATTCGACAACGTATAAAAACCTCACAAGATCGACAGAAGAGTTATGCTGATCTTCATCGAAAGGACGTGGCATTCGATATTGGAGATCATGTGTTGTTATGTGTTGCTCCATGGAAAGCAGTTACGAGATTTGGAAAGAGAGGAAAGCTCAATCCTCGATTCATTGGCCCATTTTTAATCCTCGATCGAGTAGGAACTGTGGCCTATAGACTCTCTTTACCGCCAAGTATGTCTCGTGTTCATAACGTTTTTCATATATCCATGTTACATAAATATGTGAAAGACCCAAACCACATTATTGAGTTAGAACCGGATGAAATAGCAGAAGATTTAACGTATGAAGAGATTCGTGTTCAAATCTTGGATAAGAAGGAACATATTCTACGCTCCAAGGTTATACCTCAAGTCAAGATTTTGTGGAGAAACCACGATGTTGAGGAAATGACCTGGGAGTTGGAATCTGAAATAAAATCAAGGTATCCTTACCTCTTCGACATACCTGGTATGTACCCTAATTTCGAGGGCGAAATTTCATAAGAGGGGGAGGTTATAAGACCCCAATTTTTATGAATAAAGATGAATTTTCAATAAATATCATTTTTGAATATTATGGAGTAAATTTGATATACTGTTATAGTTGTGGGTAATATTTAGAAATTTTGAAAAGTATGCAAATTGTTATATAATATTCGATTGGTGGGGAATATTCGTTTTTAACAGGAATATTAAATACGACGACACAATCATTAGTGGACCCCACAAACGAAATTATTATTCGGATTGAGAAAACGACAAAATTATTTTTATGAAAATAACGGCGGAAATTTTACCATTAACTATTGAAACACCCGATGTTAAAGAAATAAAGAATGTCGTATGCGGTTGCATAGTAGCACTGCAGTATTGATTATTGATGCTTACGTGAGAAGTCACTCGGTTTTGTTCAATTATTGCTCACAAGAATTGTTGCATAAGATCTCACGTTATTTGATTCAATTATTATCGATACTTTATATATTATTAAATCAATAATTGAGATAACAAAGTTATTAATATTATTATTTGCAATATTAACGATGTCTAGAAGTTTACGCGAGGAGAGGTTTGGTCACCTAATTGCGGCGCGCCAATAGGAGAAATCCTTATTGAAAGCCCTCTTTCACGAGAGAACGACACAGTCGATTAATATTATGAATTATAATAATGATGATAAATGTTGTTAAATATATTGAGGTGTCTTTTTATGAAGTCACGGAAGTTTATATATATATATATAAATTTTGTTTTATTAAGTTTATTAATGTAATAAAACAAAAAAGCTTTTTATATAAAATAGAATACTTTTATAAAGTTATTTATTTTATTAGACAATAATTAGAATATAATATATTTTATTATGCATAGTGTTTGCATAAGTACTGCATAGTATTTGCATAGTAAAATCTTTTTTATATAAAATAGAATACTTTTATAAAGTTATTTGTTTTATTAGATAATAATTTGAATATAATATATTTTATTATGCATAGTATTTGCATAAGTACACTGTATAGTGTTTCAGATAGTAAAATCTTTTTATATAAAATAGAATATTTTTATAAAGTTAATTATTTTATTATATTTTAATAAAAATATATATATATATATATTATATTTTATTGCATAGTATCCTTTCTATTTTCCTATAAATAGGATGCTTAATTAGAATTGAAATCACACCGTAAATTAGGAGAATTCTCTTCTATAATCTTGAGCGTATTTCTTTAGAGTTTTAAGAAGCTTTGAAGCGTAGTGCAAGTTTTCTTCAGTATATCCCCGCCTCTACCCGGCTTGAAAGTACTCTTCTTTATAAGGTAAGGGTATTATTTCTTTTCGTATTCATGAAGAGAACTTCATTATTCCATTCTTTATTATTACATTGGAATAACTCGTATATGCCAAGTACTGCATACGTGGTGAAATTCTTACGTTATTCTATTTTTTATTATTCGTTGGAATAACTTTGTATATGCCAAGTACCGCATACATGGTGAAATTCTTACATTATTCCATTCCTTATTATTCATTGGAATAACTTTGTATATGCAAAGTACCGCATACATGGTGAAATTCTTCATTATTCCATTCTTTATTATACATTGGAATATCCGATTTGTCGTGACACGCATGATTCGGTTCTATTATTTATTATTCGGTTGGAATAACTCGTCATGCATGCGATCTATCGCATGCCTGGTGAAGTCTTTTGTTATTCTATTCTCTTTTATTCATTTGGAATATCCATACATGCGTTTACGCATGACACGGTTCCATTATTTATTATTACATTGGAATAACCTATCTCGTATGCGATCTATCGCATGCATGGTGAATTCTTCTCGTTATTCCATTCTTTTTATTATTCATTGGAATAACACATCTATGTGGATTACCACATGCATGGTGAATGACCCTTCGTATTCCTTTCTTATTAAATTGTGGAAATGATCTGTCTACGTGGATTACCGCATGGCGGGTGAAAATCCATTGCAGTTTCATATATTCTATGATACTCATTTGGTTAAAGCTTTGACTTCTATACTCCCTGAAATTAGTGGAATGTCTTTGATATTTGCGCTTCATCCAGTATCTTTTTATGGAATTATTCTTCTGAGCATTCTTGAATTTTACTCCACAAAGCAGTATCATGTTGACAATTTGGACAATATTGAGTTCAGGATAAATTAACTTATAAATCTTTAAAATTTATTCTTGAAATTGTTTTATTGAATTATTATGTCATTGTCATCATCCTCATGCTTATATTGTGATGAAAGTTATCTTTGGCTTACGTGCATAGATGGACTTGGTATGATTATTGTAAAACCCCAACTTTTAGAAATAAAGATGAATTTTCTATAATTATCATTTTTTGAATATTATGGAATGAATTTGATATAATGTTATAGTTGTGGGTAATAGTTATAAATTTTTCAAAGTATGCAAGTTGTTATATAATATTCGATTGGTCGAAGAATATTCTTTTTAACAGGAAATATTCGTACGACGGCACAATCATTGGTGGACCCCACAGCGGAATTATTGTCGGATTGAGAAAACGACAAAAATATTTTATGAAAATAACGGCGGAAGTTTTATCGTTAATCTGTTGAAACACCCAAAGGTGTTAAAAGTACGAGAATACGGCGTGGTTGCATAAGTAAGATAATCGTATTGATTATTGATGCTTACGTGAGAAGTCACTCAGTTTTGTTCAATTATTGCTTCATTAATTGTTGCATAGTATCTCACGTTAATTGATTCAATTATTGTCGATATTTTATATATTATTAAATCAATAATTGAGACGACGAAGTTATTAATATTATTATTTGCAATATTAACGATGTTTAGAAGTTACGCGAGGAGAGGTTTGGTCACCTAATTGCGCTGCCATGATAGGAGAAATCCTTATTGGAAGCCCCCTTTTTCCTGGGAACGACCTGGTCGATTAATAGTGTGAATTATAATAATGATGATGAAGTGTTGTTTTATTAGTATTATTAATATAATAAAACAGAAAAATTTTTTATATAAAACAAAATACTTTTATAAAGTTATTCATTTTATTAGACTATAAATAGAATATATTATATTCTATTATGCATATGTTTTTTGTATAATAAAATCTTTTTATATAAAATGTAATACTTTTATAAAGTTATTCGTTTTATTAGATTATAAATAGAATATATTATATTTTATTGAAAAGATTTTGTTTTATTAGAATATTTTATAGTAAACCAATGCTGGACCGATTCGTTTAAAAGTAAATCAATCTGGACCGCTCAGAATTAGTTCTTATTCATTCCATTCTCCTATAAATAGAAGCTCATTCCTTCATTATTTCTTACTTAATTCTTTGAAACTCTAGAGAGAGAAACTATAGAGAAAGAAGAAAAGTATTCGCTACTTCACTACTCCTATATCCAGGTTGTTCTAAGGTAAGAGGTATTATTTCTTTATTATTTATGAAGAGAACTTCGTTATTCCATTTTTTTATTACATTGGAATAACTTTGATATCATGATCACTACCCTATACTTGGTGAAATTCTTACATTATTCCATTCTTTATCATTATATTGGAATAACTTTTATACATCAAATACCGCATACATGGTGAAATTCTTTTGTTATTCCATTCTTTATCATTATGTTGAATAACCCGCCCATGCCAAGTACCGCATACAT
This sequence comes from Panax ginseng, assembly GCA_020205605.1. Classification (NCBI taxonomy): domain Eukaryota; kingdom Viridiplantae; phylum Streptophyta; class Magnoliopsida; order Apiales; family Araliaceae; genus Panax; species Panax ginseng. Next base: position 29,149,709 of record CM035149.1, read on the forward strand.
GGTGAAATTCTTCTGTTATTCCGTTCTTTATTATTATGTTGGAACATCATGTCCGTGCGTTCACGCATGAATTTGATTTCGTTATTTATTATTCTCGTTGGAACATCTTGTCGATTGTGAATTTAAATCAACTTTGGTTTCGTTATTTATTATTCATTGGAATATATCCCGTCATGCGTGCATTTACGCATGACTGGTTCCATTATTTATTATTATGTTGGAATAACTTTTGCATGCATGCGATCTATCGCATACTGGTGATTTCTTTTGTTATTCCATTCTTTATTATACGCAGTTGGTTAAAGTTTTGACTTCTATACTCCATGAAATTAGTGTAATATCCTTGATATTTGCGCTTCATCCAGTATCTTTTCATGGAAATATTCTTCTGTGCATTCTTTAATTTTACTCTACAAAGAAGTATCATGTTGATAATTTAGACGTTATTAGTTCCTGGATAAATTAATTCTTGAACTTGTTTTATTGAATTCTTATATCGTTGTCATCATCCTCATGCTTATATTATGTTGAAAGTCATCTGTGGCCTATAGTGCATAGATGGACTTGGTATGATTATGGCCAGGGATTAATCGGAATAATCATGGCCGTAATGTTACAAATGAAGTGGTAAAAGTCCTCATTGGCCCGTAGTGCATTGATGGACAGTTGTTGGCATGATCATGACCATTGATGAATACACGAATATCCTTGGACCGTAGTGCATGAATAATTTATGGTTGTGATACTAATGAATATCATTGGCCGTAGTGCAGGTATGATGTGGATTATTTATTAAGCTGAGTCCCAGCGATAAAAGTGATGAAAAACATTTTTAAATCATAAAAGATAGTAGATTTTATTCTCTACTTGACTCTTTTAATGGATTGATTGTTCCGCTGCAGTTAAACTTGATGTTTGTTATATTGTATCAGTTTAACACTGTTAAAAGCTAACGATAATTTATTATGTATTATCTTAGTTATAATATTTCTTACTGGGCTAGTTGAGCTCACCCTTTTACTTTCATTGTTCTCTTGTGAAATGAGAACGCGTAGCGAGGGGGACTAGTCGGGGAGCGGGTGGCTGGTCAAGATAATAGCATTAGTAGTCCTCACTATTCTGTTATATAGTGTGATAATAAATGTAGTGATGACTCAATTGAGTGTGGATATTGTCTAGATGACAATATTTGTATTAAAACTCACAGCATATGTTTTGTCGTATTTTACACATCGTTGTATAATTAAGTTGTATTTGAATTTTTGTACCATGTATTTGGCGACTCAAGATAGGTGATGTATACCTATTTTGGGGCGCCACATTGGTATCAAAGCTTAGGGATATGATCCTGGCTAAGATGTGAGACAAGAACTAGGAGGAGAGGACGGGAATTCCTTCACTAGTATGACCTACCTAAGTTTATGTGGTATTTAATTGGTCGGTCAGAGTATAGGGATAATATAAGATATGTTAATTAACCCTTGTTTTGTGGCAGTATTTGAAAATGACATCCGAGAATGTTGAGAACATCAATGGAGCACAGGAGACCGTTGAGTCTCCACAGATCAATAATCAGGATAATGTGCATCAGGAAGGCGACAATCCTCAGGCAAACAACAACACTGACCAGATGATGAATGATGGAATATTTAGAGGCTTTATATAATTCATGCAACATCAGGCAAGAGCGGCTCTGACAAAATGCGGTGGAAAACACCGGCAACTCTCGGACGGTCACCGCATTAAGCGATTCAAGAACTGGGACCACCAAAGTTTTTGGAGAGCCAAAACCACTTAAGGTAGAGGCGTGGATAAAGCGGATCTAAAAGATATTTGATGTCTGGGATGCTCAGGAGCAAAAGGTTCCTTTCCCACCTTCATGTCATTGTGAAGAGGCGACATTGGTGGGAATCTGTAAACGCGATACTCAACCCGCCGCCTTTGAAGATGACTTGGGAGAAGTTCCTAGAATTGTTCAACGATAAGTACTTTCCCAAAAGTATTCGTCACATGAAAGAGGTAGAGTTCATCAAGCTGGAGCAAAACAACATGACCGTGTCGCAGTACGAAGCCAAGTTTGCCGAGTTGTCCCGGTTTGCGTCCCATTTGGTTGTTAATAAGGAGAGAATGACGCGAATGTTTCTAAAAGGTTTAAAACCCGAGATACGTCAATATCTTATCTCTCATAAACTGTGTTTGTATTCAGATGTTGTTAATAGGGCTCAGTTATTGGAGCGCGATAATGAGTTAACCCAACCAAAAGAGAGCAGCCGGTAAAATAATAATACCAGTGATAACTGTCATCGAAGCGGTGACAATAATCGTGGAGGGAATCAACATGCAAGAAATGGTAACCACTTCGGTGGTAATCATGGCCAAAACAATAAGAATGGACATTTCAAAAAGAGGAGATTCAACAATGATGGAAAGACGTCAAAGACCAAAGACCAAATTATTAAGGAAGGAGAAGCGACCACCTATCATATGCTTCAAATGCGGAGGGAGGAAACATCAATCAAAAGCTAGCGCGATGCCAGCCCAAAGCATGTTATAATTCTGGAAGAAAAGGTCACTAGCAGATTTTTTTGTCGTTCACAGAAGACAAGTTCAGCTAGGATGAAGGCCCCAAAGGACGCCCCGTAAAAGTCAAAGCCGATGAGTGCAAGGAGAGCGTTTGTCGTGACCTCCTCAGAAAGCAAGGAACCCGAACGAGGTCATCACGGGTAAGCTTATCATAAACTCTAGCGAAGTATATACCTTATTTGATACTAGTTCTACCCATTCTTTTATTTCTCCTACTTGCGCTCAACGTTTAAATTTGACTCCAGAGAAATTGGACTTTGACTTATCTGTTGAAACTCCGTTGGGAGAAACCTTCATTACATCCATTGTTTATAAGTCTTGTTTGGCTCAAATTGGTACCCTCACATTACTTGTCGATCTTATTTCATTGAAAATACTTGCATTTGACGTAATTCTAGGGATTGATTGGTTAACTACTCATCATGCAAAAATTTATTGTTTTCGTAAGGTTGTTAGCTTTCATATTCCTAACCAACTTATTATGAAAATTCAAGCAACCAAACCATTAAAATCAATCACTGTCATCTCAAGCCATAAAACTATTCGTTTATTGAAAAACGGATGTCAAGCTTTCTTAGCTCATGTCACGGATCTAAACAAAAATACGTCAGTTTTGAATGATATTTCTATTGTTAATGAATTTCCTGACGTATTCCCTGAAGAACTTCCTGGCCTACCCCCAGAGCGTGATATTGAATTTTGTATCGAACTTGAACCCGGTACTAAACCTATTTCCAAATCGCCATATCGAATGGCTCCTATTGAACTTCAGGAGTTAAAGACCCAACTGCAGGAATTGTTAGACATCGGTTTCATTCGTCCTAGTACGTCTCCTTGGGGTGCTCCTGTTCTATTCGTGAAAAAGAAAGACGGGAGTATGCGACTTTGTATTGATTATCGGGAGTTGAATCATGTCACCATCAAAAATAGGTACCCATTGCCACGTATTGATGACCTGTTTGACCAGTTGCAAGGTGCCAAATTCTTTTCAAAGATTGATCTTCATTCCGGATATCACCAATTGAAGATTAGAACTAATGACATTCAAAAGACGGCTTTCAGAACTCAATACGGGCATTATGAATTCCTAGTCATGTCTTTTGGATTGGCTAATGCTCCTGCTGCCTTCATGGATATGATGAACCGAGTATTCAGGGAATATTTGGAACACTTTGTGGTTGTCTTTATTGATGACATCCTTATTTATTCCAAAAGCCGTGAAGATCATGAGCAACACTTGAGGCTGATACTTCAAAAGCTTATTGAATATAAGCTTTATGCCAAGTTGAAGAAATGCGAGTTCTGGCTTGAGGAAGTAGCAATCCTTGGGCACGTGGTATCAAGTCATGGAATATCTGTTGACCCAACAAAGATTAAAGCTATTCAAAGCTGGGAGCAGCCTAAATCAATGGATCAAGACGTAGCTTTCTAAAATTAATTGGTTATTATCAGAGATTTGTAGAAGGGTTTTCTCGAATCGCTACTCCCTTAACTCAGCTGACTTGAAAAGATACAAAATTTGGTTAGAATGAGGAATGTGAGAAGAGTTTTCAAGAACTCAAGAGGAGACTCATTTCAGCACCTGTTCTGACAATACCATCTGGCTCAGAGGGATTTGTCATCTACCGTGATGCTTCAGGCAAAGGGTTAAGATGTGTTCTCATGCAACATGGGAAAGTCATAGCCTATGCCTCTTGACAACTCAAAGAATATGAGAGGAATTATCTTACTCATGATCTAGAGTTGGCAGCTGTTGTCTTCGCACTTAAAATTTGGAGGCATTACTTGTATGGGGAGAAAGTGGAGATCTTTATGGATCATAAAAGCCTCAAATACTTCTTCACTCAAAAGGAACTCAACATGCGACAGCGACGTTGGCTTGAACTGTTGAATGATTATGATCATACCATCCAATACCATCCTGGAAAAGCAAACGTGGTAGCTGACGTATTGAGTAGAAGATTATATGCGGGTACGAGTGCGATATTGTCAACACAGAGGCCCATTTTGTATGACTTGCAAAGGATGGAGATAGAGATAAAGACTCCAGGGACCCACGTGATGATGGCGAATATACAAGTAGAACCGACTTTAATCGATAAAGTTAAAGTTGCTCAAGCTACAGACCTGGAGCTGATGCATATGAGGAAGAAAGTACAAGAAGGTGTTATACCGGAAGCAAGAATCGATGAAGAAGGAATACTTTGAGTCAACTCCAGACTTTGTGTTCCTAATGATCCTGAGTTAAAGTATAAAATCATGATGGAGGCGCACAACACACCGTTTGCAATCCATCATGGGAGTTCTAAAATGTATCATGATCTTCGACATACATTTTGGTGGAGTAATATGAAGAGAGAGATAGCGTTGTTTATCTCAAGGTGTTTAACTTGTCAACGAGTCAAGGCAGAGCATCAAGTACCAAAAGGTCCATTGCAACCACTTGAAATTCAAGAATGGAAGTGGGAGCACATTACCATGGATTTTGTTATTGGACTTCCCAAGGTTTCTCAAGGTATAGATGCAATTTGGGTCATTGTTGATAGATTGACCAAGTCTTCTCATTTCTTACCAATACGAGAAACTTATACACTTTAACATCTTGCTCGTATGTACATAAACGAGATTGTAAGACTGCATGGTATGCCAGTATCCATAGTTTCTGATCGAGACCCAAGATTCACTTCAAGATTTTGGGTTAGTTTGCAAAAAGTTATGGGCACGGATTTACGATTTAGTTTGGCATATCATCCTCAGACGGACGGACAATCAGAGAGGACTATTCAAACTCTTGAAGATTTATTAGGACTCTGTGTCCTTGACTTCTAGGGAAGTTGGGACAAGTTCTTAGCATTGGTGGAGTTTTCTTACAACAACAGTTATCAAACAAGTATTGGCATGACTCCATTCGAGGCGTTGTATGAAAGAAAGTGTCATTCTCCAGTATGCTGGGATGAGGTGGGTGAAGCAACGTTGAGGGGACCGGAGTTGGTACGTATGACTACAGAAAAGATTCAAACGATCCGACAACGTATAAAAACCTCACAAGACCGACAAAAGAGTTATGCTGATCTTCATCGAAAGGACGTGGAATTCGATATTGGAGATCATGTGTTGTTACGTGTTGCTCCATGGAAAGGAGTTACGAGATTTTAAAAGAGAGGAAAGCTCAATCCTCGATTCATTGGCCCATTTTTAATCCTCAATTGAGTAGGGACTGTAGCTTATAGACTCGCTTTACCGCCAAGTATGTTTCGTGTTCATAACGTTTTTCATATATCCATGTTACATAAATATGTGAAAGACCTGAACCACATTATTGAGTTAGAACCGAACGAAATAGCGGAAGATTTAACGTATGAAGAGGTTCCTGTTCAAATCTTGGATAAGAAGGAACATATTCTACGCTCCAAGGTTATACCTCAAGTCAAAATTTTATGGAGGAACCACGATGTTGAGGAAATGACACGGGAGTTAGAATCAAATAAAATCAAGGTATCCTTACCTCTTCGACATACCAGTCACGATTCTAATTTCGAGGGCTAAATTTCATAAGAAAGGGAGATTGTAAGACCCCAACTTTTATAAATAAAGATGAATTTTCTATAATTATTATTTTTTGAATATTATGGAATGAATTTGATATAATGTTATAGGTGTGGGTAATAGTTATAAATTTTACAAAGTACGCAAGTTGTTATATAATATTCGATTGGTGGGGAATATTCGTTCTAACAGGAATATTAAATGCGACGAAGACAATCATTAGTGGACCCCACAGTTGAATTATTATTTTCGGATTGAGAAACGACAAAAAATATTTTATAAAAATAACGGAGGAAGTTTTATCGTTAACTATTGAAACACCGGTGTTAAAAAAATACGAGAATACGCGTGGTTGCATAGTAGTTACACGGATTGATTATTGATGCTTACGTGAGAAGTCACTCAGTTTTGTTCAATTATTGCTTCAATAATTGTTGCATAGTATCTCACGTTAATTGATTCTATTATTGTCGATATTTTATATATTATTAAATCAATAATTGAGACGACGAAGTTATTAATATTATTATTTGCAATATTAACGATGTCTAGAAGTTACGCAAGGAGAGGTTTGGTCACCTAATCATGGCTTGATAGGAGAAATTCTTATTGGAAAGCCACCTCTTTCCTGGGAACGACCTGGTCGATTAATAGTGTGAATTATAATAATGATGATGAAGTTTTGTTTTATTAGTATTATTAATATAATAAAATAGAAAAGCTTTTTATATAAAAATGTAATACTTTTATAAAATTATTCGTTTTATTAGACTATAAATAGAATATATTATATTCTATTATGCGATAGTGTTTTGTATAGTAAAATCTTTTTATATAAAATGTAATACTTTTATAAAGTTATTCGTTATATTAGATTATAAATAGAATATATTATATTTTATTTAAAAGATTTTGTTTTATTAGAATATTTTATAGTAAAACCAACTGGACCGATCGCTTAAAAGTAAATCAATTTGGACTGCTTAGAATTAGTTATTATTCAAATCCATTCTCCTATAAATAGAAGCTCATTCCTTCATTATTTCTTACGAATTCACTGAAACTCTAGAGGAAAAAACTATAGAGAGAAAGAAGAAAAGAATTCTGCTACTTCACTACTCCTATATCCAGTTGTTCTAAGGTAAGAGGTATTATTTCTTTCGTATTCATGAAGAGAACTTCTGTTATTCTATTTTTTTTATTCTGTTGGAATAACCTGTATACGCGGTCTACCCTATACTTGGTGAAATTCTTCTGTTATTCCATTCTTTATCATTATGTTAGAATAACATATCCATGCGAAGTACCGCATACATGGTGAAATTCTTCTGTTATTCCATTCTTTATCATTATGTTAGATTAACCTGTCTATGCAAAGTACCGCATACATGGTGAATTTCTTCTGTTATTCCATTCTTTATTATTCTGTTGGAACATCCTATTTGTGCGTTTACGCATGACCTGGTTCTGTTATTTATTATTCGGTTGGAACATCCTGTCGGTACGAATTTCGCCTGACTGGTTCCGTTATTTATTATTCTATTGGAATATCTGGTCTGTGCGTTTACGCATGACCTGGTTCCATTATTTATTATTCTGTTAGAATAATCTGTCTGTGCGGTCTATCACATGCCTGATGATTTTTTTTGTTATTCCATTCTTTATTATACTTAGTTGGTTAAAGTTTTAACTTCTATACTCCATGAAATTAGTGGAATATCCTTGATATTTGCGCTTCATCTAGTATCTTTTCATGGAAATATTCTTCTGAGCATTCTTAAATTTTACTCTACAAAGAAGTATCATGTTGACAATTTGGACGTTATTAGTTCCTGGATAAATTAATTCTTGAAATTGTTTTATTGAATTCTTATATCATTGTCATCATCCTAATGTTTATATTATGTTGAAAGTCATCTATGGCCTGTAGTGCATAGATGGACAGTTGTTGGCATGATCATGTCCATTGATGAATACACGAATATCCTTAAATAGCAGTAGTGCATGGATAATTTGTGGTTGTGATACTAATGAATATCCTTGGTCAGTAGTGCGTGGATGATGTGGATTATTTATTAGTCCCAAATGATAAAAGTGATGAAAACATTTTAAATCATAAAAGATAGTAGATTTTATTCTCTACTTGACTCTTTTAATGGATTGCTTGTTCACTATGATTAAACTTGATGTTTGTTATATTGTATCGTTTAACACTGTTGAAGGCTAACGATAATTTATTCTGTATTATCTTAGTCATAATATTTCTTACTGGGCTAGTTGAGCTCACCCTTTTACTTTCATTGTTCTCTTCAGGAAATGAGAACGTAGCAGGGATTAATCGGGGAATGGAGTGACGGTCCAGATAATAGCATTAGTAGTCCTCATTATTCTGTTAAATAGTGTGATAATAAATGTAATGAGGACTCAATTGAGTGTGGATATTGTCTAGATGACAATATTTGTATTAAAACTCACAACATATGTTTTGTCGTATTTTACACGATTGTTGTATAATTAAGTGGTATTTGAATTTTGTACCATGTATTTGGCGACTCAAGATAGGTGATGTATACCTATTTTGGGGGAGTCACAATTATGACCAGGGATTATTCGGTATAATCATGACCTATAATGTTATAAATGATGTGGTAAAAGTCCTCAAGATATTTTGTAGTGTATGTGATTTTACGATTTTTGGTATGATTATGACCGAGGATTATTCTAAGATAGTCATGACCATTGATAATTTAATGAATATCCTTGGCCCGTAAAGTAGGGATGACTCGATGATGTGGTTTATTTATTAAGCTGAGTCTCAGCGATAAAATTGGTGAAAACATTTTAAATCATAGAAGATAGTAGATATCATGCTCTACTTGACTCTTCTAATGGATTGCTTATTCCACTGCAGTTAAACTTGATGTCTATTGTATTTTATCAGTTTAACATTATTGAAGACTAATGATAATTTATTCTGCATTATCTTAGTCATAATGTTTCTTACTAGGCTAGTTGAGCTCACACCTTTTGTTTCACTGTTCTCTTCAGGAAATGAGAACGTAGCTGGGACTAGTCGGGGAACGGAGTGACGGTCCAGATGATAGTATTAGTAGTCCTCACTATTTTGTTAAATAATGTGATAATAAATATAATGAGGACTCCTTTGAGTGTGGATATTGTCTAGATGACAATATTCTTATTAAAACTTTCAATTTATGTTTTGTCATATTTTACACGACTGTTGTATAATTAGTTTGTATTTGTATTCAGTACCTTATATCTGCCAACTCAGAATAGGTGATGTATACCTATTTTGGGGGCGTTACAATTGGTATCAAAGCTTAGGGATATGATCCCTGGCTGAGATGTGAGACAAGAACTAGAAGGGGAGAGACGGGGAATTCCTTCGCTAGTATGACCTACCTAAGTTTATTTGGTATTTAATTTGTCGGTCAGAGTATAGAGATAACATGTGATATGTCAATTAACCCTTGTTTTGTGGCAGTATTTGAAAATGGCATTCGAAAATGTTGAGATAAGCAATGAAGCACATGAGACCGTTGAGTCACCAACGATCAATGCCCAGGGTAATGTGCAACATGAAGACAATAATCCTTATGAAAAGAATAACACCGATGAAATGGTGAACGATGGGATGTTCAGAGGATGCAATTCATGCAACATCAGGCGAGAGCGGCTCTGCCCAAAATGCAGTGGAAACAACGACAACTCTTGACGGCCACCGCTAAGCGATTCAAGGAAATTTGGGACCACCGGAGTTTTTTAGAGAGCCAAAATCACTTAAGGAGGAGACGTGGATAAAGCAGATCAACAAGATATTTGATGTCTTGGGATGCTCTGAGGAACAAAAGGTTCCCTTTGCCACCTTTATGTTGCGTGCAGGGGTATATTACTGGCGGGAATCTATAAAGCGTTGTAAAATCCCAAATTTTACAAAAAAAAATTTAAATTTCTCAAAAAAAAAATTTGAATGTTATGGTGTGGATTTAATATAATGTTATAGTTGTGGGTAATATTTATAAATTTTACAAAGTATGCAAGTTGTTATATTATATTCGATTGGTGGGGAATATTCTTTTGTGTCGGGGAATATTAAATGCATTTATTACAATTATCGGTGGACCCCACAATGTAATTATTGTTCGGATTGAGAAAACGACAAAAATATTTTTGTGAAAATAATAATGGAAGTTTTACCGCTAATATCTTGTTGAACTTCTCAGTAGTAAAAGTACAAAGAATATGCGTGGTTGCATACAAGTAGTAATACCAGTATTGATTATTGATGCTTACGTGAGAAGTAACTTCGCTTTTGTTCAATTATAGCTTCAAGAATTGTTGCATAAGATCTCACGTTATTTGATTCAATTATTGTCGATATTTTATATATTATTAAATCAATAATTGAGATGACAGAGTTATTAATATTATTATTTGCAATATTAACGATGTCTGAAGTTTCGCCAAGGAGAGGTTTGGTCACTTAATCATGCTACTTGATAGGAAGAAATCCTTATTAGAAAGCCCACTCTTTCTTAGGAACGACTGGTCAATTAATAGTGTGAATTATAATAATGATGATGAAGTTTGTTTTATTAGTATTATTAATGTAATAAAATGTAAATGCTTTTTATATAAAATAGAATACTTTTATAAAGTTATTTGTTTTATTAGCAATAATTAGAATATATTATATTTTATTATGCATAGTATTTGTATAGTAAAATCTTTTATATATAAAAATGTAATACTTTTATAAAGTTATTTGTTTTATTATATTATAAATAGAATATATTATATTTTATTTAAAAATATTTTATTTTATTAGAATATTTTATTAAATCAATCTGGACCGTCCGTTTAAAAGTGAATCAATCTGGACCGTTCATGAATTAGTTACTATTCAATTCATTCTTCTATAAATAGAAGCTCATTCCTTCATTATTTCTTATGAATTCACTGAAACTCTAGAGAGAGAAACTGTAGAGAATTCTTCTTCTATAATCTTGAGCGTATTTTCTGTTTAAGAAAGTTTTGAGCATAGTGCAAGTTTCTTCAAGTATATCTCTGCCCTACCCGTCGGAGTACTCTTCTTTATAAGGTAAGGGATATTATTTGTGGTACTCGTAAGGGTATTATTTCTTTCGTATTCATGAAGAGAACTTCTGTTATTCCATTCTTTATTATTTTTGGAATAACCTATATACAGGGACTACCCTATACTTGGAAAAATTCTTTTGTTATTCCATTCTTTATTATTCTGTTGGAATAACCTGTATATGAAAAGTACCGCATATATGGTGAAATTCTTCTGTTATTCCATTCCTTATTATTATGTTGGAATAACCTGTATATGCGAAGTACCGCATACATGGTGAAATTCTTCTATTATTCCATTCTTTATTATTTTGTCAAAATATCTTGTCTGTGGGTTACGGCGTATTTTTGGTTCCATTATTTATTATTTCATTGGAATAACTTGTCTCAGGCGGCTATCATCGCATGCACGCTTAAATTCGTTGTTATTCCATTTTTATTATTCTATCTAATATCTTGTCTCAATGCGTTACGCATTGAATTCTAGTTCTCGTTATTTATTATTCTATTGGAACATCCTATCGGTCTTAAATTTCTTTGACTTGGTTCTGTTATTTATTATTCTGTTGGAATATCTTTTATGTGCGTTTACGCATGACCTTGTTCCGTTATTTATTATTCTATTAGAATAACCTGTCTATGCGGTCTATCGCATGCTTGGTGATTTCTTTTGTAATTCCATTCTTTATTATACTTAGTTGGTTAAAATTTTGACTTCTATACTCCATGTTTATATTATGTTGAAAGTCATCTGTGGCGTGTAGTGCATAGATGGACTTGGTATGATTATGACCAGGGATTATTCGATATAATCATGACCGTAATGTTACAAATGATGTGAAAAAAGTCCTCATTGGCCCGTAGTGTATTGATGGACAGTTTTTGGTATGATTATGGCTATGAATTCTCTTCGGCCAAGGGTGCAAAGATGAATTGTTTTATGGCATGATCAGGACCGTTGATGAATATACGAATATCCTTGGCCCGTAGTGCATGGATAATTTATGGTCGTGATACTAATGAATATCCTTGGCCGTAGTGCAGGGATGATGTGGATTATTTATTAAGCTGAGTCTAAGCGACAAAAGTGATGAAAAACATTTTTAAATCATAAAAGATAGTAGATTTTATTCTCTACTTGACTCTTTTAATGGATTGCTTGTTCCGCTGTAGTTAAACTTGATGTCTATTGTATTTTATCAGTTTAACATTGTTGAAGACTAATGATAATTTATTCGCATTATCTTAGTCATAATATTTTCATCGGGCTAGTTGAGCTCACCATTTTCTTCATCGTTCTCTTTAGGAAATGAGAATATAGTTGGGATGAGTCTGGGGAGCGGATTGTGATCCGGATGATAGCATTAGTAGTCCTCACTATTATTCGTTAAATAGTGTGATAGTAATTGTAATGAGGACTCAATTGAGTGTGGATATTGTCTAGATGACAATATTTGTATTAAAACTCATAGTGTATGTTTTGTCGTATTTTACATTTATCGTTGTATAATTAAGTTGTATTTGAATTTTGTACCATGTATTTGGCGACTCAAGATGGGTGATGTATACCTATTTTTTGGGGCGCCACGGTTGGTATCAAAGCTTAGGATATGATCCCCGGCCGAGATGTGAGACAAGAACTAGGAGGGAGAGCGGGAATTCCTTTGCTAGTATGACCTACCTAAGTTTATTTGGTATTTAATTGGTTGGTCAGAGTATAGGGATAATATGTGATATGTTAATTAACCCTTATTTTGTGGAAGTATTTGAAAATGGCATCCGTTAATGATGAGATTGACAATGGAGCACAGGAGACCGTTGAGTCTACTCATATCAATAATCAGGATAATGTGCATCAGGAAGGTGACAATCTTCAGGCAAACAATAACACTGACCAAATGATGAACGATGGAATGTTCAGAGGCTTTATGCAATTCATGCAACAACAAAAAAGAGACTCGCATTCAAAATATAAGTGGAAATAATGGCAACCCACTACCACGGTCACCGCTAAGAAGTTCAAGGAGCTGGGACCACCGGAGTTTTTGGGAAACTTAGAACCACTTAAGGCGAGACGTGGTTAAAGCGGATCACCAAGATATTTGATGTCCAGGGATGCTCGGAGGAGCAAAATGTTCCATTTTCCACCTTTTATGTTGCGTGAAGAGGCGATTCTTGGTGAGAATCAAAACGCACTCCTGATCGACGACTCAAGATGTCTTGGGAGAAGTTCCAAGAGTCATTCAATGACAAGTACTTTCCCGAAAGTATTCGTCACATGAAGGAGGTGGAGTTCATCAAGCTGGAGCAAAACAATATGACCGTGTCGCAGTACGAGGCTAAGTTTGCCGAGTTGTCTCGATTTGCATCCCATTTGGTCGATAATGAGGAGCGAATGTCGCGAATGTTTCTAAGAGGTTTGAAACCCAATATACGCTAATACCTCATTTCTCACAAACTTTGTTTATATTTAGATGTTGTGAATAGGGCTCGATTATTGGAGCGCGATAATGAGTCAAAGACAACCAAAAGGCAACGACCAACAACACGATAATAATAAATGTACGGGTGGTGGCGGTCATCGAAACAATGATAACCATCGGGGAAATTATCATGCCATGAATGGTAACCACTTGGTGTTAATCATGGCTAAGATAATAGAAGTTGAAATTTCAAGAAGAGAAGGTTCAATAATGATGGAAAGACAGCAGCACCAGCACCCGTTTCAAAGAAAAAAGAACGACCATCGGTCGTATGTTTCAAATGCGGACAGGAGGGACACATCCATTCAAAGCTATTTGAGAATCCAAAAGCGTGTTTTAATTGAGGAACAGAAGGTCACCTAGCTCGATTTTGTCGTATGGTGAAGTCAAGTCCAGCTGGGATTGTGATGCCAAAGGATGTCCCAGATAAGCCAAAGTCGGTAGTTTAAGAGAGAGCATTTTTTTTCGTGACGAGGAACCTGAATAAAATTATAACGGGTAAGTTAATCATAAACTCTTGCGAAGTCTATACCGTGGTAGATACCGGTTCTACTCACTCTTTCATTTCACCTAGTTGTGTTCAATGTTTGAATTTCACTCTGGAGAAGTTAGACTTTGATTTATCTGTTGATACTCAGTTGGGAGAAACCTTTGTTACCTCCACTATTTATAAATCTTGTTTAATTCAAATCGACACTTTCACGTTACCTGTCGATCTTATCTTTTTGAAAATACTTGCCTTTGATGTGTTTTTTCTGGAATCGATTGGTTAACTACTCATCATGTTTTTCGTAAGGTTGTTAGCTTTTATATTCCTAACCAACCTGTTATGCTAATTCAAGCAACCAAACCACTAAAGTCAATCACTATTATATCAAACCATAAGTAAAGAGCCCCGATCCTTTCATTGTTGACTTCCTTGTGTGGAATGCACCGAAGCCAGACTATCCGTAGGGGACGTCGTGAATAACGGTGGCAAGTTGATAGGTATCAATGTGGCGTGCTATCCAAGTCTTGGATGAGAGTCACAGTTGTGAATGATATTTCTATTGTTAATAAATTTCTTGACGTATTCTTGAAGACTTCTTAGCCTACCCCTAGAGCGTGAAATCGAATTTTGTATTGACCCTAGTACAAAATCCATTTCTTAAACCCTAAAATATTTTTTTCACCCAAAATGAACGTAACATGCGCCAAAGATGTTGAATCGAGCTGTTGAAGATTACGATCGTACTATTCAATACCATCGTGGAAAAGTGAACGTGGTAGCTGACGCGTTGAGTAGAAGATCGTATGCGTTTATGAGTGTGAATATACGAACCCACGTGAAGAAAACAAATATACAATTAGAATCGACTTTAATCGATAAAGTTAAAGCCGCTCAAGCTACATACTCAGAGCTGGTGAAAGTGAAGAAGAAGGTTCAAGAGGGCGTTATTCTAGAAGCAAGAATCGACGAAGAGAGGAAATCTCAACCCTCGATTTAATTGGTCCATTTGAAATCCTCGATTAAGTAGGAATTGTCGCTTATAGACTCATTTTACCGCCAAGTATGTCGCGTGTTCATAACGTTTTTAACGTATCGATGTTACGTAAATATATGGATGACCCGAACCACATTATTGATTTAGAACCGGATGAGATAGCAGATAAATTAACATATGAAGATGTACCTGTTAAAATCGTGGATAAGAAGGATCATATTTGACACTCAAAGGTTATACCTCAAGAGTTAGAATCGGACGAAGTGTCCTCATCTGTTCGGCATACCAGGTAAGTACGTAAATTTTGAGGGCGAAATTTCATAAGGAGGGGAGATTGTAAAATCCCAAATTTTACAAATAAAAATTTAAATTTCTCAAAAAAAAAATTAAATGTTATGGTGTGGATTTAATATAATGTTATAGTTGTGGGTAATATTTATAAATTTTGCAAAGTATGCAAGTTGTTATATTATATTCGATTGGTCGGGAAATATTCTTTGTGTCTGGGAATATTCGTACGACGACACAATCATTGGTGGACCCCACAACGGAATTATTGTCGGATTGAGAAAACGACAAAAATATTTTTAGGAAAATAATGGCGGAAGTTTTACCGTTAATACTGTTGAATTACTCGGTAGTAAAAGTACAGTAATACGTGTTGTTGTATAGTAGCACACGGTATTGATTATTGATGCTTACGTGAGAAGTCACTCAGTTTTGTTCACTTATTGCTTCAGTAATTGTTGCATAGTATCTCACGTTATTTGATTCAATTATTGTCGATATTTTATATATTATTAAATCAATAATTGAGATGACAGAGTTATTAATATTATTATTTGCAATATTAACGATGTCTAGAATTTCTGCCAAGGAGAGGTTTGGTCACCTAATTGCGCGCCAATAAGGAGAAATCCTTATTGGAAAGCCCCCTCTTTCCTGGGAACGACCTGGTCGATTAATAGTGTGAATTATAATAATGATGATGAAGTTTATTTTATTAGTATTATTAATGTAATAAAACAGAAAAACTTTTTATATAAAACAGAATACTTTTATAAAGTTATTTATTTTATTAGGCAATAATTAGAATATATTATATTTTATTATGCATAGTGTTTTGCATAGTAAAATCTTTTTATATAAAACAGAATACTATTAAAAAGTTATTTGTTTTATTAGGCAATAATTAGAATATATTATATTTTATTATGCATAGTGCCTCAGATAGTGTTTGCATTGTAAAATCTTTTTATATAAAACATAATACTTTTATAAAGTTATTCATTTTATTAGATTATAAATAGAATATATTATATTTTATTTAAAAAATTTTGTTTTATTAGAATATTTTATTAAATCAATTTGGACCGTCTGTTTAAAAGTGAATCAATCTGGACCGTTCATGAATTAGTTACTATTCAATCCATTCTTCTATAAATAGAAGCTCATTCCTTCATTATTTCTTATGAATTCACTGAAACTCTAGAGAGAGAAATTATAGAGAATTCTTCTTCTATAATCTTGAGTGTATTTTCTGTTTAAGAAAACTTTGAGCGTAGTGCAAGTTTCTTCAAGTATATCCCCGTCCTACCCGTCGGAGTACTCTTCTTTATAAGGTAAGGGATACTATTTGTGGTACTCGTAAGGGTATTATTTCTTTCGTATTCATGAAGAGAACTTCTGTTATTCCATTCTTTATTATTTTTGGAATAACCTGTATACGGGGACTACCCTATACTTGGTGAAATTCTTTCATTATTCCATTCCTTATTATTTCTGTTGGAATAACTTTGTATATGCAAAGTACCGCATACATGGTGAAATTCTTCTATTATTCCATTCTTTATTATTATGTTGGAATAACCTGTATATGCGAAGTACCGCATACATTGTGAAATTCTTCTATTATTTTGTCGGAATATCCTGTCTGTGCATTTACGCATGACCTGGTTCCATTATTTATTATTCTGTTGGAATATCTTGTCTGTGCTGTCTATCGCATGCATGGTGAATTCTGTTGTTATTCCATTCTTTATTATTCTATTGGAATATCATGTTTGTGCGTTTACGCATGACCTGGTTCCGTTATTTATTATTCTGTTGGAACATCCTATCAGTGCGAATTTCGCCTGACCTGGTTCCGTTATTTATTATTCTGTTGGAATATCTTGTCGTATGCGTTACGCATACGACGGGTAAGATTATTTATTATTACATTGGAATAACCTTTCTGTGCGGTCTATCGCATGCCTGATGATTTCTTTTGTTATTCCATTCTTTATTATACTCAGTTGGCTAAAGTTTTGACTTCTATACTCCATGAAATTAGTGGAATATCCTTGATATTTACACTTCATCCAGTATCTTTTCATGAAAATATTCTTCTGAGCATTGTTGAATTTTACTCTACAAAGAAGTATCATGTTGACAATTTGGACGTTATTAGTTCCTCGATAAATTAATTCTTGAACTTGTTTTATTGAATTATTATGTCATTGTCATCATCCTCATGTTTATATTAGTTTGAAAGTCATCTGTGGCCTGTAGTGCATAGATGGACTTGGTATGATTATGACCAGGGATTATTCGGTATAATCAAGACCGTAATGTTACAAATGATGTGGAAAAAGTCCCCATTGGCCCGTAGTGCATTGATGGACAGTTTTTGGTATGATTATGGCTATGGATTCTCTTCGGCCAAGGGTGGAAAGATGAATTGTTTTATGGCATGATCAGGACCATTGATGAATACACGAATATCTTTGGCCCGTAGTGCATGGATAATTTGTGGTCGTGATACTAATGAATATCCTTGGCCGTAGTGCAGGGATGATGTGGATTATTTATTAAGCTGAGTCTCAGCGATAAAAGTGATGAAAAACCTTTTAAATAAAAAAAGATAGTAGATTTTATTCTCTACTTAACTCTTTTAATGGATTGCTTGTTCCGCTGCAGTTAAACTTGATGTCTATTGTATTTTATCAGTTTAACATTGTTGAAGACTAATGATGATTTATTCTGCATTATCTTAGTCATAATATTTCTTACTGGGCTAGTTGAGCTCACCATTTTCTTCACTGTTCTCTTTAGGAAATGAGAATATAGTTGGGATGAGTCGGGGAACGGATTGACATTCCAGATGATAGCATTAGTAGTCCTCACTATTCTGTTAAATAGTGTGATAGTAATTGTAATGAGGACTCAATTGAGTGTGGATATTGTCTAGATGACAATATTTGTATTAAAACTCATAGTGTATGTTTTGTCGTATTTTACACGACTGTTGTATAATTAAGTTGTATTTGAATTTTGTACCATGTATTTGACGACTCAAGATGGGTGATGTATACCTATTTTTTGGGGGCGTCACAGTTGGTATCAAAGCTTTAGGATATGATCCCTGGCTGAGATGTGAGACAAGAACTAGGAGGGGAGAGACGGGGAATTCCTTTGCTAGTATGACCTACCTAAGTTTATTTGGTATTTAATTGGTTGGTCAGAGTATAGGGATAATATGTGATATGTTAATTAACCCTTATTTTGTGGAAGTATTTGAAAATGGCATCCGTTAATGATGAGATTGACAATGGAGCACAGGAGACCGTTGAGTCTACTCATATCAATAATCAGGATAATGTGCATCAGGAAGGTGACAATCTTCAGGCAAACAATAACACTGACCAAATGATGAACGATGGAATGTTCAGAGGCTTTATGCAATTCATGCAACAACAGGTAAGAGAGACTCCTGTTCAAAATATAAGTGGAAATAATGGCAACCCACGGTCGGTCACCGCTAAGAAGTTCAAGGAGCTGGGACCACCGGAGTTTTTGGGAAAGCCCGAACCACTTAAGGCGGAGACGTGGTTAAAGCAGATCACCAAGATATTTGATGTCTGGGGATGCTCAGAGGAGCAAAATGTTCCATTTTCCACCTTTATATGTTGCGAAAGAGGCGAGACATTGGTGAGAATCTGTAAAATGTACCAGCATGGACGACTCAAGATGTCTTGGGAGAAGTTCCAAGAGCTGTTCAATGACAAGTACTTTCCCGAAAGTATTCGTCACATGAAGGAGGTGGAGTTCATCAAGCTGGAGCAAAACAATATGACCATGTCGCAGTACGAGACTAAGTTTGCCGAGTTGTCTCGGTTTGCATCCCATTTGGTCGATAATGAGGAGCGAACGACATGAATGTTTCTAAGAGGTTTGAAACCCAATATACGTCAATACCTCATTTCTCATAAACTTTTTTTATATTCAGATGTTGTGAATAGGGCTCAGTTATTGGAGCGCGATAATGAGTCAGCACAACCAAAAGGGAACGACCAACAACACTATAATAATCGCATGCACTGGTGGCAGCGATCATCTGAACAATGATAACCATCGTGGGGGAAATTATCATGCCATGAATGGTAACCACTTCAGTGGTAATCATGGCCAAGATAATAGAAGTGGAAATTTCAAGAAGAAAAGGTTCAATAATGATGGAAAGACAACATCACCAGCACCCATTTCAAAGGAAGAAGAACGACCGGTCGTATGTTTCAAATGCGGACAGGAGGGACACATCCATCTAAACTATCTGTGAAGAATCCAAAGCGTGTTTTAATTGCGGAACAGAAGGTCACCTAGCTCGATTTTGTCGTATGGTGAAGTCAAGTCCAGCTAGGATGGTGATGCCAAAGGATGTTCCAGACAAGCCAAAGCCGGTAGTTTAAGAGAGAGCATTTTTTTTCGTGACGAGGAACCTGAATAAAATTATCATGGGTAAGTTATTCATAAATTCTTGCGAAGTCTATACCGTGTTAGATACCGGTTCTACTCACTCTTTCATTTCACCTAGTTGTGTTCAATATTTGAATTTAACTCCGGAGAAGTTAGACTTTGATTTATCTGTTGAAACTCAGTTGCGAGAAACCTTTGTTACCCTCCACTATTTATAAATCTTGTTTAATTCAAATCGAAACTTTGACGTTACCTGTCGATCTTATCTCTTTTAAAATACTTTCCTTTGATGTGTTTTTTTTGGAATCGATTGGTTAACTACTCATCATGCTTTTTGTAAGGTTGTTAGCTTTTATATTCCTAACCAACCTGTTATGCTAATTCAAGCAACCAAACCACTAAAGTCAATCACTATTATATCAAACCATAAGTAAAGAGCCCCGATCCTTTCGTTGTTGACTTCCTTGTGTGAAATGCACCGAAGCCAGACTATCCGTAGGGGACGTCGTGAATAACGGTGGCTGTCTCGGATGAGAATTACAGTTGTGAATGATATTTCTACAGTTAATAAATTTCTTGACGTATTCTTGAAAACTTCTTAGCCTACCCCTAGAGCGTGAAATCAAATTTTGTATTGACCCCAGTACAAAATCCATTTCTTAAACCCTCAAATATTTTCTTCACCCAAAACGAACGTAACATGCGCCAAAGACGTTGAATCGAGCTGTTGAAGATTACGATCGTACCGTTCAATACCATCGTGGAAAAGCGAACGTGGTAGCTGACGCGTTGAGTAGAAGATCGTATGCATTTATGAGTGTGAATATACGAACCCACGTGAAGATAACGAATATACGATTAGAATCGACTTTAATCGATAAAGTTAAAGCCGCTCAAGCTACATACTCAGAACTGATAAATGTGAAGAAGAAGGTTCAAGAGGGCGTTATTCTAGAAGCAAGAATCGACAAAGAGAAGAAATCTCAACCCTCGATTTAATGGGTCCATTTGAAATCCTCGATTAAGTAGGAATTGTGGCTTATAGACTCGTTTTACCGCCAAGTATGTCGCGTGTTCATAACATTTTTAACGTATCGATGTTATGTAAATATGTGGACGACCCGAACCACATTATTGATTTAGAACTGGACGAGATAGCGGATAAATTAACATATGAAGATGTACCTGTTAAAATCGTGGATAAGAAGGATCATATTCGACACTCAAAGGTTATACTTCAAGAGTTAGAATCGGACGAAGTGTCCTTATCTGTTTGGCATACCAGGTACGTACGTAAATTTTGAGGGCGAAATTTCATAAGGAGGGGAGATTGTAAAATCCCAAATTTTACGAATAAAAATTTAAATTTCTCAAAAAAAAAATTTGAATGTTATGGTGTGGATTTAATATAATGTTATAGTTGTGGGTAATATTTATAAATTTTACAATGTATTCAAGTTGTTATATTATATTCGATTGGTCGGAGAATATTCTTTGAGTCGGAGAATATTCGTACGACGACACAATCATTGGTGGACCCAACAACGAAATTATTGTCGGATTGAGAAAATGACAAAAATATTTTTATGAAAATAACGGCGGAAGTTTTACCGTTAATATTGTTGAACTACTCGGTAGTAAAAGTACAGTAGTAGCATACGGTATTGATTATTGATGCTTACGTGAGAAGTCACTCAGTTTTGTTCAATTATTGCTTCAGTAATTGTTGCATAGTATCTCACGTTATTTGATTCAATTATTGTCGATATTTTATATATTATTAAATCAATAATTGAGATGACAGAGTTATTAATATTATTATTTACAATATTAACGATGTCTAAAAGTTCTGCCAAGGAGAGGTTTGGTCATCAAATTGCGCGCCAATAGGGAGAAATCCTTATTGGAAAGCCCCCTCTTTCCTGGAAAAGACCTGGTCAATTAATAGTGTGAATTATAATAATGATGATGAAGTTTGTTTTATTAGTATTATTAATGTAATAAAACAGAAAAGCTTTTTATATAAAACAGAATACTTTTATAAAGTTATTTATTTTATTAGGCAATAATTAGAATATATTATATTTTATTATGCATTGTGTTTTGCATAGTAAAATCTTTTTATATAAAACAGAATACTTTTTAAAAGTTATTTGTTTTATTAGGCAATAATTAGAATATATTATATTTTATTATGCATAGTGCATATATAGTGTTTCAGATAGTAAAATCTTTTTTATATAAAATGTAATACTTTTATAAAGTTATTCATTTTATTAGATTATAAATAGAATATATTATATTTTATTTAAAAAGATTTTTTTATTAGAATATTTTATTAAATCAACTGGACCATCCGTTTAAAAGTGAATCAACTGGATCGTTCATGAATTAGTTTCTTATTCAATCCATTCTTCTATAAATAGAAGCTCATTCCTTCATTATTTCTTACAATTCATCAAACTCTAGAGAGAGAAACGTCAGAGAGAATTCTTCTTCTATAATCTTGAGCGTATTTTCTGTTTAAGAAAGTTTTGAGCATAGTGCAAGTTTCTTCAAGTATATCTCTGCCCTACCCGTCGGAGTACTCTTCTTTATAAGGTAAGGAATATTATTTGTGGTACTCGTAATGGTATTATTTCTTTCGTATTCATGAAGAGAACTTCTGTTATTCCATTCTTTATTATTTTTGGAATAACCTGTATACGGGG
Organism: Panax ginseng; assembly: GCA_020205605.1. NCBI lineage: Eukaryota > Viridiplantae > Streptophyta > Magnoliopsida > Apiales > Araliaceae > Panax > Panax ginseng. The sequence continues at coordinate 29,172,371 of CM035149.1, forward strand.
ACTACCCTATACTTGGTGAAATTCTTCTGTTATTCCATTCCTTATTATTCTGTTGGAATAACCTGTATATGCAAAGTACCGCATACATGGTGAAATTCTTCTATTATTCCATTCTTTATTATTATGTTGGAATAACATGTATATGCGAAGTACCGCATACATAGTAAAATTCTTCTATTATTCCATTCTTTATTATTCTGTCGGAATATCCTGTCTGTGCGTTTACGCATGACCTGGTTCCATTATTTATTATTCATTGGAATAACTTTCGTCTGCGTGTCGCTCTATCGCATGCATGGTGAATTCTATTTTTATTCCATTCTTTATTAGTCTATCGGAATATCCTCGCTCGTGCGTTTTACGCATGACCTGGTTCCGTTATTTATTATTCTGTTAGAACATCTTGCTTGGCGTAATTTCGCTTTAACTGGTTCCGTTATTTATTATTCTGTTAGAACATCTTGCTCGGTGTAATTTCGCTTTAACCCGGTTCCGTTATTTATTATTCTCGTTGGAATATCTTGTTCGTGTATGTTACGCATGACCGGTTCTCGTTATTTATTATTCGCGTTGGAATAACTTTTATACATGCGGATCTATCGCATGCTTGGTGATTTCTTTTGTTATTCCATTCTTTATTATACTCGGTTGGTTAAAGTTTTGACTTCTATACTCCATGAAATTAGTGGAATATCCTTGATATTTGCGCTTCATCCAAAGATCTTTTCATGTAAATATTCTTCCGAGCATTCTTGAATTTTACTCTACAAAGAAGTATCATGTTGACAATTTGGACGTTATTAGTTTTCGGATAAATTAATTCTTGAACTTGTTTTTTGAATTATTATGTCATTGTCATCATCCTCATGTTTATATTATGTTGAAAGTCATCTGTGGCATGTAGTGCGTAGATGGACTTGATATGATTATGCACTGAGGATTATTCGGTATATAATCATGACCGTAATGTTATAAATGATGTGGAAAAAGTCCTCATTGGCCCGTAGTGCATTGATGGACGCTTTTTGGTATGATTATGGCTATAGATTCTCTTGACCAAGGGTGTAAAGATGAATTGTTTTATGGCATGATCAGACCGATTGATGAATACACGAATATCCTCGCCCGTAGTGCATGGATAATTTTTGGTCGTGATACTAATGAATATCCTTGGTCGTAGTAAGGGGATGATGTGGATTATTTATTGTCGAGTCTCAAATGATAAAAGTGATGAAAACATTTTTAAATCATAAAAGATAGTAGATTTTATTCTTTACTTGACTCTTTTAATGGATTGCTTGATCCGCCGTGATTAAACTTGATGTCTATTGTATTTTATCGGTTTAACATTGTTGAAGACTAATGATAATTTATTCTACGCATTATCATAGTCATAATATTTCTTCTCGGGCTAGTTGAGCTCACCCTTTCCTTCACCGTTTTCTTCGTGAAATGAAAATATAATCAGATTTAGTCTGGGAAGCGGATTGACAAATTCGGATGATAGCATTAGTAGTCCTCACTATTTTGTTAAATAGTGTGATAGTAATTGTAATGAGGACTCAATTGAGTGTGGATATTGTCTAGATGACAATATTTGTATTAAAACTCATAGTGTATGTTTTGTCGTATTTTACACGACTGTTGTATAATTATGTTGTATTTGAATTTTGTACCATGTATTTGGCGACTCAAGATGGATGATGTATACCTATTTTTGGGGGCGTCACAAGCATACTCAACCTGCCGCACTGAAAATGTCTTTGGAGAAGTTCCAAGAATTGTTCAACGACAAGTACTTTCCTGAAAGTATTCATCACATAAAGGAGGTGGAGGTCATCAAGCTTGAGCAAAACAATATAACCGTGGCGCAGTACGAAGCTAAGTTTGCCCAGTTGTCTTGGTTTGCATCCCACTTGGTTGATAATGAGGAGAGAATGACGCAGATATTTCTAAGAGGTTTGAAACCTAAGATAAGTCAATATCTTATCTCTCATAAACTGTGTTTGTATTTAGATGTTGTGAATAGGGCTCAGTTATTGGAGCGCGATAATGAGTCAACCCAACCAAGAGAGAGCAGCCGACAAGTCGATAATACCAAGTGGTAGCGAGTCATCAAAAGCGGCAACAAATGTGGAGGGAATCAACATGCCAGAAATGATAACCACTTCGGTGGTAATCATGGCCAAGACAATAAGAGTGGAAAGTTCAAGAAGAGAAGGTTCAAAGAAAGATGGAAAGATCGCCAAGACCAAAGACCACCGTTAAGGAAGGAGAAACGATCACCGGTCGATGTTACAAATATGGAGGGGAAGGACACATAAGTCCAAACAATACAATGCAGTCCAAAGCATGTTACAATTGTAGAAAAGAAGGTCACCTAGCCTTATTTTTTCAGTGCACCGTAGAGTCGAACCCAATTTGGGATGGAGGCATCCAAGGTGTCCTGCATAAGACAAACCCAGTAGTTCAAGGAGAGCGTTTGTCGTAACCTCCCAAAAAGTGAGGAATCCGAACAAGGTGATCACGGGTAAGCTAATCATAAACTCTAGCGAAGTTTATACTTTATTTGATACTGGTTCTACCCATTCCTTTATTTCTCCTACTTGCGCTCAACGTTTAAATTTGACTCCGGAGAAATTAGACTTTGAATTATCTGTTGAAACTCCGTTGGGAGAAACCTTCATTACATCCACGGTTTATAAGTCTTGTTTGATTCAAATCGGTAATCGCACGTTACCTATCGATCTTATTTCTTTGAAAATACTTGCATTTGATGTGATTCTAGGGATTGATTGGTTAACTACTCATCATGCAAAAATTGATTGTTTTCGTAAGGTTTTTAGCTTTCATATTCCTAACCAACCTATTATGCGAATTCAAGCAACCAAACCATTAAAATCCATCAATGTCATCTCAAGCCATAAAGCTATTCGTTTATTGAAAAACGGATGTCAAGCTTTCTTAGCTCATGTCACGGATCTAAACAAAATACGCCGATTTTGAATGATATTTCTCATCGTTAATGAATTTCCGACGTATTCTCGGAAGAACTTCCGGCCTACCCCAGAGCGTGAAATTGAATTTTGTATCGACCTTGAACCCGAGACAAAACCTATTTCCAAAGCCCCATATCGAATGGCTCTATTGAACTTCGAGGAGTTAAAGACCCAACCGCAGAATTGTTAGACATCGGTTTCATTCGTCCTAGTACGTCTTCTTAGGGTGCTCCTATTCTATTCATGAAGAAGAAAGATGGGAGTATGCGACTTTGTATTGATTATCGGGATTTAAACCATGTCACTATCAAAAATAGATATTCATTACCTCGTATTGATGACCTGTTTGACCAGTTGCAAGGCGCCAAATTTTTTTTAAAGATTGATCTTCGTTCCGGATATCACCAATTGAAGATTAGAACCGATGACATTCCAAAGACAGCTTTCAGAACTCGGTATGAGCATTATGAATTCCTAGTCATGTCTTTTGGATTGACTAATGCTCCTGCTGCCTTCATGGATATGATGAACCGAGTATTCAAGGAATATGGGAAAGTCATAGCCTATGCCTCTCGACAACTCAAAGAATATGAGAGGAATTATCCTACTCATGATCTAGAGTTGGCAGCTGTTGTCTTCGCACTTAAAATTTGGAGGCATTACTTGTATGGGGAGAAAGTGGAGATCTTTACGGATCATAAAAGCCTCAAATACTTCTTCACTCAAAAGGAACTCAACATGCAACAACGACGTTGGTTTGAACTGTTAAAAGATTATTATCATACCATCCAATACCACCCTAGAAAAGCGAACGTGGTAGCCGGCGGCGCATTGAGTAGAAGAAGATCATATGCGAATGAAAGTGCAATATTGTCAATGCAAAGGCCTATTTTGTATGACTTACAAAGGATGGAGATAGGGTTAAAGACTCCAGGGACCCATGTGATGATGGCGAATATACGAGTAGAACCTATTTTAATCGATAAAGTTAAAGCTGCTCAAGCTACAGACCTGGAGCTGAAGCGTATGAGGAAGAAAGTACAAGAAGGTGTTATGCCAAAAGCAAGAATCGATGAAGAAGGAATACTTCGAGTCAACTCCAGATTTTGTTTTCCTAACGACCCTGATTTAAAGTATAAAATCATGATGGAGGCGCACAACACACCATTTGCAATCCATCTTGGGAGTACCAAAATGTATCGTGATCTTCGTCATACATTTTGGTGAAGCAATATGAAGAGAGAGATAGAGTTGTTTATCTCAAGGTGTCTAACTTGTAAACGAGTCAAGGCGGAGCATCAAGTGCTAAAAGGTCCATTGCAACCACTTGAAATTCCAGAATGGAAGTGGGAGCGCATTACCATGGATTTCGTTACTGGTCTTCCCAAGGTTTCTCAAGGCATAAATGCAATTTGGGTCATTGTTGATAAATTGACCAAGTCTGCTCACTTCTTACCAATACGAGAAACTTATACACTTGAACATCTTGCTTGTATATACATAAACGAGATTGTAAGACTGCATGGTATGCCAGTATCCATATTTTTTGATCGAGACCCAAGATTCACTTCAAGATTTTGGGTTAGTTTGTAAAAAGCTATGGGCACGGATTTATGATTTAGTTCGGCATATCATCCTCAGACGGACGGACAATCAGAGAGGACTATTCAAACTCTTGAAGATTTATTAAAACTCTGTGTCCTTGACTTCAAGGGAAGTTGGGACAAGTTCTTACCGTTGGTGGAGTTTTCCTACAACAACATCTATCAAGCAAGTATTGGCATGGCTCCATTCGAAGCGTTGTATGGAAGAAAGTGTCGTTCTCCAGTATGCTGGGGTGAGGTGGGTGAAGCAACATTGTTGGGACTGAAGTTAGTATGTATGACTACAGAAATGATTCAAACAATCCGATAACGTATAAAAACCTCACAAGATCGACAAAAGAGTTATGCTGATCTTCATCGAAAGGACGTGGAATTTGATATTGGAGATCATGTGTTATTACGTGTTGCTCCATGAAAAGGAGTTACGAGATTTGGAAAGAGAGAAAAGCTCAATCCTCGATTCATTGGCCCATTATTAATCCTCGATCGAGTAGGAACTGTGGCCTATAGACTCGCTTTACCGCCAAGTATGTCTCGTGTTCATAACATTTTTCATATATCCATGTTATGTAAATATGTGAAAGACCCGAACCACATTATTGAGTTAGAACCGGACGAAATAGCGGAAGATTTAACGTATGAATAGATTCATGTTCAAATCTTGGATAAGAAGGAACATATTCTACGCTCCAAGGTTATACCTCAAGTCAAGGTTTTGTGGAGAAACCACAATGTTGAGGAAATGACCTGGAAGTTGGAATCTTAAATAAAATCAAGGTATCCTTACCTCTTCGACATACCAGGTATGTACCCTAATTTGAGGGCAAAATTTCATAAGAATGGGAGGTTGTAAGACCCCAACTTTTATGAATAAAGATGAATTTTCAATAAATATCATTTTTGAATATTATGGAGTAAATTTTATATAATTTTATAGTTGTGGGTAATATTTAGAAATTTTGAAAAGTATGCAAGTTGTTATATAATATTCGATTGATCGGGAATATTCGTTTTAACGAGGGAATATTAAATACGATGAGACAATCATCAGTGGACCCCACAACGGAATTATTGTCGAATCGAGAAAACGAAAAAAATATTTTTATGAAAATAATGGCGGAAGTTTTATCATTAATCTTTTGAAACACCCTAAGTGTTAAAAATACGATGTAATGGCGTGGCATAGTAGTAGTACACGGTATTGATTATTGATACTTACATGAAAAGTCACTCGCTTTTGTTCAATTATTGCTACAAAGAATTGTGTGACATAGATCTCACGTTATTTGATTCAATTATTATCGATACTTTTATATATTATTAAATCAATAATTGAGATAACAAAGTTATTAATATTATTATTTGCAATATTAACGATGTCTAGAAGTTTTGCCAATGAGAGGTTTGGTCACCTAATTGCGCGCCAATAGTGAGAAATCCTTATTGGAAAGCCCCCTCTTTCCTAGGAACGACCTGGTCGATTAATATTATGAATTATAATAATGATGATAAATGTTGTTAAATATATTGAGGTGTCTTTTTATGAAGTCACGGAAGTTTATATATATATATATAAATTTTGTTTTATTAGTGTTTTTAATATAATAAAACAGAAAATCTTTTTATATAAAACATAATACTTTTATAAAGTTATTTGTTTTATTAGATAATAGTTAGAATATAATATATTTTGTTATGCATAGTATTTGCATAGTACTTCAGATAGTGTTTCAGATAGTAAAATCTTTTTATATAAAATGTAATACTTTAATAAAGTTATTTGTTTTATTAAAAATAATTAAAATATAATATATTTTATTACGCATAGTGTTTCAGATAAGACTGATAGTGTTTGTATAGTAAAATCTTTTTATATAAAATAAAATATTTTATAAAGTTAATTGTTTTATTAGATTTTAAATAAAATATATAAATATATATATATATATATATATTATATTTTATTGCATAGTATCCTTTCTATTTTCCTATAAATAGGATCTTTAGTTAGAATTGAAATCACACCGTAAATTAGGAGAATTCTCTTCATAATCTTGAGCGTATTTCTTTAGAGTTTTAAGAAGTTTTTGGCGTAGTGCAAGTTTTCTTCAAGTATATTCCCGCCACTACCCGCTTCGGAGTACTCTTCTTTTATAAGGTAAGGGGTATTATTTCTTTCGTATTCATGAAGAGAACTTCATTATTCCATTCTTTATTATTCGTTGAATAACTTTGCTTTTATAAGCAATCGCATACATGGTGAAATTCTTTTGTTATTCCATTCTTTATTATTCTCGTTGAATAACTTGTATATGCCAAGTACCGCATACATGGTGAAATTCTTCTCGTTATTCCATTCCTTATTATTCTATTGGAATAACTTTGTATATGCCAAGTACCGCATACATGGAGAAATTCTTCGTTATTCCATTCTTTATTATTCTCATTGAAATATCATGTGCATGCGTATTACATATGATTGGGTTCCATTATTTATTATTACGTTGGAATAACTCATGCGCATGCGATCTATCACATGCCCTGGTGAAGTCTTTTATTATTCCATTCTCTATTATTCGTTGGAATATCCCGTCTGCGTGCATTTTTACGCATGACTGGTTCCATTATTTATTATTTCATTGGAATAACCGTCATGCAAGTGGTCTATCGCATGCATGGTGATTTCTTCTGTTATTCCATTCTTTATTATTCTGTTGGAATAACTTGTCTATGTGGATTACCACATGCATGGTGAATGACCCTTCGTATTCCTTTCTTATTAAATTATGGAAATGATCTGTCTACGTGGATTACCGCATGACGGGTGAAAATCCGTTGCAGTTTCATATATTCTATGATACTCATTTGGTTAAAGCTTTGACTTCTATACTCCATGAAATTAGTGGAATATCCTTGATATTTACGCTTCATCCAGTGTCTTTTCATAGAAATATTCTTCTGAGCATTCTTGAATTTTACTCCACAAAGCAGTATCATGTTGACAATTTGGACATTATTGAGCTCATGATAAATTAAATTATAAATCTTTAAAATTTATTCTTGAACTTGTTTTATTGAATTATTATGCCATTGTCATCATCCTAATGCTTATATTGTGATAAAAGTCATCTTTGGCTTACGTGCATAGATGGACTTGGTATGATTTTGACTAGGGATTATTGGTATAATCATGACCTATAATGTTATAAATGATGTGGTAAAAGTCCTCAGTGGCCTGTAGTGTATTGATGGACAATTTTTGGTATGATTATGACCTGGGATTATTTGGTATAGTCATGACCATTAATAATTTAATGAAAATCCTTGGCCCGTAAAGCAGGGATGACTCAATGATGTGGTTTATTTATAAAGCTGAGTCTCAGCGATAAAAATTGATGAAAACATTTTAAATTATAGAAGATAGTAGATATCATGCTCTACTTGACTCTTCTAATGGATTGCTTATTCCGCTGCAATTAAACTTGATGTCTATTGTATTTTATAAGTTTAACAATATTGAAGACTAATGATAATTTATTCTGCATTATCTTAGTCATAATATTTCTTACTGGGCTAGTTGAGCTCACCCCTTTCTTTCACTTTGTTCTCTTGTGAAATGAGAACGAACGAAGTGGACAAGCTCGGGAGCGGAGTGACGGTCCAGATGATAGTATTAGTAGTCCTCACTATTCTGTTAAATAGTGTGACAATAAATATAATGAGGACTCCTTTGAGTGTGGATATTGTCTAGATGACAATATTCTTATTAAAACTTTCAATTTATGTTTTGTCGTATTTTACACGACTGTTGTATAATTAGTTTGTATTTTCATTCAGTACCTTGTATCTGGTGACTCAGAATAGGTAAAATATACCTATTTTGGGGGCGTCACATAGAGCCTTAAACTATAATTGATAAATCTCATAATTTTAGCAACTATATTTGACCAACATATATATATATATATATATATATATATATATATATATATATATATATATATATATATATTCACCAAATCAACTATCATGGATATAAAAGAGTCCAATAGATATAAAATATTAGTTTAAAAGATGTGAAGTCCCACTCAAATTATGATATCTAAAATAAATGAGAGTCTAACAGGATTACTAAGTCAAAATAGATTCATTTAAAAGACTCCTAAACAAATAGCATATCTAACTTTAATTCAAAATAGATATATATATATATATATATATATATATATAATATCTTTTTATCAACCAATGTACTATTAATTAAATTTGGGCCAACAAAGAAATTAACTTATAATAAATAAGTCAACCCAAACAATAAAATCATTTAAATAAAATCCATTACACTAAATACAAAACTCAGTAATATTGTCATCATTAAAATCATAAACCAACATTCTCCCCCTTTTTGATGATGATAATACATAATTCCATTTAATTATTATGCTCTCCCTAAGTATATGGCTCCCCTTAATTTATGCATATTAAGGAAACAAATTCTAAATTACCATCATTTGCATATTCAATATATATATATATATATATATATATATATATATATATATATATATATATATATTTATATCTCACCCTTTATCATTATCAAAAAGAAACCACATATTAATCATTAAGCACAAGTATCTCTCCCCCTTTGCCAACATTAAAAGAATAAGTGCAAAGATAAAGAATATCATTAGAGCAAGTTTATAACAAAATCACATATATCAATTAAACAATTCGATCATACCTATGTGATTTGTTACCCATTTAACAACATTTTGTAACCAGTAGAAAACTTGATAGTTGTGCTCCTTAATGTAGATTTAGATTTTGTATTTTCAGAATAAAAAATCTCTTCAATAACACTTCTTTTAGTCATCCCAATGTTGAGGTCTTTAAAGCTCAGGTTAGGAGGATAATTTTTCACTGTTCTGGTTGTTCTTGGAAGACTGCCATTGGTCATTTGTTCATCTGATTCACTTTCTAGAATATCAGATTTTGCATCAGAATATTCATCTGATTTGCTTTCTAAAACAGACGGGTCGAGCTGTCTTAATTTAAGTGTCTACATTTTTTCCTGGTTCATCTATTTTTCCTTCTGATGCCGACAACTTAGGCTGTCTGGATTGAGTTATTTTCTTTCCAAATTCAAAATCCTTTAATTGTTTTCCTGCAAAGTCTGCATCAGCTTCTTTTGACAGATCAAGGTCAAAATTATCAAATAAAATATGAATATATTCCTCAACCTTTTATCAAGATTATTATGTGTATTTATAATGAAACATTTAGCACCATAAAAACTTTAGAAAGCGTGATGTTATGAACCCTTGTAATGCGAAATCCATAGAGTTTTCATAATAATATATCTAATTAAAACTCTATTTAAATGACGACGTGAGGTATTAACAGATTTCACCAAATAATTTATAGGTAACTTACTCTCTCAGTGTAAAGTATCATCCATCTCCTTTTTTATCTTGAGACACCTACAAAATAAACAAGTAGTCTCTATCTTTTTGGTACCCAAATCTTCTTGGGTCCTTTTGGGTTAGTAGCATATAAATCACATTTCTTTACCCAAATTTGTTTTATTCTAATTTTATTACAATTAGAATTTAAATGACCTTTAAAACCATATTTTTTACAAGTAACAAATGGTGAACAATAAAGTGGTTTATATATTTGTTTTCTATTAAAAATTTTAATATTATTATTAGTACTATTTTTCACATTTTAAATAGAATTATACCCAATTCCCTGTTTATCAAGACTAGACCTTTGTGCCCCTAACTAAACATTTAAGTTCTCTTCTCCTTGCACAAATTTAGAAATATCATTTTTTAAAGATGTTATTTCTGCATTTGTTACATTATCATCATGTTGCACATTCATCATTTTTCCATCATTAAAAGCATCTATGCATGCATCTCTCATTTTTAAATTTTCTTTTTAAACTCCATTTTCATTTTTAAGATATTCATTTTCTTTTCTCTCTTTAATAAGCGACTTAACTTCATTCATTAGCTCATTTACACAAGTCTTAAAATAGGCAGTTTTCTTTTTGAGCAGTTGATTTTTATTTTGTAAAACGATATAATCAGGCATAGATATTTCAAAAGATTCATGAAAATTTGTTACCACAAGTTGATCATTATCTTCTAGTCCCATGAAACAGAGTTGGACAGTTTTTTCATCTTGTTTCGTTTTGGACTTACTCACTGGAGCTGAGCTACCTTTTTGAATTTTCCTTTGTTTCTTCCTTTGAACTAGTCTCTCGAGTTTTCTTGAGAGCGTTTCAATTTCTTCATCAAAATCATCATGATCACTTTCATTGTTGCTCTCGACTTGAAGTGCCGATGTCTTCTTTATTTGTGCTTCATCTTCTTTATCATACCTCTTGAGTTGATTTTCAAATTCTTCAAGCTCTCCAAACAAGGAAAGAATTTCCACAGTACTAATTGTTTGCGAGTTTTAGAGAGTTGTAACTTTCAGTGCAAACCGTTTGGGCATGACTCTTAGCAGCTTTCTATTAATTTCCCTCTGATCAATTTTGTAAGACCCCAACTTTTATGAATAAAGATTAATTTTTCTCGAAATATATTTTTGAATATTATGGTGTGGATATAATATAATATTATAGTTCAGGTAATATTTACAAATTTTGCAAAGTAAGCAAGTGGTTATATAATATTCGATTGGTGGGGAATATTCGTTTTAACAGGAATATTCAGACGACGACACAATCATGGGTGGACCCCATAATGTAAGTATTGTCGTAATAAGAAAGCATGTAATTATCTTTTTATAAAAATAACGGCGAAAGTGTTACCGTTAAAATAGTTGAACTACCCGGTAGTAAAAGTACAATAATATGCGTGGTTGCATAGTAACACACGGTATTGATTATTGATGCTTATGTGAGAAGTCACTCAGTTATACTCAATTATTTCTCACAATAATTCTCGCGATCATATCTCTCATATTATTGATTCGATTATTGTCACAGTATCATCTGCATTGTATGATATATTATTAAATCAATAATTGAGGCGACAAAGTTATTCATATTATTAAATTGCAATATTTACAATGTCTAGAAGTTCTGTCAATGAGAGATTTGGTCATCTAATTGCGCGCCAATAAGGAGAAATCCTTATCTGGAAAGCCCCCTTTTCACGGGAACTAATTCGGTTGTTAAATATTGTGAGTTATAATATTAATGATGAATAAGTTCGTGTTGATTAAAGATGAAATTGATAGTTCCATTATGTTGGAATTATTAGTGTTAGTAAAAATTGACATTTATTTTGATATTAATTGATGTCTGGAAGTTATACTGACCAGTCGGGTAATTAATCGGATAAATGAGCAATTAATTGCTATTAATTCACATGATTCTAACTATTTGCTCACATGTGTGTACTATTGATTCACATTCTTGTACTATTAGGGGAGTTGGTGCAAGATTGATAATACTTGCATGACTAAGTTAAAGATAGAGGTATTATACTATAATTCATATTTTCACATGATTATAACTATTGATTCACATGATTGAACTATTAATTCACATTATTTATTATTAGGGGAGGTGGTGCAAGTTTGATAATACTTGCAGGACTAAATTAAAAATGAAAGAAAAGTTGAAGGTATTGTACTAAAATATTTCGAGCCCCAAAATGTGCAATTATCGAAACTATATTTTTCTATAAATAGAAGTTCATTCTTCCTTCATTTCTCACCAATTCACTAAAGCTATAGAGCAATTATTATATAGAGAAATTATAGAGAGAAAGAAGAAGAGAAGTCTGCTACCTCTCTACTCCAGTATCCAGTTTCTTTCTAAGGTAAGGGGTATTATTTCTTTCGTATTCATGAAGAGAGCTTCTGTTATTCCATTCTTTATTATTATATTGGAATAACCTATCTATGCAAAGTACCGCATACATGGTGAAATTCTTCTGTTATTCTATTCTTTATTATTATGTTGGAATAACCTGTCTATGCGAAGTACAGTATACATGGTGAAATTCTTCTATTATTTCATTCTTTATTATTCTGTTGGAATATCATGTCTATGCGGATTACGCTAGACCTGGTTCTATTCTTTATTATTCTGTTAGAATAACCTGTCTGTGCGGTTTATCGCATGCATGATGAATTCTTTGTTATTCCATTCTTTATTATTTTGTTGGAATATCCTGTCTGTGCGGATTACGCTAGACCTGGTTCCATTCTTTATTATTCTGTTGGAATAACCTGTGTGTGTAGTTTATCGCATGCATGGTGAATTCTTCTATTATTCCATTCTTTACTATTCCGTTGGAATATCCTGTCTGTGCGGATTACGCATGTCCTGGTTCCATTCTTTATTATTTTGTTGGAATAACCTGTCTATGTGGATTATCACATGCATGGTGAATGATCTTTCGTATTCATTCCTTATTAAATTGTGGAAATGATCTGTCTACGTGGATTACCGCATGGCGGGTGAAAATTCATTTGCAGTTTTATATATTCTATGATACTCATTTGGTTAAAGTTTTGGCTTTTATACTCCATGAAATTAGTAGAATATTCTTGATATTTACGCTTCATGCGGTATCTTTTCATGAAAATATTCTTCTGAGCATTCTTGAATTTTACTCCACAAAGCAGTATCATGTTGACAATTTGGACGTAATTGATTTCAAGATAAATTAACTTATAAATCTTTAAAATTTATTCTTGAACTTGTTTTATTGAATTATTATGTCATTGTCATCATCCTCATGCTTATATTGTGATGAAAGTTATCTTTAGCTTACGTGCATAGATGGACTTGGTATGATTATGACCAGGGATTATTCGGTATAATCATGACCTGTAATATTATAAATAATGTGGTAAAAGTCCTCAAAGAGCTTTTGTAGTGCATTGATGGGACGCTTTTTGGTATGATTATGACCAGGGATTATTTGGTATAGTCATGACCATTGATGATTTAATGAATATCCTTGGCCCGTAGTGCAGGGATGACTCGATGATGTGATTTATTTATTAAACTGAGTCTCAGCGATAAAATTGATGAAAACATTTTAAATCATAGAAGATAGTAGATATCATGCTCTACTTAACTCTTCTAATGGATTGCTTATTCCGTTGCAGTTAAAATTGATGTCTATTGTATTTTATCAGTTTAACATTGTTGAAGACTAATGATAATTTATTCTGCATTATCTTAGTCATAATATTTCTTACTCGGCTAGTTGAGCTCACCCTTTCTTTCACTATTCTCTTCAGGAAATGAGAACGTAGCCGGGACTAGTCGGGGAACGGAGTGACGGTCCAGATGATAGCATTAGTAGTCCTCGCTATTCTGTTAAATAGTGTGACAATAAATATAATGAGGACTCCATTGAGTGTGGATATTGTCTAGATGACAATATTCTTATTAAAACTCTTAGATTATGTTTTGTCGTATTTTACACGACTGTTGTATAATTAAGTTGTATTTGAATTTTGTACCATGTATTTGGCGACTCAAGATGGGTGATGTATACCTATTTTGGAGGCGTCACAAATTTTCCGTCCTAGCATACTTAGAGAATTCATTAGAGTGAGAAATCTCCCTTGAGATTCATTAATTGTTTCTTCCTTTTTTAACTTGAATAACTCATAGTCTTGCATTAACATACTTAACTTCACCTCTTTCACTTTTGAAGTACCTTCATGACTCATCAAGGCAGTGTCCCACATTTCTTTTACTGTGTTGCACGATGATACTTTATCCATTTCAACTTGGATCATTCCGCTTAGCAACGCATTCATGGCTCTTGAGTTATAGGAAAACATATAGCTTTCGTTTGTATCCATCTCTACGAGAGCCTTTGGTTTGCCATCGTTATGTCTTGGAATGACAGGCCCATTTTCAACAACCCACCATTCCCATGGGTCTTTTTTAAGAAAAATCTTCATTCTGAACTTCCAAAAGTTGAAGTTTTCACTTCCGAACAACAGCGGTGGCCTACTTGTGGACTAACCTTCTTGAAAGTTTAGGTGTGCCATAAGATCTTCCCATACGGCCTGCAACGATCAATATTAGTAGAGCCAAGCTCTGATACCAAATGTAATTCTGTGTATGTGCACACCTAGAGGGTGGGTGAATAGGTGTTGAAGCTAAAAGTGATAAACGGTGAAATCTTTTTGAAATTTTCTATAACTGGTTTAAATTAGACAGCTACGCATATCTGCTTTAGTGTCTGCTTTAGCTTATGTTCTTCATTTATTATTATCAGACAGTTAGACCTGTCTACTTTAGTGTCTGGATAATATAGCTCCAAGTAGCGTGATGAACAAAACTGTGCAGAACGTGAATGGCAGTTAAAGAGATAAATAGAAGCTTCAAATTTGATGTTGGACATCAATGCCCCCTTTGCACCTCTGCAACTTCTACACCTATGCACCCATTCTCACCTCTGAGACATTTGAAACTTCCTTAAAAAAACCCTATCCACTACTGGATCGATCGAGCCAAACAAGCTTGAACAGTATTTTATACAATTAATATATGATTACAATAGGCTCTTAATTTCCAGCTGAAAGAAATTAACAATACAATGAGTAGCTGAAAATAGCTTTTAAAGGCCCTTGATTAATCTGTGTAATATGACTTGGTAAACTCTAAGTCTGTTGCACTGATATAAGCTTTTTAAGTGTGCTGGTTTCTTTTATCAAGCATGATGAATATATATAGAGAAGAAACAACGGCTATATAAGTTAGTAATCAATATCTTTAACGACTATAATATTTTCCAAAACTAGCAAGTCAAAGAAATATTAATAACTCAGGCTAAAATAAAGGAGCTAAATAATATTCAATATAAGGTTGTTAGAGTCCTTTTTCTAAACAACAACAATAACAAACCAATTACCTTAATAGTCTCCTATTCAAATTAGAACAGCCTGTATATTGCATTACAAAAACTGATTCCATAGTTAACCAAATTTTTTAATAAAATTCAATCTAAAAACTATTTTGACATAGTATATTAAGGAAATGATTTCCAATCGTAATGAATTTTAAAGTATATGAACTCATACAATATTATTATTTATATTAGACCATATATCATGCACACGTCTAATATATATACTTAAATTAGTATAAAGATTAAGTCCAATTGGAATATATCACATATTTTTAACATCTTGTTATACCCAACAAAAATAAAAGATTCAAAACAAATGGTATATCAGCTAACTGATGCTAACGGATATAGAGCCTAAAACCACAATTGATAAATCTCATAATTTTAGCAACTATATTTGACCAACAGATATATATTCACCAAATCATGGATATAAAAGAGTCCAATGGATATAAAATATTAGTTTAAAAGATGTGAAGTCCCACTTAAATTATGATATCTAAAATAAATGAGAAAGAGTCTAACAGGATTGCTAAGTCAAAATAGATTCATTTAAAAGACTCCTAAACAAATAACATATCTAACTTTAATTCAAAGCAGGATATATATATATATATATATATATATATATATATATATATATATATAAAATACCTTTTTATCAACCAATGTACTATTAATTAAATTTGGACCAACAAAGAAATTAACTTATAATAAATAAATCAACCCAAACAATAAAAATCATTTAAATAAAATCCATTACACTAAATACAAAATCCAATAATATTGTCATCATTAAAATCATAAACCAACATTCTCCCCCTTTTTGATGATGACATTACATAATGCCATTTAATTATTATGCTCCCCCTAAATATATGCATGGCTCGCCCTTAATTTATGCATATTAAGAAAACAAGTTCTAAATTACCATTATTTGCATATTCAAATATATATATATATATATATATATATATATATATATATATATATATATATATATATATATCCCTTTGTCATTATCAAAAAGAAACCACATATTAATCATTAAGCACAAGTATCTCTCCCTCTTTACCAACATTAAAATAATAAGTGCAAAGATAAAGAATATCATTAGAGCAAGTTTATAACAAAATCACATATATCAATTAAACAATTCGATCATACCTATGTGATTTGTTACCCATTTAACAACATTTTGTAACCAGTAGAAAACTTGATAGTTGTGCTCCTTAATGTAGATTTAGATTTTGTATTTTCAGAATAAAAAATCTCTTCAATAGCACTTCTTTTAGTCATCCCAATGTTGAGGTCTTTAAAGCTCAAGTTAGGAGGATAATTTTTTACTGTTCTGGTTGTTCTTGGAAGACTGCCATTGGTCATTTGTTCATCTGATTCACTTTCTGGAATATCAGATTTTGCATCAGAATATTCATCTGATTTGCATTCTAAAACAGACGAGTCGAGCTGTCTTGATTTAAGTGTCTGCATTTTTTCCTGGTTCATCTATTTTTCCTTTTGATGCCAACAACTTAGGCTGTCTGGATTGAGTTGTTTTCTTTCCAAATTCAAAATCCTTTAATTATTTTCCTGCAAAGTCTGCATCAGCTTCTTTTGACAGATCAAGGTCAAAATTATCAAATAAAATATGAACATATTCCTCAACCTTTTATCAAGATTATCATGTGTATTTATAATGAAACATTTAGCACCATAAAAACTTTAGAAAGCGTGATGTTATGAACCCTTGTAATGCGAAATCCATAGAGTTTTCATAATAATATATCTAATTAAAACTCTATTTAAATGACGACATGAGGTACTTACAGATTTCACCAAATAATTTATAGGTAACTTATTCTCTCAGTGTAAAGTATCATCCATCTCCTTTTTTATCTTGAGACACCTACAAAACAAACAAGTAGTCTCTATCTTTTTGGTACCCAAATCTTCTTGGGTCCTTTTGGGTTAGTAGCATATAAATCACATTTCTTTACCCAAATTTGTTTTATTCTAATTTTATTACAATTAGAATTTAAATGACCTTTAAAACCATATTTTTTACAAGTAACAAATGGTGAACAATAAAGTGGTTTATATATTTGTTTCCTATTAAAAATTTTAATATTATTATTAGTACTATTTTTCACATTTTTAATAGAATTATACCCAATTCCCTGTTTATCAAGACTAGACCTTTGTGCCCCTAACTAAACATTTAGGTTCTCTTCTCCTTGCACAAATTTAGCAATATCATTTTTAAAAGATGTTATTTCTGCATTTGTTACATTATCATCATGTTGCACATTCATCATTTTTCCATCATTAAAAGCATCTATGCATGCATCTCTCATTTTTAAATTTTCTTTTTAAACTCCATTTTCATTTTTAAGATATTCATTTTCTTTTCTCTCTTTAATAAGCGACTTAACTTCATTCATTAGCTCATTTACACAATTCTTAAAATAGTCAATTTTCTTTTTGAGCTGTTGATTTTTATTTTGTAAAGAAATATAATCAGGCATAGATATTTCAAAAGATCCATGGAAATTTGTTACCACAAGTTGATCATTATCTTCTAGTCCCATGAAACAGAGTTGGACAGTTTCTTCATCTTGTTTTATTTTGGACTTACTCACTGGAGCTGAGCTACCTTTTTGAATTTTCCTTTGTTTCTTCCTTTGAACTAGTCTCTCGAGTTTTCTTGAGAGCATTTCAATTTCTTCATCAAAATCATCATGATCACTTTCATTGTTGCTCTTGACTTGAAGTGCCGATGTCTTCTTTATTTGTGCTTCATCTACTTCATCATACCTCTTGAGTTGATTTTCAAATTCTTCAAGCTCTCCAAACAATGTAAGAATTTCCACGGTACTAATTGTGGGCGAGTCTTAGAGAGTTGTGACTTTCAGTGCAAACCGTTTGGGCAAGACTCTTAGCAGCTTTCTATTAATTTCCCTCTGATCAATTTTTCGTCCCAGCATACTTAGAGAGTTCATTAGAGTGAGAAATCTCCCTTGAGCTACATTAATTGTTTTATCCTTTTCTAACTTGAATAGCTCGTAGTTTTGCATTAACATACTTAACTTCACCTCTTTCACTTTTGAAGTACCTTCATGACTCATCGAGACAGTGTCCCACATTTCTTTTGATGTGTTGCACGATGATACTTTATCAATTTCAACTTGGACCATTCCGCTTAGCAAGGTATTCATGGCTCTTGAGTTATAGGAAAACATATAGCTTTCGTTTGCATCCATCTCTTTGAGAGCCTTTGGTTTGCCATCGTCATGTCTAGGAATGACATGCCCATTTTCAACAACCCATCATTCCCATGGGTCTCTTTTAAGAAAAATCTGCATTCTAAACTTCTAAAAGTTGGAAGTTTTCACTTCCGAACAACAGCGGTGGCCTACTTGTGGACTGACCTTCTTGAAAGTTTAGGTGTGCCATAAGATCTTCCCCTACAGCTGCAAAGATCAATATTAGTAAAGCCAAGCTCTAATACCAAATGTAATTTTGTGTATGTACACACCTAGAGGGGGGTGAATAGGTGTTGAAGCTAAACGTGATAAACGGTGAAATCTTTTAGAAATTTTCTATAACTGATTTAAATCAGACAGCTACGCCTGTCTGCTTTAGCTTATATTCTTCATTTATTATTATCAGACAGTTAGACCTGTCTGCTTTAGTGTCTGGATAGTATAACTCCAAGTAGCGTGATGAACAAAACTGTGCAGAACGTGAATGACAGTTAAAGAGATAAATAGAAGTAAAAAATCACACCAAGATTTTTACGTGGTTCAGCCCCTATCCTCTATCTAGTGGCCTAATTCACATCCAATCCCAACTAAGATTGTAGACTCTTTTTATTATAATTTAAGCCTCAATTAAATACAAAAATAACTCTCTGTTACAAAGAAGCTTCAAATATGATGTTGGACACCAATGTCCCCTTTACACCTCTACAACTTGTACATCTCTGCACCTATTCTCACCTCTAAGACCTTTGAAGCTTCCTTTGAAAAAACCATATCCACTACTGGATCGATCAAGCCAAACAAGCTTAAACAGAATTTTATACAATTAATATATGATTACAATAGGCTTTTAATTTCCAGCTGAAAGAAATTAACAATACAATGAGTAGCTGAAAATAATTTTTAAAGGCCCTTGATTAATCTGTGTAATATGACTTGGTAAACTCTAAGTCTGCTGCACTGATATAAGCTTTTTAAGTGTGCTTCTTTCTTTTGTCAAGCATGATGAATATATATAGAGAAGAAACAACGGCTATTTCAGTTAGTAATCAATATCTTTAACGACTATAATATTTTTCAAAACCAGCAAGAAAAATAAATTTTAATAACTTAGGCTAAAATAAAGGAGCTAAAGAATATTCAATATAAGATTGTTAGAGTCCTTTCTCTAAACAACAACAATAACAAACCAATTACCTTAATAGTCTCCTATTCAAATTAGAACAGCTTGTATATTGCATTACAAAAACTGGTTCCATAGTTAACCAAATTCCTTAATAAAATTCAATCCAAAAACTATTTTGACATAGTATATTAAGGAAATGATTTACAACCGTAATAAATTTTAAAGTATACGGACTTATGCAATATTATTATTTATATTAGACCATAATTCATGCACACGTCTAATATATATACTTAAATTGGTATAAAGATTAAGTCCAATTGGAATATATCACACATTTCTAACAACTTGTTATACCCAACAAAAATAAGATTCAAAACAAATGGTATATCAGCTAACTGATGCTAACGGATATAGAGCCTTAAACCACAATTGATAAATCTCATAATTTTAACAACTATATTTGATCAACAGATATATATTCACCAAATCAACTATCATGGATATAAAAGAGTCTAATTGATATAAAATATTAGTTTAAACGATGTAAAGTCCCACCCAAATTATGATATCTAAAATAAATGAGAAAGAGTCTAACATGATTGCTAAATTCATTTTAAAGACTCCTAAACAAATAGCATATCTAACTTTAATTCTAAACAGGATATATATATATATATATATATATATATATATATATATATATATATATATATATATATATATATATATATATCTTTTATCAATCAATGTAGTATTAATTAAATTTTGGTCAATAAAGAAATTAACTTATAATAAATAAATCAACCCAAACAATAAAAATCATTTAAATAAAATTCATTTTACTAAATCATAAACTAACAGGTAGTAGAGAGTTGAGATGATGCAAATGCATGAACATGGAACTAGAGACGTATATTTACTATTTAAAATATTTATTTCTTGTCAACGTAGAATTAAGACTGGTAGTAGAGACTAGTACTTACAGTCGTATATGCATGTATTTGCATGATAGGATATCAGCGGTTGGTTTCACACTCTCAAAATAGCAAGCACGTGACACATGGAGCTACATCGGAGCATAAACAGGCGGCTTGTTCGCCGGTTCTCTACCTAGCTAGCTTAGATAATAATTATTCCCACCGTCGCCCAAAAAATGATTAAATGTATAAATTTTTTTATTTTTTAAAAAATAAGATAAAATACATAAAATAAAGGATAAATATGTCATTTAATAGAGTTCATTAATTTATAAAAATAAAAATATTCATCATTTTATATAATCTTGTGGGGTAATTAAGAATAAAGTTAAAAATTTTTTACTCTTTCTTTTATTTTTATTTTTGTTAATATGTACTTTTAGACAACATAGGGAGTAATTAGTTATAATCTGGTTTACCAGCAAGTTAGTTATCAGCTGCCGAAATGAGTTGCTCAACAAATATTCCCCTAGAGAAGTATATATGGTCCAATTTTCTATTTACTTATGTAGGAAGATAAATTAAGGCCTCACATGGTAAAAATATACGTTTCTCAAAATAATTTTTTCTTTATGATTGACTAGTCATAAATTGTTATTTGTCGTATTCAGTATTATATCTTTGAGATATTATTGAAGAAAAAAATAATTTTAAAATCATAATATTATTCATGTTTAAAGAGAATTAATTATATACGGATGACTGATAAAATTAAAATTTTACACCCTCCAATAACACTGCTATGTAGGGAATTTAAGAAAAAATCAAGAGATTTGAAAGTTAATATGATTAGTTAAATAATTTTATCATGATAAATAATAAATACAAAATATATCAATAAATTTCAAATTCTTTATTTTTTTCCCTAAATTCTCTACGTATCATGAATTTATTGAATACCGTAAAATAGTGGCGGAATCAGAACATTTTTAGAGTGGGGTCAAAATACATCAGTAAAAAAAATTATTTATTAACACTTGGAGTGTTTCTTTCAAATTCATTTTGGCCAATTATAGTATTTCACAACATCCTATTCCAACCATTATCAACCTTTGAGTTGTGAGTCTAATAGTTTTAAATACATACATACATATATATATATATATATATATATATATATATATATTAATTTCTTCAAACTATGGGATTATTAATCAGATTTTGAAGCTTTTAGTCAACTGATTAGCTACTTTTATAGATAAATTATAAATTATAATATTATATATTCAAAACCTTATATTGTGTTTCATGTGATTAATTAGCTTGAAAGAAGGAATTCCAACAACAAAAAAATAAAATAGAAGCGAGATTTAATAATCTTAATAGGACAGAACTATGGTGCACTTATGGTCACTATAGTGGGATTCAAAAAAAATATATTTTATTTCTTTAGCTTTTTACTTTTAATACCACTTTTTTTGCCCCACTTTAATGATAAAGTAAAATCAATAGAAAAACAAAGGAGAAAAGAAAATACATAAAAAAAAAGGAAAGAAAAAGAAAGCAAATAACCCCCGAATATTACAGAATGAAAGTCATATGAACCCCTAGACCCCATTGGTTCTGCCTCTGCCTCTGCCGTAAAACTCTAATTTACAGACCATTCGTATATAATTTATTTTTATGTAAAAGTGGAGAGCGGTTAGTATGAAGTTAATTTTGGTCAATTAATCAATATAATATCGATACGCAGACAAAAAATGATCTTTTTATCTGCGTATCAATATTGTATTGATTAATTGATTAATTTATTATAAAATTAACTTTATAATAAATGAATCAATAGTGGAATTCCAATTTGTACTTGTGCACCAAGGTGGTTAGTTACCTTCGGACAAATGGCTCACCGTTACACGATGAAAGGTTTTGAAGGTTAATTATATTTTGCTATCACATGATCTATTTATGTTCTAGTTAGTGTTGAAGCAATATTTTAAATAAATTTATTCATTTATGTGCTGTCTCTATGTGTAATTCTATATCATGTCAGAATTAATATGGTTAGAATAATCGCGCTGAATCATCAAATCTTTCTATTTTTTTATTTTTATTAAAATCTGAAACTATATCATGTAACAAATAATTAGATATATTAATTTCAGCATCTTATAGATTATAATTTGAGGCAACTTTAATACTACTATATCATGCATAAAAATCGACCTTAGTTTTTAGTCTCCTGTTTCACAAAAAAGAAGAAGTTGCATTTGGAAAATTTGTAAATTAATTTGTAGCAATATATTCTTATACCATGTTAACTCATAAATTATTTTTTAGTGTTTAGTTTTAATTATAATGATAACATTATAATGAAATTTTCATAGTAAATTTGAGAACATTGTGTTAGTTATACTATAGTGAAATAAAATGTTACTTAATTTATTTTTTATATTTTATTTTCTTTATTTTAAGAAATAACTCTTATTATATATATATGAAGTGTAATTTAAAAACCAATGCATACAATATGCAGCAAGGCTTGCAAATGTTCAACCTTCTTGTATGAATCTCTATTACTAAAGTGGGAGGAAAAAAATATTCACTTTTTGGTGTAAATAATTTTGTAAAATCTTATTTATTTCCAAATTTACCCTTTGAAAAAATAAAAACAGTTATCTTAAAACTCAATAACTTCCTTTTTTTTTCTTTTTTCCACTTCTTATCAATCCTTAGTTTATCTCTAATATTTTTTTCATTCATTTTTTCAAAAATTATTTAAATATTTTTTTTAATTACACAAGTAGGGAATATTAGTATAAACTAAAGGAGAAGTGGGAAATACATCTTCATATTTTATATTATTATTATTATTCTCAAACTCAAATTAAGGAGAAAATTAATTATTCACTTTATAGGTTAATTGATTGATATATAACCGGAATACAAAATCATTTATATATTTGACTCTTGCCAATCAATGTACATCAAATGGAAGCAAATTTACAAATCTTCACAGAAAATACCATCTCTGGCATAAGTCAAAACCACTTTAAACAATTGAGTACGATCACTTTAAGCAACTGTTTGGCATACTAACTCCGCTGGTGGTTCCACCAATGTTTTTACACATGGATTGTGCATCTCTGTTTAAATAACTGAGTTTTACGTCTTGCAATTTGATCCCACTGCATGGATGACTAGGGCTGCAATCGAATGCCACCGCAATTTGAGTTGCTGATGTGCCCTCAACATTTTTGTATGTTACTCCACTTATCTTCACACCAGAAGTCTGCCAATTTTCAAAAACGAATAATAATTAATTTCAGTAGTGAAAGGTCTAATCGAGGGAATCCTTTGGATGTGTAAAGGAATTTAGTTGAAAAGTGTAATAGAGAGGATCTTAGTTCGGGACAGAGCAAAAATGATGTTGTCAAAGTATTTAATAAGATTCGCTTAAAGTATTAAGTGCCACTAGAACAATTACAAAAGATCCGCTTATCATTTTTTTTATTCTGACAATATATATAAACGATTTTAAATTAACCGTAATGAGAAAAAATAAGTCCAATAATATAGAAAAAAAATGTTAATTACCTGACGAGGGCAACCCTCATTGTTGGGGCAGTAGTTTTGGTCAATAATAATTGGGTTCTTAACATTTCTCATCACAATATTTTGATATAAAATGTTCCTGACGAAAGAATTGCTTGGCCTAGCCCATGCTTTTATGCGTAGACCGTTGTCGGATCCGGTAAAAGCCGAGTTTATTAAGGTGATATTCTGAACGCCGGCTTCATTGAGATCCTTTCCCAGACTCCCAATGCTGTCGATCAATTTGAAGCAAATTAAAATGATCATTAAATCAGTATAATATATTATATTGAAAGGGTTGAATAATTATTAGCTAATTATTCATATATATCATGTTTGTTTAATTGGCTCCATGACGAAGTCTAGAAATTTTGACCATGGGTTAAACATTGATAAAGAAGAGAATATATATATATATATATATATATATATATATATATATATATATATATATATACATACATACACGAAGAGTATCAAATGAATACCCATTTATTTAACATATCCGCTTTCATCACCTTTAACGATTTTAATTGCATTTGACGGTTCGATCCGTCGTGTATATCAGAATTGTCGTCTTAGCTTTTTAGCAACGCATCAAACTATCGTCATAATATATAAATCGTTTATCTGTTCTATAACGACGGACTAAATCGTCGTCCGATTTATTATTAAAGGTGATAATCATGATATGTAAAATAAAGAATATGCAACATTACTACTCATTTTTTATTGACTAAAATGCATAAATTTAACCTCCAGTTTGTCGCGTCAATCAGTTTTTCTAATTATTAAAATCAACCCTTCTGGTATATTTAGCCGTTCAAAGTAGACCGGAGTTTTAAAATTAGGATCTTATCCATTATGCATTTTACCCAATTTTTCTCAATAAACAGTTAGACATTACAAATATTACAATTAGTAACATAATAAAATTTATCGTAAATAATTATATTAAAAAAATTAGATAAAATTAATGTATAGTGTAGAGAATCCTAGTCCAAAATTTCTATATATAATCATAATTTTTTTTTGGGTGCGAAGGAGGTCATAAGGCATAATAAACATAACATAACAATTTATAGGGTAAATTTTACATTATTTTTTCTTTCTAAATTAATATTTTCGTGAAGAAGATGAGAAGAAGAAAATATTAGTACCTGACACCATGTCCAGGGCCACATTGTATGCCCTCCATCCACAAATTTTTGGTTCCGGGACCGATGGATATGCAGTCATCTCCAGTTTTGATGGTACTACCGGTGATGGTAACGCCGGTAGAGCTTTGCACATGAATTCCATCAGTGTTGGGACTCTGGTCCGGAGCATTAAGTTTGACATTGCGAACCATGACATTGTTGCAGCCGTTGATAACAATGTGCGCTAACTTACTGTTGATCGATGTTAAGCCGCTAATTGTGATGTCATTTGCCCAATTGAATGTTATTGACTGCAAATTTAAGCACACTTTTTATGTTCAAGCATATTCAAATATTCATTAGAAAAAATAATTGATTTTTAGTTTCATTGGATATATTCAAAGTTATATCCCCCCATGACCAAAAAAAAAATATCAGCCTGTCCCATGCATGCACGTTATCTTGGCATAACCTAATTGTGGCATTAAATAATAATGCCAAACTATAATACACTTGTGAAATCATATATACCTAACATAAAATATAGCAAATCTTCTGCTAATTTTATGAAAATATTATAATAATTAAATCAATTTTGAACTAACTTAAAAGAAGTTAAAATATATGTATAATTTTGGAACGGAAAGAGTATTAATTTAAAATATGAAGTATATAGTATAGTGAGGCATGCATACCCTAGCTCCGACTGGGCAATTCTTCCCTGCCCTCCGGCAATTCCAAAAGGCATCACCTCTAGCATCAAGAGTTCCACCAACAACACTAACCCTATTGACCTTAATGAACAAAATCCAGTTCCCAGAGTTTCCCAGGCCGCGATAATCCACCGGAGCAACAATGGTGCCATCAATCTGAACCCTGATTTTATTTTTGCATGGCCCTCTAAACACCACAGCTTTGACCAAGAAACGTCCCCGAGGGACGTACATTGTGGAGGCCCGAGTCGAACTGCATATTTCGGCCCAGGCCTTAAGAAATGACTGCGTTGAGTCCGTTTGGCCATCAGGTTTTGCTCCGAATTGGACCACATTGACTTTGTAGGCTGCATTTGATGGACATAATAAGGATATGAAAGAAAGGAAAATAGTCCAAAAAATAATGAACTTAGCCATTTTCTTAGAGAGAGAAAGTTAGAGAGAGAAAATGAATGGTGGGGAACATGAAGCTAGTAGGGGGTGATTTATATAGTGTGGTTTTTGGTTGAGATTAAACAGTTTTTTCAGTTTATGTTGGGTTATTAAATAAATATAAAAAGGGAATGAATTAAGAAGCTAAAGTCTCACGTTATCAACGGAATAAAGTACCACGTTATGATAGGTACGGCTGCATGTGATACACATAAATTGCGCAGAGTATGTTTGCATGATATCATGCAGAGGTTCCTTGAAGAATAAATAAATAGTCAGTAATAGTATATTAATTATATGCTATTTTGCAATAATTGATGCACTAATATGTCACTTAATTAAATTCTTTTACACGATGTATCGATTTGAAGCACTACATAATTTTCTTCTAGCTAGATTGAGATGACAAGTGACAAAAAAAAGTACTTTTTTCCATAAAAGAGAATATGTAGCTTGTCATAGTTAAATTTGGCTATAAATACATTCATTAATTGATGATATTTTTGTGAATTTATCATTTTTTATTAATAATATTACAGAAATTTTACTATTTTATTACCAAATACTACGTCATTTTATACTTGTTCTATAACCAAACTTAACTATGACAAAGCTACATTCTTCAATTTAAAGAAACATATTGATACTATGTAGTAGCTCAAATTATGTACGTATGTTTAGGATAATAATTATAATAAGAATAGACGGATCCCGTTAAGATAAAGTTGGATAACATAGCCTTACTTTTTTATTTCGATTGGCGTAAATTGGATATGGATACATGGAGTTCTTTTTACTTAATGAAGAGGAATATTTATAAATTTTTTCTTTGAAAAAAAATTATTTTGCGACAGAAATGTTGATTTTTGATATAAGTAGACAAATTAATTATTTTTTTCTCATATTTAAAATTAAAAATAGACACATCAATTAATTAGTCATGCATGTATCTGTATCAATTTACAAAATATTATATTTTTTTTGCATCTATTTGCAATTAAGAGTATGACATGTTTTTGTCGTAATATAGGAAGTACTCTTTGTGTAATTGTAAGTATAGTTTTATCAACCAATCTTCTTATAGTTATTCGTTTGGAATAGAAGCAACAATATAAATGCATGCACTCGACTCTAGAGGAGTGCAATTGTAATAACTTGCTTTTATATATATATATATATATATATATATATATATATATATATATATATATATATACTGTGATCAGAGATCAGTCAGATACTTTATCTTACTACTCTGCTTCACCCCTTTTAGCGATTTAAACCGACGACGGTTCATTAAATATTAATCGTTATTTATATTTTTAGCGTATTTATATATGTTGTCCGTCGCTAAAAATATAGACGACGATTGTATGAATCGAAATAAATAAATCGCCGGTCATTCATTAAAGGAGAGTGAACACGGATGAGTAAGATAAGGAGTATGCACTTGATCCTTATTATATATATATATATATATTATTAATAACAAAAAGGAAAATTACAAGTACTACTTAGCGCTCATTAAGTCATTAGTAGCGTTGACAAACGGAGCACGTGACACGAGGAGTCATGGCGGAGGAGCATAAACAGGCGGAATCACCGCCGGTTATGTAGCCGCCACAGAGCAGTGCTTTGGCTCCTCGAGCTCCTCCTTTCACATAACAACTCAATAATTTTGCTTAATGCGGAATAATTATCAGGTGCCTATAATGAATTAATTTGCTTTTCAATTATTAAATGATTGTAAAATAATTTTGTATTATTTGTAATTTGATATAAACCAGTGAGTTGTGTGAGTAAGGAAAATTTTAAATTCACAATATTTTTTATTATTTTCATATTAAAAGTGTTGTTGTTGGGTCGTGATATTTCCTATTTTTGGGCCGGGTACATTGGGCCTACTCACATGAAGAATTCATTGGGCCTTTATTTTTAATCCTTTAAAGCCACTGGGCCCAGTCACCATATTATATCCGT
Source organism: Panax ginseng (assembly GCA_020205605.1). NCBI lineage: Eukaryota > Viridiplantae > Streptophyta > Magnoliopsida > Apiales > Araliaceae > Panax > Panax ginseng. Next base: position 29,201,042 of record CM035149.1, read on the forward strand.
TTTAATCTTTAAAGCCGGGTCGGTCCAGTGGATCGACCCATTAGATATTTTAATATCTGGTACTTTGACTTGTGATGATGAAAAAGCATGACGGTTGACCAAACCTCCTGCCATGCATTAATGTGGATGGGATCATAATGTACGTGGCGATAGAAAGCTTGATGGCCAAAAGCGGTGGATAAACCTTATATCGATCGGCAAGCAGAGCCATCGGTCGGAGGGGGTGTCGGTGATAGTGGGTGGCACAAGAATCCAAGCAGAGAGATAGTATAACCTAGCAAGGAAGCCATCGATATGAGGTAACGTTCTCACATATATTGATTATTCATACTCCCCATACACACAACAACCGAGAATTATTATCTCTCTCAATACACTAGACAATACATTCCTCCATTGTTAACCTTGTGAACACGCGTCTTTAATTCTCACGCTCGAAAGCTATCCCCGACCGGAACCGGGCCGCTGCTTTCGAGCTGTCGGTCGTGTGTTTCTTTGTGCAGGATCAGGATGTCTTACGTGATTGGGACGTGGAGAAAGATCCTGGCGTTAACATTGGCGCTAGAAGGAGGGCTTTCTAGTGTTCTTGAGTTATCAATCACAATATTTTTAGTTGTTATACATCGGAAGTTATGGCACAAATTAGGGGTTCTCGTTCGAGATCCCCCCCAAGCTTCGAAGATAGTTGGTCTTTCTTTGTTGACAAAGAGCATGATCATGGCAAGAAAAGCAAGTAAAAGGCATCCCGCTTTAGAACTTCGGCACCAAAGTGGTCGGTGATGAAGATGGTGGGACGAAGCAGATAGAGCTTTGAAGGTTCTCTTGGAGCGGAGCAAGGATGTAATTGTGCGGAGCGAGGATGTAGCTGAGGAACAAAGCATTCAATTATGTCCAGTCTAAAAGACGTGGTACGCCTAAAGATGGACAACCGTGAATTGGAAAGCAGTCTATATACCTTAAAGACATGTCTCGAGGCCGTCCTTGGGATCGAAGCAGACCCAACAGCCATTTTCTTGATTGACTGAGAAGGGTATTCCGCCCTATTGGTCTTCGGGATTATGGTCTAAGCAGAGTAGATGAAGACCCAACAGCCATTTTCCTGATTGATTGACTGAGAAGGGTATTCCACCCTATTGGTCTTCGGGATTATGGTCAAGCGAGTAGATGAAGATCCAATGACCATTTTCTTGATTGACCGAGGAGGGTACTTCACCCTATTGGTCTTTGGGATTATGGTCGCAACAGACGAATAAACTGATCCAGGGAGCATGCACCTCAGAATACAAATAAGGCATTCTGCCTTGAGTATCCTCACCACAGTGACAGAAAGTTTCACCGAAGTAGATCCAGAAATCATACTCACGAGAATCCACCGAGGGCAGCATACATGAGACACTTGTCTTCGGAGATGCCCATCTAAGGCTGTCAGTTTCATATTCAGCACACAAAATGCACCCATATTCCTAAGCATCCGAAGAAGGTACCTCATCCTAGGGGTTCTCGGGACTATGGGCAAGTTTTGCGACGAGGGAGTAATTTAAGAATATATTCACCGAGAACACAAAAGGCACTCTGCCTTGAGTGTTCTCGCCAACAATGAAGGACTCGTCACCAAAGCGGATCTATAAGCATGACTCGGAAATCCAAACACTTAGGTAAATATTTCTAAGGTCGGTTGGCATTGTGGTCCAAAGCTGATAATAGTTAAAGAGAAGCTGAGGAGTCCGGCAAAGCCGTTGCAGTTCTTCAGCAGAAGCTATCAAGGAGTCGATCACATTTTATGCAGATGGATATTCTATTTCGGTCATCAGTACAGCAGGCTATCAAGGAGTCGATCACAATAGCAATTCCACCGCCGGTGCATTATCAAAGCTGGCCACTACAGATGCTTGTAACTTCGATGCCAGATGGCGTCTTTCCTTCGGATCAGATGCTGGCAAAGAAGATCAAGTACAAGAGTGTCCATTTTGTTCTCATTGATGAGAATCTTTGTCGAAGGACCTTTTTCGTCATCATTGCTTAAACATTTGGTTCCATCCGAAGCAGAGTATGTTCTTCGGGAAGTTCACAAAGACATTTGTGGCAATTATTTGGCCCGAAGTTGTTGACCTACAAAGCACTTCGACAGCGATATTCTTGAAAGAACTGGGGATTCAAAGACGAGAAAGACGATTGGCTCACCCACATTCACTTTTTCACTATTTGTCCTATGGTCACTATGGTGTAAGGAGGTATGGTAGGACTCGCTGGCCATTCGATGGCAGCCCATTTGTCGTTCTACCCCGAGTGGTAGACGAAGGATCCTATATTGATTTTACCAGGGTGGTAAATCAATGGTCACTATTGGTCTTGGTCCTATTTGTCCTGGTCCTATTTGTCCTATGGTCACTATGGTGTAAGGAGGTATGGTAGGACTCGGTGGCCATTCGATGGCAGCCCATTTGTCGTTCTACCCCGAGTGGTAGACGAAGGATCCTATATTGATTTTACCAGGGCGGTAAGTCAATGGTCACAATTGGTCCTTATATCTTGGTCTTTATATCTTGGTCCTTATATCTTGATCCTTATATCTTGATCCTTATATCTTGGTCCTTATATCTTGATTCTTATATCTTGGTCCTTATATAATTGTTTCACCTCGAGTGGTAAAAAAATGACCGATCTCACACTTCGGAGCCGATGAGTATGTGTTACTTTATTTTTATTTAAGTGTTGAGTTGAATTCCTTTCGATTCGATTAAGTTAAATTACATCCATGAAATTCAATTCACTTCGTGTCATACATTAACTATCATATGTCTTAAACTGATTCACTGTTTAGGTTCATCTTACTGATATTGAATTATTGACAAGAAACTAATCGAAAACATAGTTCACAATTAAGGAAATTGCAGATTCATCAGGAAAACTAAAACGTTCATTCGACCTATTCATTCATGAACAAAAATACACCAATATAGAAACGTAAAAAGTTTAAACAGATAGATTTTTACATAAGTCAGAATGAAAGCAGGAAGAACACCTAGGCACCACCTTCGTCTTCAGAGTTGAGTAAAGTTGGATCCAGTTGAGCAGCAGACAGTTTTTCTTTGCCTCTCTCTCGGCAGTCTTCGTAGCCTTCCGAGTAGACTTTCATGATTTCGACGTTAAGCTCGTCTGAATCCCTATATTCTGCCTGTATCTGCTTTCTGATCTCTTCGGTCAGAAGAGGACCCCTTCCCTCAAGCTCCTTTATTTTAAGACGAAGTTTGTGGCGTTTGTTCTTATGTCTCCGTCCTTCATCCTGGGCCTTTGATTGAGCCTCGCCAAGTTGAATAGCCAGGCTTCGGTTGGCCGAAGAAAACTCCTCATTTTTTGCCCTCAGCAACAGGTTTTCTTCGACCAAGCCGGCGTTCAGATCGGTTAAAGTTTGTTGGCTAGCTTCGGAGGCGGCCAACCTATCTCTTGTGGCCCTTACTTCATCATCAGACGTCCTCAAATCCATCTTAGCTCGATCCAAGTCTCGTTGGAGGCCATCGATGACATGAAGAGAGTCTTCTCGATCGGCCCTTTCTCGAGCCAAGGTCGATCTCAGCATATTGATCTCTTGTCGCATGAAGTCTTCCTCGGCTTCCCCATTTATGTGTCTTGGGTATAAACGTCCCAAAGACGAGATTAACTGCGATATGTCCAGACAGTGCTCAAGCCAGTACCCAGATATACAATTAAGAACAGAAAGACAGAAAAATAAAGAAATGATTATTCACCTTAGCCAGATAGCTCATCCCTTCATCGAGCAAATTCCCGTCTGTGTGATCACTGAACCGATGATCGTCAGCATTCCTTACGAAGGCCCCGAATAGGTCGAACGGAAATTTGGCATTGAATCTAGGCCACATAGTCGGAGATCCCACGGCCTCGGCATGATAATACGACACGAAGGACACTCTTTCGTTCGGGCGAAGGTCTTGACCTTTTTCGGGGAAGGAGGTTTGGTGCTTTCGGGAGGAGTAGGTTCGAGTTCGGCGCATACTACGGTCTCGGGAGATGGAGATTTGTTTGGGTTGGGTTCTTGGAGATGAGTGGCGACGTCACGAGCTTAGGTGTGGTGTCGTGTGTGCGTTCCTCTTCACGGACGAGGTTTGGGCGACTTCATCCTGATCACCTTCTTCGCCAATCTGTATTTCTACAGGCGGAACAAAGGGGGGTATGATCGAAGATTGGGGCACCCTAAGCTCTTCGGCGGTCAAAGGTGTTATCTTGATTTTCAGCTTTTTGGTGCGGAGGATGCTTCTTCGATCGGGACGATCTAATAGGCCTCCTCGTCGAGGGACGGATGTGGCGGTTGGCTCGACTTCCAGGATGACTTGAAGGGGTTGGAAAGGGTGTTGTTACGGTTTTTCAGCCGCCTCCTCTCTGGCGGCGGCGGAGGATCTCTTCCAAGCGAGAACCTCTTGACTTCCGGTTCGTCGATTTGAATTAAATGCGTGTATGTTTAGGGATTGATTGACGGGGAGCGACCTCACTGCTGAGTTTCAATGACTTAGAAGGTTTTCGGACAAAAAAATCTTGAGCTCTTTTATCTCTAAAGAGCTCGGTTTGATCAAAGATCTTGCATAACCAATACAACTCGTGTTAGAATCCACACCATAAAAGCATTTTCAAAAATTTCGTATACATATAAAATAGGCCGATACTTACATTTATGGTCGATAACCATGCTTGCTTGCTTGAGAGAGTCCGTATTTCCACTCCTCCTTGGGGAAATTGTCAAAAGTTCCATCATTTCCATTTCTCTTTCTTGAAATGTCTCCAAGTCGTGCAGAGATCTTCTCGTCGGTGGCCCGATTCGGTAGGGAAGAGATTTTGGGGCCTTTGACGTAGAACCACTTTTCATGCCACTTGTTGCTCGAAGGCGTGTTCACCAAATGAACGCCTCTCGAAATTCTCTCGACGGAGAATGCTTGCTTTAATGGCCTTGAACCCCTTCTCCCTAGATTGTACTATTTTGTATATCGTGAAGAAGGAGTCGAGGAGGGCTCCACGCCCAATTCATGGCGAAGGCCACGAAGGCCAAGATGTGAATGTCTGAGTTCGGTACTAGTTGAGTAACCCCACCCCGAAAACCCCAAAGAGGTTACTATGAAGATATCAAAGGGAAGCGAACCCCTTCTCCAATAGTCGCGAGGCGGTAGTCCAACCTTACGGTGGTTGGTACATCTTCTCACCGGATCTAGGAACCCTAGCTGCGTGGGTATCCGGGATGTGGTATCGAGACCGAATCCTCTTCAGTTCAGCCTCTGTGACGATCGAGGGAGTGTTGGCGTGCGAGAATCGCTCAGTATTCCTGTAGTATTCGGAGGGGGTCTTGGGATTTATGGGGAGGGGGTTCTTATCAGATTTCGACCCCTTTGGGTTCAGTGTCGAGGCTCCTTCATGAGCAGCAGTACTAGGGTTTGGTGGAACGGCTGTGAGTGGGGTTACCAATATGGGAGAACCTTGTGCAGAATCCTGGGAAGCCATTTTTGATTATTTGCGAAAGAAAGGAGAAAGTTCAGAAAGTCAGAGAGTTCAGAAGGCGCTCGAAATTCAAATGAGCAGGTAAAACTGTCAAAGTTGATAAAGTTACCTTTTATACTGATGGTTACACGGTGTTCAAGGCCGGCTCATTAAATGCTATTGATGATTTGGAATTTGAAGGGGAAGGATCCGGTTCCGGGTCCATGTATCTATTAAATAGGGTTTTTCTGATTTGGGCCTCCATTCTCTTCTCCTTTCATTTCGTGAATAACGATTGGGTACACTTCAATTATCTCTCACTATGGACCTTTATTAAATTATCTTAGGCCATTCATAGTTTTCTATTAAACATTCTGTTTAACAAAAAAACTAGGGGGCAATGTTGGGTCGTGATATTTCCTATATTTTGGGTCGGGTACATTGGGCCTACTCACATGAAGAATCCATTGGGCCTTTATTTTTAATCCTTTAAAGCCACCGGGACCAGTCACCATATTATATCCGTTTTAATCTTTAAAAGCTTAAAATTCGGTCGGTGGATCGACCCATTAGATATTTTAATATCTGGTACTTTGACTTGTGATGATGAAAAAGCATGACGGTTGACCAAACCTCCTGCCATGCATTAATGTGGATGGGATCATAGCCGTGCGAGAAAAAAGCAAGCCAAAAGCAGTGGATAAACCTTATACAGTCGGCAGAGCCCATCAGGTCAGAGGGGGTGTCAAGTGATAGTGGGTGGCACAGTAATCCAAGCAGAGATAGTATAACCTAGCAAGGAAGCCATCGTATAGAGGTACGTTCTCACATATATTGATTATTCATACTCTCCCATACACACACAACTGAGACTTATTATCTCTCTCAATACACTAGACAATACATTCCTCCATTGTTAACCTTGTGAACACGTACTAATTCTCACGCCTGAGCTATCCCCCGACGGAACCGCCGTCAAGCTTTCGGTGTTGACTGTGTTTACTGTGCAGGATCAGGACGTCTTACGTGATTGGGACGTGGAGAAAGATCCCGGCGTTAACAGTTGTTATAGCTCTTATAGCGATGATAAAAATTATCGCTATACATTTTTGTACATATATGTATGGTTAGATAAATTAATTTTCCTATATATGTTTCATTACATCCAAACAAAATATTTAAAGCTCTAAGCCAATGCTAAAAAACAATTAATCATTTGTTACCTTATCTGCTAAAATAATGGCATCTGCAGAGTACAAGACGAGTATGATGTGAATTAATTTAAACCACATTCCATCGATTACAATAAAATATTACACACACACACATAATTATTAGTGTCCAATACAAGAACTGCAATGGTTGAGATTAAATCCGTCGTTCGCTACTAATAGTAATTGATGCTGCTAAAAATAATAGCGGACGTAACTCATAGTCTGCTATTAATAGTAGCGGACGTGAATTTTTCAGTTCTAATGTCGATCATTAGTTCTTATATTGTACGATAGAGAATTAGTGTATATCCATTTTTGATCCATAACAAATACATGCTATGAATTATTATCCATATATATATTATTATTTTCAAAAGGATTTTCTTATATAATATAATATATATTAGGGAAAAATATATGTACACAGCTGTGTATTACACAGTAGGCTATGGCGACAGTTTTTTGAGCTATAACGATGGTTTCACCTATCGTCATAACTATTCTGAACTATAACAACGATTCATCGTCATTTATAGTTCAAAAAAAATCTGTCGCCATACCCCTCATCATATAATACATGATTGTGTATATATATATAGCCCTATATATTATTATGTTATTGCGACTATATCTATATATATTATTAAGGGAGAAGAAAGTAATTGTACTCTTTTGTTGTCTTCACCTAAAAATTCCATTTATATCCTTTTTCAAACTTAATATTTTTTTAAATACTGTATTTTAGTAACTATACCTGTTATCTATCTTCGTCCTTATTTTTTTTCTAATTTTATTTGTTTAACTTCCCTATGTAGTTTTAACTCCTATTTTTATTCAGTATCGTGCAAATGATCACTTTTACTATACACAATTCCACAATAATTTGACACTCCAAATACTAGTATAACATAATGTAGAGACCATGTGAAGGATTGGAAGTGTTACGTAGTGTTAAAATTTGAGTTTTAAATGAAGTTTAAGCTTGGATTTTTAAACTAGAATTAAGTGAGTTTTATTAATTATTTAAGATGAATTTATATATAAATATGTTTTACTCTATAAGTAGATTAAAATTAAGAAATTTAAATTCATACGGTAATGAATGAGAAATTTACTGTCACAGATCATCCATTAAAGATGATAAATAAATATTTGTGGGAGTTAAGAGTCTCACATCGATTGAGAACTAAATATTAAATGAGTATATATACAATTAGATTGCTCTTGAGTTTGAGTTCCAAAGGGCACCTTACTTCTGTGAAAGGGAGATGATCTATTCAAGGTCTAGTTTGGGTTCACCAAATGCCTGGTTGGGTCGTGGGCTATTGTATAAAACTTTTTGGGCAAAAATTTCTTTATTTTTATTTTGCTTAGATCCGTTAATTTTATTTATTATCATGGGGTTAAACTGTGTCATTTTTAGAAGTGCCGCAACGCCAACTTACTGTAAGTCTGGCACCTAGACATAGCGGTGCATCGCTGACTTACTGTGAGTCTAGCGCTGCTATGTTACCATCCAGAGCCGCATCGTTTCACCCGTGCGCATGCCACTGTTCATTTATATTGAACATCCATGTCTTTTCGTTTATACCTTTTTATATGTATCTAGTCGGATCCGAGGGTCATGTCCAATCATGAATGATCATTAATTATCCTATAAATATCATTTGAATTCAACAATTCGAATCATCAATTTTTCAGTTATATTCAGAGTCCGTTTGAGAGAGTTCAAAGTATTGTTTGATTTAATGTGTGTGCTATTTGTAATACCGTTATAGTACATATTGTCATTGTATTCTGAAAGACAAGCTCTAATAATTCTAAGCACCAAAAGAGGGCTTAGTACCAAGTACTAGCCTTGACATATTACAATCATTTTTCTACATTTTCTACTTTTACGTTAATCTACCAAATTTAAATTCTGATTTATATCAAAATATACATCTTCCTAACACGTAGTACGTACACACTCATTCTTGCATTTTTGAAATATTTAAACGGTTATTTTAATATAGCTTTTACATCTATATAATTATTAAGATAGAGTAGAGAAAATAATTGATTTTTTTAAAAAAATTTGTAACTTCTCTCTCCCATTTTATACCCTTGACTTCTCTCTTTTATTTTCTCATTAATATTTTATAATTCTTATTTAAATATTTATTTATTTTAAAATTGTGCACACAGTGTGCGCGCCACAAAGACTGAAGAATAATAAAAGGGTGATCATGTTCTAATATAACTAAAGTCTTCTTATCATTCAATAACTTATGCTGCCAAACTAGTTTTATTTTTCCTTAATGAAATGGTTCGTCGGGGCAACCATATTATAGCTAGCATTCTCTACTTGGATGCGACAAATTTACATTAAAACTTCTTGATAGGAGAGATCTAAAGGGGTTGACAAGAAACGTTCTCTCAAATAAAGCTTGAATGATGCTCTTTCTTTTTAAATTATATGCTCAAATTTGATTTTTTTAAAAATAAATTAAAAAATTTAAATTAATATTTATTTAACTTTTGATGTCACATGACACAAACTGCATGTATGAAGTATAACGGATCCGATTATTATGAATTTAACTTTATGGTAAGTTGATCAATTGACCAATACAGTGCTGACACATAGAAAGAGATCACTTCATGGTCTACGCGTCGATACTGATGGGTCTAGTTCAAAGATCTAGTCCATCTCATAAGTCTCGTCCTCCAGCCTATCTCATAAGTCCATATGATAGGCCCAAGTTCAAGAAGTCTGGCGAGCCCAACAAATGTGATCCATCACAATAGAATTAATCGAGCACGTCCACATCATGAAGTGGTTAAACCTCGTCTCCGGACCTCACGGAGAGCACGTACGACACCTTGCAGGCTAGAAAAAGGTTGGGAGCTCCACTAAAGTAGTGGTTACGTGCTCACCCCAAAACTGTCACGGGTCGCTATAAATAGAACGTCTTACCATCACTGGGGGCAACTAACTTTTGTATCTTTAAGCTTATGCTCTCATTACTCTTTCCATCACACATAATATAAAGTGTCATGCGACCATAGCCATTCAACAGTAGACTAGGCCAACTTGACCGAACCACTTTAATACTTATCTCATTTTCCTACTTTAATTATCGCTTTTATAATTACTTGAGAGGTGTTTGTACAACGTCTATTTTATGCATCATCAGATACTATATTAATCAATTGACTAAAATTAATTTTATGCTAACTAATCTCGAGTACAACACAAGCTGTAGGTGTACATACTGTGGACATTACAGGTTGTTCTTTAGAGGGGTTGGACTGTTAGATTTGTGCAATTCTCACTCCTTGAGCTTGTGTATACACATAAAAAAGAAGTTTATCTATCTCAATTTTAAATGTACCTGGTAACCGTGGCACATGCATATCATGTGCATATACATGCTAGAATAATTAACGTAGTTTTGTCATTATTTTAAATTGTCAATAATAATAATGTGCAGTTATGAGTTAGTTATATTATATTGGGAGTACGTTTATCAAATGGTAAAAAGGAACTTTACCTTATTATAACATTACCTACTAAATTTTAAAAAAATAAAATTAATCCACTGAATTTTTTAAAATTTTTTAATTGGGTCATTCTATCTAAGTTCGCTAACAGAGGTCAAATAATTTGGCCAATTTTCCTACATAACTTTTAAAAAAAAGAACAATACTCGTAATAGCTGATATGTCTAATAAGGCCAATCAGTTAGATTAGACGTGGAATGGGCGAGAGGAAGAATATAAAGCAAAAATTGTGAAGGGAGAAGAAATTAAGAGACAACACTCGAAAGAAATCAAATTATATAAGGCTCAAAGTTAAATTTTTTTATGTGAAGAAATCGAGGAAGAAAGTGGGGATCAAGTGACAGAAAGAGACGAAAAAGGTGGGGATCAGGCGAAGAAAGTGAGGGTTTGGATCTTCTACCAAACATGTAAGTTTTGTCTGAGTTGCATCCATTTTTGTCTGAGATTAAAAGTTTCACTCCTTTTTATCTGAGTTTTTTTGTTAAAAGCGAAGTTATGGCGGGGTTTTGATAAAAAAGTTATCCTTGCACTGGTTTAAACTAATATTATTGTGATTTAAATTGTCTTTCGTCGATTTAACAGTGATGCAAGTGAAATTGGTGACTATAATTTATTGTTAGTATTTCGTCGATTTAACAATAATATTGTCGTTTGTGTTCATTGGGTGACTCTGTAATTTGTTTAATGTTTACAAAGTATACGAGGGATTTATATATCTAAAAAGCGGGAATAAAAATTTTTACATCACAATTATGTTCATTGTGCGACTCTGTAATTTTTATAATGTATACATTTGTTTGTTGAGAGTGGGTCTGACTGATTAATTTGTTTAATATATAGATTTATTATCCGAGATAAGGGCTGAATGGTTAATGATGGTGATTATTTTGTTTATTCAGTTAATTGTCATGGTGCTGATAATGTGCATTATGTAATTTTTATAATGTATACATTTGTTTATTGAGAGTGGGCCTGACTGAATAATTTTTTTTAATATTGAGAGTATATAAGGTTGACTGATTAATATTGGTGATTACTTTGTTGGTCATGGTGCTGATAGTGTGTATTATGTTTCATGCAACATGAACTACTTTAATGTTGAATTGTACCGTAGAGGTCAGTTTGTTACTAAGGAGGATGAAGAATATGTTTATGAGGGTGGATGTGATAACCTGAAAATTTATGAGACTTATCTCGAATAAATAAATAAAGGTTTAAAGAATAAAACCTAGATTATGAGACTTGTCTCAAATAAATAAATAAAAGTTTAAAGAATAAAACTTAGATTGGAACTAAAGAGATGATTAAATTTTTTAAGAAAAACCTATATGATTTAATATCTGAAAGAATGTAAATAGAATTGATGCATGGTGGATGATAGAAATATTTAAGTAATTGATACCGAAGATTAGCAGGTAATCAAGAACTAAAATAAGTCAGATAAGACTTAGGTTAAGAATGGAATTCTATCCATGAATGGGATAACAAGGGATAAAGAAAATAGAGAGAGATAATACCTATAATGAGGTAAGTTGATGAGATAAGTTGATTAAGAGAAATTGTGTAAGGGTTTATTAGTAAACTAAACTAGAAAGTTGCAGTAATAGTGATTCCAGTATGAAATCCTTGTAAATGGGAAGAAAGTAATAACTAAAGGATGAACTGTGACGCCCCTAAAATATGTCCACACAACTCATTTTGAGTCGCCAAATACATGGTACAGAAACCAAATACAAATTGTATTAATACAATTATCGTGCAAAATACGACAACACTTGTGTTGTGAGTTTTAATACAAATATCGTCTTGTAGACAATATCCAAACTCAAATAAAGTCCTCATTATAATTATTGATACACTATTTCACAAAATAGTTAGGAATGTTATAATAATCGTCTTGAACCATCACTCCGCACCCCGACTAGTCCTAGCTATATTCTCGCCTCCTGAGAAGAATAATGGAACAAAAAGGAAAAGGGTGAGCTCAACTAACCCAGTAAAGAATATTATGACTAAGATAATGTAAAAAAAAATATCCTTAGTCCTCAACAGGAAAAAATCTGATAGAATACAATAGACAACAAGTTTTAGATCAACAACTGCAGCGGAAACAACAATCCATTAGAAGAGTCAAGTAGAGCATGATGTCTACTATCTTTCATGATTTAAAAGTCCATCATCAATATTTTATCCCTGTAACATCAATCAATAATTATTTCCAATCAACGAATTATCTATGCACTACGAGCCAAAGATAATCGTTTGTATCACCAGTGGTCATGATCATGTCAAACACCTGTCCATCTTTACACTACGGGCCAAAGATATCAATCCACAGTTCATCTTTGCACTACGTGCCAAAGATATTCATCAATCCACAATTCATCTTTGCACTACGTGCCAAAGATATTCATCAATCAACAGTTCATCTTTGCACTACGGGCCAAAGATAACTTTTAACATAATTTAAGTCTGAGAATTATGATAATGATAATAAGAATGAATCAAGTGAGACCATAACATGGATTCAATTTCAAGAATAAGATCCATAAAAGATAACTTGGACAAAGAAAAGAAATTAAATTATGTTGTGAATAATACTCATGAATAGTATCGTATAAATAGTACTGTATGAATAGTATCCATGAATAGTACCATATGAATAGTACCCAGACATGAAAAGATTAAATTTTAATAAGAAATTTTGGACTAATATTCCAATGAAATGATATTATATGAAGTGCAATCCTTAAGAAATTTTTAATCATTTCAGGAATTATAGAAGCAATACTTACCATAGTAAGTTTAAATTTAGGAATACGAGATGAATAATATCCTTACGTAATATGGAGTATGAAAGAAAATGATATCCCTTACGAGTATGGAAGAAAATAATATCATTTACAAGTATTGAAAGAAAATAATCTCCTTTACGAAAAAAAATAATATCATTTACCTTAATAGGAAAGTAGCTATGACTGGAATAACAGAGATTATGTTGAGAAAATCTTGCACTGTTATCAACACTCAAAATATCGTTATACTCACAAGAAATACGCTCAATATTATAGAGAGAGAATTTTTTGATTCCGGTGTGAGTTTCATTGTTTAACTAAGCAGCCTATTTATAGAAAAATGTCAGCACACCACTTCTGACAAATTTTGCATACAGAGGATTTTTGCAGCCTACTTATTTGAAAATAAGGTTTTCAAAACCAAGTTTCTCACTTCCACCATTTTTCACATGTTTCACCATTTAAACAACTATAATTTACAAAATTATACTATTATAATATATTATAATAATATATCTTAATGAATATTTTATCAGAAAAGATAATTATGGTTCCACAGAAAAATTAATATTCCAAACTTTCAACAAATATCTCATGCTAAAATTCCTCCATTTATATCAAATTAAACAAATATTTACTTATCATATTTATCAATAATTTTTATTTATTCATTAATTATTTACAACTCTTCAATCTTTCAATAATTATTCCTAATTAATATTATAGAATCACAATATTGACAACCAGATCGTTCCTAAGAAAAAGGGGACTTTTCGATAAGAATTTCTTCTTACTGGAGCGCAATTATATAACATAACCCCTTTTCTCGACAGAACTTTCTAGACATTATCAATAATGCTATCTAATAATATCATTTCAATAATATGAGTTACTGTGTCGTGACTATTGTTGAATCAATAATATTAAATACTATTCAATTATCAATATAGCAATTATTGCATCAATAATATGAAAGACTGTGCAATTTTTAATGTATCAATTATTGAGTGACTTCTTACGTAAGAATAAATAATCAGAGATATTGTGCAATACCGTGTACTACTGTGTAACAACGCGTATCACTGTACTTTATCACCGGGTATTTTAGCAGTTTTAATGGTAAAAGTTTTGTTGTTATTTTTATAAAAAGGTTATTTCTGTCGCTTTCTATATCCGACAGTTATTCTGTTATGTGGTCCACCAATGATTGCGCCGTCGTACGGATATTCCCGATAAAAAGAATATCCCCGACCAAAACGAATATTCTCTGATAAAACGAATATTGTATGACCACTTGCTTACTTTGCAAAATTTGTACATTTCACCCATAACTAAAGCATTATATCAAATCAACACATTATTATTCAAAAATAATATTTAAATAAAATTAAATCTTTATTCATAAAAAGTTGGGGTCTTACATGAACAGATAAACCTATATGGTTAATTAAGTTAAGTATGTGCAAAACAAGATAAAAACTATGTTATAAATTAACATAGCTTAAATGATGGCCTTGAATGGCAAGTGAAATAAATAATAATCAATAAATGATTAGTTATTATGATTAATCAATAAAAAGGAAATAAGTTAAAACTCAAAATTTGAGTTAGGGATAGAATTTTGAAGTACAGTCTGCTCTGTTGAATCCGGAGCGTCAAGTTTAGTCAGAAAAGACTATAAACACTAAATGTGTCAGGGTTAACTTTGTGGTCAAAGTCAATAGTTGACTTTTATGGAGAAAAATTAAAATCGGAGTTAGGAGTGAAATTTGGAAACACGGATTGGATATTTGAATCTAGAACGTCGAAATTAGTAAGAATAGGCTGTAAACGCAAAATATGTCGGGTTGACTTTTTGGTCAAAGTCAACAGTTGACTTTTATAGAGAAAAATCAAACTTAAAATTCAGAGATGAATTTGAAGAAACAGATGTGCCCATGATGTTGGTAGCGTCGAATTTAGTAGGAATCGACTATAAACTCGAAAATTTGATTTTTCGGGTCTGAAAGTTAAAGACGGGATTAAACACGCAAATCGAAGAAATAAAAGCGGGACCCACATGACTTAAAACAGTTGAATTTTTCAGCACATGGGTTAGGTAAACCACTTCCACCTACTTCTCACCAACTCTACCTAATCCTAAACTACTCTCTCTCTCTCTCTCTCTTAAATGTCATTTAGCTAAATAAAGGAAAGGAAGAAAAAGAATTTACTCTCTCATTCCTACACTCCATTGTCCAACCATAATAGAGAGGAAGAGAGAGAAAAAGGCTGCCATTAAAGGATAGCAAGAAGAGAAGAGAAGAAGATGAAGAAGAAATCAAGAGAAGAAAAATCCTAAAGGTATAAACTTCAAATCTTAGTTGATTTCCTAGTTTATGTTATTGAGTTTGATGAAATTAATCATGGATCATGATAGATCCATGAGTATAAGAAATATTATGATGTTTTATTCTTCTATGTTTTCAATTTAAGGGTTGATGAGCTTGAACAAAAAACAAAATCAAAAATAATTTTTGGTACAAAAAGTCCTAAATTTCAGTCCACTTTGGACATTCACCATTTGAAATCTATAACTTATTTTTGAGATCCGTCAAAAACATGTGTTAGATCCATGAGATATCTAACATCGCCAAGTGGAATCACTGAAAAATTCCTTATATTTTCGTACGGACAATTTTTAGTAAAGTAGGCAAAATCTGGAAATACCAAAAAGTAATCTGTCAAAAAATTTCTAGGGGCATTTTTGGCTATTTAATTTTTAAAATAAATTCAAGACTTTTGGGAAATGAATATATATGATATAAATAAGCTCTTGTACAAATTTGAGCTTGGTGCTTTGACCATCTAGCTTTTGTAAGAACAAGGAAGAATAACTAAAAGTAAATCTAAAACCCTAACTTCCATTCATCTCTTTAAAGTTTGGTAAATTAGCTTATTGGTGATATTTGTGGGTTAGGATGTATATTATATGATTAAACCATGTGATAAAGCAAGAAAAATGAATGAAAATGTAAACCTATGCATAATGGATGGAAATAACTAATTAGTGGACTGTTTTGAGGACTGATTTGGGACATTTTGTTGTGGTGTCCCAACTTTGAAAATTTAGTTCTGGAGTTATGTTATAATCATATGAGTTATGGAGGTAAGGTAATTGAAAAGAAGGTAAAAGCTTTTTTAACAAAGTCATGGGGAATTTTTTTTGTAAAACTAGTTAAAAGGCTGAAAACAGTTTGTGTACTAACTTTTGAGTCAGTTTGATGGGTAGTTAAAGCTTCTGAAAATTGGTTATTTTCTGGGGGTCTTGTAGTTTGTAGTATAAGGAAGTCATAGGCTCAAGAATGGACTAAATCTGATAATGGATGACCGAGTTATGACGTTACAAAGTAAGTGCGATGATATCGAAAGTCTACTTGTTTTTGCTTCAGGTGACATGGAGTTTTGAACTAAAGCAGACATTCTGTGTCGCTAGTTTCCTATCTGAATCGGCAGACAGGAGTTTATGAACTAAAGTAGACACTATGTGTCGCTTGTTGCCTGTTTGGATTGGCAGACATGGAGTTTATGAGCTAAAGTATAGAGGTTAAGTTTTCTGTTTTATATCTGTAGCGAAAAATGAAGAATAAAAGTTGGGTGTATTGATTAAATCATAAAATACGAACCATATGAAATGAAATATAATTAATAACATCATGGAAGGACTTTAACATGTAAGTCTAAATTATGATTAAGGCTAAGCGAGAAGTAAACAAATGTGTGTTGGTTTTCAAAAGTCGAGTAGTCGAATAATGTTATGTTACGTTGTACCGAGCTATATAAGACATGCGTAATAAAGATTAACTAAAGAATAATTTAATATTTCTTAAGATATGAGACGTGAATATCATGGGACTTTAGAATTAAAGTCTAAACTATAAACAAAGCTAAAAGAGAAATATACCGGGGTGTATAAATTTAAGTACATTGTGTCGAGTTATAAAATTCGAACATCATAAATTATGAAATAAACTAAAATAAACTAAAGTAAACCAATATTTGGGGTCAATACTTGACTAATTGATATGTAGTTATGATTGCAACTTGTGCAATGATGTGCTTGTTAAGCATTATATTAAAGAACGTGTTATGTTAATATCAACATTTATGTGCCAAAATAAAGAATAGATGTTCTAGAATTGAACTGTTATAGATTTTAAGATTATATTATTCATGAAAGGTGTTTAAAGTAAAATGAAATTTTTATTCCTGAATGTTAAGTTACTTCACAATTATTATTCAATTGTTGAAGATTGTAAAAGAATATTATTCTATTCATGAGATTGTTGTTAATTCAACTAATGTATACTTCCTGAGCAATTAAATTCTCATCCTTGCAAATTCTAAAGCCTTTGCAGCTAGAGCAGAAAGACCTGAATGGTTAGATGGTGTTAAGAGGAAGAAATGCATAAAGAAAGAAGATTTAAATGTATAGAAGTACATAATATTTTATAATATTATTTAATGTTGTAATATTATTTTAAGATAGTTTAATAAAGGTATTCGTACCTGGGATTAGAAGTGATATATTATAATAATATATTAATTACATTCATGTCTTAAGATAATGTTGAATGGGTAGTATCGTGACGCACCAAACTCGGGTTTGAAGATAGACCGGGTTTAGGGGGCATTACACTTTTGTCATAAGCTTGGAGCACCTAGGGGCCTAAAACCTTCGGTGTTCCCTCATCTTTATTTATTTTCAATCTTGTTCATTTATTTTTGACTTTTTCGTCTTTCATTCAATTCTTTAGATCATTTGTGATCCTTAATTTATAATTGGGTCCACAATACCCATCATTTATCAAATATTCATTGAGTCAATTGTACCACATGCATGCGGCCTGATTGCTTCATTTCATACATTAATCGTTGTAATTTAATTAAATATAAGTGACTGATTAATTATTTGACTAAGCTAATTTTAATCCTTCATGGATTCGTATATAAATTTCATTGTCAAGTGATATATATAAATATGTTGTCACAACCTCCATCATATTTTCAATTTTCCATAGCGAGTGGTCATTCCTATAAGCAAATGAAAAGTAACTCCATCCATCACGGGAGAGTATGTTTCTTGATAATCAATATCTAGCCTTTGTGATAATCCTTGGGCTACGAGTCGGGTCTTATATCTTATATTTTTTCCCTTCTCATTTCTTTGTTATATAAATACTCATTTATTTCCAACAGGGCTAATGACTATTGGTGTTTGGACTACTGGTCCAAATACTTCTCGTTTAAGTAATGATTGTAATTTTGCTTGGATTGTGTTTTTTTTTTCATTTTAGCCAATCATTTCTTTGTCTACATTCCCCCACATTTTGTGGTTTGGAATCCTCATTAGGATTCATATTAATATTTAATGCCGCAGAAAAGACAAATATATCATCAACCATGATTTTGTTTTGATCCCAGACTTTCTCGTCATGTGTGTAATTTATTAAGATTCATTGGTTCTCATAATCAACTATTTCTATAACACCCCAGTCCCACATCGAAAGATCGGAAAAAAATTTGTCTTCATATAAAGAAATATGTTACTACCAATAGTACCTTCAAGTCATGACTTTTTGGGTGAGCCTGTGGTGGGCTAAGATGACCCAAGAATATATTATTGGGCTAGTGGTTTGAGGCCTTATTTTGATGGATTTGATTCGATTTCGGACTTGGGATTTGATCCGAGATTTGTTCCAGACTTGGGAATTTGACCCGGGTTGTTTCATATGGTATCCGACTCTCGAAAGCTCGAGTCAAGTCATTCGATCGGGTTTCCGGAGGTAGGGACACAAAGGCTGGTGGTATTATCCCACAATAAAGATATGGAGGTCCGGAGGTGGGGAAACGAAGCCAACCGATATTATCCCATAATGGCTAGAAAGGCAAGGCAAAGATCTTTTGGCCGTGTGTTCTGATGGGGACGTCAAAAATTTAAGTGGGGGAGTTTGTAACACCCCAGTTCCACATTGAAAGACATGAGAAAAATTTATCTGCATATAAACAAATAAGTTATTACCAATAGTACCTTCAAGTCATGACCTTTTGGGTGAGCCTGTGGTGGGCTAAGATGACCCAAGAAGTTACTATTGGGTCAGTGGTTTGAGGTCTTATTTTGATGGATTTGATTCAATTTCGGACTTGGGATTTGACCCGAGATTTGTTCCAAACTTGGGATTTAACCTGGGTTGTTTAAATTTCTCTAGACGATTGTTGTAAGACCTCAACTTATTATAAATAAAATTGAATTTCCTGTAATTATTATTTTGAAATAATAAGGTGTTAATTTGATATAATGTTTTGGTTATGGGTGAAATGTGCAAATTTTGCAAAATAAGTAAGTGGTTATAAAATATTCATTTTGTTGGGGAATATTCGTTTGGTCGTGGAATATTCTTCTTCTTTGGGAATATTCGTATGCGACGACGCCAGCCCATTGTGGGCCCATAACTTGGAATAATCGGATGAAGAAAATGACAAGTTTGAGTTTTTATAAATAAATGCATAATTGTTACCAATTAACCTTCGTTGGAATACCGGTGGTTAAAATACAAGATGTCTGGCGTAGTTTTGTAAGAGATAGACTACGGTATTGCACATTATCTTTGAATTATTGATTCTTACGTAAGAAGGCATTACTCAATAATTGTTACAGTAATTACTGTTCAATATTTTATTTTATTGATTCAATAATTGCTATGTTGATATTTTATATTATTGTCCTTACAACAATTGTCACTGCACAATATTTCCCATTATCAGATTAATAATTCATATTATTTGAATAATATTATTAGATAGCATTATTGGCAATGTCTAGAAAGTTCTGTCAAGGAGGTTAGATCATCTAATTGTGCACCAATAGGGAGAAATCCTTATCAGAAAGCCCCCTCTTTCCTGGAAACGGTCTGATTGTCATTATTGTTATTATGTAATATTATTTGTGAATAATTAATTATTGATTTATATGATAAAGAAATATTTATTTTATGTGGATCTAAATGATGGATTTATTTATTTTATGTGGTTATAAATGAAGGAATTAATGCTGAGGTGTTTTATCAATATTTTATCGGAATGGAGGTATTAAAAATCATCCGTTTGTGAATTTCGGATATTTTCTGTTTGGAATTTGAAAAAACTTAAAGCTACAAAGTTGTAGAGAATTCGATTTCGTATGGAATGGACATAAAATTCGTATTTTTCTGATAAAAGAGATATTTATTATGAATTATTGAAGTTTCAGAAAATAAACGTTTTTATTAATTATGGGTGGGACCCACTTTTGTCCTTTGTTGATAAAATGTGCTGAATTGGTTTTTCAAATGTGGTGGGCTGAAAAATTTTCAAAGTAGCATGCGTAGAAAAAATTATATTATTATTTTATTATTTTAGTCTGCTTTGGCGGTCTAGCATTTTCCTATAAATAGGTGCTTATGTTAGAATTGAAAAGCACACCAGAAATAAGTTTTCTTTTTCTCTATATTATCGAGCGTATTTTTGTGAGTATTTAGATACTTTGAGAGTTGCTATTCAGTTCAAGTTTCCTTCAACATTACATCCGATATTCTAGTCAGAAATACTGTTCTTTTGAGGTAAGGGATGTTTTTTTCTTCGTAAATGATATTTATTTTCTTCAATATCATTATGCCGAAATATTGATATGAATTTTATTATGGAATTTCTACCTTTTGTGTCAGGATTACTATTCACTTATACATCAATATTCACGTATACGACACTATTCATGAATACGGCATTATTCACCAAAAAATTAAAATTTTCTTTTTTTTTTTCCCAAATGTCTATTATGATTACTATCTTTAATTGTATCCATGTTTTAATCTTCATTCTTGATGTTTACTCCATTATGGTTTGTTATGGAGTATTTTTAAACTTGAATTATCAAAAGTACGAATCTCTAATCTTTGTCCTTTTATCTTACTGGATTCGTTCTCTAAAGTATTTTTCATCATCTTCAGTCTTTAATGGTGATTCTTGATAAATATCTTTGGCCTGTAATGAAAAGATGAATGATTACCTGATGAATATCTTTGGCCCGTAGTGCAAAGATGAACAGGTGTTGAGATGAACATGACCAACTGGTGATACAAATGAATATCTTTAGCCCGTAGTGCAAAGATGAATATTTGATGCAAGATGTATATTGATTGATGTTATAGGGATAAAATATTGATGATGGATTTTTAAATTCATAGATGATAGTATATTTCATTCTCTACTTAACTCTTCTAATGAATTGTTGTTTCCGCTGCTATTGTTGATCTAAAACTTGTTGTCTATTACATTCTATCAGATTTTTTCCTGTTGAAGACTAATGATAATTTTGTGTTCCATTTTTCTTCTCAAGAGGTGATAATATAGCAGGATCTAGCCGTGGTATGGAGTGATGGTTCTAAAAAGTTGTTTTAGCAGTCCTCACTATTTTTGTAAAATACTGTATCAATAATTATAATGAGGACTTATTTGAGTGTGGATATTGTCTAGTGGACAATATTTATATTTAAACTCACAGTATTTGTGTTGTCGTATTATGCACGACAATTGTAATAATGATGTTGTAGTTATTTCTGTACCATGTATTTGGCGACTCAGAATGAGTGATGTTGTAAGACCAAGAATTTTATGAAATAAAAGTATTCAATTTTTCTATTTTGGTAAATAGTTAAATTAATAAAAGTTTAAAGTTAAGGGTCATATTTGAAAATTTTTCAAAGTCAACAAGTTGTCAAAAAATACCCGGTATTATTCACTCGGGTATTTGGGACACTTTTCGTGTCGGAGTACTATTCACGAGTTACTATTCATGGGTTACTATACACCCAAATTACTATTTACTCTAATATTGTTCACTCGGGTATTTGGGACACTTTTCGTGTCGGAGTACTATTCATGAGTTACTATTCACCCAAATTACTATTCACTCTAGTATTGTTCACTCGGGTATTTGGGACACTTTTCGTGTCGAAGTACTATTCACGAGTTACTATTCATGAGTTATAATATTAATGATGAATGTTATTGAAATTAAAGTTGTGTTCGGAGTTGAATTTGAAGACGCGGACGTGATATTTGAGTCCGAAACGTCGAAATTAGTAAAAATAGTCTATAAACACAAAATTTTTCAGAATTCACTATTTGGTCAAAAAGTCAACAGTTGACTTTTTTGGGAAAAGTCAAACTTCAAAATTTCAAAATTTATATTTTTTTGATAAAAATAGTTTCATCATGTTGGAATTGTTTGTGTTAGTGAAAATCGACATTTATTGCGATAAAAATTGATGTCTGGAGGATATATTGACCAATCGGGTATTCAACCGGATAAATGAGAAATTGATTGCTATTATTTCACATGATTATAACTATTTGTTCACATGTTATACTATTGATTCACATTTTTATTACTATTACGGGAGTTGGTGCAAGATTTATAATACTTGCATGACTAAGTTAAAAATGGAGGTATTATACTGTAATTAATTTTTCACATGTTTAGAACTATTGAGTCACATGATTTTACTATTGATTCACATATTTACTATTAGGGGAGTTGGTGCAAGTTTGATAATACTTGGATAACTGAATTAAAAATGAAAGAAAAGTTGGAGGTATTGTACTGTAATATCCCGAGCCCCAAAACGTGTAATTATCGAAACTATGTTTTCCTATAAATAGAAGCTCATTCTTCTTTCATTTCTCACCAATTCACTAAAGCTTTAGAGCCATTATTATAGAGAGAAATTATAGAGAGAAGCTATAGAGAGAAAATCTATAGAAGAAGAGAAGTCTGCTCCCTCACTACTCCTATATCCAGTTTCTTTCAAAGGTAAGGGGTGTTATTCTTTCTTATTCATGAAGAGAACTTTTGTTATTCCATTCTTTATTATTCTGTTGGAATAACCTGTAAAAGTGGCATACCCTATACATAACCTGTATACGCGACATACCCTATACTTGGTGAAATCCTTATGTTATTCCATTCTTTATTATTCTGTTGGAATAACCTGTATGCGTGGTTTACCCTATACTTAGTGGAATGACCTGTATATGCGGTTTACCCAATACTTGGTGATCTTCTTCTGTTATTCCATTCTTTATTATTATGTTGGAATAACCTGTTTAAGCGAAGTACCGCATACTTGGTGAAATTCTTTTATTATTCCGTTCTTTATTATTCTGGTTTATATCTCGCTTGTGAATTTCACCGACATTGGTTCCATATTTATTATTCCGCATTTAATATTCTGTCGGAATATCCTGTCTATTCTTTATGTCGGACCTGGTTCCATTACTTATTATTCTCGCATTTATTATTTCGCTCGAATATCCTGCAATGTAATTTCACACGACCGGTTCCATATTTATTATTTCGCATTTATTATTCTGTTGGGAATAACCTGTCTGTGCAGTCTCTATCGTATTCATGGTGAATCCTTCTGTTATTTCATTCTTTATTATTCTGTTGGGAATAACCTGTCTATGTGAATTGCCACATGCATGGTGAATGATCCTTTATATTCATTCCTTATTAAATTGTGAAAATGATCTGTGTGCGTTGATTATGATGAGAGTCATAACAAAAGTATTGGACTGATGAAAATCATGGGTATATGAATTATTAGTAAGTGTTATGATGAGTTATGTTGGTTATTATGTGAAAAGATGAAAATTTCTTAGAAATCACAAAGGGTTGAAAAATCAGATTTTGGTAAAAACGTAACATGAAATTCAATTGACCATATCTCCTATTATATTTCAAATTTTTGAGTGTGGTCAAGTCCTAGAGTTAGATCTAGGAGTTACCTAACTAATCCAAGTGGAATCACTGGAAAAGGTGTTGTAGATTTTCGTGTGGACTGATTTTAGCAAAGCACGAAAAACTGCAAAATATGAAAAAGGCTGCTACCACGTTTTTGTAAGGGCATTTTCGGCCACTTAATTTATGAGAAAAATTCTGGCCTTTTGGGAAATGAAAGTATATGGTATAAAGAACATTGTGTCCAAAAATGAGCTCATTCCGACTTAAAATGAGCGAGTTATGACCGTTTCAATATTTAGGTTTTTCTGACGAAAAACGCTATAACCGGAGTTCTACAACTCCGATGACCATGAAATTTAAACTGGAGGCTCACATTAACATGTGTAAGGTCCTGCCAAGATTTGGGAATTTTTGGAGTTAAACTTGAGGTAGCTAATTTCTTAAGGAATTAATTAGAAATCGATTTGTGAAAAATAGTAAATGAATTTTAAAAATTCCTAGAAAAATATATTTTTATTGTGGGACTATATTATACTAAATCCCAGAAAAGAAAAATATTTTTGGGACTGATTTGGTATTTTTCATGAAAATAGTTTAGTTACGACCATATGAGTTAAATATGTTATGTGAAGTAACAAAGTTGGAAAATATGATTTTATGGCTTGAAAATACTATATAAGGTATATGTAGATTATTGATAAGGGATTTGATCATTGGTGATGAAATCTTATGAGTATGGCATTTTTGAATGATTAAATGCATTATTGATAAAGTGTAAACAATTGAAATAAATTGTTTATAAGTTTAAGATGTGATTAAAATATTGTTATTATATTAATAATATTAGATTATGAGTTTATTAAGTGATTGATAATATTTGGATAAATTTAAAGCCTTTAACATTTATCCTTGTTTTAGTTTGATTAATGCTTATATCATTGTCATCATCCTCATGCTTATATGGTGATGAAAGTTATCTGTGGCTTACGTGCGAAGATGGACTGTTGATTATTGAATTGTATATCTTTGGCTTACGTGCAAAGATGGATTGTTGATCATTGATTTTATTGTTGTATATCTTTGGCTTACGTGCAGAGATGGACTTGGTATGATTATGATCAGGGATTATTCGGTATAGTTATGACCATTGATGATTTAATGAATATCCTTGGCTCGTAGTGCAGGGATGATTCGATGATACGGTTTATTTAATAAACTGAGTCTCAATGATAAAAGTTGATGAAAACATTTTTAAATCATAGAAGATAGTAGGTTTTATTCTCTACTTGACTCTTCTAATGGATTGCTTATTCCGCTACAGTTAAACTTGGTGTCTATTGTATTTTATCAGTTTAACATTGTTGAAGACTATTGATAATTTATTTTGCATTATCTTAGTCATAATATTTCTTTCTGGGCTATTTGACCTCACCCTTTCTTTCACTGTTCTCTTCAGGAAATGAGAATATAGCTGGGATGAGTCGGGGAAAGGAGTGACGGTCCAGAAGATAGCATTAGCAGTCCTCGCTATTCTGTTAAATAGTGTGACAATAAATGTAACGAGGACTGAATTTGAGTTTGTATACTGTCTATGAGAACTCCATTGAGAATGGATATTGTCTAGAAGGCAGTATTCTTGTTTAAACTCTCAGTTTATGTTTTGTCGTATTTTACACGACAGCTGTATAGTTAAGTTTGTATTTGTATTTTGTACCATGTATTTGGCGACCCAAAATTGGGTGATGAATATCTAATTTTGGGGGCGTCAAAGTTGGTATCAAAGCTTAGGGATATGATCCCTGGCTAAGATGTGAGATAAGAACTAGGAGGGGAGAGATGGGGAATTCCTTCGCTAGTATGACCTACCTAAGTTTATTTGGTATTTAATTGGTCGGTCAGAGTATAGGGATAATATGTGATATGATAATTAACCCTTGTTTTGTGACAGTGTTTGAAAAAAGCATCTAAAAATGTTGAGATAAGCAATGGAGCAAAATAATAAAACCATATCGCAGTACGAGGCTAAGTTTGCGGAGCTATATCGGTTTGCATCCCATTTGGCCGATAATGAGGAGCGAATGACGCGAATATTTCTAAGAGGTTTGAAACCCTATATACGTCAATACCTCATTCCCATGTTTATATTGTGTTGGAAGTCATCTGTGGCTTACGTGCATAGATGGACTTGGTATGATTATGACCAAGGATTATTCGGTATAATCATGACCGTAATGTTATAAATGATGTGGTAAAAGTCATCTATGGCTTACGTGCATAGATGGAATTGGTATGATTATGACCAGGGATTATTCGGTATAATCATGACCGTAATGTTATAAATGATGTGGTAAAAGTCATATGTGGCTTACGTGCATAGATGGACTTTGTATGATTATGACCAGTGATTATTCGGTATAATCATGACCGTAATGTTATAAATGATGTGGTAAAAGTCATCTTTGGTAGTAGTGCATAGATGGACTTGGTTTGATTATGACCGAGGATTATTCGGTATAATCATGATCAGTAATGGAAAAAACACGAATATCCTTAGTTCAGTAGTGCATGGATAATTCGTGGTCGTGATACTATTAAGCTAAGTCTCAAAGATTATTGGTTTCTATTTGTATATCTTTGGCCTGTAGAAGTCAAAGTTGAATCATTAATTATTGGTTATCTGATTAGTATCAAAGCCTATAACAAAGAGCCCCGAGCCTTTATCTCGTGACTTCAAGTCTTGGGATGCAAAAGCGGACTTTCCGTAGGGGGACGTGAGTGAGTAGCGGTGGCAAGTTGATAGGTATCATTGTGAGGTGCTATCCAAAGTTAAGGGATAGAAGTCACAGTTGGTATAACCATGATTTTTGATGTTTCAGGTAAAGATAGGTGATGTAAATTATCTTCTTCCTGGGTGCGAAAAGGAATTCAGAATCACAATTATGATTATGAGTTATTCATATGATTGTGGACAAGGATTGTTGATTGATGTTACAGGGATATGGTCACTAGCGGAGATATTAGTCTAGAAGACGAGTAATATACTTCGCTAGGGTGTGACTTACCTAAGCCAAAAATTTTCTTGATAAGTTGACAATTTGTGATATGTCAATTAACCTTTGTTTTGAAGGTATATTTTAGAATGATATCTGAAATACAGGAGATGAGTAATGGGAAAATTATGATACAGAGGATATAACCGGGAAGGTACAATCCAAAAAGAAAGCAAGGTATTCTCATCTCTTTGAACTATCAGGTACGTACGCAAATTTCGAGGGCAAAATTTCATAAGGAGGGGAGATTGTAAGACCCTGAATTTTATGAAATAAAAGTATTCAATTTTTCTATTTTGGTAAATAGTTAAATTGATAAAAGTTTAAATTTAAGGGTCATATTTGAAAATTTTTCAAAGTCGACAAGTTGTCATAAAATACCCGGTATTATTCACTCGGGTATTTGGGACACTTTTCGTGTCGGAGTACTATTCACGAGTTACTATTCACGGGTTACTATTTACCTAAATTACTATTCACTCTAGTATTGTTCACTCGGGTATTTGGGACACTTTTCGTGTCGGAGTACTATTCACGAGTTACTATTTACCCACATTACTATTCATTCTAGTATTGTTCACTCGGGTATTTGGGACACTTTTCGTGTCGAAGTACTATTCACGAGTTACTATTCATGAGTTATGATATTAATGATGAATGTTATTGAAATTAAAGTTGTGTTCGGAGTTGAATTTGAAGACGCGGACGTGATATTTGAGTCCGGAACGTCGAAATTAGTAAAAATAGTCTATAAACACAAAATTTTCCTAAATTCACTATTTGGTCAAAAAGTCAACAGTTGACTTTTTTGGGAAAAGTCAAACTTTGAAATTTCAAAATTTATATTTTTGATAAAAATAGTTTCATCATGTTGGAATTGTTTGTGTTAGTGAAAATCGACATTTATTGCGATAAAAATTGATGTCTGGAGGATATATTGACCAATCGGGTATTCAACCGGATAAATGAGAAATTGATTGCTATTATTTCACATGATTATAAATATTTGTTCACATGTTATACTATTGATTCACATTCTTGTTACTATTAGGGGAGTTGGTGCAAGATTGATAATACTTGCATGACTAAGTTAAAAATGAGTACTATCTCGTAATTAATTTTTCACATGTTTAGAACTATTGAGTCACATGATTTACTATTGAGTCACATGATTTTACTATTGATTCACATGATTTACTATTAGGAGAGTTGGTGCAAGTTTGATAATACTTGGATGACTGAATTAAAAATGAAAGAAAAGTTGGAGGTATTGTACTGTAATATTCCGAGCCCCAAAACGTGCAATTATCTAAACTATGTTTTCCTATAAATAGAAGCTCATTCTTCCTTCATTTCTCACCAATTCACTAAAGCTTTGGAGCCATTATTATAGAGAGAAATTATAGAGAGAAGTTATAGAGAGAAAATCTATAGAAGAAGAGAAGTCTGCTCCCTCACTACTCATATATCCAGTTTCTTTCAAAGGTAAGGGGTGTTATTCTTTCTTATTCATGAAGAGAACTTTTGTTATTCCATTCTTTATTATTCTGTTGGAATAACCTGTAAAAGTGGCATACCCTATACATAACTTGATATCATGGCAGATACCCTATACTTGGTGAAATCCTTATGTTATTCCATTCTTTATTATTCATTGGAATAACTTTTCAGATGCGTGGTTTACCCTATACTTAGTGGAATGACCAGATATATGGTTTACCCAATACTTGGTGATCTTTTTCGTTATTCCATTCTTTATTATTATGTTGGAATAACTGTTTATGCAATCTACCGCATACTTGGTGAAATTCTTTTATTATTCCGTTCTTTATTATTCTGTCGGAATATCCTATCGGTGTGAATTTCACCTGACCTGGTTCCATATTTATTATTCCGCATTTAATATTCGTCGAGAATATCTCATGCGTGCTTTTTATTGGGACTGGTTCCATTACTTATTATTATTCGCATTTATAATTTCATTTTAATATCACGTATGTGTGAATTTCACGACTGGTTCCATATTTATTATTTCACATTTATTATTCTGTTGGGAATAACATGTCTGTTCAGTCTCTATCGCATTCATGGTGAATCCTTCTGTTATTCCATTCTTTATTATTCTGTTGGGAATAACATGTCTATGTGAATTGCTACATGCATGGTGAATGATCCTTTATATTCATTACTTATTAAATTGTGAAAATGATCTGTTTGCTTTGATTATGATGAGAGTCATAACAAAAGTATTGGACTGATAAAAATCATGGGTATATGAATTATTAGTAAGTGTTATGATGAGTTATGTTGGTATTATGTGAAAAGATGAAAGTTTCTTAGAAATCACAAAGGGTTGAAAAATCAGATTTTGGTAAAAACATAACATGAAATTCAATTGACCATATCTCCTATTATATTTCAAATTTTTGAGTGTGGTCAAGTCCTGGAGTTAGATCTATGAGTTACCTAACTAATCCAAGTGGAATCACTGGAAAAGGTGTTGTAGATTTTCGTGTGGACTGATTTTAGCAAAGCACGAAAAACTGCAAAATATGAAAAAGGCTGCTACCACGTTTTTGTAAGGGCATTTTCAGCCACTTAATTTATGAGAAAAATTCTTGCCTTTTGGAAAATGAAATTATATGGTATAAAGAACATTGTGTCCAAAAATGAGCTCATTCCGACTTAAAATGAGCGAGTTATGACCATTTCAATATTTAGGTTTTTCTGATAAAAAACGCTATAACCGGAGTTCTACAACTCCGATGACCATGAAATTTAAACTGGAGGCTCACATTAACATGTGTAAGGTCCTGCCAAGATTTGGGAATTTTTGGAGTTAAACTTGAGGTAGCTAATTTCTTAAGGAATTAATTAGAAATCGATTTTTGAAAAATAGTAAATGAATTTTAAAAATTCTGAGAAAAATATATTTTCATTATGGGACTATATTATGCTAAATCCCAGAAAAGAAATATTTTTGGGACTGATTTGGTATTTTTTATGAAAATAGTTTAGTTACGAACATATGAGTTAAATATGTTATGTGAAGTAACAAAGTTGGAAAATATGATTTTATGGCTTGAAAATCCTATATAAGGTATATGTAGATTATTGATAAGGGATTTGATCATTGGTGATGAAATCTTATGAGTATGTCATTTTTGAATGATTAAATGCATTATTGATAAAGTGTAAACAATTGAAATAAATTGTTTATAAGTTTAAGATGTGATTAAAATATTGTTATTATATTAATAATATCAGATTATGAGTTTATTAAGTGATTGATAATATTTGGATAAATTTAAAGCCTTTAACATTTATCCTTGTTTTAGTTTGATTAATGCTTATATCATTGTCATCATCCTCATGCTTATATGGTGATGAAAGTTATCTTTGGCTTACGTACGTGCGAAGATGAATTTGTTGATTATTGAATTGTATATATTTGGCTTACGTGCAAAGATGGATTGTTGATCATTGATTTTATTGTTGTATATCTTTGGCTTACGTGCAGAGATGGACTTGGTATGATTATGATCAGGGATTATTCGGTATAGTTATGACCATTGATGATTTAATGAATATCCTTGGCTCGTAGTGCAGGGATGATTCGATGATACGGTTTATTTAATAAACTGAGTCTCAATGATAAAAGTTGATGAAAACATTTTTAAATCATAGAAGATAGTAGGTTTTATTCTCTACTTGACTCTTCTAAAGGATTGCTTATTCCGCTACAGTTAAACTTGGTGTCTATTGTATTTTATCAGTTTAACATTGTTGAAGACTATTGATAATTTATTTTGCATTATCTTAGTCATAATATTTCTTTTACGGGCTATTTGACCTCACCCTTTCTTTCACCGTTTATTCTCTTGAAATGAGAATATAAATGGGATGAGTCGGAGAAAGGGTGATGGCGGTCGAAGATAACATTAGTAGTACTCACTATATTACATTAAATAGTGTGACAATAAATGTAACGAGGGACTGAATTTGAGTTTATATCTGCCTATGAGAACTCCATTGAGAATGAATATTGTCTAGAAGGCAGTATTCTTGTTTAAACTCTCAGTTTATGTTTTGTAGTATTTTACACGACAGCTGTATAGTTAAGTTTGTATTTGTATTTTGTACCATGTATTTGGCGACTCAAAATTGGGTGATGAATATCTAATTTTGGGAGCGTCACAGATGTATACCTATTTTGGGGGCCTCACAGTTGGTATCAGAGCTTGGGGATATGGTCTCTGGCGGAGATCGGGGAATAGAACTAGGAGGGGAGAGATGAGTAAATCCTTCGCTAGTGTGTCTTACCTAAGCTTATTTGTTGGTCGGTCATAATATAGGGATATTATGTGATATGTTAATTTGTTTAACTAACCCTTGTTTGATGGCAGTTTTTAAAAATGGCAGCTGAGAACGTTAACAATGGAGTGTATGAGACTGTGGAACAACCTTTAATCACCAACCAGGAGAATGTGCAACAGGAAGGCAATATTCCTCCTATAAACAACATACCGAGCAAACGATGAATGATGGGATGTTTAGAAGCTTTTTGCAGTTCATGAAAAATTAGACGAGGGAGACTCGTGTACAAAATACGGGTGGAAATAATACCAACGCGTGGTTTGTCACAACCAAGCAGTTCAAGGAGTTGAGACCACTAGATTTCTGGGGAAAGCCGGATCCGATTAAGGCGGAAACATGGGTCAAGCAAATTACCAAGATATTCAATGTCTTAGAATGCACGGAGGATCAGAAGGTTCCATTCGCCACCTTTATATTCCGTGGTGAGGCAGATTACTGGTGAGAATCGGAAGTTGCACTCGACCATTACCGCACTCAACATGTCTTGGGAAAGATTTTAGAAACTGTTCAATGACAAGTACTTTCCTGAAAGTATTCGTCGTATAAATGAGGTAGAGTTTATTAGACTGGAACAGAACAACATGACGGTGTCCCAGTACGAGGCAAAGTTTGTGGAGTTATCCAGGTTTGCACCTCATTTGGTAGAGAATGAGGAATGTATGACGCGGATGTTTCTAAGAGGTCTAAAACCCGAGATTCGTCAATACCTTATCTCTCAAAAATTTTCTCTTTATTCAGATGTTGTCAACAGGGCTCAATTATTAGAGCGAGATAATGAGTATATTCAACCAAGGGACCACAACCAGGGTCATACCAATGACAACAGTCATCGGGGCGATGATAACCAGGAGGGATGAAAGAGTACGGACAAAAGCGATAACCACTCGGGTGGTAATCGTGGCCATGATAATAGGAGAGGTGAGTCAAGTGGAAATTTCAAAAAGAGGAGATTCAACAATGACGGAAAGACATCAGCACCAGCACCAACACCAACAACAAATTCTAGGGGAGGAGAACGACCGCCAGTTAGATGCTATAGATGCGGAGAGGAGAGACACATAAGTCCAAACTGTTCACAGCCTTCTAAGGTATGTTTCAGTTGTGGAAAAGACGGTCATATATCCCGATTTTGTCCGGTTGTGAAGTCAAGTCCAACTGGGACGGTGGTACCAAATGTGACTACGGACAAAACAAAGTCGGTGGTTCAAGGGAGGGTGTTTGTCGTGAATGGCCAAAACACGATAAACCCGAACGAGGTGATCACGGGTAAGCTAATCTTGAACTCTTGCGAAGTTTATACCTTACTAGATAATGGTTCTAACCACTCTTTTATTTCTCCTACTTGCACTCAACGTTTAAATTTAACTCTGGAGAAATTGGACTTTGACTTATCTGTTGAAACTTCGTTAGGAGAAACTTTCGTTACATCCACTGTTTATAAATCTTGCTTGATCCACGTTGACACCATCACATTACCTGTTGATCTTATCTCTTTAAAGATTCTCGCATTTGATGTGATTTTAGGGATTGATTGGTTAACCACTCATCATGGTAAAATTGATTGTTTTCGTAAGGTTGTTAGTTTTCATATCCCTAACCAACCTGTTATGCGAATTCAAGCAACCAAACCACTAAAGTCAACCACTGTCATATCAAGCCATAAAGCCATTCGTTTATTAAAAAACGGATGTCAATTTTTCTTAGCCTATGTTATGGACTTGAACAAAAATACGTCAGATTTGAATACCATTTCTGTTGTTAGTGAATTTCCTGACGTATTTCCTGAAGAACTTCCTGGCCTACCCCCAAAGCGTGAAATCAAACTTTGTATCGACCTTGAACCCGGTACAAAACCCTCAAATATTTCTCCACCCAAAACGAATGTAACATGCGGCAATGACGTTGGCTCGAGCTGTTGAAGATTACGACCATAGCATTCAATATCATCTTGGAAAAGCAAACATTATAGCTGATGCATTGAGTAAAAGATCGTATACGGGTACGAGTGCGATGTTGTTAACATAAAGACCCATTTGTACGACTTACAAAGGATGGAGATATAGTTAAAGGCTCCAAGTACCCATGTGATGATGTTAAATATACGAGTAGAATCGACTTTAATCGATAAAGTTAAAGCTGCTCAAGCTACGGACCTGTGGTTGATGCGTATGAAGAAGAAAGTGCAAGAAGATGCTATTCCAGAAGCAGGAAACGATGAAGAAGGAATACTTCGAGTCAACTTCAGACTTTGCGTTCCTAACGATTCTGACTTAAAGCATAGAATCATGATCGAGGCACACAACACACCATTTGCAATCCATCTAGGGAGTATCAAAATGTATCATGATATTCGACATACATTTTGGTGGAGCAATATGAATAGAGAGATCGCGGAGTTTATCTCGAGGTGTTTAACATGTCAACATGTAAAGGCGAAGTATCACGTGCCAAAGGGTCCAGTGCAACCACTTGAGATTCTGGAATGGAAGTGGGAACACATTACTATAGATTTCGTTACGGGTTTTCCCAAAGTTTCTCAAGGCATAGATGCGATTTGGGTTATTGTTGATAGATTAACCAAGTCTGCTTATTTCTTACCGATACGAGAGACTTATTCCCTTGAACGTCTTGCTCGTATGTACGTAAATGAGATTGTGAGATTGCATGGCATGCCAGTACCCATAGTTTTGGATCGTGACCCAAGATTCATTTCACGATTTTAGGTTAACTTGTAGAAATCTTTGGGCACGGATTTACGATTCAGTTCGGCATACCATCCTCAAACGGACGGGCAATCGGAAAGGACTATTCAAACTCTTTAAGATCTATTAAGACTCTGTGTCCTAGATTTCAAAGGGAGTTGGGATAAGTACTTACCATTGGTTGGAATTCTCCTACAAAAATAGTTATCAAGCGAGTATAGGCATGGCTCCATTCGAAGCGTTGTATAGACGAAAATGTTGTTCTCTAGTATGCTGGGACGAGGTGGGAGAAGCAACATTGTTGGGACCAGAATTGGTACGCATAACTACGAAAAAGATTCAAATGATCCGGCAACGAATACAAACCTCACAAGATCGACCAAAGAGTTATGCGGATATTCATCGAAAGGACGTGGAATTTAATATTGGGGATAATGTACTGTTACGTATTGCTCCATGGAAGGGAGTTACAAGATTCGGGAAGAGAGGAAAGCTCAATCCACGATTCGTTGGTCCATTTGAGATTCTTGACCGAATAGGAAATGTGGCCTATAGACTCGCATTACCTCCAAGCATGTCTCGTGTTCATAATATTTTTCACATATCTATGCTTTGTAAATATGTAAAAGACCCGAACCATATTATTGCATTAGAACCAGACGAGATAGTCGAAGATTTAACGTACGAGGAGGTACGTGTTAAGATCTTAGATAGGAAAGAGCATGTCCTACGCACCAAGGTTATACCACAAGTTAAGGTTTTGTGGAGGAACCATGCTATTGAAGAAATGACCTGGGAGTTGGAATCAGAAATGAAAGCGAGGTACCCTCACCTTTTCGAAACACCAGGTACGTACGTCAATTTTAAGGACGAAATTTCATAAGGAGGGGAGGTTGTAAGACCCCAACTTATTATAAATAAAATTGAATTTCTTCTAATTATTATTTTAAAATAATAAGGTGTTAATTTGATATAATGCTTTGGTTATGGGTGAAATATGCAAATTTTACAAAATAAGTAAGTGGTTATAAAATATTCATTTTGTCGGGGAATATTTGTTTGGTCGTGGAATATTATTGCTGTCCGGGAATATTCGTACGACGGCGCAGCCATTTGTTGGCCCCATAACGGAATAACTTTGGATGAAAAAAATGACAAGTTTGAGTTTTTATAAATAACGGCGTAATTGTTACCGTTAATACTATTGGAATACCTAGTGGTTAAAATACAGTAATATGCGTGCTTACACAATAGCACACGGTATTGTACAGTATTTTTGAATTATTGATTCTTACGTAAAAAGGCACTTGTGACGCCCCCAAAATAGGTCCAATCCATCTAACCTATTCTGAGTCGCCAAATACATGGTACAGAAAACAACTACAACTTTATTACTACAATTGTCATGCAAAATATAACAACACGTATGCTGTGAGTTTTGATATAAATATATACCAACTGTGACTCATGTCCCAACCTTAGATAGCACGTCACAATGTCACCTTACATAAAGGTACAGTCAATAACTGTTTTAGAAATTAAAATCTTTGGAAAGTGCTCAAGGAAACCTTCGTACATGGGAGGCCATGAGTCTAGGTTATGATAGATATCATATGCCCACAGAATTATCCTTGGTTGACCTAATAGACCCCAAAGAAAAACGAGAAGATTACTATCATGTTCTTTCCAGTGGTGAGTCTTCTCTTGACATATAATTATCTCTGTTGTTTCCAAGTGAGAATTACATTTCAAATAAACTCCAAGATCATATAGGTAGTGTTCATAGATATACTCAGCAAGTGGATGTGTACAACCCTGTCTTATGATAACACGAGTTTGTTTGTCATTAGACATCTTGTATGATAGTGGCAAAACACCCTTCCAAAGTTGGGTTCACTTTACCCTATTATAGTTCACAAAATTAAATATTACTTGACGTATAATATACGACACACACATCTTAGGTCCTCAATACAAATTATATATTGTATGTTATGTCGTTTTATAATGTGTTGAGAAACTTTGACAGTCTCGGACTACCACACTATTCCCATGTTATCCCCGCTCGACCCAGCTACACTCTTATTACCTGAAAGGAATTGTGAAGCAAAAAGGGTGAGCACAACTAGCTCAGTAAAGAATATCATGACTAAAGATAATTAAATTATCAATAGCCTTCATCAGTAATAAATCAGAGATTTAGAACATATGGTAGATGATAAAACTTTTCAACCATAATTGCAGCGGAACGAGCAATCCATTAGAAGAGTCAAATAGACTATAAAGTCAATTATCTTCTCCACGTTAAAAGTCCACCAACAATGTTTTATCCCTGTAACATCAATCAACAGTTCCTTTTCACAACCATATGAATAACTCATAATCATAATTGTGATTCTAATTACTCTTCTCATCAAGGACGAAGATAATTTTCATCACCTGTCTTTACCTGAAACATCAAAGATCATGGTTATACCAAATCACAGTTCCTGTTCATAATCATACTAATAAATTCATCTTTGCACTATGGGCCAAAGATATTCATCAACAGTTCATCTTTGCACTACATGCCAAAGATATTCAGCAACAGGTCATGGAGTATAGAAGTCAAAACTAATTTCATGAAGTATAGAAGTCAAAACTTTAACCAACTGAGTATAATAAAGAATGGAATAACAAAAGAAATCACCATGCATGCGGTACTTCGCATAGACAGGTTATTCTAACAGAATAATAATAACGGAACCAGGTCAGGTGAAATTCACACCGATAGGATATTCCAACAGAATAATAAAGAATGGAATAACAATAGAAATCACCATGCATGCGGTACTTCGCATAGACAGGTTATTCCAACAGAATAATAAAGACAGAATAATAAAGACGGAACCAGGTCCGGTGTAAAACACACAGATAGGATATTCCAACAGAATAATAAAGACGGAATAATAAAGACGGAACCAGGTCCGGCGTAAAGCACAAACAGGATATTCCAACAGAATAATAAAGACAGAATAATAGAAGAATGTCACCAAGTATAGGGTATTCTGCGTATACAGGTTATTCCAACGAATAATAATTAAATGGAATAATGAAGTTCTCTTCTTGAATACAAAAGAAATAACATCCCTTACTAGTAAAAAGAAGAATATTAGATCGATAGGGTGAGAATTTTCTTAAAGAAAACTTATACTATGTTCTTTCGCTCAAAGTTTCTTAAAACTCTTAAGGAAATACGCTCAAGATTATAGAAGGAGAATTCTACGAACTTCGGTGTGATTTCAATTCTAACTAAGCTTCCTATTTATAGGAAAATGGAATGCATAAGAATTAATCCATGAGCAGTTCAGATTGATTTACTTTAATCTGATGGTCCATATTTAAAGAAAAATCTTTTAAATAAAATATAATATATTCTATTTTATATAAAAAGATTTTTACTATGCAAACACTATGCAGACACTATGCAAACACTATGCATAATAAAATATATTATATTCTATTTATAGAATAACTTTAATAAAGTATTTTGTTTTATATAAAAAGATGTTTCTGTTTTATTACGTTAATAATACGAATAAAACAAAACTTATAAATCAACAATAATTGAATCAAATAATGTGAGATACTATGCAACAACTATTGTAGCAATAATTGAACAAAACTAAGTGACTTCTCACATAAATATCAATAATCAACACCGTGTGCTACTATGCAACAACGCGTATTACTGTACTTTTACTATCGAGTAGTTCAACAGTATCAACGGTAAAACTTCCGCCGTTATTTTCAATAAAATATTTTTGTCGTTTTCTCAATCCGACAATAATTCTGTTGTGGGGTCCACCAATGATTGTACCGTTGTACGGATATTTTCTGACAAAAAGAATATTTCCCGATCAATCGAATATAATATGACAAGTTGCATACTTTGCAAAATTTATAAATACTACCCACAACTATAATATTATCTCAAATTCACACCATAATATAAAAAAAATTATTTCGAGAAAATTAAATATTTATTCATAAAATCTGGGGTCTCACAATCTCCACTCCTTATAGAATTTCGCCCTCGAAATTTACGTACGTACCTGGTATGCCGAACAGGTGAGGATACCTTGACTTCACTTCAAATTCTAACTCTTGAGGTATAACCTTTGAGTGTTGAATACGATTCTTCTTATCCAAGATTTTAACACGTATCTCCTCAAACGTTAAATCATCCGCTATCTCATTCGATTCTAAATTAATAATGTGGTTCGGGTCGTCCACATATTTACGTAACATCTATACGTTAAAAACGTTATGAACACGCAACATATTTGGCGGGAAAACGAGTCTATAAGCCACAGTTCCTATTTAATCGAGGATTTCAAATGGGCCAATTAAATCGAGGGTTGAGATTTCCTCTCTTCGTCGATTCTTGCTTTTAGAATAACGCCCTCTTGAACCCTCTTCTTCACTTTCATCAGCTCTGGGTGTGTAGCTTGAGCGGCTTTAACTTTATCGATTAAAGTCGATTCTACTCGTATATTTGTTATCTTCACGTGGGTCCCTAGAGTCTTTAACTCTATCTTCAACATTTATAAGTTATACGAAATGAGTCTTTGTGTTAACAACATCTCACTCGTAAACGCATACGATCTTCTACTCAACACGTCAGCTACCACGTTCGCTCTTCCACGACGATATTGAATGGTATGATCGTAATCTTCAACAGCTCGAGTCAACGTCTTTGGCGCATGATACGTTCATTTTTAAGTAAAGAAATATTTGAGGGTTTAAGAAATGGGTTTAGTACTGGGGTCAATACAAAATTCGATTTCACGCTCTAAGTAGACTAAGAAGTCTTCAAGAATACGTCAGGAAATTTATTAACGATACCTACTGTGACTTCTATCCCTTAACCTGGATAGCACCTCACAATGATACCTATCAACTTGCCATCTTCATTCACGATGTCGCCTACAGAAAGTCTGGCTTTGGTGCATTCCACACAAGGAAGTCAACAATGAAAGGATCGATGCTCTTTACATATGGCTTGTTATGACAATGATTGACTTTAGTGGTTTGGTTACTTGAATTCGCATAACAGGTTGGTTAGGAGTATGAAAGCTAACAACCTTACAAAAAGCATGATAAGTAGTTAACCAACCGATTTCTAAAATCATATCAAAGGCAAGTATTTTCAAAGAGATAAGATCGACAGGTAATGTGAAAGTGTCGATTTGAATCAAACAAGATTTATAAATAGTGGAGGTAACGAAGGTTTCTCCCAACATAGTTTCAATAGATAAATCAAAGTTTAACTTCCCCGGAGTTAAGTACAAACATTAAACACAACTAGGTGAAATAGAAGAGTGAGTAGAACCGGTATCTAACATGGTATAGACTTCGCAAGAGTTTATTACTAACATACCCGTGATAATTTTATCCAGGTTCCTCATCACGAAAAAAAATGCTCTCTCTTAAACTACCAGCTTTGTCTTGTCTGGGACATCCTTTGGCATCACTATCCCAGCTGGACTTGACTTCACCATACGACAAAATCGAGCTAGGTGACCTTCTCTTCCGCAATTAAACCACGCTTTGGATTGCTGCGTACAATTTAGA
The DNA here is from genome assembly GCA_020205605.1 of Panax ginseng. NCBI lineage: Eukaryota > Viridiplantae > Streptophyta > Magnoliopsida > Apiales > Araliaceae > Panax > Panax ginseng. The sequence continues at coordinate 29,240,642 of CM035149.1, forward strand.
CGGATGTGTCCCTCCTGTCCGCATTTGAAACATACGACCGGTGGTCATTCTTCTTCCTTTGAAATGGGTGCTGGTGCCGATGTCTTCACGTCATTGTTGAACCATCTCTTCTTGAAATGACCACTTCTATTATCTTGTCCATGATTACCACCGAAGTGGTTACCATTCTTGGCATGATAATTTCCTCCACGATGGTTATCATTGTTCCGATGACCGTTATCACCGGTATGATTATTATCGTGTTGTTGGTCGTTGCCTTTTGGTTGTGCTGACTCATTATCGCGCTCGAATAACTGAGCCCTATTCACAACATCTGTATATAAACAAAGTTTGTGAGAAATGAGGTATTGACGTATATTGGGTTTCAAACCTCGTAGAAACATTCGCGTCATTTGCTCCTCATTATTGACCAAATGGGATGCAAACCGGGATAACTCCGCAAACTTAGCCTCGTATTGCGACACGGCCATGTTTTTTTGCTCCAACTTGATAAATTCCACCTCTTTCATGTGACGAATGCTTTCGAGAAAGTATTTTTCGTTGAACAGCTCTTGGAACTTCTCCCAAGACATCTTGAGTGCATCAGGTTGGGTACGTTTTACAGATTCCCACTAATAATCTGCCTCTTCACGTAACATAAAGGTGGCGAATGGAATCTTTTGCTCCTCTGAGTATTCCAAGATATCAAATATCTTGGTAATCTGCTTTATCCACGTCTCTGCCTTAAGTGGCTTTGGCTTTCCCACAAACTCCGGTGGTCCCAGCTCCTTGAATTGCTTAGCGGTGACCGACCGTGGGTTGCCATTTTTTTTACCTGCATTATGAACAGGAGCTGCCTTCGCCCGTTGTTCCTTGAACTGCTTAGCGGTGACCGTTCGAGAGTTATCAGTGTTTCTACCTGCATTTTGGACAGGAGCTGCCTTCGCTTGTTGTTGCATGAATTGCATAAAGCCTCTGAACATCTCTTCATTCACCATTTCATCGGTGTTATTATTTTCATGAGGATTATTGTCCACTAGTTGCACATTACCATGAGCATTGATTATTGGTGACTCAATGGTCTCCTGTGCTTCATTGATTATCTCAACATTCTCGGATGCCATTTTCAAATACTGCCACAAAACAAGGATTAGATAACATATCACATATTATCCCTATACTATTACCGACCAATTAAATATCAAATAAACTCAGGTAGGTCATACTAGCGAAGGAATTCCCCGTCTCTCCCCTCCTAGTTCTAGTCTCACAACTTAGCCAGGGATCATATCCCTAAGCTTTGATACCAACTGTGACGCCCCAAAAATAGGTATACATCACCCATCTTGAGTGGCCAAAAATATGGTACAAAATTCAAATACAAACTAATAATACAGCAGTCGTGTAAAATACGACAAAACATATGATGTGTGTTTAAATACAAATATTATCTTCTAGACAATATCTACTCTCAATGGAGTCCTCATTACATTTATTGGCACACTATTTCACAGAATAGTGAGGACTACTAATGCTATCCTCTGGACCATCACTCCATTCCCCGACTAGCCCCAGCTACGTTCTCATTTCCTTAAGAGAACAATGAAAGAAAGGGTGAGCTCAACTAGCCCAATAAAAAATATTATGACTAAGATAATGCAGAATAAATTATCATTAGCCTCCAACAATGTTAAACTGATAAAATATAATAGACATCAAGTTTAACTGCAGTGGAACAAGCAATCCATTAAAAGAGTCAAGTAGAGAATAAAATCTACTATCTTTTATGATTTAAAAGGTTTTTCATCACTTTTATCGCTGAAACTCAGCTCAATAAATAATCCACATCATTAAATCATCCTTGCACTATAGGCCAAGGATATTCTTTAGTATCACGACCACGAATTATCCATGCACTATGGCCAAAGATAATCGTGTTTTCATCAACGGTCCTGATCATGCTATAAAACAATTCATCTTTGCACCCTTGGCCGAAGAGAATCCATAGCCATAATCATACAAAAAACTATCCATCAATGCACTACGGCCAATGAGGACTTTTTCCACATTATTTGTAACGTTACTACCATGATTATACTTGAATAATCCTCGGTCATAATCATACCAAGTCCATCTATGCACTCTGTGCCACGAGATGACTTTCAACATAATATAAACATGAGGATGATGACAATGACATAACAATTTAATAAAACAAGTTCAAGAATTAATTTATCCAAGAACCAATAATGTCCAAATTGTCAACATGTTACTGCTTTGTAGAGTAAAATTCAAGAATGCTCAGAAAAATATTTCCATGAAAAGATACTGGATGAAGTGCAAATATCAAGGATATTCTACTAATTTCATGGAGTATAGAAGTCAAAACTTTAACCAACTGAGTATAATAAAGAATGGAATAACAAAAGAAATTACCATGCATGCGGTACTTCGCATAGACAGGTTATTCCCACAGAATAATAATAACGGAACCAGGTCAAGTGAAATACACACCGACAGGATGTTCCAACAGAATAATAAGTAATGGAATAACAACAGAAATCACCATGCATGCGGTACTTCGCATAGACAGGTTATTCCAATAGAATATTAATAACGGAATCAGGTCAGGTGAAATTCACACCGACAGGATGTTCCAACATAATAATAATTGCGAAATAATAAATGATGGAACCAGGTCCGGCGTATAGCACAAACAGGATATTCCGACAGAATAATAAAAATGGAACCAGTCCCAGATATATACGAGACGTGATATTCGACATAATAATAAAGATGGAATAATAAAAATGGAACCGGTCCAGGCGTACAGATAAAGATGCATGGATATTCCACATAATAATAAAGACGGAATAATAAAAATGGAACCAGTCCCACAGATATACATGCATGATGAGGATATTCCAACAGAATAATAGAAGAATGTCACCAAGTATAGGGTATTCCGCGTATACAGGCTATTCCAACAGAATAATAATAAAATAGAATAACAGAAGTTCGCTTCTTGAATACAAAAGAAATAACATCCCTTACCGTAAAAGAAGAATATTCCGACTGATAGGGTGAGGATTTTCTTAAAGAAAACTTATACTATGTTCTTTGCTCAAAGTTTCTTAAAACTCTTAAGGAAATACGTTCAAGATTATAGAAGGAGAATTCTCTGAACTTCTGGTGTGATTTCAATTCTAACTAAGCTTCCTATTTATAGGAAAATGGAATGCATAGTAACTAATCCATGAACGGTCTAGATTGATTTACTTTAATCTGACGGTCCATATTTAAAGAAAAATCTTTTAAATAAAATATAATATATTCTATTTTATATAAAAAAGATTTTTACTATGCAGGCACTATGCAAACACTATGCATAATAAAATATAATATATTCTATTTATAGAATAACTTTAATAAAGTATCCTGTTTTATATAAAAAGATGTTTCTGTTTTATTAAGTTAATAATACTAATAAAACAAAACGTATAAATCAACAATAATTGAATCAAATAATGTGAGATACTCGCAAAGAACTATTGTAGCAATAATTGAACACAACCGAAAGTGACTTCTCACATAAACATCAATAATCAATACCATGTGCTACTATGCAACTAACGCCAGACATATTCATTTCTTTTACTACTGAAGTAGTTTAACAAAGATTAATGGTAAAACTTCTAGTTATTATTTTTAATAAAATATTTTTGTCATTTTTCAATCCGACAATAATTACATTTGTGGGGTCCACCAATGATTGTATTCATCGCATTTAATATTCTCAAACACAAAGAATATTCCCACGACCAATCGAATATAATATAACAACTTGCATACTTTGCAAAATTTATAAATACTACCCACAACTATAACATTATCTCAAATTCACACCATAATATTAAAAAAATTATTTCAAGAAAATTAATTCTTTATTCATAAAATCTGGGATTTCACAAGTAATAGTAATAATAATAATAATAATAATAATAATAATAATAATAATAATAATAATAATAATAATAATAATAATAATAATAATAATAATAGTAATAGTAATAATAATAATAATAATTTCAAAATAATAGTACTAATAATAATAATAATAATAATAATAATAATAATGAAATAATAAAATAATAATAATAATAATAATAATAATAATAATAAAGCTAACATAAAATAATAATAGTCCATTAGTCCTAATTACTCTCAACTCTCAACTCTCATTTCATTTCTCAGCCCCGATTTCTCTCGATCTCTAAAGCTCTATTTCTGAGTTTTAAAATGGACAGAAAAGAAAAGAAATGGACAGAAAAATTATTGACGACTCAAAATGGGTGATATATACCTATTTTGGCGGCGTCACAAAAGTTATTTAAAAATGACTAATAAGTCATTCCTAATAAGTTAGTTTGACACATATTAATGTAATATCAATTTTATCCATATTTTATTTAATTTTTTTTTTTTAAAAATGAATTTGTAAAAAAGAAGAGTAAGATGAAATGTCACTTTAATTGGCGTTAAAATTTTAGTTTTTTTTAGCTAAAGTCTTATATACTCCTTCATTTCCAACGTCGATTACAGAGAATAAACATAAAAAAATATCGATGTTTGTAAACAAGTACAAGAGATCAAAGAAATTAAAAAAAAAAAAAAGATTCCAACGTCAGTTAAAGTGATGTTATATCTTACTCTTTTTGTTTACAAATTTGTTTTAAAATTTTTTTTTAAAAAAGTTACAATGCTAGTTAGTTTGGCATTGGATCAGATTTTTATTTTTTTCAAATTTCTTAAAAAAATAAAATATATATTTTTTAAATTCGTTTTTTTTAAGTGGCGTTGGTTGCCTTTCTGATTTTTAGCCAAAAAAATCCAAAAATTCAAAGTCATTTCAAATGGCGTTCAGTAGTTTTCAGTATATATATTAAAATAAGAATTTTGTGAATAATTTTTTTTTATTATATATACGGCATTGAATATATGTTGCAGTGTACGTGAATACGTGCGATGTAATGAGTATTTGAATATGTGATAAATATGTTAAGTGCTTGGTTTGATATGAATTAATTTTTCACGAAAAAATAATTGGTTTAAGAAATATTATTTTTTTAAAAGAAAATAAGCATAATATAATAAACAATATAGATAATATATATATATATATATATATATATTATGTGTGAATATGGGAAATAATAAATTATATTATTTGAAAAAAGAAAATAAAATTTAAACTAAACAAATCAAATAAAAACCTAACTAGGGGATTAATAAATTAAGCTAATCAAACATAGCCTTTGATCATATAACACCCGAATTGGGGAAAAAGGAAGGAACAATATAGCAGTAGTTAGGGCAATTTCAGAAAAAGGGGAAGAAGAAAACGCAGGAGCTGGAAGAGAAGGAGAACAACTCGACAAAGATGAAGCAGGAGGCGGCGATTCGGGGGTGGAAGCCGTGCGCCCCAAAAGGCTTAGGGACGAAGAAATTTTCGTGGAAGGCAAAGTGATTTGCCTATAAAGGCTCGATCTCTCCTCCCCCTTCTTCTTCCTCACTGCGGATCCCAGCCTTCTTCTCTCCTCACCGTCCGGCTAAACCCAAGCTACCTATTCTAGACCAAGTGCGAATTTAATTAGCAAGCAAAACATCACTGAATGCTCTGTTACAAGCTTTGGCAACTCGAACCACCGAAAAACCTACTAAAATTAGGATCTCTGGGATTCCGGCGCCGGCACTGGTGAAATCTCCGGAAGCATCATTGAATGCTACCGGTAATCGGTTGAAAGAATTGGCCAAGGTATTGGATCTAAATTTTGAGTTCGAACCAGTTTTAACTCCGTTTCAAGAGCTTAATGCATCGAGCTTTCAGGTTGATCCGGATGAAGTCTTGGCGGTAAACTTCATGCTTCGGTTGTATAACTTGCTGGACGAGACAAATGCTAACATTGAAGTTAATCAAACCGGCCAAATCATCGCACCCGATTATTGTAACATCTGGCGAATATGAAGGCGTTTGAGCGGGTTGATTTTTTTCCTCGTTTCAATAACGCCTCAAATACTATTCCTCAAGATTTGATTCCCTAGAACAAAGCTTGACCCGGGAATCTCCGGAGAGGTGGAAGTGGAGAGATTACTCTTTGGGGGGAGAATTGCAGGGGTTATTGGGCATTCGAGGAACCGAGGTCCGGAACCGAAGGGGCGTATGGAGGACAAAGAGCGATGGGGATCTTGATGGAAAGTCTTGGGTTTTGAGCCGATTGTTGATAGACTCCACGGCACGCTATGCGTGAGAGTGGTCGTCGCCCGATCGCTTTCTAAACACGGTTGTTGGGTGAATTGCCGCAACACCTTAACCCTCGCCTATATGTAGAGCGGTAATCTTGGTGCAATTGCTCACGTTCGTAATTTCTGCGTTGAATGGACACCAACGACACCTTGACCCTCGCTTATATTCAAGCGGTAATCTCATACAATCGACGATTGATGCGGTAGAAGACGCCACACACAACTATGGATTGTTGTATGATAAGTCAAATTGAATCTCAAAGAAATAACTAAGAAAAATACTTTAAAATTCTTCAAAGAACCAAAAGTAGAGAATAACCTCACAAATATATTGAATAATGAATAATGTATAATGTGTTTGGTTACATAACTTGAACCTCTATTTATACTACTCAAAACAATCCAAATCCAAATAGGAATTTATAAGCTATAACCCTAATTTCTATAAGTAAATAGAAGTCAATTTAGAAAAGAAATCCTAATTAAAAAGAAATTCTAATTATAATAGAATTTAAAATTAACTCTAGATTCCAAAATTCTTTTGCCAAAGTCGCGTGAATTATGCTGGTATTTTCCAAGCCACGTGCCTACGATCCGCATAAACCAAATGAGAGTCAAATTCGTGGCTATCAAGGATTCCATGTAATCACATATATATGATGATTTCCTTTGAGATCTAATGGCCCCACCACGTGACATCACATTACACTTGAAGCTTAGAACTAAGTTACTGCATTAACACCCCACCACGTGACATCACTATATACTTGAAGCCTTGAATTAAGTTACTTGGCCCACATGATATGCTTATGTAATCTGACTATGCTTGATGCCCACTTTGCATGTTTTGCATGGATAATGATATCATTAAGTCTTATAACTTTGAAACAAGTATGTCCCACGTGATCAAATAACCTTGCCAAATTACCATGTCATGTGAAAAGATAAGTAAACTTCCTGATACATAATACTTCCATGCTTGAATTAAATGGAAGGGAAAATTTGCCCAAATGACCCAATAATACTTGAATTGTCTCTCTCTTGAATAATTTTATTGATTATTTAAAATCACTTGATGAATCATTGGAACTTGAGTTGAGTTATTATCGTTTGATGCGAGCCTGATCAGAATTGTATCATTCCCCTCCTCTTGAAAAGGATTTGTCCTCAAATCTGACATCCTCTCCTCTCGAAAAAAATTTGTCCATAATTTTGATCCTATATAAGAATAAACCAAGTAAGTAACACCTATCAAAGCATAACCATGCACAAGTCCCACCTAGCAGGATAAACGAATAAGTAATATCAACAACGGAAGCAATAATTTGAAAAGTTTCAACTCCTCCTGGATCAAATATCAAAATGAAAAACTCTTCATGTGATAGATTTTCCCAACGGCGAATTCCCGGATCAAACGAAAATCTTATGATCTCAATCATTTTCAAACATAACCACGTCAATGATCCTGGGTCAAATATCAACTTTTGAAATTCATCAGGTCACATAAGCCCATACACCTGAATCCCTGGATTAAACACAGAATAAAACAAATCAACAAGTTCCTTTTGTCTAATCACAAAGAAATTAAATAAACCAAAATCATATGCATAGTCTACTAAAACAATATTCAAAACACTCCCCTGTAGATGTCTTATGCATTGAACGGGATAAACTGCACGATCCATGCTTCCCTCGATGAATATGATCCTATCACGAATCTGCAAAACACAACCAACCTCCCTCTTTCCATTGACATTAACACAATAAAGAACAAATAATGTTATCAACGGAGTAAAAAGGTCACAAGCATAAGTTGAAAATTCAATAGCATATCGACGATGATCACAAACAAACTCAACACATGCTAAAGAATTTCCCAAAATGTTGACAAAAATTGAAATATCATCAAAAGAGAGAATAACAAATTTTCCCATGAAAAAATGTAAAATATAATTCAACAATTCCATGGAAGTATGCAATGCCTTAGCTAATCCAAGTGAACTAACTAAACATGCAAATAACTTATCTCTCAAATCATCTTGATGATCAACACTTCTTGATTCAAAACTATATAATAGCAAATCATGGAATGAAGATTGCTTTAACGAAACAACATGATTACTACCATTGTCAACTAACAACAATTCATGTAAAGATTGACTAGCATGAAGCCCTAAGTCAATATTTGGATAACAAAACCTAAAATTAATTTCATGCAAGTAAACACATCGAAATATATATCATGATTATAAACTAACTCAACATAAATCAAATATCCTCCATAGTTTATGATAAAAATGATTCTACCATCAAAAAAGCTAACAACAAATTTTCCAACGGAAGCATGCAAAACATGTTTTAAATAACTCATGAAAACACTAGATGCATCAGTTAATCTAACAGAAATAACTAACCACCTATATAACTCACATGTTAAAACAATTTTCCATTTATCACAATCTCTCGTGCTAAATTGATTAGGCATTATCATCACATGACCATTATCACATGTAGATAAAACATAAGTACTATGCATATCAAACATATTATCTAAATAAAGAAAAGAATAACGATACTTGTTTACCAATTCAAAATCGATGCACAAATTTTTTGTCTCGTTCTCCTTAGGTACTATGATCTCATAATTAGCACACGAACTCATGTCTTCTCTCATGATACCCACTTTCACCAACTCTCCAACCCGCCTTGGTAACTCCGTCGTCTTCTCGGGAATACTATCAGCTGATTGATATAGAATTATAGCGCGAGGTATATCATCAACAACCTGTACAAGAGACAAAATAGAACTAGACAAAGAAGAATCATTAATGTTAGTATTCAAAAGCGCCGTCTTGTACGAATGTACAGTCATTGACTTTTCAAAATATAACTCACTTTTCAACTCACTTTCTTTTTCATAGTCACATATTTCTTCTCTCTCTTCTTTATGCTCACCCTCTCGTTTGTTTTTCTCTCGTTTGTTTTCAAGGTCACTCTCATTCTCTTCATTCTCAATCTCTCTTTTCTTTTCATTCTCACTCCTTTCAATTTTTTCTTTAACATTATCAATCTTTCGAACAATTTCTTTTTATTGATCTTTTCCACATGTATTTCCTTGTACGAACTCATCTTCTTGATTACTTTCTTTCGGATGTTCACCATCTTGCTTTAGATCATGGAATTCATCTTGAACACTTGAACCCAATAACTCTCCTTCAATTGCATATTCTATAATTTCTTCCACCTCCCCCGCTGATCTTGTTTTTTTTGCGCCTTAGAAGTATATTGTAGCTGCATCCAATAATCTTCCTTGTTTACTTGTGTGCGAACACTCCTATTATTGTCTACTGTAAATCGCCTTGAAGGTTGCTCTACATGTCTTTGAGATGTATACTCCCTCCTCCATCACGTTATCTTTTCGAGCAAAGCGCTTCTCATTCTTGATTTTAATTTCATCCCATGTCTTGAACAGACGCTCCCCATATTTTTTGTTTGATAAGTCGCCACCATATAATTGTATGATCGGAGAACTCTTGAATCGCCTGCGTCGACCTTCGTCCTCTCTGAGTAATCATGAGAGTCAAATTCTCGCTCCATTTTTCTCTCCCATCTCAGATATGCCTCTGTATCAATATTGCCTTGGAAAGTATTCCTTCAAGACCCATAATAACTTTCATAATTGTAGCCATACATGTTTGCTGTAAAACAAAGGTTAGTAGATAAAAAATTTTCTCACACACTCCCTTACGTGTTTCGCTCAAATAATGATGAATCACTCGTGTATCACTCAAATTTGGCTTTTACCCTCGATTAATCTCACCACTAAGCCTTTTACCTCAAAATATTCTCTCTAATAGGTTCTTCTTGAATTCCCCTAGCAAAATTCTTGGTTTTAATAATCAATTACTTATCACGAAACAAAATTATTGATGGTGTGACTATCAAAATACCACAAAATCACCGATCGATTGCCTTGTACTCCTCTTTTATGCCTCAAATTTGTAATTTGTAGCCCCGTTTCAGAATTGATAATGATAGAACGGTATGAACTCTTGGTTGGAATTTGACGATTTGATGGTGTGCTATCAATTTGGTTAGCACAATGAAAATAGAATATAAATTTTTTTTTTCTTTCTTTCTTTTTTTCTATTTTTTTTCTCTTTTTTTTTTCTTTTTTTTTTTGCAATATATATTTCGACAGAAAATTAAAGATAAGTAACTCGCTAGAAATGCTTAGCTTTGATACCAAATGATAGACTCCACCACGACGCGACTTTGCGTGAGGTGGTCGTCGCCGATCGTTTCTAAGACGGTTGTTGGGTGAATTGCTGTCGCAACACCTTAACCCTCGCCTATATGTGAGCGGTAATCTTGGTACAATTGTCATTGCTCGTTAAGAATCACTGCGTTGAATGGACACCAACGACACCTTGACCCCTCGCTTATATTGAAGCGGTAATCTCGGTACAATCGACGATTGATGCGGTAGAAGACGCCACACACAACTATGGATTGTTGTATGATAAGTCAAATTGAATCTCAAAGAAATAACTAAGAAAAATACTTAAAAATTCTTCAAAGAACCAAAAGTAGAGAATAACCTCACAAATATATTGAATAATGAATAATGTATAATGTGTTTGATTACATAACTTGAACCTCTATTTATACTACTCAAAACAATCCAAATCCTAATAGGAATTTATAAGTTATAACCCTAATTTCTATAAGGAAATAGAAGTCAATTTAGAAAAGAAATTCTAATTAAAAAGAAACTCTAATTATAATAGAATTTAAAATTAACTCTAGATTCAGAAATTCTTTTGCCAAAGCGTGAATTATCTTTGGTATTTTCAAGCCGGCGTGCCTAAGATCCCATGAGAAACCAAATGAGAGTCAAATTCGTGGCTATCAAGTATTCCATGTAATCACATATATATGATGATTTCCTTTGAGATCTAATGGCCCCACCACGTGACATCACAATACACTTGAAGCTTAGAACTAAGTTACTACATTAACACCCCACCACGTGACATCGCTATATACTTGAAGCCTTGAATTAAGTTACTTGGCCCACATGATATGCTTATGTAATCTGACTATGCTTGATGCCCACTTTGCATGTTTTGCATGGATGATGATATCATTAAGTCTGATAACTTTGAAACAAGTATGTCCCACGTGATCAAATAACCTTGCCAAATTACCATGTCATGTGAAAAGATAAGTAAACTTCCTGATATATAATACTTCCATGCTTGAATTAAATGGAAGGGAAAATTTGGTCCAGCCCAATAATACTTGAATTGTACTCTCTTGAATAATTTTCAGCCTATTTATTTAAAATCACTTGATGAATCATTGGAACTTGAATTGAATTATTATCATTTGATGCGGGCCTGATCAGAATTGTATCAGTTGTCCTTAGCCATTCTGCAGTTAGCCAAACCAAAATATTACTATGGTATTGCAATTACAGTTCATCATATTCACTGGTTGAGTCTCCACCGTTTATTTCTCTTGCTTGGAACAATGTTCCTCTTCTTATTGTTTCCTCATGGCGTTAACTGGGTTTTGAATTGTTAAATTTGTTGGCATTTCCCCCTTACTCTCTCATTGTTTTAATAGTTTCCCTCTCATTTCTTTATTTATCTTGATTTCTCCATCAATGGAGCTTCTTGATAAGTTAGGAAGCCTTGTCTAACAGTATAGAATACAGGTTAGCAATTTCTGTCTGTTTTAAATTTTAGCTATACGTAGAGAAATGAAATAGCAGTATAATTTGTAACCTTTAAGGATTGCATTAAACCAGCAAGTGATATAGTGATAGATTTAAAAATTTATGGTAGATTCTATGTATGTGGAGATGTCATGTTAAATACTCAGGTCATACAACCCACAAGTCATCTCTCACACTCTCAGTCATTTAACGGGTGCCTCAATGTGTCAAGAAACTTAGAAGCTAAATTTTTTCTACTCTTTCAGCTAATAACTTCAATTTTCTTGGCTTTACACTTGCCTTCTATCTTTATTTGTGTGTGTGGGTCTATCTTTCTCACACATCAAACCAGTGAGCACACACACAAATACGAATTTTACGCACATATATCAAGCCAGTGAGCTCTTACACTGATCTGAATTTGTTGTCATATGTAATCCACATGCAGTGATTTCAACTTCAATAATCTCTTTTTTAAAATTTTACATGTTGCTTTTTTATCAAATTGTAAAAATTGTTAGTAATTTCGTGGTTGACAATCCAGTAGGGATCTTGGACCATGCTATATTGAATAGAGTTGTGCTCGATGAGGCCACAATATATTTGAAAACTGACCTATTCATGATTTGATTTAGTGAACTAGATTTTCAAGGGTGAACAGGCTGTGAGAATCTGAAAGATTCGTATGGTTGATCATGTTTTAGGAGAGAAAGAGAATGGCAAAGATTTGTCTGATTATTCATGTTTAAGTACATAGTAATGTAAAGGCTTCTAATTATCATGTCAAATGGTCTCATATCTTTCTGAATTGAAGAACAAAAACCATTTAGATGCGCTATTAATGATCATTGAGTTTCCTCTGATTTCTTTCTCTCCATTTTGGTAGTCATGCATTCTTATTTCTTTGGATAGTTTTTGTTTATTGTTTGATTGTTAACTTGGAATAATGTTTCTTGTCATTCTGATGTAATGTGATTATATCATTTAGGCTATAATGGCAACCATTTCCTTGAGGAGAACGAAAGACAAAGGCTTAATTGGATTGCACCTAAAATTATAGACCTATTTTGTGGATATTTCGGCTGAAGAAAGAGAGATGGAAGGAAAGGCTAGGAGTGTTGTCCGGGAGTACATCTCTGCAAAAAGCGTAACTAGCAATTATACAATTTTGGAAGAGTAAATATGGTATTAAGCAAGAGGATGTCTTTTACGCTATTTACAGTTTCGGAAGTGGCCTGTTGAGTGGGGTTGGTGCTGGGACCTCCAGTCATTCATTTTTATTTTTGAAAGACATAACAGGTGTATATGAGGTGAATATATTTAGGATCCATTTGTTATAAGGAAAAGTTTTCTTCTCTCCCCACTGGTATTTGGTGCGTCACAGAAAATGTGGTCAACTGGAAAATGAGTTACAGTTGATCATATTTTTCCGTCAACGGAAAAGACTTATATTTTCAGAAAACGTCTTATATTTTCAGAAAAGTTGATCTTATATTTTCAGAAAATTTCATTTGAATGCGTGTTTGTTTATGCTCAAAATATGTTTGAACTACTCTTTGTTGATATTGTCTTAAGCTCATCCATATCATTGCAGAATTATAGCTTAACATTCTTTCTGTGTTTTCTGTATTCTGTGGTCGGTATGCTGATTTTTCAAGACAACTAACCTCCTGCAATTTTGGCCTTTTTGCAATGGACTGCATATTTATGGAGCACCTTTCTGGTTGTTCCTACGTGGGTTCTCAGTTACCTTTTGAATGTTTTGTAGCCCACGATTTCATTTCAATGAGGTAATGCTTATTGTTTTTACTGCCATTTTAGGTACTAAAGCAGCTCAATATGCCTTCTGAAATGCAAGTCTCACTTGTATTGATCCTAATGCTAATGTTCAATAATTTTTTGGATAATCATATATTAATAATGTAATGCTCTATATTTCATACTTACATCAAGTCATGAATTATTTATCAGGCCAGGTCTATAAAGGCGTACTGTCAAGTGATCAGCATGTTGCGGTTAAGCAAATCACTGATGAGGTGTATGTAGAGACCTTTTTCAGAGAACTCAGAAGCTTATCACAAGTCAGACACCCAAACCTTGTGGCTTTGCTGGGATATTGTGAGCATAAAGATCAATGCTTCCTCCTTTATGAACTCTGCCAAATGGGAACCTTTCAGAGTGGCTTTGGTATATTACTTTCTGCATTTTGTTCTCCTTTCCATTCCATACCTTCACTTAACTGAGTGCTGAGGAGTTAACTGATAAATAAACAGGGAATGATAAAGTCCTGTCCTGGATTAGTAGGCTTAAGATAGCAAATGACAGTGCAAGAGGACTTTGGTTTCTCCACACTTATCCTGGATATCAAGGTCTGTCCCACAATCTACACATTAAATGAGATTTTGAAGTTGTTTTTTGTTATTTTTTCTAATAATACTATTAAATGATCCTTGAATTTTGATTAATAGAACGAAGCCCTCCGATTGAGGAAGTTATAGTCTGGGGTTGTTCCACACTTTGTTGAGTTTAATACGAGGGAAGATTTCCCCCAACTCCAGGTTTGAAGCTGAGATACTGTGTTATTTGTGTAGTTTTGTACTTGTAATTGTATCACTTTTCGTGATTAATATTTTTGCACATCTTACTGGTTTGAGGCTGCTTGGGCACTCACTAATATTGCTTCCGGAACTTCGAAAATACGAAAGTGGTTATAGACCACGAAAACATTCAATCTTTGTGAAGCTTCTCGACTCTCGTAGTGAGGATGTCCGTGAGCGAGTAAACTTTTCAAAAAATGACCCATACTTAAATTTACACTTTCCTAGTTCCTACTCAATTGGAATTACAAATCGGGCAGGTTGTTTTCTTGAATCATCTTTGAATTTGCAGTTTGTGTGGGCATTGGGCAATGTGGTGGTGACTCCCCTCGTTGTCGTGATCATGTCCTCGAAATGGGGCTTTGATACCTTTGTTGGCTCGTTGAATGAACATGCCAAGCTTTCAATGCTAAGAAATGCCACCGGACTCTATCAAATTTTTGTGGGGCAAGCCACAACCTCCCTTTGAAAGCAAAGGTTGTTTATTGGTCTACATTTTTAGCTTTTGGACTTTTAAGAAATCCATTTATCTAGTATTGCTCGAGCATAATAAAAAAATTTCAAATTATTTTTGGGCAGACGAGGCCAACACTTCCCCGCCTCCAAAGCCTTGTTCATTCAAGTGATGAGGAGGTGCTTCTGAGATGCATCTTTGGGCACTCTCATATTTTTTCGATGGCACAAACAACAAAATTCAAAAAAGTTGTTATTGAAGCGGGCGTCTGTCAACGTCTTGTTGAGCTCCTCCCGTATGTGGCACTTTTTCTTTTCTATTCCTTATTTGAGCCATTTTATTTTCTTACAAATCTATGTCTAATTTCATTTTGTATCTTTGGTGTTTTGGTCATCGATCACCTTGATTGCTCATTCTGCACTTCAAGCAGGTTGGAAACATCGTGGATTGGGGATGATGGGCGGACTCGTGTACAAGTTTGGGAGGTATATTATTTAGTGTTAAATTAGAAGTTCTAACATTATGCTAGTTATCCAAGAAAAGAAAGCTCTAATAGTATGCTACGTAATGGATGAAAATCTTTTAAAAGGACTATCGGTGAATTATTTTACTATTAGAGTTTGTCAATTCTACTCCGATTTTGCTTCCTTTTTGGTATTTCTTGTAATGCACATTCATTATCAATAACAAAAAGGAATTATAATGGAAATATGCCTTGCCGAGCTTCTTAAATTTTGCACATCACTCCATTCTTAAAATGTATAAGTAGTGGTAGCAATGATTAAGCTTAATGGATGATGAGTTCTTTTTTTTGGGATTGATGACATTAACTATGAATTATGATTAGATTCTAAATATATGAATGGACATCTTATAATGAAAACCCGAACTCTTTATTTTGTGATATATTTTGATTTGTGTAGGACATCTATTCTCGAGCTTGCACAATCCTTGGCGAAGTCTATGGAGGTTCTTGAAATTTGTTATGGGAATGCATCAACTTTTGGATAACTTGTCACTTGCCCTAGTGATGAAATTTCAAAGTGAGTAAGAATTTTCAATCTTGATCACATCCTCATACCTACCAGTCAAGTTTCTATGCTTCTAGGCCATTTCTTATAGGTTACATATATCCTACACCTCAGTTTGTAGCTAATTTTATCTTTTTAGATTCAGAAATTGGTAAAAAAAGATTCTTTGTGGTATATACTTTCTTTATCAACCAAGCAGGAAATAAGCTCTAAATTGCCAAGGTTCACGTGCTAGGAAATGTAAACAACTTCATAATATAAAAACACCAACTGTAGAACTATTAGAACTCCAATATGCTCTATAAAAAAATTATCAAATGCTCAGTGTCAAATTGTACCACTTCGTTGTATCACTGTCAAAAGGTTTTTGGTTTTTATTTTAGAGAACATGACTAGAGTGTATCTTCAAGTTTTCTTTTTCGTTCTTATTTGCAGACATGTTGTGAATGTGGACAAGACATTCATCTTTGTCCTATATGTCGAAGCACCATCCAGACTAGGATAAAGCTTTATTAAATATGCTCTAATGATGACCTTCGTTTTATGCTCTGTATATATATTTTCTTTTAATGATCAAAATAGGTTGATTTTTTCATCTTCCATTTGTAATAAGTTATTGAATAATGCAGTTTGGGTAAATTTAGCACGTTTTCTTGACTTTGCTATTATTTTACTGACTTTGCTATTATTTTTAAATATGTACAGGAAGACTGCTTCTACGACTTGCCTTACAATACTGGGTATCAAATTTTCGTGCTACATTTACAGAAGACAAGGGATGAAATTATGAACTGTACTATCTATATATATGTAGATATATACTTTGATTGAAGAACTGTGATAGCTTTAGATGGTTAATTATAAAGATAATGAATGATTATATATGTAGTGGATGATTTTATGAAGTTAATAATATTTTAGTGTTTACTATTTTTTCCATTATTTGCTATGGGGACATTGAGCCAGTCAGATACACAAAAAGAATGTCAAATTTTGATTTGGAAACAATATAATTCGTTACCAAAGCATTGAACAAGTTTCAATATAGCAACAATTTTTTATACATTTAACAACAAATTTTCGTTGCTAATGGCATTAAAAATATAATATTTGGCAACGAAAAATTAACCTAATAACAACGGAGAGGATATTATTGCTAATACTAACATAAAAGGCAACATTTTTTATCGTTGCAAATCATATCAACTTTCGTTACACATATAAAGAAACGACAACATATAATGTCGTTGCTAATCAACGACTTTTGTTGCTATTGAAAAATAACCAGCAACAAATATTTTCATTGCTGATTCAGCATAATGTCGTTACCAAATAATATAATTAGCAACAAAAATCGTTGCTAAAAAGTTTACATTCCGCAACGAAAGCAAGCTTACACAACAATTTCCATAATTTACTACAACGAAAAATGTCGTTGCAAAATGGTGTCAATTGTAACGAAAATGTATGGTCGTTGCAAAAAAAGAGAGTTCATTTCGTTGCCAATTAGCAGGCTTTTGTAACGAAATGAGATTTTTAGTAAAGAAATTTTAGTTATTCTGCAACAATACATTTTGTTGCTAAAGGATCGATGTCTCTGTACGAAAGCCAAATTTCGTTGCAAAATGTATTACTTTTTGTAACGAAAAAAAACGTTCGTTGCGGAACAATTAGCAACGCTCATTGCGCAATGAAAGACGCAACGATAGTAAAGTCGTTGCTAAAACCCTTTTGCAATGAAATTTGGCACCTTTAGCAACAAAAATCGGTTGTTGCTAAAGCCCCATTTTTTTGTAGTGTAGGGTGAGGATTTTCTTAAAGAAAACTTATACTATGTTCTTCGCTCAAAGTTTCTTAAAACTCTTAAGGAAATACGCTCAAGATTATAGAAGGAGAATTCTTTGAACTTCTGGTGTGAATTCAATTCTAACTAAGCTTCCTATTTATAGGAAAATGGACTACATAGTAACCAATCCATGAACGATCCAGATTGATTTACTTTAATCTGACGGTCCATATTTAAACCAAAATCTTTTAAATAAAATATAATATATTCTAATTATTGCCTAATAAAACAAACCACTTTATAAAAGTATTTTGTTTTATATAAAAAGATTTTACTATGCAAAACACTATGAAACACTATGCATAATAAAATATAATATATTCTATTTATAGAATAACTTTAATAAAATATTTTGTTTTATATAAAAAGATGTTTTTGTTTTATTACGTTAATAATACTAATAAAACAAAACTTCATCATCACTTACTTTGAAAAATTTTCAAATATCACCCTTAACTTTAAACTTTTATCAATTTAACTATTCACCAAAATAGAAAAGTTGAACACTTTTATTTCATAAAATTCGAGGTCTCACACGTAGTGCAAAGATGAATATTTGATGCAAGATGTATATTGATTGATGTTACAGGGATAAACTATTGATGATGGACTTTTAAATTCATAGATGATATTAGATTTTATTCTCTACTTAGCTCTTTTAATGAATTGTTGTTTCCGCTGCAGTTGTTGATCTAAAACTTGTTGTCTATTATATTCTTTCAGATTTTTCCCTGTTGAAGACTAATGATAATTTATTGTATATTATCTTAGTCATAATATTCTTTATTGGGCTAGTTTTTGTTCCATTTTTCTTCTCAGGAGATGAGAATATAGCAGGATCTAGCCGGGGTATGGAGTGATGGTTCTAGAAAGTTGTTTTAGCAGTTCTCACTATTTTTGTAAAATAGTGTATCAATAATTGTAATGAGTACTTATTTGAGTGTGGATATTGTCTAGAAGACAATATTTGTATTTAAACTCGCTCACAGCATGTGTTGTCGTATTTTGCATGACAATTGTATTAATAAAGTTGTAGTTGTTTCTGTACCATGTATTTGGCGACTCAGAATGGGTGATGTATACCTATTTTGGGGGTGTCATAATTGTAGCCCTTCAGGAACTCATGTCTCCTCTAGAGGTAATGTCGCTTCTGGGGTTACTGCTACTTCGGGAGCAGTTGCCACTTTTGGGGCTCCTTTATCTATTTTTCATTTTTGTGGTGCAATATCCTTTGCATCCATTGGTCTTTCACGTTTCAAACATGGTTTGGATTCTCTTTGTGTTAATTCTTATGAAATTGATTTATGAATGGGTACATCTACCATTGCTAGAGCGTTTACTGCTGGTATATGTAATTTTATAATTTGTTTAGCATCATTGAATGCATCTAGCATTTGATTGACAATGTTTTGTGAATGGATGATCCTTTGAACCTCAAGTTCACATTGACTAGTATGGGGATTAAGAGAATTTAATCCATATGCATTCTATGATAGTTCTGAGTGCCCTTTATTGAAAGGTTTCCATCTCATTAATGGTGGAAAAACAAATTCATCAAAATGACAATTTGCATATCGCGCAGTGAAAACATCTCTAGTTAGGGCTCAAGATACTTAAAATTAGATGGTGAATCAAAACCAATATAAATTCTTACTATACGTTGGGTTCTTATCTTTGACGAGGATGTGCAATTAGAACATATGCAGTACTCCCAAAAACTCTAAATTACGATATGTTAGGTATTTGACCAAGAACTAACTATAGTGGAGAGTGTTCATGGTAAATAATTGGCCTGACTCTAATAATAGCTGTAGCGTGAAGAATTGCATGCCCTCAAATAGAAGTAGGCAACTTAGCCTCAAAAATAATGGGCGTGTAATATGCTGGAGTCTTTTCATTTTGCTTTAGACGTCGCATATACCTATGTGATATATAGATTAACAAAAAATAATGAACATTTTACCGTATTAAAAACATTAATGTCATTACCTCTCGAATGGATACATCCATCTATATTAGACAGAGATGACCCAAACTTAGCTTCGTATGGCAAGTGAATAGGCAAATGCTCCATTGAATCAAAAAAGCGATGGGGAAGATCATTTCTAACTTGCACATTATTTCCACTATCTCTGCATCTCCATTTTATCTATGTCTTTGAAATTTGAAGCTCAATCAAGCATAGATCTCTACGAAGAAATTAGAAAGCTCGATTGCTTCAACCACACATTTTTGATAACAAGTCGATAAATGCCACGAGAATCAACTTACGCATGAATACGTGACAATCATGACTTTTGAGACCACGAAACTTCAACTCTTCGACTTTACAACACCTTGCTATATTCGAAGAATATCCATCTGGGAGCTTCAGTCCACTGATCCAATTACATATCAATATCAAATGTTCCTTGGTCAAAGTATATTCAGCTTTAGGCGTTACCGTCTTACTACCCTCCTGATACAGCCACAGATCTTCCCTAATGTTCATTTCTACTAAATCAAGCCTCGACTTGTTGTTGTCCTTTGTTCTACCACTGGCATCTAGAACTGTATAAAAAATGTTATCAAATCGTTCTTCTCCGATTATGCATCGGATCTATACAATGACGAATGCAGAGTGTAGCCCAATAAAGCGTGGTCAAAGAACATGGATCGTGTTTCCGATTGTGAACCTTTGCCGTAATCGTAAGCTCGCTCTAATCTGTGATTCTTCCACGGAGGTGGAAACTTCAAATGACTAATCAACTCAACACTGCTTGACCCGTAAAACGGCGGCGGTACTTGGCGTTTCTCGTTTTTCGATTGAATTGTCTACTCGTAAAATCTATAACGATGTTCAATCGGCAAAAAGCTATCTCGGATGTTGCAAAGAAAACTCATTTTCCCCCATGTTTGAGCCGCACAACTTTAATTGATTTACGCACACGGACATGACAAGCCCACGTGAGTTGACCATCCACCGATCATTCCTAACACCGGAAGTCATTTATTTTCCACGAAGAAAGCCGCTCTCATGTCAAAGTTACGCTTAAGAGATACATCATAAGTTTGAACCCCTTTTTCCCACAACATCTTCAACTCATCAACTAACGGCCTGAGGTATACATTGATGTCTTTACTCGGACTCTTATCACCTGGAATCAGTAAAGGCATGAACATGTAGGGATCTTTCATGAACATCAAAGGCGGGAGGTTATACACCACAATAATCACCGGCCAAGTTGAGTATGGCTTTGTGTAAGGCCCGTTAAATAGATTAAACCCATCCGTAGCAAGTCCAAGCCTAACATTGCGAACCTCTTCAACAAACGAGGGGTGCTTGTTATCAAAATTTTTCCACTCAAGCCCATCTGCCGGGTGCGTCAGTTGACCTTCGACTATGTCCCGTGTAGAGTGCCACCTCATATCCTCGGTGGTATGTGTTGACATGAACAACCGCTGAAGCCTTGGGGCAATGGGAAAGTAACGTAAGATCTTTCTCTAAGACGTCTTTTTCTTTTTTTACTTATTTGTTCACGGTATCTACTTATACCACAAATATCACATGACCTCTTATCTTTATTGACATCTTAGTAATATAACATACGATCATTCTCACAAGCATCGATCTTCTCATACCCTAGATTGAGCCTTTTGACCATTTTCTTCACATCATAGTACGACTCGGTAACTTATTACTGCAGTAAACACTCCTTCACAATGCTTAACATTTCATTAAACCTCTCTCTCGCTTCTGATCATGCTCGTTCTTGAAGTGTAAAAACTTAGTCACGACAGATAAGGCGGATTGTGCTTTTTCGTGTCTGGTCATACGATTATGGCGTCATTGCTTCATGCAATAACTCATGAAACCCTTAGCCCCGTCATTCGGCTCTTGCTTTCGACGCCATCTTGTCATCCTTATGCAGTATTCCTTTGGAAGTATGAACCAAAGACCGATTATCATGTTAATACAATCAAAGGTTTCGTCACCTCTAGATTTCGGTTCGATTCATGTTCATCCAACCGAGGTTTCCCATGATAGATCCATGTCGTATAACCCTGCTTGAACCCATACGCAAATAAGTCGCACATGACATCACCCTTTCCTTCCACACTTCATTCACACACCTCTTACAAGGACATCTAATCTCATCGCCGCTGACTTGCTCAAACGCGAAATTGAGAAACTGTTCAACCCCACTACGATACTCAGAGCTAAACCCACTCTTATCAGTGGCTACCCTATGTTCCATCCAACTTCGATCAATAGACATCTCGAACAACTGTCTGCTATATATATGAAAAGTCAGACAAACACAATCAGGTCTCCAAGTTAATGTATATGCAAGCTTATGAGTTTCTAACTTCATCTCCACCTCTAACGAAGGTGGGAGCTTCTATCCCATTCTCGGATGTGTCGCCTCATCGATGCTAATAACTTGAACACATCTTTAATTTTTTGAAATTTTAAGTACACCTCCTCATGGTCTTCAAGTACCTTAAATAGACTAACACATCGTAGTCTAAATATGCACTGAAGAACATCAAGAGATATATCTTGAATAGAAAATTGAAAAATATAAAAGCGTGCTCAAGTCGTTAACAAACCTAAGTGAGATCGAAACATACAAGAAACGATCCCAAAGCAGGGGACTATTTGAGATTCACTCATACTAAGTGAATCTCAAGCGGTATCTAAGCTTCCTAAACTATATGAAAATATGCACATGTCAAAGTAAGGATTATTTTTGTATAACAAAAAGAATACTAGCTTTTATCAGTCACAAACTATTATTAAACTTTTTAAAACCCACCCACACCCCCACCCCCACCCCCACCCCACCCCACCCCACCCCACCCCACCCCACCCTTATATATATCCCTCCGCATCATTTTGTGATTTTATTGTATCTTTCTATGATATTCTGCAATTTTTAACTCTTTAGGTCAGGATGTATTATGTGAGATCCCGAATTTTATGAAATAAAAGTGTTCAATTTTTCTATTTTGGTGAATAGTTAAATTGATAAAAGTTTAAGTTAAGGGTGATATTTGAAAATTTTTCAAAGTAAGTGATGATGAAGTTTTGTTTTATTAGTATTATTAACGTAATAAAACAGAAACATCTTTTTATATAAAACAGAATACTTTATTAAAGTTATTCTATAAATAGAATATATTATATTTTATTATGCATAGTGTTCATATAGTGTTTTGCATAGTAAAATCTTTTATATAAAACAAAATACTTTTATAAAGTTGTTTATTTTATTAGGCAATAATTAGAATATATTATATTTTATTTAAAAGATTTTGCTTTAAATATGGGTCGTCAGATTAAAGTAAATCAATCGGGACAGATTCATGGATTGGGTTACTTATCTAATCCATTTTCCTATAAATAGGAAGCTTAGTTAGAATTGAAATCACACACGAAGTTAGAGAGAATTCTCCTTACATAATATTGAGCGTATTTCCTTAAGAGTTTTAAGAAACTTTGAGCGAAGAACATAGTATAAGTTTTCTTTAAGAAAATTCTCACCTATCGATCAAAATATTCTTCTTTACGGTAGAAGGGTATTATTTCTTTTGTATTCATGAAGAGAACTTACGGTATTCCATTCTTTATTATTCTATTGGAATAAACTTTTGTATCATGACATACCCTATACATGGTGATCTTCTTTGTTATTCAATTCTTTATTATTACATTGGAATAACTTTGATATCATGGTTTACCTATACTTAGTGGAATGATTTTATATGCGGTTTACCCAATACTTGGTGATCTTCTTACATTATTCAATTCTTTATTATTATGTTGGAATAACTCCTTGCTTATGCAAAGTACCGCATACTTGGTGAAATTCTTTTATTATTCCGTTCTTTATTATTCACGGAATATCACGCCGGTGTGAATTTCACACGACTGGTTCCATATTTATTATTACGCATTTATTATTACATTTGGAATATCTCGTCTATATGTGTTTTACAGGACTCGATTCCGTCTTTATTATTACATCTTTAATATTACGCCGGAATATCACGCGTCGGTGTAATTTCACACGACAATTGGTTCTATCATTTATTATTCCGTATTTATGATTCTGTTGGAATATCCTGTCTGTGCATTTTACGCGGACCTGGTTCCATCATTTATTATTCCGTATTTATTATTCTGTTGGGAATAACCTGTCTGTGCGGTCTCTATCTCATGCATGGTGAATGATCATTTGTATCCATTCCTTATTAAATTGTGGAAATGATCTGTATACGTGGATTACTACATGGCGGTGAAAATCCATTTGCAGTTTTATATATTCTTTATTATACTGAGTTGGTTAGAGTTTTGACTTCTATACTCCATGAAATTAGTGGAATATCCTTGATATTTGCGCTTCATCCAGTATCTTTTCATGAAAATATTCTTTTGAGCATTCTTGAATTTTACTTTACAAAGAAGTATCATGTTGACAATTTGGACATTATTAGTTCCTGGATAAATAAATTCTTGAACTTGTTTTATTAAATTATTATGTCATTGTCATCATCCTTATGTTTATATTGTGTTGAAAGTCATCTTTGGCTTACGTGCATAGATGGACTTAGTATGATTATGACCAAGGATCATTCGGTATAATCATGAATTGTGATGTTATAAGTGATGTGGTAAAAGTCCTCAGTGGCCTGTAATGCATTGATGGACAGTTTTTGGTATGATTATGACAAGGGATTATTCGGTATAGTCATGACCGTTGATGATTTAATGAATATCCTTGGCTCGTAGTACAGGGATGATTAGAAGATGTGATTTATTTATTAAGCTGAGTCTCAGCGATAAAAGTTGATGAAAACGTTTTAAATTATAAAAGATAGTAGATTTTATTCTCTACTTGACTCTTTTAATGGATTGCTTGTTCCGCTGCAGTTAAACTTGATGTCTATTGTATATTATCAGTTTAACATTGTTGAAGACTAATGATAATTTATTCTGTATTATCTTAGTCATAATATTTCTTACTGGGCTAGTTGAGCTCACCCTTTCTTTCACTGTTCTCTTCAGGAAAAGAGAATGTAGTCGGGACTAGTCGGGGAATGGAGTGACGGTCCAGACAGTAGCATTAGTAGTCCTCATTATTCTGTTAAATAGTGTGATAATAAATGTAATGAGAACTAAATTACGTGTGGATATTGTCTAGATGACAATATTTGTATTTAAACTCACAGCATATGTTTTGTCGTATTTTACACGACTGCTGTATTATTAAGTTGTATTTGAATTTTGTACCATTTACCTGGCGACTCAAGATGGGTGATGTATACTTAATTTTGGGGGCGTCACATATTATGATGCACTGAAATTGTTAAAACCATGTATTAGAAACTCAGTCTTTTGAAGTATGTTGAGTCATTATTTAGCGTGGTAAAAAAGAAAACGAAGTTTGGTGGCCGGTTTTAGCAGGTAGAAGGATTCAAAATTTTAGCATAGCTTGTTTGGTTAAAGGTACGAGATTAATGTGTTCTTTGTAGACTCTAAATCCTGTTATTACTGCAGTTATCCAAATTCAGTAGATGTATGTATAGGCAAAATTTCAGTTCAAGGTTGGTTTGTCTAATAATATTTGTATTCTAGGTGCATAGTAAGGAAAGAAACAAAAGCAAGAATGTATACTAGTTTGAATAATTGGGTTCTATTGAATGCCCTGCTGCCTCTCTTCTCCCAATCTTCAAACTTATTGTTAAATCCATACAAACAACAAATTCCAATCATTTTAACCCTTCATTCCCCTTTTAATTTTTAGTCATTTCAGTTGCATATATTACCACAAAATAAAAACACAACAAATCGGAAATAATAGCAATTAATATGGTGACCAAAAAGCAAGAAGTATTAAACTGATCAATCAAGTAGCAAGAAAATAAAAAGGAAAAAAAGGGAGCGGGAATATATAGTTGTTGTTTTTAACTCGTACATAATCTTGAAAAATAAAATCAAGCAGAACTAATGGCAATGAAGTGGTAAATAGGCCCAATATCTTGCCCTAAACTAAAATTAGTCAATTTCATATATATTTTCAACCAAAAAAAATATCTAAATGCATGGTATTCAAAGGGAAGCAAATAAAATTTAAAATTAGCTATGCAACTATGCAAGAACTGAGAAGAAGAATTAGAGTGGGCTAGTGAGTACCCAATTGATCATACCATCGCATTAATATCAGTTAGCATTGTGCTACAAAGCTTACAAGATACTAAAATTGATAGCTAATTATGAAGTGAGAAAAATTTGCAAACATTATTAGCTAGGTTATATTTGGGAAAAAACTGAAATTGGGATTACCTTGCAGTCGAGAGAGAGAGAGCGAGGGACGACGACGGCAACGGCAAGAAAGGGCAGTGGGCGACGGAAAAGGGAAGCCGGCGACGGCACGAGGAAGAAGGAGGAGAAAAAAGAACAAAAGAAATGAAAAAAAACGAAGCTACTGTAAGTAAAACGAAGCTACTGTAAGTAAATATTAACTATAGCACATGCATGCCATTGGATGCTTAGTGAGAAGTAGGTCTACACCATGTACGGTTCAGTGTTTATCGTGTTCAATAATCAAAGGCACGTGCATGTCTTAGCTAGTTTATACATTTAAATTTTAAGTTATCCACTTTATTTTCAATGATTTTTTTTATTGATTTTAACATAGAAAATGGAAAAGAAATAAAGGGATCATGTCAATCCAGAGGCAGCTCATGATTTCTATCCTCTTTATACTTTTGCTATATAAAAATGTAGAGTATTTCTTTTCTTGAAATTAACCTTAATTAATTCAACTTTTGTTCGTACTTAGAAAAAATTATGTAAAAATAATATATGAAATGAGACAGCATATAAGATATAGAATAAAAGTGTAAATGTAAATTTAATTTTAAATTCATGTTCATATGAACATTTCAATCAACTTCATTTATCTTGGTATTTCAAATTCATCGAGTGTAACATATTACATCAACTCTTTTATCATTTGAAATCCAGATTTAAACAATTACATGTAAACCTAACTTATATACTCTCCCCTAGACAGTTACCAAATTTCTTATTGTGTGTGTGTCATATATAATTCTTTCTTTTAATTTCTCCTATAAACAGCTAGAAGGTTTCATTACACCAGAAGCCGTTCCTCCAGCATTAGCGCATGATGCTGCAGCCGGCTGATTTTTATAAGTGAGCGATACATCTTGTAGTCGTATTCCACTGCAAGGGTATTTCTTACTGCATTGGAATCGCACTGCTACTGGTGTTGCTGATGTTCCATGAATATCTTGATACATCACGTTGCTAATCTTCACTCCCGAAACCTTTTGACATTAAGTAGAAAACTTTTGATTATTAATTTTTTTATAAATGAATTTAAATGTATTGTTTAATTACCAAAATTAAATATCTTACCCGGCCGGGGCAATTTTGTTTGTCAGGACAGTACTCTTGGTCAATAAGGATGGGATTTTTAACATTACTCATAACAATATGTTGAAAAAGAACATTCCTTACAAATCCATTGCTAGACCTTGCCCATGTCTTTATCCTCACACCATTGTCAGTATTTCGGAATGTAACCGCTTTAACTGTCAGATTTTGAACTCCAGGTTCTTGCAAATTCCAACCAAGACTTCCAATGCTGTTTCAACAAATATTTCCATTCACATTAGAAATATATAAATTATATTAATGGCTAGCACTATACTTATAAAATGATGCAACTAAAATTAAGATTAAAATGCAAAACTCTTTCTGATTGAATGAATTAATATGAAGACTAATTAATGCATTTCCAATTGATATAATATATTAGTTCATTAGTCTTAATATTAATGAAACTAAAATTAAGATTAATATTTTTGAATAGGGTAGATATCTACTCTATCATACATTGTGATTCGTATATTTTTTATTGAATGAGTTAATCTTCTCTGTTATAGTTTCAGGGTTCGTAAAAAAAAACAAAAAAAGAGAAGAGTACATGACTTCACAATATATATATAGCTAACCGCTAGCTCATGGTCAATTAGTACAACTATACTTTTTGCGTCAATTTTCACTTCTCATTAAAATGTTCTAAAAGGCGGGAGGCGGGCGCTATGAGTCTAGGTAGGGCCTGAGGGGGGTGTAGGTGGTATTTTTTATTTTAAGACACTTTTAATATTTTATCTTACATTTATCCAAAAAAAACAATAATATAAAATAAAATAATCTATAATAAAGATAATAATAGCATTTGCTTAAAGTTCAAACACATCCATATTGCTAATGTCAAAGTTCAAACACAAACATGCAATTGTTCAAAGTTCAAACATATTTTTAACGTATTAGTTTTATTCATAAACAAGATTGCTATTAAATAATAAAATTTCAAATTTCAAAAATTTAACTCGATATTAAAACTAAAGAAACTAAATTTAAGAATTATATTGAATTAAACTAAATATTATAAATGTATATCATTTATATAATTTGAAGTTGGTACAAGTTCAAAACATTACAACTATAATAAAATTATCCATTTTGACTTGATATTGTTCACTTCTTATTTTGATTTGATATACTACAACATGTATTATGAATATGTTAAATCATTAGAAAAATAAATATATCAAGATCTGGTTTGGATAGTTATAATTATTAAAATAAAAAAATCTCTCCGCCTAGACTCCACCTAGGCCCCGCCTAATTTCCTGGAGCGATTTTTTTGCCGCCTAGGTGAGGTGCCAGGAGGGCCTAGCGCCTAGGCCGGGCGCCAAGAGGGACCTAACGCCTAGGCGGATTTAGACGGGAATTTTTAAAACACTGTCTCATTATACCTTAAAAAGTATACTTTTGCACTAATAATTGTACTTTGAGAGTAATTTACGAATTAGTCAAATTCAAGTACCAAAACATCACATGGCCACAAACATAGGGTAGAATCTTGCATTTAATCTAAAAAATTACAAAATTACATAATAAAGTAGGATATACGGTTCAATATTCTAGCAAGCTAGTATATAAGTGATCATTAATTAACAAAGCTAGTTTAATTTTAATTAGCGAATGATAATAGTACCTGATGCCGTGACCGGGGCCGCAGGAGACGCTTTCGATCCATGTGTTAGTAGTGCCAGGGCCTATTGAGACACAGTCATCACCTGTCCCAATTTGTGAGCTCAATATGCTCACTCCGGTTGACAATTGGACGTGAATTCCGTCTGTATTCGGACTGTTATCCGGTGCTGTGACCTTTATTCCTTGTAGCTTGGCATTGCTGCAGCTATAGATGATTATGTGGAACATTTGGCTGTTTATTGAGGTTAATCCACTGACAACGACATTGTTCGAGCTGTAGATGCCTAGAGTCTGCAATGTATATATATCATGCAATAAAATTAACATTTAAAACGAGGTAATTAATCATTTAAATTTAGAAAGAAAGATTTATATATATTAATATATATGTTTATAAATTAATCGTGTAATAAATTGTATAATTTGTTGGAGAGGAACATATATAACTGCGTGTTAGAGATCGACTATAGGCTATGCTTGTTTGGGATTAAATATCTTCACATGTTTGGGAACAAAATCTCAAACAAATCAAAACTTAGGGTAAGTTCATTAACTGGTAGTTGTTTTCATATGAAAAATAAATAAATTTACTCCCCCAATTATTGTAATACTTCAACACAAATTTTAAGACGTGCTGAAACATAATTATACACTATATATCTTTGATATATGTCAAATATACTTCAAATATAGTATTATATAAATATATTGATAATATAAAAGTTAAAAGTGTATAAATATATTTTTGGCACGTCAAAATTCACCGCAACACTCCTTAAAAAATTGATTTAAAATTTAAGAAATAATAATGAAAATCAAGAAAAGAAAAAGGAGGAAATTTTGCCAATTGTCAAAGCTATATAATATGTTAAGCAAAAGAGTATTGCTTGGTAGCTAGTCAACTTTTGTTTAGTTTTTCTATGTAAAATTTTACTTTCGTAAGTGTTGAGGAGTTGTACAGTATAATTAAGTAAATCTTAGTCAAGATAAAATAGAAAAGTTGTCTAGTTACGTACGTACGTATCATTTTTCTCAGCGAAATGGTAAACTAATGCATGCATTCTCAAATGAACATACCGTTGCTCCTCTAGGGCAGCTCTTGCGGGAGGCTTTGCAAGCCCAAAGCCCAGCCCCTTGAGCATCTAGGGTTCCGCCAGAGATGGTAAGTCCATTAACCCTCTCAAACTTGATCCAATTTTCGGCATTTCCAATAACGTTGTAATCCGAAGGAGCCACAAGGCTGCCATCAATACGCATGGACATGTTGTTTTTACAGTTTATGCCGCTAAAGACTAGTGGATTGCGCAGCAAGTATCTTCCTGGTGGAACGTAAACTTCGGCTGGCTTTGCAGAAGCACAAGCTGAAGTCCATGCACTCAGAAAATACTTGGCTGCATCCGTTTTTCCATCGGCTTTTGCCCCTAACTTTTGCACATTGTATGAAACCCTAGCAGCTGATGATAAGTTGAAGAACATGAATAAAAATGAAAGAACAAGGTAAGCCATTTGAGAGAGAGATAAACAGAGAGAATGGGAGAGAAAGATAGAATGGGAGTTTTTGATGGTGGAAATTGAAGAAGTTTTATAAGTATTTATAGGGTTTGAAAGTCTAAGATAAAAACATTCTTTTATTTATAACCACATTTGTTTTATATTAAATTTATGGATGTAGATAATTATTTATGTATATACAGAGAAATGGGGAGGATCATGGTTTTTAAATATTGAAGAGAGCGTTAAAAACTAGTTTCTTTTGGACAAGTTGTTGAATATTAAAAAAAACATTTTATTTTAGTACCCTTTTCTCAAAAATTAAAAAACTTTAAAAAAATATTTAAGTCTACAAGTGAACGTTTGCATGCTTGAGATTAAGGACAACAATTCCCGTGCCCATGCATGACAAGATGCGAAATGATAATTGAAGACGCACTTATCATTTTGTAGTGTCCGACCTAACAAATTTAAAAGCTACACTATATATAAATATCCACTTTTTTTTAATTTTTTTTTTTTGCAATACAAATGTAAAAGCTTTTATACTTGGTTAGGGATAATAAAAGTACTAGAATTTTTTTTAATATATTTTAAAATTTCAAAAAATATGAAAAAATGATGTGAAGTGTAATATAAAAAAAAATATTTTAAATTGTAGCATTATACTATATGAATACTTGTAGTTTGTAAAAAAAAATAATTCATAAAAGTTTCGGCAGCCTTCCACTCAAGTTGCCGGCGCTCTTTTTTCTTTATTATTTCTATCTATCTATCTATCAAAGACATTTTTGTAACAATTTAAAATTATTTAAATTGCTTCTAATGGAATTACCATTTGAGGAGGTATAACAATTTAAAGTTATTTAAAAGACAGTATGTTTGGTTTGTGTCGCGTCAAACTAATGTCTTGGGGACTAGTTGTTAATATCTAGCTAACCATTTTTATAATTTGCTTCTAATTTTTGACATACAATAATTTAATACTATATACATCCATTTTAAAATATCGGACTATTATTAATTTTTAAATTTATTTTAATTTGTAAAAATCTCAAATTTCTCTTTGTGCGTATATTCATATGACATTATTTTTGAAGGTGTAAAGTCTTACCCTAACGATTTGGCCCCCATATGTATTAATCTCAAATTATATGACCTGTTACCATTCATTCACACGTTCTTACCAATATTTATCTCATTATCCGTACGAGCTATAGTGCAATGTGAACAAAATTATACAAAACAACTAGTACGTCCGTATGCCACGTGTATTTGCAAGACTGCTAGTCTTTTTAAATTATTAAAGCCTTAATAATTGTAGTTATAATATAACAAGAAGAGAATAATCAAAACTAGAAATAAAAAGGTCAATAAAAATGAAATAAATTGGTAATATTTATTTCAAGTCAAAGAAGGAATGATACATAGGCACATGAAATGCAGAATCTTTTTTTTGTGTGTTTGTGTAATTTTAGTTCATGGTTATTAATATTGTCAAACCCTTGAATCGAATTCTTAATCCATATCGGTTTGGTATATATATTCTTCATCACGTTGTGTGGAAGATGAAAGAGTAAGAATTATAGTACGTACGTACTTATCATTCGGGTTTAGGGTTGATTATATGTGACTTATAGAAAACATATTTAGTGGATTATTGAGTATGATTTTAAATACCGACTTATCTGGATATCGACTTATCTTAATCCATATTTTATTAGAGTTTCACGTTAGTCGCAGTCGAATTTCGTCATGAAATTTGACGATGTATAAATCAATTTCCGAAAGAGTATATTCAGAGTTTTTGAAAATACAACTTGAAAGTTATGAGAAAAGTAACCTACAACATGTCTTATCTAAACTTGACTAAGACTATTTAGTAAATAGTAAAAGAACGTAATTTTACTCTTAGGGTTAAGTTTTTGATTTTTGGGTTTTATATAAAAAATATTTAATTATAATTTTTATATAAACTATGTTGTTTTATTAAGTAACCTTAGTTAAACTAGCTTGACTAAGACATGCCTTAAATTATATTTTCACATTTATTATTGTCACAACTACGTACAATATATTTTGAAGTGTGTATTAATCATTAGCAAAAGTTTAGCAAATTTGTTTTCATATGATTAGTTCCCTCCTCGATAATAGAAAATAATTACGTTGGTTTACAAAAGGATATTTGTAAAGAATATGTTAGGTTAAATGCATATGGTTAGCTGATTTCTTATCAACAATTATATGGAATATTATTCAATGATAATAAGGTAGTACATGACTTTAGGCCATGATTAGAGAGAGGCTTAACTTCTTACAAATCCTAGTGGTACAATTTCAGTTTCTTGATTTATCATCAATCATATAGTTTAAGGCATCTAACGGCGAAGTAAGAAACAATGTATTTAAAAATAAAATAAAAAAAATCCATGTCACAAATGGAAATGACCTTAAACAGGAAAGGTAAGGTAAGGTCGATCAATTGTATATTCTTGCAAACACCAAATTAAACTACTGGTTATGGTCAAAGGGAAAATATGAAACAATTTCATTCACAAATATGAATGGTTGCTTGATCTGCTTGCAATATCTTAGGTTCATGCATTTGAATAACGTGCTAAGGTTGAAAGATGCACATGAAAAATGTTCTTATAAATTGTGAAAATGTTATTAGGTCAACGTATAAGATATATAGTTGGAAAATTGTGGTGGTATCCATGTGCTAATTGTGCGATAGTCATCAACTAATTTAACTAATTAACACTAGTTTGGAGGTAATTCAAGAGTTGAAAAATAAGGATTAGCATGAGAATTTTATCCATATTGAAGCATCAAATTCAAAATGAAACCGATATTTTCACATGACTTTTTCATATTAATTAATTTTCACATGAAAAATGTCGCTATAGATGTATAGAGACAGTAAAATCATCGCTATAGGATCTATAGCGATATTTTTCATGTAAAAAAAATTAAAAAATCATGTGAAAATATCAATTTCCAATTCAAAATTAATTGACAATTATGAGTGGAGTAGCATCTCAAGTTATATATTGAGTCTCCACATCTTAGTTTTGAGCTGGATACTTCAATATGGTATTAGAGCATGCATAATTCATGTGCAGACCCAACGGCCCACATGTTCCATGTCATCCGATTAAAATTGTCTACGCATTTGCCTCAAAATTCATGTGAGGGGGCGTGTTAAAGTCCCACATCGGACAATTAAGATCTATAGACTCAATATATAACTTGAGAGACTACTCCACTCATTGCCAATTAATTTGAGTTGAATACATCAATAATTCTAAATAATTAATTAATTAACCCAGGTGACTATTTCATGAAAAATTAAAGATTATACTCTTAGAGACATCGATCCTATCCTATAGCGAAGCCATCCAATTTAATCTAGTAGATTCGTAACCCATCAGGAATAGTATTATAAATGGAGTGTATAAGTCCTTATTTATTCGTAAGATGTGTGATTTTGTATTAATAATGGAATGACCTTACAGTTTTCGGCGTTAATTTGAGCCAAATGCATGAACAGCTAATTATAGTAGGTGACATATATGGAACATGTTGAATATATATAGTCTTCCATGCGAATGAAATTGGCCTGAAATTCCCTCTTCTATATATCTTTATACCCATGCAGTTCAAAAACTGTTTTACTGATTAATTTTCATACACGTGCGTCAATACCTAATTTACTTAATTGGAAAAAGACAATGTGCTGCGCTAGGTAGCTAATGGATGCAATGTGAATGAAAGCTCGCTAGCTGGAGACTACCAATTTTCTTGTACAATTAAATAGAAAACCAAGAGACACAATAATCAGAACGAAAATAATAAATAAACATTCACGTAAATTTTTTTTAAAAAAAAATTATAGGTTGAACTCTGAATCTCCACTATATTATTAATAATGTGTTTATAATAATTCTCCCGAGTTTTACAACTTAAAATTTGAGATTACACAATAAATTGAGAAAATAAAAATTTACCTTTAATTAGGTTGAGAAACCTAATTAACTTCACCACTCAAAAACACACCAATTAATAAAGTCTTCAAACTTTCAATTGAACGGATATGACGGCGAATACCCACGAGCACCAAAGTGGTAATAAGACTTCCTCATAGCTTTATTTATAGTTGTGACAACCCAAAAATTTAGAAGATCTTGAATGATTAAATTAAAGGTTAAAACGTAAAATTGAAATGGAAGATTTATTAAAAAATTTAAGAAAAACCTATATGGTTTAAAATTTTAGCGAGTATAGTGAAAATAAGGGTTATGAAAATTCAAAACCTAGAGAGGAATTATACTTGGAAGTATGTTAAGAATAAAGCATCATGTTACTTTTAATTTTATGTGAATTAATGAAAGAGATTATAAAATGAGATATATGGAAAAGATTTAAAAAGGGAATACAGTTTGAATCCAGCTTGCTGAATTAATGTATTCGGTTTGCTGAATTATTTATTCGGATTTCAGAATTAGTGAATTTGGTTTGCTGATTTGGTGAATAGTTTGTTGAGTTGTATTCAGTTGTTGTATTAGTTACGCTAGCTTGTTGTGTTGGGAAACAGTAAGTTGTTTGAATAATCTAGGTTGTTGAATTAGTTATTCGGCCTAATGAATTATATAGATGAACTTATAAAATGAAAGATTTAGAGTTAAATCATAATATGTATGATAAAAAGATGTGATAAGGATAAGAGAATGAGTATATATATATATATATATATATATATATATATATATATATATATATATATATATATATATATATATATATATACACACACACACACACACACACCTTGTGGGCCCAAGTGCAAATTAGGGTTCACTTGTCCTAATTAAATTAAATGCACAAATTAAGGTTTGTATTATGATTAAATGAAAAGGCGAAAGAGCCGGAAATAAAGAAGCAAGACCTGAGAGAACCTTTTACGTGTACCGAGGCAAAAGATACGTGGAGGCGACTCATTTGAGAAATTGATTGAGAGATTGGATTGGTTGCTAGAAGGGCAGGACGATCTGGGCATTACTCTGATGACTAAGGGTAAATTTAGAATTTCCCTGAAGACATGTGCCTAGCACATGACCACTCTCCAAAAAACCCTATAAATACCCCTTCCACTCCATTGGGAAATGGACTTCTCTTCAGACTCAGAACTTGGACCTTTTGGAAGACTAGGAGACTTGGAGATTCTCTCTCAACCCGAAGACTCAAGAAGGCTCTCTGAATCCTTATTACCCTAACAAGGTTCTCTTATTCTAAGAGTTTTGCCACGTGTCGTTGGAGTAATTTCTCACCTGTTCTTCTCCCCTCTTCAATTAATCAATCAATTTCGTACTTTTCGTGGATTTCTCTTCTCCTCAGCCAACACAAAACCCTAACCCTAGCAAGGTATGATTTCCTTGCCCACATTTCTTTGGCGACTCTGCTGGGGAGGTGTAGAATTCGTGAAGGGTATGCCCACAACTCGAAGTGGGATAACTATAGGAAGAGCTGCTTCACCAACAAATAGTATTACCTCACCAAATCCAGTTTCAAGGCAAGCAACTCAAGCCTTCCAAGGCAAAAATCTGGATTTTGACCAACCACTTATTGAAGACGCTTTGGAAGGGAGTTCAACATCACTATACATGGCCAATCAATAACAAACCAACGCAGGAAGGCAAGGCAAGGATGCAAGCGGAGAGCAGACGAATGGTGTGCAACTGGAGATGCTCAAGGCATTAAAGAAAGCACGGGAAGGACAAGGGATGATGATGACCATGATGCTGGAGATTCAGAGGAAGCAAGAGGAGATGGGGAACTTCCGCCAGTAGTTGATGCAGATCCCTACTGTGACGCCCCCAAAATAGGTATACATCACCTATTCTGAGTCGCCAAATACATGGTACAGAATACAAATACAACCTTACATATACAACATGAGCTGTGAGTTTTAATACAAGTATGTTAGGTTTGTAATATTCATGAACGCAATCAAATTGCAAAAATATGCGGAAGCGTGGAAAATCAGAGTTTTAAAAAATTTACAAACCATAAACCCGGATCATCCTTTATGCATAATTATTAATTTAACGAAAAGATAAGAACAAGAATCATACCCTTGAAGATCCGAGCTTCCTCAGGTACAAGTTCACCTCCAATCCTTTTCGCTTTCAACTTGAATCCACCGGGTTTGGTTCCTTCCTTTGATCAACGTTAGCCACCCAAGTGTTTGGCCTCTAGAGGTGATCCACCAAGGAAGAAGAAGGATTCAAGAAGATAGGTGGTTGGCTAAACCCTAATTTTTCTATCTCTATAGAAAAGGAGCGTACTCTCCAACAATTGGAATAACGTATGTTGTTAAAGTCAACAACCTCTTACACCCATAATAAGACTCCTCTTATTTATAGATGTGGGCAACCCTCCTTAACAATTAAGGAATTGAGTTTTATTTTAATTAATTAAAATCCTTTAATTAATTAAGCTCCCTAATCTTATTAGGGATAATTAATTAAACTCATTTAACTAATTTTTACTCCTAATCCTATTAGGAATAAATGAGAGTACTTATATTAAATTAATTCCTAAACTCTTTTAGAAATTAAAATAATAATAATTGTAATAATATTAATAAGACTCCTCTTATTAATTTATATTTAATATTTCTAAAATATTAAATAATAAATATTAAGCTATTTAATTTATTCTATCACCATAGATTAAATTAAATATACTTAACATATTATTACGATTATACCATTAACTTCTTAAATAATTATTCTTCCTTTTATGGTGTGACCCTTTAGGTTCTCCATATTAAACCGGTTGTGAATAAATCAATTAGAACAATTCTAATCTTATTTAAATAAATAAATTAAATTATTAATTTATTTAAATAAATAATATTTATTCTACAATAAGGATAAGCCTCCCTAGCGATCAACGACTTTCCAGATAATATAGATTTCAACATTAATCATAAAAGAACCTTTGAGTAAATAGTTTAAGTACAATTCAATCCTTCCACCATACAATGTCCCAATTAAATATAAGACATGAAATTTTCATCAAGTCTTATTTTATTTAATTATATGTATTTCGACTCTAAATGCACAACTCCAAATAATGCAAATTAGAAACTCCTTTCTAATTTCATTCGCTTTTTGGCCAAGGACTCTTTGGGTTGTCATTTATCGAATCACATAGGACATATCTCTTTTTTTACTAGAAGCGGTAGATTCTTTATTGATCATACATTATCTCCATGTACAACTTATTATACCCCAAGCATACCCTTTGATATACCCTAAGGGTCTTAAGGAATAAGTCAAAGTATAATTCATCATACACAAGATACTATGATGATCTCAAGTCCAAGGATCACTTGTACTACTATCACTACAGGAATTCCTATTGACAGACAAGTAAAACTCCATTAGGTATTCCTTAGCGAGCCACGTTCAGTGAACTTATTCTCTAATAAGCACCTACATACTTGCTTTAGTGTCTCCACACAAATGATAATGAGATCAATCATCCTCATCCAATGAGCAAGCAACGTATGTACCAATCTATCCGGATTCACTAATCCCCAATTTAGTAATCCAACGATTGGGAACTATTTTAGTTTTAAGCTTTCTAAGAATTTAGATCTCATTAGAATGATCATCATCATTATTCTAAAAGCATTGCTTAAAACTATGGGTTTATCACATATTATAAAACAGCATCATGTAAATAATTAAAAGCCTTTAATAAATTAATACTTTTTGTTAATAAATGAATAAGATTGTTACAAAGTATATGCTTTATCATCAAACATGATTGGCTTGTATGCATACTACTTTCAATCTCCCACTTGCACTAAAGCCAATCATCATGGTATCTCATACTCTTCTTCTCTAAGTGACGATTATCCTGCTGTTGGATAAGCTTCAGTAAATGGATATGTAATGTTGTTCTTGAGAGTCCACTATCTCTATAGTGATTTCCCATCTTTCAATGATTCTTATAATCAAATGAAAGTGTCACAACACATGTTTAGATGCAAGATAAGACTTAGGAACTATTCCTAGTTTTGTAATGAACTTTTCATCCAAACAACCAACTTGCAGCTTCATTTACCGCTATATACTTTGTCTTTATCACTAAACAAACAACTCTTTGCTGTTTGAAACCTTTTCAATTCACTGCCCCACCGTTCAAGGTAACGCTTTACCTTAAAGTGGATTTTCTGTCGTCTTGGTCTGTCTAAAAAACTTGAGTCTGTTAAGCCCTCTAGTTTTAATTCAGACCCACCATGTAGGATCACATCCATAGTGTCGGTTAAGTACTTTAAGATATTTTTCACTGTCTCACAGTGAACTTCTCCAGAATATGACTGATCAACATCAAGTCTCGTATATTTCACTGCATACATGATAGTTACTCATGCGATCTCTCTTTTTGGAGTCTATGGGGACTATTAAGAGAGATACACTCCAGGGCTCATCAACATGAGATATCCCATGGAGTTTGCCATGCTAAATGACTTTAGCATCAAATGAATACACGTTCCTTGGGTTAAGCCGGGCATCCTTTTAAATCTATCTATATAGATTTGTATCCCCAATTAAGATACTTTTCCCAAATCATTCATGGAGGAATGTTTAGACAACTTTATCTTTACTAATTATAGCATTGGTATGTCATTCCTTATCCGTAATATATCAATATATAATACTATGAATGTCACGACACTTCCACTGACCCTTTTGTACACACTAGAACTCTTACCTCATCGTATGTAATTCTGGATCATCATCTTCTATGATGCATACCTCATCATCATCATCCATGATGAATCCATACCTCCTAGGTATCTTCGGTACTATTCCAGATTTATGATTCAGTTGTGGTACAATAGGTCTATCTA
Organism: Panax ginseng; assembly: GCA_020205605.1. Taxonomy (NCBI): domain Eukaryota; kingdom Viridiplantae; phylum Streptophyta; class Magnoliopsida; order Apiales; family Araliaceae; genus Panax; species Panax ginseng. Next base: position 29,280,071 of record CM035149.1, read on the forward strand.
CAGGTTCCTCTTATTTGACTTATAATGATTTGTGGTTCTTGAACTCTTCAAGATCTATTATCCTCCCACTAGCTCCTTCAATGATAAACACCTTTATCTTAGAAGGCAACGTGTTTCGCAACAAACACCTTTTGCTAAGTAGAATTATAGAACATGTACCCTAAACTTACTTTAGGATGTCCCACAAATCGACACTTGTCAAATCTTGTCCCAAGCTTATCCTTTGAAACCTTTCACATAAGTTGGACAACCCCTTATCTTAACATACTTAAGATTAGGAATCCTCCCTGTCCATAACTTTTATGGAGTCTTGGAGCCAGATTTTGAGGTTACCTTTTTGTAGATATGCAGCCAATACTAGGACATAACCCTAGAGGGATACTGAAATGTCGGTAAAAATTATTATGGACCGTACCATGTCCAACAATGTAAGATTTTTCCTTTCAGATACATCAATCAATTATTGCGTATCAGGAGGCGTCCATTATGAAAAAACCATTTGAGATGATCTAGAAACTTATTGCACAAGTATTTATTCCTTGATCTAATCAAAGAATCTTAATACTTTGTCAATTTGTTTCACTTCTGAATTCTTTGAACTTTTTCAAATAATTCACACTTGTATTTCAGCAAATACACACATTCAACTTTTTGAATGATCATCTCTTTTTCTTATAATAATTTGTTCAATGTGTAAAATTATTTTCACATAAGTCAAGTATACAAAATCCATTAAGTAATATTCTAGTTCTATACAAAACATTATTATTATAAATAGAACAACAATTATTCTTAATTATAATACCAAAAATTTTATTGTCGAACAATAAAATGGAAATAATGTTTCTAACAAGAACTGGAATACAATAACAACTTATTGACTTAATAGACTTGCCCGTAGGCATTAATAAACTATAAGTTCTTATGGCTAATGTGGCAATCTTTGCTTCATTTTCCACACATAGGTTTACTTATATTTGTTTAGTTTTCTACTTCTGCTTGGTCCCTTCATAAATCTATATTTATGATAACCAAAGTTGGTATCCAATACCCAAGTAGAACCTTGACTTAAAGAAAAATTTATTTTAAATCATGAACAAAATTGTATTTGTAACCGAAACTTCACTAAGCTTCTTCTGGTTAGCCTCTGTAAGATGCTTCTTGCCGTTTCTTTCCAGTGTCCAGGCTTATTGCAGTGGAAGCAAACTCCTTTGCTATCCGTATCAGTTTTGTTCTTATTATCCTTTGTTTTTGCCTTTATATTTACCTTCTTAGAATCGTTCTTCTTTTCAGAAGATCCTTTGGCCCCTACCAGTAAGACATGGTCTTTCTTGGTTGAAAAAGTGACTCTCAACATTTTTTAACATGTTAAGCAAATCAGCGAGGCTGATATCTAGCTTGTTCATATGAAAAATTCACAACAATTGTGAAAGGAATCCGGAAGTGAGTCCAAGATCAAATCTTGGCTCAACTCTCCATCCATGACAAAACCCGTTGTCCTAATTGATCAATCAAATTGATTATGTTAAGGAATTTTATCATGCTTAGTAGTGTCACCTGGTCATTCTAGATCGGAAGAGCTCCTTGAATGTCGATATCTATCGGTCCTACTTTCCTCACCATCAACTACTTGATGCGGGGAATATAATAGGAGCATCCATAGTTTCATCTTTGGTATTTGAAGCTCGTTACTCATGGATGCGAGCATGATGCATTGAGCCAACTATGCATCATCTAGCCACTTTCTAAAAGTAGCAATATCTTCTCACCGGAGGCATTATGCGCAACCATTGCGAGGGGATAGGCGACATAAGGACATAAGATAGCTTTTCAACCGTGAGAACTATTCTCAATTACCTTAACCAATCCGTTTAATTGATTAGGTTAATTTAGCATCTAATATGCTTTCTGTGATGATAGTAATTTAGACATTGTAAAATTACGTAAATGAATTTATAATTAACAACATTTTAGCATACATTCTTTTATTAATTACCAAAATAAATTAGGTCTTGTTTTAAATTGGTATCTCCCACTATTTTCTTCAAACTATATTACCCTCAATATATATAGTTCGGCAATATCTAATTAAAGATATGCTAGTGAGAATAAGGATCCCATTTCAAATGTATATAGCCTTGTGTGTGCACAACAAACTATATATAAATAAATAGGTAGACAACTCTTGTCAATTACATCAACTATGTAACTCCTTGTATTTTGCCTCTTAAATCATAATGGTCAAGTGTGTGCACATCCGAACTAAAATGATATAAGTTAAGTCAGACCCAGCATTTTCATATAAGTGAAGAGAAAACTACAGCCCTTGTGTGTGCACAACAAAGCAGTAATGTTCAATTCCTTATAAACATCATATGTAATAAAAACAAAAAATTAAATATTTAATACTCGCCTTGTGTGTGCACAACAAACTCATATTAAATATTCAATACTCTATTGTTTCTATCATGCTAGAAGGCGACGTTCGATATTCCAAATATCTTTGAACGTTACAACTTAATATAAAATATTTGAGGGGTTTGTTATTAATATGTCTCATCTTGTTTAGCGCGCATGCACATATATATATAAAATACGCGTCATATTAATTAACATGCGAAGCATGTTTGCATAATATATAATATATATAATATAAACATGCATATATAGAATACTATATTCTACCTGGATTGATTATGGATTTTTATTCTAGTTTGGTTCACTAGAGCCACCAAATGAACCAAAAGGTCAAACCCTAGGGGTGCAAGAATAAATATTTAAATATAACTATTACATTTAAACCCGGGCTCCATTACAAACGGGTCTTCAAGCGCTTCTTGCTCCTTGATCTCCAATTCTTCAAAATTAATTCTAACTATTCCTATTACAAAACTATTTAAAAATAAATAGAAACCTTGATCGTGATCGAGGGAAGTACATAGGAGGAGTTAGAATTTACATTAAAAAATTAAAGAAGGCGAGGTACATGAGACCCCATTTAATAAAATCCATACATTCATGCATCTAACTAAAATAAAATCCAATCACATTGGTCAATAGTCCATAATCAATCCCATTTATTATCATACACATCTCCATATGTATCAATAAATAACATTCATCTCATGAATAATAAAAATTTAATATATATATTGATATCATTTAATGGGCAAATTTAGTTAGTATAAAATCTAATTTTGAATTAAAATAAACTCCTTTATTTCAATCCAAATTTAAATCAAAATAAAACTATTTTATTTTAATTTATCCAATTTTGAATAAAATAAACTATTTTATTTTAATCAAAATCTTTAATCAAAATAAACTCCTTTATTTTAATTAATTATGGAATCCAATTCCATGTAAAAAAAACTTTATTAAATGAAACACGGATTCTCTTTCCTATTCACAAATAAACTCCTTTATTTGGAATAATATGAAATCTTATTTCATATCTAAATAAACTCCTTTATTTAAGGAAAGATGAAATTCAATTTTAACTTTAATTAGTTATCATGGAATCCAATTCCAACTCTAATTAGTTAGCATGAAATTTAATTTTAAAATTAAAATAAACTTTTTATTTTAATAATAAAATAAACCTTTTATTTTAAGATTAAAATAAATTTTTATTTTAATTATAAAATAATTGAGAATATTATTTATATTATATATGTGACGCCCCCAAAATAGGTCCATTCCATCCAACCCATTCTGAGTCGTCAAATACATGGTACAGAAATAACTACAACTTATTAATACATTTGTCGTGCAAAATACGACAACATATATACTGTGAGTTTAAATACAATTATTGTCTTCTAGACAATATATATACCCAAATAAATCCTCATCACAATTATTTATACATTATTTTACAAAAATGGTGAGGACTACTAAACAACTCTCTAAAACCATCATTCCATATCCCGACTCGTACTCGCTACATTCTCGCCTCCTGAAAAGAAAAATGGAATAAAAAGGAAAAGGGTGAGCTCAACTAGCCCGATAAAGAATATTATGACTAAGATAATATACAACAAATTATCGTTAGTCTTCAACAGGAAAAATCTAATAGAATATAATAGACAACCCGGTTTTAAATCAACAAGCTGCGGTGAAACAACAATTCATTAGAAGAGTTAAGTAGAGAATGCAAACTACTATCTCTATATATGAATTTAAAAGTTCATCGTCGATATTTTATCCTGTAACATCAATCAATATATATATCTGGAACCAAATATTCATCTTTGCACTACTGTGCCAAAGATATTCATCGATTGGTCATGTTCATCTAAACACACATTACGTGAGACCCCAAATTTTATGAATAAAATTTTATTTTCTCGAAATATTTTTTTTAAAATTATAGTGTGGATTTGATATAATATTATAGTTGTGGGTAATATTTATAAATTTTGCAAAGTCACGCAAGTTGTTATAAAATATTCGTTTGGTGGGAATATTCTTTTTGTGGGGAATATTAAATGACGACCAAGACAATCATTGGTGGACCCCTAGCGGAATTATTGTCGAATTGAGAAAAGCGACAAAAAAATACTTTATGAAAATAATTGGCGGAGGTGTTACCGAATTAAAACCGTTGAACTACCGGTAGTAAAAGAAAGCGATGTCTGGCTGTGGTTGCATAGTAGAAGACACGGTATTGATTATTGATGCTTACGTGAGAAGTCACTCAATTTATACTCAATTATTACTTCTGATAATTCTTTGATCATATCTCTTATATTATTGATTCAATTATTGTCACGATTATCATCGTATAATATGTTATATTATTTAAACAATAATTGAGACGACAAGTTATAAATGATTAATAATTGTTGAAAGATTAAATATGTGTTGATTAAAAATAAAATGATTTACGGTAATTTTATTCAATCCTTGGCGTATATAAAGAGTCTACATGATGAGGCGTTTGTGGTAAGTTTAATTATTTATGGGGGCCATATGTCATCATCTAAGAGTCTCTTTCGTAAATAGTAATTACCTTCGTAAATAGTAATTACCTTCGTAAATAGTAATTACCTTCGTCAATAGTAATTACCTTCGTAAATAGTAATAAATCTTCTATAAATAGAGGGCTAGGGCTTCATTATTTTTCACGAATTCGTTCCAAGCTATAGAGAGAGAAAGTATAGAGAATAAGAGAGAAAGAAGAAGAGTATTCTGCTATTTTACTTATATCCAGTTCTTCTAAGGTAGGGAATATTATTTGTTGTACCCGTAAGGGGTGTTATTTCTTTCTTATTCATGAAGAGAACTGTTGTTATTTCATTGCTTATTATTACATCGGAATAACTTTTGTATCTGTGAGTTTTACCACATACTTGGTGACATTCTTTATTATTACATTGGAACATCACATGCATGTGTTTTACAGGACACTGGTTCCGCTTATTATTATTACATTGGAACATCACATGCATGTGTTTTACAGGACTGGTTAAAATCTTATTATTATTATTCATTGGAACATCCACATGCATGTGTTTTACAGGACTGGTTAAAATCTTTATTATTATTACATTGGAACATCACATACATTTTTTTTTCTGCCAGGACTGGTTTCATTCTTTATTATTACATTGGAATATCCTCACATATATCGTTTTTACATGGACTGGTTCCGTTATTTATTATTACATTGGAATAACCTATCTGTCTTGATCTATCGCATGCATGGTGATTTCTTTTGTTATTCCATTCTTTGTTATACTCAATTGGTTAAAACTTTGACTTTATACTCCATGAAATTAGTGGAATATCCTTGATATTTGCGCTTCATCCGATATCCTTTCATGGAAATATTCTTCTAAGTATTCTTGAATTTTACTCTACAAAGCAGTATCATGTTGACAATTTGGACGTTAATAATTCCTTGATAAATTAATTCTTGAACTTGTTTTATTGAATTCTTATATCATTGTCATCATCCTCATGTTTATATTATGTTGAAAGTCATACGCATGGCACATGGTGCATAGATGGACTTGGTATGATTATGACGAGGGATTATTCGGTGTAATCATGGTAGTAATGTTACAAATGATGTAAAATTTAAAGTCATCATTGGCCCGTAGTGCATTGATGGACGAGTTGTTGGCATGATCATGACCATTAATGAATACACAAATATTCTTGGTAGTAGTGCATGAATAATTGTGGTGGTGATACTAAAGAATATTCTTGGCGTAGTAGTGCGGGGTGATTCGATGATGTGAAATATTTATTAAAAAGTGAGTCTCAAATATATATGATTATGAAAAACCTTTTAAATCATAAAAGATAGTAGATTTTATTTTCTACTTGACTCTTTTAATGGATTCTTTGGTTCATTGCAGATTAAACTTGATGTTTATTATATTTTATCGGTTTAACATTTGTTGAAGGCTAATGATAATTTATTACGCATTATCTTAGTCATAATATTTCTTCTTGGGCTAGTTGAGCTCACCCTTTCTTTCAACGTTTCTCTTGAAATGAGAATATAAATTTGGGACCGAGTCGGGGGAGCAGAGTAATGGTCGAGAGGATAGCATTAGTAGTCCTCACTATTACGTGAAATAGTGTGATAATAATTATAACGAGGACTCCTTTTGAGTTTGTATAATCTCTAGTAGACAATATTTGTATTCAAACTCACGGTTTATGTTTTGTCGTATATTGTACCACGACAGTTGTATTAGTAAGTTGTATTTGAATTCTGTACCATTTATCTGGCGACCCAAGATGGGTGATGTATACCTAATTTTGGGGGCGTCACGGTTGGTATCGAGCTTAGGCATATGATCCTGGCTAAGATGTGAGAATAATCTTTGGGAGGGAGAGGCGGAATTCCTTCGATAGTATGACCTACCTAAGTTTATGTGGTATTTTATTGGTCGGTCAGAATATATGGATAATATATGACATGACTATTAACCCTTGTTTTATGGCAGTATTTAAGAATGGCAGCTGAGAACGTTAACAATGGAGTGAATGAGATAGTGGAGGCACCTCTAATCACCAACCAGGATAATGTGATGTCAGGCGAAGAAGGAATTAGAGATATCTTTGTGGTGAGTGAAGAATTGATAGTTGCACCCGAGATAGTTTGAAATATAATTGGTGAGAGTGAGGAAGAAGAGGAAGAAGAGGTACACGAGGAGAATTTATTAGAGATACTTTATGATCAAAATGTAGAAGCTGCGAGATCGTATTCGTGAGCTAGAAGAAACGGAGTTGAAGAAAGCAATAAGCGGCCGAGTGGAACAAAGGGATACAACAATTCAAAATTGTGTTACCCGATATGTGATGCTCGAACAAAATCACGCTTTGGCAGAGTGTAAGATATTAAAATTGGAATCTGAGAATTCAAATATCAAGGATCAGCTGAAAGAAGAAATAACTGAACGAGTAAGAATGAGTGATGCATGGGTAAAAGCCGCACGACATGTTGATATTATGGAAAGAGATGTCCGATCTAAGAAGAGAAGATTTAACGATGACGGGAAGACGTCGGCAACAGCACAACACCAGCAGCAAATTATATAGGAGGAAAACGACCGCCATTTAGATGCTACAGATACGGAGAGGAGGGACATATAAGGTAAAATTGTTCAAAGTCTTCCAAGGTATGTTTTAGTTGTGGAAAAGACAGTCACATAGCTCGATTTTGTCCTGTAGCGAAATCAAGTCCAGCTGGGACGGTGGCACCAAAGGTGGATACGGACAAAACAAAGTCGGTGGTTTCAGGAAGAGCATTTTTTGACTTCTCATGGAGAGAGTAACCCGAACGAAGTTAGCACGGGTATGTTAGTCAAAAACTCTTGCGAAGTCTATACCTTGTTAGATACCGGTTCTACTCACTCTTTTATTTCACCTAGTTGTGTTCAATGTTTGAAGTTAACTCCGAGAAACCTTCGTTACCTCCACTATTTATAAATCTTATACAAATCGACACTTTTACGTTACCTGTCAATCTTATCTCTTTGAAAATACTTGCCTTTGATGCGATTTTAGGAATCGATTGGTTAACTACTCATCATGTTTTTCGTAAGGTTGTTAGTTTTCATACTCCTAACCAACCTGTTATGCGAGTTCAAAGTAACCAAACCACTAAAGTCAATCATTGTCATATCAAGCTATAAATAAAGAGCCCCGATCCTTTCGTAGTTGACTTTCTTTTGTGGAATGCACCAAAGCCAAACTTTCTGTAGGCAACGTTGTGAATGACGATGGCAAGTTGATAGGTATCAATGTGAAGTGTTATCTTATCTAAGTCTTTGATGAGGGTCACAATTCTGAATGATATTTCTAATGTTAATAAATTTTCTAACGTATTCTTGAAGACTTCTTAGCTTACCCCTAGAGCGTGAAATCGACTTTTGTATTGACCCCAATACAAAACCTATTTCTTAAACTCTCAAATATTTCTTCAACTAAAACGAACGTATAACGTGCCAAAGATGTTGGCTCGAGATATTGAAGATTACGATCGTACCATGCAATATTATCGTAGGAAAGCGAACGTGGTAGCTGACGTGTGAGTAGAAGATCGTATGCGTTTACAAGTGCGAATATACGAACTCACGTGAAGATAACGAATATACAAGTAGAATCGACTTTAATCGATAAAGTTAAAGCCGCTCAAGTTACACACCCGGAGCTGATGAATGTGAAGAATTAAGAAGGTTCAAAAGGGCGTTATTCTAGAAGCAAGAATTGACGAAGAGATGAAATCTAAACCCTCGATTTTATTGGTCCATTTGAAATCCTTGATCAAGTAGGAATTGTGGCTTATAGACTCGTTTTACCGCCAAGTATGTTGCGTGTTCAGAACATTTTTTTTTCGTATCGATGTTACATAAATATGTGGACGACCCGAACCACATTATTAATTTAAAACCGGACGAGATAGCAGAAGATTTAAACGTATGAGGAGATACGTGTTAACATCTTTGATAAGAAGGATCATATTCGACGCTCAAAGGTTATACCTCAAGAGTTAGAATTTGAAGTGAAGTCAAGGTATCCTCACCTGTTCGGCATACCAGGTACATACGTAAATTTCGAGGGCGAAATTCCATAAGGAGGGGAGATTGTGAGACCCCAGATTTTATGAATAAAAATTTTATTTTCTCGAAATATTTTTTTTTAAAATTATGGTGTGGATTTGATATAATATTATAGTTGTGGGTAATATTTATAAATTTTGCAAAGTACGCAAGTTGTTATAAAATATTCGTTTGGTGGGGAATATTCTTTTTGTCGGGGAATATTAAATGCGACGGCACAATCATTAGTGGACCCCTAACGGAATTATTGTCGAATTGAGAAAGCGACAAAAAATACTTTATGAAAATACTTGGCGGAGGTGTTACCGTTAAAAGCTGTTGAACTACCCGGTAGTAAAAAATGCGATGTCTGGCGTGGTTGCATAGTAGCACACGGTATTGATTATTGATGCTTACGTGAGAAGTCACTTTCAATTTATACTCAATTATTGCTCTGATAATTGTTGCATCATATCTCTTATATTATTGATTCAATTATTGTCACAGTATCATCTGTATAATATGTTATATTATTTAAACAATAATTGAGACGACAAGTTATAAATGATTAATAATTGTTGAAAGATTAAATATGTGTTGATTAAAAAATAAAATGATTTCTGGTAATTTTTATTCAATCCTTGACGTATATAAAGAGTCTATGATGAGACGTTTGTGGTAAGTTTAATTATTTATGGGGGGCCATATGTCATCATCTAAGAGTCTCTTTCGTAAATAGTAATTACCTTCGTAAATAGTAATTACCTTCGTAAATAGTAATTACCTTCGTAAATAGTAATTACCTTCGTCAATAGTAATTACCTTCGTAAATAGTAAATACTTTAAGTAAATAGTAATAAATCTTCTATAAATAGAGGGCTAGGGCTTCATTATTTTTTCACGAATTAATTCGTTCAAGCTTATAGAGAGAAAGTATAGAGAATAAGAGAGAAAGAAGAAGAGTATTCGCTACTTCACTTATATCCAGTTCTTCAAGGTAGTGAATATTATTTGTTGTACCGTAAAAGAGTGTTATTTCTTTCTTATTCATGAAGAGAACTGCATTGTTATTCCATTGCTTATTATTACATCGGAATAACTTTGTATCTGTGATTTACCTGCATCTTGGTGACATTCTTCTATTATTACATTGGAACATCACATGCATGTGTTTTTATCTGGGACTGGTTACGCCTTTTATTATTATTACATTGGAACATCACATGCGTGTGTTTTACAGGACACTGGTTAAAATCTTTATTATTATTACATTGGAACATCCACATACATGTGTTTTACGTGGGACTGGTTTCATTCTTTATTATTACATTGGAATATCCTATCTCATGCATTTCTGTGGGACTGGTTCCGTTATTTATTATTCATTGGAATAACACATGCATCTTGGTCTATCTCATGCATGGTGATTTCTTTTGTTATTCCATTCTTTGTTATACTCAATTGGTTAAAACTTTGACTTCTATACTCCATGAAATTAGTGGAATATCCTTGATATTTGCGCTTCATCCAGTATCCTTTCATGGAAATATTCTTCTAAGTATTCTTGAATTTTACTCTACAAAGCAGTATCATGTTGACAATTTGGACGTTAATAATTCCTTGATAAATTAATTCTTGAACTTATTTTATTGAATTCTTATATCATTGTCATCATCCTCATGTTTATATTATGTTGAAAGTCATCTGTGGCCTGTAGTGCATAGATGGACTTGGTATGATTATGACCAGGGATTATTCGGTGTAATCATGACCATAATGTTACAAATGATGTAAAAATTTAAAGTCATCATTGGCCCGTAGTGCATTGATGGACAGTTGTTGGCATGATCATGACCATTAATGAATACACAAATATTCTTGGCCGTAGTACATGAATAATTGTGGTCGTGATACTAAAGAATATTCTTGGCCGTAGTGCAGGGGTGATTCGATGATGTGAAATATTTATTAAGCTGAGTCTCAGCTATAACAGTTATGAAAAACCTTTTAAATCATAAAAGATAGTAGATTTTATTTTCTACTTGACTCTTTTAATGGATTCTTTGGTTCATTAGATTAAACTTGATGTTTATTATATTTTATCGGTTTAACCTTTGTTGAAGGCTAATTATAATTTATTTCGCATTATCTTAGTCATAATATTTCTTACTGGGCTAGTTGAGCTCACCCTTTCTTTCACTATTCTCTTCAGGAAATGAGAATATAGCTGGGACGAGTCGGGGAATGGAGTAATGGTCCAGAGGATAGCATTAGTAGTCCTCACTATTCTGTGAAATAGTGTGATAATAATTGTAATGAGGACTCCTTTTGAGTTTGTATATTCTTTAGTAGACAATATTTGTATTCAAACTCACAGTTTATGTTTTGTCGTATTGTACAACAGTTGTATTAGTAAGTTGTATTTGAATTCTGTACCATGTATCTGGCAACCCAAGATGGGTGATGTATACCTAATTTTGGGGGCGTCACATGTTCATCTTTGCACTACGGGCCAAAGATATTCATCAGAAATCATTCATCTTTGCACTACAGGCCAAATATATTAATCAGTAGGTTATGTTCATCTCAACACCTGTTCATCTTTGCACTACGGGCCAAAGATATTCATCAAGAAATCATTCATCTTTGCACTACAGGCCAAAGATATTCAGTAATATCATCATTTAGGACTGAGGATGATAAAAAATATTTTAAAGGAAACGAATCCAGTGAAACAAAAGAACAAATATTAAGGATTCGTATTTTAAACAATCCAAGTTCAAAAATACTTCATAAGTAATTAAAGTGGAGTAAAATTCAAGAATGATCAAAACATAGATCCAATCAAAGATAGGAACTATAACAGACAATCTTGGACATAGAAAAGAAAATTTAATTTTTCTGTGAATAGTGCCGTATACGTGAATAGTAACTCCGACGCCAAAAGATAGAAATTTCACAAAAAACATCATCATGCTTCGTGAATAGTACTCGTGAATAATAACTCATGAATAGTAACTCGTGAATAGTAACTCATGAATAGTAACTCGTGAAGAGTAACTCATGAATAGTAACTAATGAATAGTAACCCCGACATGAAAAAGTTCCAAATTTGATAAAAAGTTCCAACCAATATTTCAGCATAATGATATTGAAGAAATAATATCATTTGAGAAGAAAATAACATCCCTTACCTCGAAAAGCGGTACTTTAGTGAAAAACAGGATATAGGCTATGACTTGAACTTGCACCGTATAGCAATACCCAAAGTATACTCAAAATACTCACAAGAATACGCTCGATAATATAGAGAGAGAAAACTTCAATTTCTGGTGTGATTTTCAATTCTAACTTAAGCACCCTATTTATAGGAAATTGCTTAGAATACCAAAGTAGAAAATTTAATAAATTAATATTATATTTTTTCTAAATATCTCTACGCACACTACCATCTGAATTCAGCCTCTTAATCACATGTTAAATGAGTTTCAAAAATGAAAAAAACGTTTTTGTAATTAAAAATATTTTAAACTTCCAAAAATTAATTATTTCGAAGCTTCGGAACTTCAATAATTCATAATAAATAGCCATTTTATCAGAAAATTCAAATCTCACGAGTTTTTATAGGAAATTCAATTCTCTACAACTTTACAGAAGAAAGTTTTTCCAAATTCCAAACAAAAATTGATCGAAATCTATAAACGGGAGATTTTATAGGCTAAAATCAAATTTTAGTCAAGAAATAGGGTCCACCGAGATATTTAACATGTTTTAAACATTTATTGCAACAAAAATACTCTTACTCCTCATATACTCATATATCTCACATTCATTATAAAAATATCACCGTTAATATATTATTAAAATAATATATTTAAATGAATTATTTTATCAGAAAAAGATAAAATATTAATTTTCAATAATTGTCACATTAAAAATTTTCTCCATCTATATCCACATAAAATCAATAATTTCCTCATCATATGAATCAATAATTAATTATTCATAAATAATATTACTGAGAATCACAATATTGACAAACAGGGACGGTTAAAGGAAGAGGGGGCTTTCCAATAAGAATTTCTCCTTATTATGGCGCGCAATTAGGTGACCAAACCTCTCCTTAGACAGAACTTGCTAGACATTGCCAATAATGTTATCTAATAATATTATTCGAGATAATATGAATTATTGCTTCGATAATGGAAAATCTTTGTGTAATGACAATTATTGAAATAACGAATAATATAAAATATCAATACGACAATTATTGAATCAATAAAATCTTTGAGCAATAATTCGTAACAATTATTGAGTAGTGCCTTCTTACGTAAGAATCAATAATTGGTGCAATACCATATGTTCTTTGTTCAACAACAGCGTATTAGTGTGTTTTAACCATAGGGTATTCCAACGAAGATACTTCAGTAACAACTACGCCGTTATTTATAAACAACTTATATTTGTCATTTTTTTCATCTAATCGTTTTTTTCGTTATGGGGCCCACACATGGTTGCTAGCTGGTAAATGCGAATATTCTAAAACGATCATTTAATATTCCACCACCAAACGAATATTAAAACAACAATGAATATTTTATAACCACTTGTTTATTCAAAATATTTGCGTATTTTACCTATAACTATCCACATTAATCAAATTAACCCTTACTATTTTAAAATAATAAATAGAGAAAAATAAATTTTATTTATAAAAATTTGGGGTCTTACAATATATATATATATAATATAATAATAATAATAACCGATCCTTCCTTTTTGCAAGACATAAACAAATCGTGCTAACCTGTAACCTTTGATTCCGTGCATTCAAATAACTTTTACCGGAAATCCTATTTCTTTTGAATTTCGTGAATCACAATTACATACATCAGGAACCTGCCATGATTGCATAACCGTTTTTTTTTAACTGGCTAAACAGGATATTTGAAGAATCAGTACTGTCCACGTTTTTTGAACTTGGTATGCAATAATAAGATTAACGGTTTTCAAAAAAATAGGCACGGATTTTGAGAAAAAAAATGTATTTTTTTGTTTTTTTTTTTTGAATAAATTTTATACAACAAAATTATGCTCAATTAAATTGTTCTAAACACATATCAATATACATATTAAATCTGAACAATTAATAATTTACATAAAGATTTGGCTCTGATGCCACTGTTAGGTTTGTAATATTCATGAACGCAATCAAATTGCAAAAATATGCGGAAGCGTGGAAAATCAGAGTTTTAAAAAATTTACAAACCATAAACCCGGATCATCCTTTATGCATAATTATTAATTTAACGAAAAGATAAGAACAAGAATCATACCCTTGAAGATCCGAGCTTCCTCAGGTACAAGTTCACCTCCAATCCTTTTCGCTTTCAACTTGAATCCACCGGGTTTGGTTCCTTCCTTTGATCAACGTTAGCCATCCAAGTGTTTGGCCTCTAGAGGTGATCCACCAAGGAAGAAGAAGGATTCAAGAAGATGGGTGGTTGGCTAAATCCTAGTTTTTCTATCTCTATAGAAAAGGAGCGTACTCTCCAACAATTGGAATAACGTATGTTGTTAAAGTCAACAACCCCTTACACCCATAATAAGACTCCTCTTATTTATAGATGTGGGAAACCCTCCTTAACAATTAAGGAATTGAGTTTTATTTTAATTAATTAAAATCCTTTAATTAATTAAGCTCCCTAATCTTATTAGGGATAATTAATTAAACTCCTTTAACTAATTTTTCCTCCTAATCCTATTAGGAATAAATGAGAGTACTTATATTAAATTAATTCCTAAACTCTTTTAGAAATTAAAATAATAATAATTGTAATAATATTAATAAACTCCTCTTATTAATTTATATTTAATATTTCTAAAATATTAAATAATAAATATTAAACTATTTAATTTATTCTATCACCATAGATTAAATTAAATATACTTAATATATTATTACGATTATGCCATTAACTTCTTAAATAATTATTCTTCCTTTTTTATGGTGTGACCCTTTAGGTTCTCCATATTAAAAGGTTGTGAATAAATCAATTAGAACAATTCTAATCTTATTTAAATAAATAAATTAAATTATTAATTTATTTAAATAAATAATATTTATTCTACAATAGGGATAAGCCTTCCTAGCGATCAACGACTTTCCAGATAATATAGATTTCAACATTAATCATAAAAGAACCTTTGAGTAAATAGTTACCGTACAATTCAATCCTTCCACCATACAATGTCCCAATTAAATATAAGACATGGAATTTCTGTCAAGTCTTATTTTATTTAATTATATATATTTCAACTCTAAATGCACAACTCCAAATAATGCAAATTAGAAACTCCTTTCTAATTTCATTACGCCGCCAAGGACTCTTTGGGTTGTCATTTATCGAATCACATAGGACATATCTCTTTTTTACTAGAAGCGGTAGATTCTTTATTGATCATACATTATCTCCATGTACAACTTATTATACCCAAGCATACCCTTTGATATACCCTAAGGGTCTTAAGGAATAAGTCAAAGTATAATTCATCATACACAAGATACTATGATGATCTCAAGTCCAAGGATCACTTGTACTACTATCACTACAGGAATTCCTATTGACAGACAAGTAAAACTCCATTAGGTATTCCTTAGCGAGCCACGTTAAATTGAACTTATTCTCTAATAAGCACCTACATACTTGCTTTAGTGTCTCCACACAAATGATAATGAGATCAATCATCCTCATCCAATGAGCAAGCAACGTATGTACCAATCTATCCGGATTCACTAATCCCCAATTTAGTAATCCAACGATTGGGAACTATTTTAGTTTTAAGCTTTCTAAGAATTTAGATCTCATTAGAATGATCATCATCATTATTCTAAAAGCATTGCTTAAAACTATGGGTTTATCACATTATAAAAGCGACATCGTAGATAATTAAAAGCCTTTAATAAATTAATACTTTTTATTAATAAATGAATAAGATTGTTACAAAGTATATGTTTTATCATCAAACATGATTGGCTTGTATGCATACTACTTTCAAAATATTGTCTTCTAGACAGTATTCAAACTCAAAATAAGTCCTCAATACATTTATTATCACACTATTTCATAGAATAGTGAGGACTACTAATACTATCATCACGATTTGTCATCACTCGTTCCCCGACTAGTCCCTGCTACGTTCTCATTTCCGGAAGAGAACAATGAAAGCAAAAGGGTGAGCTCAACTAGCCCAGTAAGAAATATTATGACTAAGATAATGCAAAATAAATTATCATTAGTCTTCAACAATGTTAAACTGATAAAATACAATAGACATCAAGTTTAACTGCAACGGAATAAGCAATCCATTAGAAGAGTCAAGTAGAGCATAATATCTGCTATCTTCTATGATTTAAAATATTTTCATCAATTTTTATTGCTGAGACTCAGCTTAATAAATAAACCACATCATCGAGTCATCCCTGCACTACGGGCCAAGGATATTCATTAAATCATCAATGGTCATGACTAAATCGAATAATCCCTGGTCATAATCATACCAAAAACTGTCCATCAATGCACTACAGGCCACTGAGGACTTTTACCACATCATTTATAACATTACAGGTCATGATTATACCTAATGATCCTTGGACATAATCATACAAAGTCCATCTATGCACGTAAGTCAAAGATGACTTTCATCACAATATAAGCATGAGGATGATGACAATGACATAATAATTCAATAAAAAAAAGTTCAAGAATAAATTTTAAAGATTTATAAGTTAATTTATCCTGAAATCAATTACGTCCAAATTTGTCAACATGATACTGCTTTGTGGAGTAAAATTCAAGAATGCTCAGAAGAATATTTCCATGAAAACATGCTAGATGAAGTACAAATATCCAGGATATTCTACTAATTTCATAGTATAGAAGCCAAAACTTTAACCAACTGAGTATAATAGAATATATGAAACTGCAAATGGATTTTCGTCTGCCATGCGGTAATCCACGTAGACAGAACATTTCCACAATTTAATAAGGATGAATACAAAGGATCATTCACCATGCATGTGGTAATCCACATAGACATATTATTCTAACAAAATAATAAATAATGGAATAACAGAAGAATTCACCATGCATGCGATATATAGACTGCGCAGACAGGTTATTCCCAACAGAATAATAAAGAATGGAATCAGGTTATGTGTAATCCGCACCGATAGGATATTCCAACAAAATAATAAAGAATGGAACCAGGTCATGCGTAATCCGCACAGACAGGAAATTCCAACATAATAATAAAGAATAAAATAACAACAGAATTCACCATGTATGCGGTACTTCGCATAGACAGGTTATTCCAACAGAATAATAAATAATGGAACCAGATCATGCGTAATACGCACAGACAGGATATTACAACAGAATAATAAAGAATGGAATAATGAAGAATTTCACCATGTATGCGGTATCAACAGATAGGCGAGTTATTCCAATGAATAATAAAGAATGGAATAATGAAGAATTTCACCATGTATGCGGATTGATGTATATGAGCGAGTTATTCCAACATAATAATAAAGAATGGAATAATGGAAGAATTTTACCATGTATGCGGTGCTCAGCATAGGCAAAAGTTATTCTATGAGAATAATAAAGAATGGAATAATGAAGAATTTCACCATGTATGCGGTGCTTGCATATGGCGAGTTATTCAACATAATAATAAAGAATGGAATAATGGAAGAATTTTATCATGTATGCGGTACTTGCTTGTATGAGTTATTCAACATAATAATAAAGAATGGAATAATGTAAGCTCTCTTCATGAATACGAAAGAAATAATACCCTTACCTTAGAAAGAAAAGTATTTGATTTGGTAGGCGAGGAGGATTCTTGAAGAAAACTTATACTGTTTTTTACGCTCAAAGCTTCTTAAAACTCTAAAGAAATACGCTCAAGATTATAGAAGAAGAATTCTCTGAATTTCTGGTGTGATTTTCAATTCTAACTAAGCATCCTATTTATAGGAAAATAGAAAGTTTTCTGTTTTATTACATTTATAATAATAATAAAAAAAATTCATCATCATTATTATAATTCACACTATTAATCGATCAGGTCGTTCCCAGGAAAGAGGGGGCTTTTCTATAAGGATTTCTCCCTATTGGCGCGCAATTAGGTGACCAAACCTCTCCTTGACAGAACTTCTAGACATCGTTCATATTGCAAATAATAATATTAACAACTTTTTCATCTCAATTATTGATTTAATAATATATAAAATATTGACAATAATTGAATCAAATAACGTGAGATACTATGCAGCAATTACTGTAGCAATAATTGAACAAAACTGAGTGACTTCTCACGTAAGCATTAATAATCAATACCGTTTGCTACTATACAACCACGTGTATTACTGTACTTTTAACATCGGGTGTTTCAACAGTTAACGTTAAAACTTCCGCCATTATTTTCATAAAAATATTTTTGTCAATTTTTTAATCTGACAATAATTCCGTTGTGGGGTCCACCAATGATTGTACCGTCGTACGGATATTCCCTGACAAAAAGAATATTTCCTGATCAATCGAATATTATATAACAACTTGCATTCTTTTTAAAATTTCTAAATATTACCCACAACTATAACATTATCTCAAATCCACACCATAATTTTAAAAAAATATTTCTAGAAAATTAAATCTTTATTCATAAAATTTGGGATTTTACACCTACCTTCAAGGCCATGTTCCTAGGCAGTTCGTAGGGAGAACAAGCAGGAGTGGAGGACAACAACAATGGCAGCAACAACAAAGAGAACCAGATTGTACCTCCATTGACGGAAAGTCAATCGGTTCCAATAATCAACTTGGAGCTCCAGAACAGTGGTGACATGCCACAACCTAGGTTGGAAGCAAGCCAACCTCAAAAAAACATCATCCTAACTGCTCTCCCAGTATTTTCACAAGTGTAGATGTCAACCGTCCCAATCCATGTACAGCGAATGAGCCAACAACTGCCACTAGTGCCAGCTTTGTACGATGCAAGTGTACATCGATCAACCAATCTCTTCACCATACACACCGCCAATACAACAGTTTATCACAAGACCCCATAGAGTTCACGCCATAAGCCAATACGTGACGAAAGATGATATGATCGATGTGATCAATCAACTTCGCAGGCAGACATCCCAACCCTCAGAGTTAGACTTTACTCCACCTTACCCGACACATATTCGGAGGCAACCTTACCCGACAGGGTATATTGAACATCCCCCACAGTTTCCAAAATACAACGGGGAGAAAGTAAATGTCAGGGAACATATTGCCAGGTTCTTAGAGTCGATGTCTCCATGGCTCGGATATGATAAAGTGATCAACTACAACTTGTTGATGCAGGAATTCAACAAAACTTTGACGGATAGTGCCTTCAGTTGGTACTATAATCTAGAGAAGGAGTCAGTCCATGATTGGGATGACCTAAAATTATAATTTTTTAAGAAATTTTTTTATGTACAGAAACAGGTAACCATTGTAGAGCTTATGAGGTTCAGGTAGAAGCCAAATGAGGACTGCCTAAGAACTACCCAGCTCGACCCTGCTCACCCAAGAACTGCTCAGCTCGACCCTGCTCACCCAAGACCTGCCCAGCTCGCCCCTGTCCAACTCCGCTACGAACCCTAGATAGATCTACACTCCCATCAGCGCTACACACCTGAGGTACCTTGGATATATCAAAACGATCGTATCGACGAGATCTACAAAATTCATCGCCTATGGCCATGACACATGTTGTTAAAAGCCCGAAAAGCCTTAGAAGTGAATGTTTTGGCCTCCCGAAGTTTTTCCAGTTTTGTCGGAAGATCAAATTTAAACTGAATTCCCTCCTTTCGAAGTTTCGTTGGACACAGGTGTAAGACCCCAAATAATTAATAAATGAAATTTAATTTTCTCTATTTATTATTTTGAAATAGTAAGGGTTGATGTGATTAATGTGGATAGTTATGGGTAAAATACGCAAATATTTCAAAATAAGCAAGTGGTTATAAAATATTCATTGTTGTCGGAGAATATTCGTTTGGTCGAAGGCAGCGGTCTTAACAAACAATTGGTTCTAAGGAGAAGAAACGACCACCGGTTATATGCTACAAATGCGGAAAAGAGGGACATATCGGTCAAAGCGCCCCTAGCGATTCGGGTATGCTATAATTGTGGAAAGGAAGGACATATCGCTCGAGATTGCACGTTAGCGAAACCCAGTCCAGCGGGAATGGTGACTCAAAAGGATGTCCCATAAAAGTCAAAGTCAACGGTTCCTGGAAGAGCGTTTGTCGTGACCGGTCAAAATGCGAGGAACCCGAACGAATTTAGCACGGGTTAGTTAATTATAAATTCTTGCGAAGTTTATATCTTACTAGATACCGGTTCTACCCATTCTTTTATCTCTCTTGCTTGCGCTCAACGTTTGAACTTGACTATGGAGAAATTAGACTTTGACCTATCTATGGAGACTCTGTTAGGAGAAACTTTCATTACATCCGTTGTTTAGAAATCTTGCTTGATTCAGGTTGGCACTATCACTATCACATTACATTCTATAGAGATACTTGCTTTTGATGTGATTTTAAGGTTAACTACTCATCATGCCGAAATTGATTACTTTCGTAAGGTTGTTAGTTTTCATATTTCTAAGCAACCTGTTATTCGAATTCAAGCAATCAAACCATTGTAGTCAAACATTTTCATATCAAGCCATGAAGTCATTCGTTTATTACGATGTCAAGTTTTCTTAGTCCATGTTATGGATTTGAATAAAGACACGTCAGATTTGAATAATATTCCTGTAGTTATTGATTTTTCCTGACGTATTACCTGAAGAATTTCTTGGCCTACTCCCAGAGCGTGATATTGAATTTGTATCGACTTTAAATCTGGTACAAAACCCATTTCTAAAATTTCATATCGAATGGCTCCTATTGAACTTCGTGAGTTAAAACCCATTGTAGAAGTTGATACCGAGCCTTTATATGTGACTTCCTTTGTGGAATGCACCAAGCCGGACTCTCGTAGGAGGAGACACCATATTAAATGCGATAGTAAAGCGATAGGTGTCATTGTAATGTCTATCCAAGGTTGGGATATTAGTCACGATTGAGAACAACCTAAGTCGGTAATCGAAATATGTAGCTTTCTAGGCTTAGTTGGTTATTATCGGAGATTCGTTGAAGGATATTCTCGAATCGCTATTCCATTAACTTAGCGGTGACTCGTAGAGATACAAAATTGAATGGAGCAAAGAATGTGGGAAGAGCTTGAATAACTCAAGAGGAGACTCATTTCAAAGACATGTTCGACCATGCCATCCTGGAAAAGCGAACGTGGTAGGCGGCGTGTTGAGTAGAAGATCGTATACAACACGAGATACGATATTGTCAAAAACTAATTTCAGTATAATTTACAAATAATAGAGATGGAGATGAAAACTCTAGGTATCCACGTGATGATATACGAGTATAATCGACTTTAATCGATAAAGTTAAAAGTCATTCAAGCTACACCGAGTGATGAATTTGAAGAAGAAGGTGCAAGAAATTGTTATTTCAAAATGAGAATCGGTGAGGTGAGGAAAGCTCAAACCTTTGATTTATTAATCCATTTGAAATTCTCGATCGAATAGGGCGTGGGCTATAGACCCGCTTTTACCGCCAAGTATGACGCGTGTTCATAACGCTTTTTCACGATCGATGTTACGTAAATATGTGGACGACCGAACCACGTCATTGAGTTAGAACCGGACGAGATATAGAAGACTTAACGTATGAGGAGGTACTGTCAAGATCTTGGATAGGAAGGAGCATGTCCTACGACGAAGGTCATACCACAAGTTAAAGTTTTGTGGAGGAACCATGCTATAGAGGAAATGACACAGGAATTGGAAAGCGGAAATGAAAGCGATGTATCCTCACCTTTTGTGAAAAACACAGTGCACGTATGTCAATTTCGAGGACAAAATTTCATAAGGAGGGAGGTGTAAGACCCCAAATAATTAATAAATGAAATTTAATTTCCTCTATTTATTATTTTTAAATAGTAAGGGTTGATGTGATTAATGTGGATAGTTATGGGTAAAATACGCAAATATTTCAAAATAAGCAAGTGGTTATAAAATATTCATTGTTGTCGGAGAATATTCGTTTTGGTCGTGGAATATTAGATCTTTGTGGGAATATTCGTATTGCAATGACGCAAATGACCATGTGTGGGCCCCATAACGGAAAGCGATTGGAGGAAGAAAACGACAAATATAAGTTGTTTAAAAATAACTACAGTAGTTATTACTGAATTTACCTTCGTTGGAATACTCGGTGGTTAAAACACAAGAGGGACCAGTATTGCACCAATTATTGATTCTTACGTAAGAAGGCACTACTCAATAATGGTTACAGTAATTACTATTAAATATTTTATTTTATTGGTTCAATAATTATTGCGTTGATATTTTATATTGTTGTTGTTTCAATAATTGTCATTACACAGTATTTTTCATTATCGAAGCAATAATTCATATTATCTGAATAATATTATTAGATAACATTATTGGCAATGTCTAGAAAGTTCTGTCTAAGGAGAGGTTTGGTCACCTAATTGCGCTTGAGAAGGAGAAATTCTTATTGGAAAGTCCCTCTTCACAGGGCTGCTGGTTGTCAATATTGTGATTCTGTAATATTATTTGTGAATAATTAATTATTGATTCATATGATGAGGAAAATATTAATTTTATGTGGATATAGATGGAGAAAATTTTTAATGTGACAATTGTTGAAAATTAATATTTTATTTTTTTCTGATAAAATAATTCATTTAAATATATATATTATTATATTTTAATAATATAATAATGGTGATATTTTTACAACGAATGTGGGATATATGAGTATACGAGAAGGAAGAGTATTTTTGTTGCAATAAATGTTTAAAATATGTTAAACATGTCGGTGGACCCCATTTATTGACTAAAATTTGATTATAGCCTCTAAAATTGCCCGTTTGTGGATTTCGGCCAATTTCTGTTTGGAATTTGGAAACACTTTCTTCTGCAAAGTTGTAGAGAATTGAATTTCCTATAAAAACACGCGAGATTCGAATTTTATGACAAAAGGGCTATTTATTGTGAATTATTGAAGTTCTAGAGTTCAAATAATTGATTTTGGAAGTTTTAATTATTTTATTATGAAAAACGTTTTTGTCATTAAAGGTGGGGCTTGCATGTGATGAAAATGCTGAATTTCAGATCTTAGAAAGTGTGCATTGGAAAATTTAATATATATTAATATTTTAATTAAATTTTACGCTTTGGTGTTCTAAGCATTTTCCTATAAATAGGTGCTTAGGTTAGAATTGAAAATTACACTTAAACCCAAGTTTTCTCTCTCTATATTATCGAGCGTATTCTTGTGAGTATTTTGAGTATACTTTGAGTATTGCTATACTGGTGCAAGTTCAAGTTATAGCTTTATATCCATTATTCCAGTAAATAAATTGTCTTTTTTCGAGGTAAGGGATATTTTTTTTTTCGTAATGATATTATTTCTTCAATATCATTATCTTTGAAATATTGATCGAAGTTTTATCAAATTTGGAACTTTTGGTGTCTGAGTTACTTATTCACGATATCAAGACTTATTCACGATATCTGATCTTATTCACGAATACGACATTATTCATCTAAAAAATGAAAATTTTTGTTTTCGTCCAAAATATCTATTGTGGATACTAGCTTTGATTGTATCCATGTTTTGATCATACTTGAATTTTACACCACTATGATTATTTTTGAGGTATTTTTGGACGTGGATAAAACAACGTACGAATCCTTAATCCTTGTCATTTTGTTTCACTGGATTCGTTTCTTTAAAAATATTTTTCATCATCCTCGGTCTTAAATGATGATATTATTGAATATCTTTGGCCCGTAGTAAAAAAGATGAATGATTTTCGATGAATATCTTTGGCACAGTAGTGCAAAGATGAATGATTTCGATGAATATCTTTGGCCCGTAGTGCAAAAGATGAACATGTGTTTAGATGAACATGACCAATTGGTGAATGTCCTTGGCAGAGTAGTGCAAGGATGAATATATGATTCGGATATATATTGATTGATGTTACAAGGATAAAAAAATAGAGCGATGAACTTTAAAATTCATACATAGAAGATAGTAGTTTGCATTCTCTACTTAACTCTTCTAATGAATTATTATTTCAGCTGCGAATATTGATTTAAAACTTGTTGTCTATTGTATTCTATTATATTTTTCCTGTTGAAGACTAACGATAATTTTGTTGTATATTATCTTAGTCATAATATTCTTCTTGGGCTAGTCGAGAGCTCACCCTTTTCCTTTTTGTTCCATTTTTCTTCTCGTGAGGCGAGAATATAGCGAGTACGCAGTCTGGGGTATGGAATGAAGGTTCTAGGGAGAGTTGTTTAGTAGTCCTCACCATTGTTGTAAAATAATGTATCAATAATTATGATGAGGATTTATTTGTATGTGGATATTGTCAGATGGCAATATCTCGTATTTAAACTCACGCTTTACTATTGTAATAATAAAGTTGTAGTTGTTTCGCATGCAGTGTATTGACAACTCGAGAATGGGTGATGTAGACCTATTTTGGGGGTGTCACGGTTTGGTATCGAGCTTAGGGATATGATCTTTGGCGGAGATCGGGGAATAGAACTAGGAGGGGAGAGACGAGTAAATCCTTCGCTAGTGTGTCCTACCTAAGCTTATTTGTTAGTTGGTCAGTATATAAGGATATTATGTGATATATTGATTTGCTTAATTAACCCTTGTTTTATGACAGTATTTGAGAATGTCGACTGAGAATATTAACAATGGAAATGAGACCGTGGAGACGCCTGTACTCACCAACGAGGAGAACGTGCAACAGGCTGGCAATGTTCCTCCTGTGAACAACACCACTGAGCAGATGATGAATGAGGGGATATTTAGAAGCTTTTTGTAGTTCATGCAAAATCAGACGAGGGAGACTCGTGTTCAAAACATAGGAGGAAATGATAGCAATTCACGGGTTGTCACAGCCAAGCAGTTCAAAGAGTTGGGACCCCCAGAATTTAAAGGAAAGCCTGATCCGATCATGGCGGAAACATGGGTTAAGCAAATTACCAAGATATTCGATGACTTGGGATGCACGGAGGAACAGAAGGTTCCATTCGCCACCTTTATGTTTCGTGGCGAGGCAGACTATTGGTAGAAATCTGTAAAGCGTACCCATCCATTTCTGCCAAAGATGTCTTGGGGAGCGTTTGAAACTATTTAATGACAAATACTTTCCTGAAAGTGTTCGTCATATGAAGGAAGTGGAGTTTATTAGACTAGAGCAAGAACAACATGACGGTGTCTCGTTCCGAGGCGAAGTTTGCGGAGTTATCGGGTTTGCACCTCATTTGGTGGAGAATGAGGAACGTATGACGCGGATGTTTCTAAGAGGTTTAAAACCCGGCATACGTCAGTATCTCATCTCTCATAAATTTTCTCTTTATTCAGATGTTGTTAATAGGGCTCAATTATTAGAGCAAGATAACGAGTACGGTCAACCGAGGTACCACAATCAGGATCATACCGGAGATAGCAGTCAACAAATCAACAATAACAAGTGGAGAAAGAAAAAGGCGGACAAAAATGGTAACCACTCTGGTGGTAATCATGGCCATGAAAATAGAAGAAGCGAGTCAGGAGGAGATTTTAAAAAGAGGAGATTTAACAACGACCATGTGAAGACGACAGTGCCGACAGCAATTGGTTCTAAGGGAGAAGAACGACCACCGGTTATATGCTACAAATGCGGAAAAGAGGGACATATCAGTCCAAACTGCCCACAACAGTTCCAGGTATGCTATAATTGTGGAAAGGAAGGACATATCGCTCGAGATTGCACGTTAGCGAAACCCAGTCCAGCGGGAATGGTGACTCAAAAGGATGTCCCATAAAAGTCAAAGTCAACGGTTCCTGGAAGAGCGTTTGTCGTGACCGGTCAAAATGCGAGGAACCCGAACGAATTTAGCACGGGTTAGTTAATTATAAATTCTTGTGAAGTTTATATCTTACTAGATACCTGGTTCTACCCATTCTTTTTATCTCTCTTGCTTGCGCTTCAGCGTTTGAACTTGACTATGGAGAAATTAGACTTTGACCTATCTATGGAGACTCTGTTAGGAGAAACTTTCATTACATCCGTTGTTTAGAAATCTTGCTTGATTCAGGTTGGCACTATCACTATCACATTACATTCTATAGAGATACTTGCTTTTGATGTGATTTTAAGGTTAACTACTCATCATGCCGAAATTGATTACTTTCGTAAGGTTGTTAGTTTTCATATTTCTAAGCAACCTGTTATTCGAATTCAAGCAATCAAACCATTGTAGTCAAACATTTTCATATCAAGCCATGAAGTCATTCGTTTATTACGATGTCAAGTTTTCTTAGTCCATGTTATGGATTTGAATAAAGACACGTCAGATTTGAATAATATTCCTGTAGTTATTGATTTTTCCTGACGTATTACCTGAAGAATTTCTTGGCCTACTCCCAGAGCGTGATATTGAATTTGCATCGACTTTAAATCTGGTACAAAACCCATTTCTAAAATTTCATATCGAATGGCTCCTATTGAACTTCAGGAGTTAAAACCCAACTGTAGAAGTTGATACCCGAGCCTTTATATGTGACTTCCTTTGTGGAATGCACCGAAGCCAGACTCTCCGTAGGAGACACCATATTCGTGCGATAGTAAACTGATAGGTGTCATTGTAATGTGCTATCCAAGGTTGGGATATTAGTCACAGTTGAGAACAACCTAAGTCGGTAATCGAAATATGTAGCTTTCTAGGCTTAGTTGGTTATTATCGGAGATTCGTTGAAGGATATTCTCGAATCGCTATTCCATTAACGCAGCTGACTCGTAGAGATACAAAATTCGAATGGAGCAAAGAATGTGGGAAGAGCTTCGAAGAACTCAAGAGGAGACTCATTTCAAAGACATGTTACGACCATGCCATCCTCGGAAAAGTTTAACGTGGTAGGCGGCGTGTTGAGTAGAAGATCGTATACAAGCACGAAAGTACGATATTGTCAAAAACTAATTTCGTATAATTTACAAATAATAGAGATGGAGATGAAAACTCTAGGTATCCACGTGATGATATACGAGTATAATCGACTTTAATCAATAAAGTTAAAGCTGTCAAGCTACACACCGGAGCTGATGAATTTGAAGAAGAAGGTGCAAGAAGTTGTTATTTCAAAAATGAGAATCGGTGAGGTGAGGAAAGCTCAAACCTTCGATTTATTAATCCATTTGAAATTCTCGATCGAATAGGAACTGTGGCCTATAGACCCGTTTTACCGCCAAGTATGACGCGTGTTCATAACGTTTTTCACGTATCGATGTTACGTAAATATGTGGACGACCGAACCGTCATTGAGTTAGAAACCGGACGAGATAGTAGAAGACTTAACGTATGAGGAGGTACCTGTCAAGATCTTGGATAGGAAGGAGCATGTCCTACGCACGAAGGTCATACCACAAGTTAAAGTTTTGTGGAGGAACCATGCTATAGAGGAAATGACCTGGGAATTGGAAACGGAAATGAAAGCGATGTATCCTCACCTTTTGCGAAACACCAGGTACGTATGTCAATTTCGAGGACAAAATTTCATAAGGAGGGGAGGTTGTAAGACCCCAAATAATTAATAAATGAAATTTAATTTCCTCTATTTATTATTTTGAAATAGTAAGGGTTGATGTGATTAATGTGGATAGTTATGGGTAAAATACGCAAATATTTCAAAATAAGCAAGTGGTTATAAAATATTCATTGTTGTTTAGGAGAATATTCGTTTGGTCGTGGAATATTAGATGCTTTGGGAATATTATTAAATGACGACGACCTTTGACCACCATGTGTGGGCCCCATGAAAAAGCGATTGGAGGAAGAAAGCGACAAATATAAGTTGTTTAAAAATAACTACAGTAGTAGTTATTCTGGTTTACACCTTTGTTGGAATACTCGGTGGTTAAAAACAAGAAGCACAGCGGTATTGCACCAATTATTGATTCTTACGTAAGAAGGCACTACTCAATAATGGTTCTGATAATTCTTTATTCAAGGTATTTTATTTTATTGGTTCAATAATTGTTGCGTTGATATTTTATATTGTTGTTGTTTCAATAATTGTCATTACACAAGTATTTTTCATTATCGAAGCAATAATTCATATTATCTCGAATAATATTATTAGATAACATTATTGGCAATGTCTAGAAAGTTACATCTAAGGAGAGGTTTGGTCACCTAATTGCGGCGCGAAGATGAGGAGAAATTCTTATGGAAAGCCCCTCTTCTCCGAGAGCCCGCACGGTTGTCAATATTGTGATTACGTAATATTATTTGTGAATAATTAATTATTGATTCATATGATGAGGAAAATATTGATTTTATGTGGATATAGATGGAGAAAATTTTAATGTGACAATTGTTGAAAATTAATGTTTTATCTTTTTCGATAAAATAATTCATTTAAATATATATATTATTATATTTTAATAATATAATAATGGTGATATTTTACAACGAATGTGGGAAATATGAGTATACGAGAAGGAAGAGTATTTTGTTGCAATAAATGTTTAAAACATGTTAAACATGTTGGTGGACCCCATTTATTGATTTGAAATTTGATTATAGCCTCTAAAATTGCCCGTTTGTGGATTTCGCCAATTTACATTTGGAATTTGGAAAAACTTTCTTCTGCAAAGTTGTAGAGAATTGAATTTCCTATAAAAACACGCGAGATTGAATTTTATGACAAAAGGGCTATTTATTGTGAATTATTGAAGTTCTAGAGTTCAAATAATTGATTTTTGGAAGTTTTAATTATTTTATTATGAAAAACGTTTTTTGTCATTAAAGGTGGGGCTTGCATGTGATGAAAATGCTGAATTTCAAATCTTAGAAAGTGTGCGTTGGAAAATTTAATATATATTAATATTTTAATTAAATTTTACATTTTGGTGTTCTAAGCATTTTTCTATAAATAGGTGCTTAGGTTAGAATTGAAAATTACACGTAAACTGAAGTTTTCTCTCTATATTATCGGAAATTATTCTTGTGAGTATTTTGAGTATACTTTGAGTATTGCTATATCTGTGCAAGTTCAAGTTATAGCCTATATCTAGTATTCCGGTGAAATCTTGTCTTTTCCGAGGTAAGGGATATTATTTTTTTTGTAATGATATTATTTCTTCAATATCATTATCTTTGAAATATTGATCCGAAATTTTATCAAATTTGGAACTTTTGGTGTTGAGTTACTATTCACGATACAACACTTATTCATGTATACTGAGATTATTCACGAATCGGCATTATTCATTGAAAAATGAAATTTTTTTTAAGTCAAAATATCTATTGTGGATACTAGCTTTGATTGTATCCATGTTTTGATCATTCTTGAATTTTACACCACTATGATTATTTTTGAGGTATTTTTGGACGTGGATAAAACAACGTCATTTAATCCTTAATCCTTAATCCTTGTCATTTTGTTTCCTTTGAATTCGTTTCTTTAAAAATATTTTTCATCATCCTCAGTCTTAAATGATGATATTATTGAATATCTTTGGCCTGTAGTGCAAAGATGAATGATTTCTGATGAATATCTTTGGCCTGTAGTGCAAAGATGAATGATTTCGATGAATATCTTTGGCGTAGTAGTGCAAAGATGAGCAGTGTTTAGATGAACATGAATTATTTGGTGAATGTCCTTGGCTCGTAGTGCAAGGATGAATATTTGATTCCAGATATATATTGATTGATGTTACAGGATAAAAAAAAATAGAGCGATAACTTTAAAATTCATATATAGAAGATAGTAGTTTGCATTCTCTTCTTAACTCTTCTAATGAATTATTATTTCCGCTGCGAATATTGATTTAAACTTGTTGTCTATTGTATTCTATTATATTTTTCCTCGTTGAAGACTAACGATAATTTTGTTGTATATTATCTTAGTCATAATATTCTTCTTTGGGCTAGTCGAGCTCACCCTTTTCCTTTTTGTTCCATTTTTCTTCTCGTGGAGGCGAGAATATAGCGAAAGTATGTAGTCGGGTATGGAATGAAGGTTCTAGGGAGAGTTGTTTAGTAGTCCTCACCATTGTTGTAAAATAATGTATCAATAATTATGATAGAGGATTTATTTGTATGTGGATATTGTGCAGATGGCAATATCGTATTTAAACTCACAGTTTACTATTGTAATAATAAAGTTGTAGTTGTTTACATCAGTGTATTGACAACTCAAAATGGGTGATGTAGACCTATTTTGGGGGTGTCACAGTTGGTATCAGAGCTTAGGGATATGATCTTTGGCGGAGATCGGGGAATAGAACTAGGAGGGGAGAGACGAGTAAATCCTTCGCTAGTGTGTCCTACCTAAGCTTATTTGTTAGTTGGTCAGTATATAAGGATATTATGTGATATATTGATTTTCTTACTTAACCCTTGTTTTATGACAGTATTTGAGAATGTCGACTGAGAATATTAACAATGGAAATGAGACCGTGGAGACGCCTGTACTCACCAACGAGGAGAACGTGCAACAGGCTGGCAATGTTCCTCCTGTGAACAACACCACTGAGCAGATGATGAACGAGGGGATATTTAGAAGCTTTTTGCAGTTTCATGAAAAATCAGATGTGGGAGACTCGTGTTCAAAACATAGGAGGAAATGATAGCAATTCACGGGTTGTCACAGCCAAGCAGTTCAAAGAGTTGGGACCACCAGAATTTAAGGGAAAGCCTGATCCGATCATAGCGGAAACATGGGTCAAGCAAATTACCAAGATATTCGATGTCTTGGGATGCACGGAGGAACAGAAGGTTTCATTCGCCACCTTTATGTTTCGTGGCGAGGCAGACTATTGGTGGGAATCTGTGAAGCGTACCCATCCAACTGCGCTCAGCATGTCTTGGGAGACGTTTCAGAAACTATTTAATGACAAATACTTTCCTGAAAGTGTTCATCATATGAAGGAAGTGGAGTTTATTAGACTAAAGCGAGAACAACATGGCGGTGTCTCAAAGACGAGGCGAAGTTTGCAGAGTTATCCGTGTTTGCACCTCATTTGGTGGAGAATGAGGAGCGATATGATGAGATGTTTCTAAGAGGTTTGAAAACCCTAAGATATCGTCAATATCTCATCTCTCATAAATTTTCTCTTTATTGGATGTTGTTAATAGGGCTTAATTATTAGAGCAAGATAACGAAATACGGTCAACCGAGGTACCACAATCAGGATCATACAGGAGATAGCGATCAACAAAACAACAATAACCGGTGGAGAAAAAAAAAGCGGACAAAATGGTAACCACTCTGGTGGTAATCATGGCCATGAAAATAGAAGAAGCGAGTCAGGAAGAGATTTTAAAAAGAGGAGATTTAACAACGACCATGTGAAGACGATAAAGTCTTTGCGTGAGAATTGGTTCTAAGGAGGAGAACCACCGGTCATATATGCTACAAATGCGGAAAAAGAGGACATATCACCAAAGCGCCCACAACAGATTCGGTATGCTATAATTGTGGAAAGGAAAGACATATCGCTCGAGATGC
Source organism: Panax ginseng (assembly GCA_020205605.1). NCBI lineage: Eukaryota > Viridiplantae > Streptophyta > Magnoliopsida > Apiales > Araliaceae > Panax > Panax ginseng. The sequence continues at coordinate 29,311,859 of CM035149.1, forward strand.
ACCTGCGAAGCGAAACCCGTCTAAGCGGGAATGGTGACTCAAAAGGATGTCCCAGAAAAGTCAAAGTCAACGGTTCCTGGAAGAGCGTTTGTCGTGACCGGTCAAAATGCGAGGAACCCGAACGAATTTTAGCAGGTTAGTTAATTATAAATTCTTGCGAAGTTTATATCTTACTAGATACCGGTTCTACCCATTCTTTTATCTCTCTTGCTTGCGCTCAACGTTTGAACTTGACTATGGAGAAATTAGACTTTGACCTATCTATGGAGACTCTGTTAGGAGAAACTTTCATTACATCCGTTGTTTAGAAATCTTGCTTGATTCAGGTTGGCACTATCACATTACCTGTTAACCTTATTTCTATAGAGATACTTGCTTTTGATGTGATTTTAAGGTTAACTACTCATCATGCCGAAATTGATTACTTTCGTAAGGTTGTTAGTTTTCATATTTCTAAGCAACCTGTTATTCGAATTCAAGCAATCAAACCATTGTAGTCAAACATTTTCATATCAAGCCATGAAGTCATTCGTTTATTACGGATGTCAAGTTTTCTTAGTCCATGTTATGGATTTGAATAAAGACACGTCGATTTGAATAATATTCTGTTGTTATTGATTTTTCTGACGTACGACACGAAGAATTTCTTGGCCTACTCCCGAGCGTGATATTGAATTTGTATCGACTTTAAATGCGTACAAAACCCATTTCTAAAATTTTATATCGAATGGCTCCTATGAACTTCGTGGAGTTAAAACCCAACTATAGAAGTTGATACCCGAGCCTTTATCCGGTGACTTCCTTTGTGGAATGCACAAGCCGGATTCTCCGTAGGAGACACCATATTCGTGCGATAGTAAAGCGATAGGTGTCATTGTAATGTGTTATCCAAGGTTGGGATATGAGTCACGATTGAGAACAACCTAAATCAGAATCGAAATATGTAGCTTTCAGGCTTAGTTGGTTATTATCGGAGATTCGTTGAAGGATATTCTCGAATCGCTATTCCATTAACGCAGCTGACTCGTAGAGATACAAAATTTGAATGGAGCAAAGAATGTGGGAAGAGATTCGAATAACTCAAAAGGAGACTCATTTCAGCACATGTTCTGACCATGCCATCCTGGAAAAGCGAACGTGGTAGCTGACGTGTTGAGTAGAAGATCGTATACAAGTACGGGTACGATATTGTCAAAAACTAATTTCGTATAATTTACAAATAATAGAGATGGATATGAAAACTCTAGGTACCCACGTGATGATATACGAGTATAATCGACTTTAATCGATAAAGTTAAAGTTGTTCAAGCTACACACCGAGTGATGAATTTGAAGAAGAAGGTCAAGAAGTTGTTATTTCAAAAGCGAGAATCGGTGAGGTGAGGAAAGCTCAAACCTTCGATTTATTAATCCATTTGAAATTCTCGATCGAATAGGAACCGTGGCCTATAGACCCGCTTTTACCGCCAAGTATGACGCGTGTTCATAAAGTTTTTCACGTGATCGATGTTACGTAAATATGTGGACGACCCAACCACGTCATTGAGTTAGAAACCGGACGAGATAGCCAAGACTTAACGTATGAGGAGGTACTGTCAAGATCTTGGATAGGAAGGAGCATGTCCTACACGACGAAGGTCATACCACAAGTTAAAGTTTTGTGGAGGAACCATGCTATAGAGGAAATGACACGGGAATTGGAAAGCGGAAAGAAAGCGAGGTATCCTCACCTTTTGCGAAACACTGTGAATGCGTATGTCAATTTCGAGGATGAAATTTCATAAGAAGGGAGGTTGTAAGACCCAAAATAATTAATAAATGAAATTTAATTTTTCTATTTATTATTTTGAAATAGTAAGGGTTGATGTGATTAATGTGGATAGTTATGGGTAAAATACATAAATATTTCAAAATAAGCAAGTGGTTATAAAATATTCATTGTTGTCGAGAATATTCGTTTGGTCGTGGAATATTAAATCGCTTTGTCGGGGAATATTAAATTTAATGACAGTAGTGACCATGTGTGGGCCCCATAACGGAAAGCGATTGGAGGAAGAAAACGACAAATATAAGTTGTTTAAAATAACCACAGTAGTTATTCTACAATTTATTAATCTTTGTTGGAATACTCCGGTGGTTAAAACACAAGTGGTACTGCAGATTGCACCAATTATTGATTCTTACGTAAGAAGGCACTACTCAATAATGGTTACGATGTAATTCTTGCTCAAAGATTATTTTATTTTATTGGTTCAATAATTGTTGCGTTGATATTTTATATTGTTGTTGTTTGATAATTGTCATTACAGTATTTTTCATTATCGAAGCAATAATTCATATTATCCGAATAATATTATTAGATAACATTATTGGCAATGTCTAGAAAGTTACATCTAATGAGAGGTTTGGTCACCTAATTGCGCGCCCGAGAAGGAGAAATTCTTATTGGAAAGTCCCTCTTTCCAGGAACCGCTGGTTGTCAATATTGTGATTACGTAATATTATTTATGAATAATTAATTATTGATTCATATGATGAGGAAACTATTGATTTTATGTGGATATAGATGGAGAAAATTTTTAATGTGACAATTGTTGAAAATTAATATTTTATCTTTTTCTGATAAAATAATTCATTTAAATATATATATTATTATATTTTAATAATATAATAATGGTGATATTTTTACAACGAATGTGGGATATATGAGTATACGAGAAGGAAGAGTATTATTGTTGCAATAAATGTTTAAAACATGTTAAACATGTCGGTGGACCCCATTTATTGACTAAAATTTGATTATAGCCTCTAAAATTGCCCGTTTGTGGATTTCGGCCAATTTCTGTTTGGAATTTGGAAAAACTTTCTTCTGCAAAGTTGTAGAGAATTGAATTTCCTATAAAAACACGCGAGATTCGAATTTTATGACAAAAGGGCTATTTATTGTGAATTATTGAAGTTCTAGAGTTCCGAAATAATTGATTTTTGGAAGTTTTAATTATTTTTATTATGAAAAACGTTTTTGTCATTAAAGGTGGGGCTTGCATGTGATGAAAATGCTGAATTTCAGATCTTAGAAAGTGTGCGTTGGAAAATTTAATATATATTAATATTTTAATTAAATTTTCTGCTTTGGTGTTCTAAGCATTTTCCTATAAATAGTGTGCTTAGGTTAGAATTGAAAATTACACGTAAGCTGAAGTTTTCTCTCTATATTATCGAGCATATTCTTGTGAGTATTTTGAGTATACTTTGAGTATTGCTATACGGTGCAAGTTCAAGTTATAGCCTTTATATCCGGTATTCCAAAGTGAAAGATCATCTTTCCGAGGTAAGAGATATTATTTTTTTTCGTAATGATATTATTTCTTCAATATCATTATCTTTGAAATATTGATCTGAAGTTTTATCAAATTTGGAACTTTTGGTGTCTGAGTTACTATTTACGATATCTCGGCAGACTATTCACGATATCTGATCTTATTCACGAATCACTAAGATTATTCATCGAAAAATGAAATTTTTCTTTTCGTTCAAAATATCTATTGTGGATACTAGCTTTGATTATATCCATGTTTTGATCATTCTTGAATTTTACACCACTATGATTATTTTGAGGTATTTTTGGACGTGGATAAAACAAAGTACGAATCCTTAATCCTTAATCCTTGTCATTTTGTTTCTTTGGATTCGTTTTTTAAAAATATTTTTCATCATCTTGATCTTAAATGATGATATTATTGAATATCTTTGGCACTGAAAGTGCAAAGATGAATGATTTCGATGAATATCTTTGGCCTGTAGTGCAAAGATGAATGATTTTCGATGAATATCTTTGGCCCGTAGTGCAAAGATGAGCAGTGTTTAGATGAACATGACTAATTGGTGAATGTCCTTGGCTCGTAGTGCAAGGATGAATATATGATTCGAGATATATATTGATTGATGTTTAGGATAAAAAATAGAGCGATAACTTTAAAATTCATACATGTAGAAGATAGTTGTTTACATTCTCTACTTAACTCTTCTAGTGAATTATTATTTCATTGCGAATATTGATTTAAAACTTGTTGTCTATTGTATTCTATTATATTTTTCCTGTTGAACACTAACGATAATTTTGTTGTATATTATCTTAGTCATAATATTCTTTCTTTGGGCTAGTCGAGCTCACCCTTTTCCTTTTTGTTCCATTTTTCTTCTCGGGAGGCGAGAATATAGCGAGTAGTCACAGTCTGGGGTATGGAATGAAGGTTCTAGGAGAGTTGTTTAGTAGTCCTCACCATTGTTGTAAAATAATGTATCAATAATTATGATGAGGATTTATTTGTATGTGGATATTATGCAGATGACAATATCTCGTATTTAAACTCACAGCTTTTCTTATTGTAATAATAAAGTTGTAGTTGTTTACATGCAGTGTATTGACAACTCGAGAATGGGTGATGTAGACCTATTTTGGGGTGTCACAACAGGCATTGGGGGCAAATGATGGGTATCCAAGGATCCAACCCATCTCATAAGCCCAATATGGAATATAGGCCCAAGTTCAAGAAGTCTGGCGAGCCCAACAAATGTGATCCATCCCGGTTAAGGTATAATTGAGCTCATCAGTTAGCTACGCACGACCACATCATGAAGGAAGTGGGCAAGCCTCATCTCCAGATCTCACGGAGAGCACGTCAACCATCTTGCGCATTAGGAAGAGGTTGGGAGCTCCACTATAGTAGTGGTTTAGTGGCTACATGTTCACCCCAAAACTGTCACGGGATCGCTATAAATTGTACGCCTCATCATCACTTGATTGGGGGGCAACTGATTTCTTGTACTGGAGAACTCTTTGTACTCCCTCTGTTTCCAACACACTTGATATATATATAATAAAAAGTGTCAGCGACTAAAGCCATTCAAAAGTGGACTAGGTCACCTAAACCGAACCACTCTAATTAGTCTTATTTCCTTACTTTAATTATCTCATTTATTATTACTTAACAAGTGTGTACAAAATCTATTTTGTGCATCATCAGTTCCTTTTTTTCCTTCCCCATTCTTTAAGTTAGAAGAAACAATCATCGAGAATAAAGTGGGTAATTAACTTGAAATTCAAATGTATTCCCTCAATTTTTAAATAAGTGACGTTTTAGAAGAAAAAAGTTATTCTAATTTATTTGTTATTTACAATTTTTTAGAAGAATAAATTATTTACTTTTCTATATCACCCCTACCTTCTCTCATTGTTCTAAGAAATTCTCACCCTTAGTATTAATAATTTTCAACTTCCCATAAAGGGATAGTGATAAAATTTTATACATATTTTAATTATTAAATTATAATATTAAATAAATTTTTTAATCTATGTATAAAAATCTTAAACGACACTTATTTAAGAATGGAGGTAATATAAATTAACTAGTAGTGCGTGCATGCATGCATGTGCCTTTATTAATGGACACGATAAAAACTAAGCGTCCAACGCCATGCGTTGATTTTTGGACAATTAATCTTAACGTAAATAAATTAATATCGAAACGTGTATTCATATTGCATATTGAATTGCATTTTTTAGGACTTCACATATCTTCCAACTTAATTATACCTACATATTATAATTTGCAAAACTATCTACGTGTCAGCTCATGATTTGATTGGTGAACTAAGGGTGATGATGACATTTTATGACGTGTGTTTAAGCTAGTGTAGGACAGTTAGTCAATCAGCTACGACGTCGTATTTGTTGTTTTTGGTTATAAATTCAGAATAAAATGCGGGAGGTCTTGAGAAGAATTCTTATGTTGACTTTTGAACATTATATAATTGGGCTTGTCCAATAAACTAGTTTTTGCAACATGTGCGTACGCATTTTTAATTATGGGCGAAATGTCTTAAAAAAAAAAGAACGTTCGATACTGTATAAATGTCTTAATTAATGTTTTTTAATAATAAAAATTCGTTTTAATTTAATATACGGACAACATGTTGATTATGTGGGGCCCTTATATTAAAATAAAAGTCCGTACAAACTATTTTTAGGCACAATAAACTATGCCGGTTGGGCATATTTTATGTTTCAATCTAAATATTTCAATAAGTTGATCAACAGTCCGAAAAAAGGTTGTTAGAGAGATTATTGTCCATGGCAATAGGTTGCCATGGATGGATGAAATATATATATATATATATATATATATATATATATATATATATATATATATATATATATATATATGAGAGAGAGAGAAGATCCAGGGACGGACCTTTTCAGCGGACCAACAAAAGAACTTAAGAAAAAAGAGACACATGGGTCAAACCTAAAGAAAATTCGGGTCTTAAAAAATAAAGGGGCGAATTCTTGGTTCTCTCAAACCCTTCAAATCGCGTGTCTCTGTCTTCTCAAACCCATCGCGAATTAAAGAGACTCCCAAATTGAATAGTCCGATTCTCTCAAACCTCATCTCTACAGATTTTAGTCTCTCAAACTTGACTTTGCTTTCGATTACTGTACTTTTGGGAACTGATGGTGCATTTTTTAAGATGTTTTCATCCTACAATACCTGAAGTGCATGAAGTAACACTGCTTTCATTTTGTATTCGCGATTCTCCAAACCCCTTTCCCCGATTCTCTCTCAAAGTCCCTTTCAATTGACGATTTGAAGCTAGGGTTTGCACATATAGAGTGTTTATTTTTCACCTGCTATAGAGTGTTTATTTTTCACCTGGGTGTAGATCATGCATTTTTTATTTTTTTAGAAACGAATTGTTAATTGCAGCTGTACATGGTGTCGGGTTACTTGGTATGCGAAAACTTGCATGGAAATGTTATGCGTCTATGTTTCGATGTGATTCATGGTCCAGTTTGTAAATGTGAAATAATTTTTTTTTCATTTAATTTATTTATTTATTGTGGTGGGTAAGCCCTAGAACTTGCTTCCAATTAGCAGGGAATGTGGGTATCACAAGAAACAAATTTTATCATTTTAAAATGAAAAATTAAAAAATCAACTGTAACACTCTGTTTTTGAGTTTTGAACAGAAAAGAAAAGAATAGAAAACTTAAATTAGAACAGAAAAGAAAAGAATAGAAAACTTGAAGTTTTTCTTTGTGTTGTTTCTGAGTTTTTAATAGAAAAGAATAGAAAATTTAAAATTGAGGACATGAGTTGTAATTTAAAATTTATTATATTAAAAGTTGAGGATAATATGCGAATTATAAAAATATTACTTATTCTAATTTCTTTTCCGTCCAAATCGCCAATTTTGAATGGAAAACTTTTTAGGAGAAAAGTGGCTAAGTTTTCTATCCATTTCTTTTCTTTTCCGTTTATTAAAAAACTCAGAAACATAAGAATTGGAAAGAAAACTTAAATTTTCCGTCCATTTTTTTTCTGTCCATTTTAAAACTCAGAAACAGAGCGTAAAGGTAAAAGCTGATTGTTAATTGGCATTTTAGGGGGTTTATGATGTTTTTGGTGGAAGTTGTTGAGATTTGGTGACAATGCCAATAATTGCGGCCTTCAATTGGAATGGAACTCAAATGTGGATGTGTTTATTTATTTTTCAAAGCTAATAGAATTTGATCCTCATTAGTCATTTCAGGCATTTTGTGATTGCTTTTACTTCAATCGTACCATGTAGTAAAGGATTAGCTGGTAGCATGAGTTATTGTTAGTGGAAGTTATTGCTATTAAATTAAAGTTGTCCCATGCTTACTAATGCATTGTTTTTTATTTCAGGATGAGATTTTGTGGTGCTAAACCTGATGCTCTTCACAGTGCCTCTAACTATGTTGCAAAGTATAAACCTGAGATTCTGCATTTTGTATGACTGCCATATTTCTGGGCCTACATTCTGTATGATTTCAAATGTTGCTGGGATGTTATTATAATTCTGCATTCTGGGCCACATTTTGAATATTTTTTATAAGTTTGTTACTACTTGTAAGGTTTTATCTGAATCATTTTGTAAACGTAAAGCAATGTGGGTAAAAGTATTAATATGTTATTTAGTATTAATATGTTGTGCTTTGTTGCTACCCATGGAATTGATTAATATATGGTTTACTGTGAAATTTTGCATCCATGCTCTTTGTTGTATACGTGTTTGTCAGTTACTTTTATTAAGATAGAAGTTTGATAGAAGCATGGTTTCAGTTTCATTTAGAACAGAAGGACATGGAGGTGTTGATGGAGACTGGAGAGAAATTAGTAATTTTGATTTACATTACTTAAACTTGCAACAGGATTTCAAGATAATTGAATGTTAAGTAGAGCTAAGTGTAAGCCATTTGCCATTTGCCATTTGCCATTTGCTTTGGTACTTTAATTCAGGGGAACATAAAAGATGAGTGGGTTTACGTTTACAAAATTCATGTAACTTCAACATAATTCAATTATGTAATAAAACAAACGAGCTTGATTGCTGAAATCCAAAAGAAAGTGCAAGAGCCTTGAGCATTCATATGATAATTGGTTAAACCATCCATATGAAAGAAAAACCAAAAACTAATGATTCTGTCATTAATTCATCATATTTCAAATACAATAATAAATTATATCTCTACCACCACAAAACCATAAGAGACAACACTAGTTGGAACTACTTTCGCAACACAACATATCTGCTCAAGCCTAGAACTATTACACGTTACCCATCAATATTTGGAGTTTACAAAGCAATGAAGCAGCAACATAAGGAAGATCAGAGCTAGTAGCCCCCGCACCATATCCACCGGATCCACGACCAAAACCACTCCTTCCACCAGGTCCCTGTATGAGTGGAATATGAACACAAGATATATAAAAGTAATTAGATTAATAGTTGATATTATATCCAGCCAAGAATTGGTAATAGAACCATGGAAAATTTAGATACTTGTTAGCGTTTTTTCCCTAGCCTAAATAACCTAAAGCGTCACCAAGACTCTCATTAGTCTAGCATGTTCAATCATCCAATTAAGAAAATAGACATTTCTACTCAATTCAGAAAGTAGACATATCTATTGAATCCATAGTGCTCTACCATCATGGTTCATAATTTCACACTATCATTCTAACCCAATCTACATTATTTGCCAATTACACTAATATTTTAAGATTCCAACATCGCACAACTTGTGATTCATTCAAAAAATATCATGAGAAAGAACACGAGGGAGAGATTACCCTAAAAGAAGGCTGGTAATCAGCAGGAGCTCCACCCTTGTCTCCACCAAACTCACCAGGTGGTCCACCTCGGGGCCCTCCACGATAACCATCCCGATCACCAAATCGTGGTCTTTCGCCATCAAACCTTGATGGACCACTGTTCACAATCATCAACATAAAACACAATTCACATTACACAAAAGAGCATAGAATTACCGACCAAAAAATGAGAACATATAATCCATTTGCGTCAAATTAGAGTACACAATTTATAAGTCAAAACTTTATATCAAAATCATCCTCTATATAAACTAGTATCTACCACCACAGCCACATATTATCTAAAAAGAGAATCAATTGCACAAATTGAACAGTTCAAGATTTTAACTCGTACATTGTGGTAAAGACGTAATTTTGAACAACACAACAAAAAATTATGCAAGTAGAATATCAATTAGTAAACTTTCAAAGGGAAAATACAGGACATATTGCTTTCAAAAAATATTTTCAGAAGAACATATGGACATCACTCAAAGATTGGAACAAAGGGATTCTAAACAAATGGTAAAAGCAAGCACATATACAAATAGACAGAGAGGGAGAGAATTACCGGGGGCGATCGCCCGGCGGGCCGCCCATGGGGCGACCGAGAGGCTTGGCAGATTTCTTCAAAGTAGCAGGGACAATATCGGAAGGCAAGTTAAGGTAAGTGCGAAGAAATTCGATGCCGTCATTGGTGAGGTACCAGTAGTAACTGGATTTGAGAGAACCAAGAATTCGTCCCTTTATTTTTTAAGACCCGAATTTCCTTTAGGCTTGACCTGCGTCTCTTTTTTCTTAAGTCCAATTGGTCCGTTGAAAAGGTCCGTCCCAGATCCTTTCTCTCTCTCTCTCTATATATATATATGGACTGATTCATTGACAACGCTGTCAATTTAAGATTATCTTTGTAATACATTGCGATCGTCCGTTCGTAAATGAAACGGTTAATAGGACTCTCATTCGCAGTTTAATATTATGGACGTGACAGATGACCAAAATACCATTCCTTTACAATTCTTCCATGATCTACATAAAAAAATAAAAATTAACATCCACACTATTAAATTGCTCTCTCCCTTTTTTTGTCTTCTATTCTTTGACCCGATTAGCACCCAATTATTGATGAGGGTCAAAATGGGTTGATGAATCTGCCTTTTGGGCTCCAATTCTCATCTGGATTTTGCTGTTCTTGGTCATACTCATGCTCTGTTTGGTCAGTTTCTACTGTTCCTTTCACTGATGAAGTGCTTTATTTTGCTGATTTTGCTTGTCAAAATTTTGGACTGAAGTGATTTGCTTTTCTGGGTCATTTTTGTTTTTCTGAGAATTGATAGATTGATGCTGAAAATAGGGAGAATCTGAATGATTTGCTGTAAAATTTTGTTCTTTGAATGTATAGCTATTTTGTGGTTTCGTCAATTTCATTATGTGTCTTCTAATCTTGGTGGGAAAGAAAAGAAGTGAAGCATTCAAGCTGAAATCTTTTTCCTTGATTTATGTTTGTATATATATGTATATGTGGCTAGGTTGGAACAGAAAACGTGGCTTAACGTGGCTTTACAAATTCAAACAATATCATACTAATAAGTGGCTTAACTTCACTAAACAGCCAACTGTTCCACATTGTGATCAATGGCTGTCAAAATGCAAGGAGTGAAGGTCTTGGCCTCCGGTAATAGCCCAAACACCGATGGAATTCACGTTCAATTATCATCTGCAGTCACGATCTTGAACTCAAAAATTAGTACGGGAGATGATTGTGTCTCAATAGGCACAGACACTACAAATTTGTTGATCGAAAATGTCGTGTGTGGCCCTGGCCATGACATTAGGTAACAATTCAATCTCGATCTATTTAACTTATAGTGAAAATTAGACAATTACTGTTGAATGACAATGTTTAATTTCTATAGCATTGGAAGCTTGAGCAAGGATTTACAAGAGCCAGGTGTACAGAATGTAACACTAAAAACAGTTACATTTACGGGTACACAAAATGGTGTCAGAATTAAATCATGGGGCAGACCCAGCTCTGGTTTTGTCAGAAATATACTTTTCCAACATATCACATCCAAAATCCTATGATAATTGACCAAAACTACTGCCCGTCTGCCCGGATAAATATTTTATATTTATGATATGAATTAAGTGTTAGTCTTTTATCTTTTCCATTTTCACCCAAATGAGCCTTATTCTTTGGACATATACATGCTTTATGATCAAATTAAAAAATCACACTATTATAGTTTAGGCTGCTAAAATCTCAAAACCCCATACATGTTTTATGATCAAAATAGCACACTATTATAGTCTAGGCTGCTAAAATCTAAAAACCCATGTAGAGAGATTGTCCTCATTAGGCTACACTGTAATAGTGGCATAAAATTATGGGAATCATTATTTTCATTTGTTTTTAATATTTTCACATAGTTTCTTCTCATATGAAAGTGAGATTCACTATATGCTCATGTGAGAGAAGATTATGCGAAAAATATATATAAAAATGTCAGTTCCCTAAAATTATTTCCTCCTTGAATGCTATTGATATCTTCAAATTGGATTTTTATTTTCCTAATGTTGATTTTTTTTTCCTTGATTCATAGTTTTCGGGTGTTAAAATCAATGACGTGACTTACCAAGATATTCACGTAACATCAGCAACAGAAGTAGCCGTGAAACTCGACTGCAGTAAAAAAATCCATGCAATGGAATAAGATTGGACGGAGTAAAGCTCACTTCTAAAAATCAACCGGCTGCAGCATCTTGTGTCAACGCCGGAGGAACGGCATTGGGTGTAGTTGAGCCAACAAGCTGTTTGTAGGGGGCAAAATCAGCTTTTTTATTTATAGGGGAAAACATGATTATTTTTTCAGGATAAGGTCCAAAAATACCCTTGACATTTTTTCAAATGTCTATCGAGCACCTTATACTTTTTTTGGGTCCAAAATACCCTTAACGTTATAATTTTTGGGTCATTCGTTTCCCTCGCATAATTAACATTATTGTGCTAACTAGACTAACATCCGTCAAATTGATTTACGCAAGTACCACATGGACATACTAAAAATACTAATTAAAAAATACTAAATACTAATTATTAAAAAATATACTAAAATACTAATAAAAAATACTAAAATACTATAAAAAAAGTAAAAAAAATACTAAAATACTAAAATTCAAATTATTTTGTTAATTAAAAAATACTAAAATACTAAAATTATTTTACTAAATATTAGTATTATATACTTTTTACTTTTTACTAAATATTAGTATAACATATCAAAATTTACTAAATATTTAGTATTCTATTTTACTAAAATATACTAAATATACTAATTTATTACTTTTTACTTTTTACTAAATATACTAATTTATTTAGTATTTTATTAATTGATATGTTATACAACTAATTGATATATTAAAATACTAAATATATTCATTGTCTCTCTCTAAACCCAATCATATATCAGATCTATTTTCTCTCTCTCTAAGGTTTTCTCTATCTAAACCCATATCAGATCTAAGGTTTGTTACGGAAGGAGGCGGCGGTGGGGGAGGAGAAAGAAGGGGCTAGGAGTCGTGAAAGAAGGGGCTAGCAGTCGGAAGGAGGCGGCGGCGGTGGATCTGATGTGGTGTGGTGTGGTGTGGATCTGATTCATTCAATTTCTCCATCTTTCCCCCAATCTCTGTCTCTCTCTCTTCTCTGTCTCTCTTCTCTTCTCTTCTATTGTTTACTTAAAAAAATTTCTTTTTAATTATGTTTATCTGAAAGTTCTGAGATTTGTATATTCTCTCCCTCGTTGTCTATATATGTATTTGATTGTGTTGATTTCTTTTGAGATTTTGGAATTGTAGAAGCTATAAGGAGGCTTAGAGTTCAGACAAGTGAAAAACAGGATGGTGGTGGTACTGCTGATTCGATTCCTTATCCAGATCGTCCAGGAGAACCAGATTGCATATATTATATGTGGTGGTGGTGGACTGGTGGTGGTGGTCATGGTGGTGGTGGACTGGTGGTGGTGGACTGGGTGGTTCACATGGTAAATACAAATATTAATAAATAAAACTTATTAATAAAATACACATAATAAATAAATTATCAAATATATATATAATATTATTTTTATACACATCAGATATTATAATAGTATTTTTTGTTTTAATTATTTGACACGTCAGCAAAATATGTCCAACTGTCAATTTCGTTTGTCTAGTTGGCACGTCTGTCAACGGTAGGGGCACGAATGACCCAAAAATTATAACGTTAAGGGTATTTTTGGACCAAAAAAAAGTATAGGGTGCTCGGTAGATATTGAGAAAAATGTCAGAGGCATTTTTAGACCTTATCCCTTATTTTTTCCCACTAGTTTTACTAATTTTGGTATGAAAATTCTTGCTCGTGCCTGTGGCGTTGTCAAAGCCCATTTTGGGCTCTCCTGGCCTTACGACCATGTAGTGCATTACTATGGGTGTTATTTCCTCGAATTATAATTGAACACTGCAATATTATTTTCCATTTAGCAAAATGTGTGTGTGTGTGTGTGTGTATATATATATATATATATATATATATATATATATATATTAACGCTTAAGTTTCAGTTTATTTGGCATTCAATCACAGAATCCGCGCTGTAACACCGCACAATAACGAGATCACATGTAAGCTTGACGACTTGTGCCACGAGGGGATAGCTCGGTGTGAGAATAAATCTGAGCCATTCACAAGGTTTAACAATGGAGGCTAAGTGTTTAGTGCTCAAAAGTAGGTATTATCTGTTAATTGTAACCTTGGCCTTGTATTTATAGTGCTCACCACCTTTAGAATCCTTCTCCGAGTCGGATTAGGACTCCTAGTCATGGTAGTTACCATAACTTGGGTCCAACACAATGTCCTTAAAAGGTGCAGGTGGAATCCAATCCAACCACTACCTTTGGAGTTACCTTATTCAATCACTACTAGAAAAACAAGAATACGTGACGGAATTTTGTGATAGTTTTGAAAAACAATCACAAAAGATAGTAATTTGTGATGGACTTTTTAAGCAATCACAAAATAATAGTATATATGATGGCTCTTAGTGATGACTATTCTTGCCATTAATGTATTATAATTGTGATGGCCATGTCAATCACACCAATTTTTTCATGCAAGATAAATTTTCTTTTTGTGATGCACTAAGTCATCACTTATAGATATACACTTTTCGTGATTGCATTTAAACTATCACTAATATTTTAATGTAAGAAATAATCAAAACAATATTTTATGACGGTCGTGGCAATCATTAAAAAAAGATAGATTTTTGTGACGACTTTTATTTGCAATTATAAAAAGAAAGTATTTTGTGATGGAATTTTCAAGTCATCATAAAACAATAAAATATATGATGGCTCTTAGTGATGACTAATTTTACCATCATTATAGAGTGTTTGTGACTACCATTGCAATCACCAAATCTTATGTGAAAGTAATTTTATTTAGTAAGTCAACTCACATATGTTTCCTTTTATATTTTGTTTTAAAATTATAATCATGATCTGGACTTTGGTGTAGCGGTAATACTCGTTATTTAGTTTGCAAATGGGAAAGGGTTCGAATCCTACAAGTATCATTTGATACAATTAATATAGATACAATTAATATAGTGAAATAAATTATATGTAAATAGAGATTCACGTTCTTACATTTGATCCCTAAAGTCTTGTTTTTTTTGTGTGATAACTTTGACAATCACAATAGATTATATGTTAATGTGATTGTATTAATCATCACAAAAGCACTAAAAGTTTGTGTGATTGCCAAAACCATCACGTAAAACCTTTCATGATGGGCGTATACAAGACGACCATTGTGATGCTTAAAGCCATCACGTAAACCTTTTGTGATGGGTTTCCTACTTTTTGTGATGGATATTGGCCATCAAAAATGACCATTTTTTTTAGTAGTGAATTGTGATTAGGATCCTGAACTCTGCACGCAGGAGAGCCCACTGTGCAGGCCCAAACAATCCCACCATCAAGTCTGGGCTTCGGCCTAAAGGACTCAAAGACCCGACCCCGAACTCCACACGACAGGGTAATGTATCCGACCCAAAGGACTCGAACACCAAACCCGAGGAGCATCCACTAAAGTGAGGCTCCGGCCCAAAAGGACTCGGACGCCGACTCGAACACCTCCAACTTCTCCATGGGCTTCAGCCCAATGGACTCCTAAAGCCCTTCTAGCGTCAGGCCTTCGGTCCTCGTGAAGGTCGGTAAAATGCTCCCGAACAATATATATGGACA
Source organism: Panax ginseng (assembly GCA_020205605.1). Taxonomy (NCBI): domain Eukaryota; kingdom Viridiplantae; phylum Streptophyta; class Magnoliopsida; order Apiales; family Araliaceae; genus Panax; species Panax ginseng. The sequence goes on from CM035149.1 coordinate 29,327,329, forward strand.
ATGATCCATAACATCTATTTGCTATAGATCAAATAGTGGCATATAGCATCTTAACCTTCTCCTAGAATTATCTAGGGTCCAGATTAAATTCATGAAATCGCCCTCCACCAATTTGTTCAGCGAACTGGGTTAATGATATTCTTAGACAATTATGCCCCATAACACTGACTCAATCCTAGGGAATTAAAATGAATCTAAGATTCCACATGACCGATGAAGTTTGAAAAACCCAATACACTTAAACACTGAAATTGAATGCAACCAACAAAACCCTATATACTACAAACCAGAATTCGACGAACTAAATCTAGTGATGATTAGCCGAAAAACCTCATTTTCAAGCCGAACGATGTACAAATTGTGAAGGGCCGCTGTCAATGACTTGAGAAGAGTGGTGGTGGAGTCGAGGCCATTTCACACAATCGAAGCCATACCACGAGAGCTCACCGGATGAAAATTAGCCGCCAAGGAGAGAGCCCAAGGCCAAATACCCGCGGTCGTATTAGCTCAAAATGACAACGACAAAACCGTATCCCGAAAACACCTAATCACAGCTGAGAAGGAGCAGATACAGTCAATTGTCGAGTCCGTCCAACTTCTATTCTTCTGCTCCACCACTTTCCCTTTCTAGATCTGTGCCGCTTCGGGTTCTTCGATCCTACTTGCATCAGGAAATGTCCTTCCCATCAACGTAATGGTTATATAAGTATGCCCCCATAACTAGTTGTCGTAGTTGTCGATCTACAGTTGTTGCGAACTAAGGGGCATAGTTGACCTCAACTTTGTTAATCCTGTCTGCTAGAATATCTAGCGGACGACGAGAAGGCTTTTTTAATCTGAGCCCTAGATAATTCTAATGGAAGATATGGTTCGTACCACAAAAGAAATAAGTGGGGGAGAGATACTGTTGATGAGAGCGTTCAGGATGAGTTTGTCTTGCCTAACCCAGAAATTATAGGCAGGATTAGGAGCAGTGGTGCCGTTAGTTGTAAGGGTTGGTGGTGGGCACGGCTTTGATCCATTGATGTAACCAAGGAGATTGTAGCCGACAAAGAGAGTTTCGAACTGAATTTTCCAAGAAGCATAGTTGGAAGAATTTAGTTTGAGAGGAGCTTGAGCAGATGTGTTAATGGTGATGAGTTGGTTTTCTGTGTTTGACGGGATTGAGTTTGACATTTTGTTGTTTGGAAGGAAAAGAATAGAATAAAATAAAATTTAATGAAGGATCAGATACTACTTTGATACCATGATAGAACTGAAGCTTTGAGAGATCGAATTGCTTACTGATTTCATTAATGGAAGGCATATAAATAATTACAAATACTAATCGGTTCCTTCTATTTAGCAGGGAGATCGAGTTCAAAGGAATTACTAACTGAGAGCTTATTAGCTCAAACTATAACAAAGTCCTAGACTATTTGTTACAACTATACACGGAAGTCGTTACAACTATACACGGAAATACATTGGCTAACAAAGATGTTATATGCCACTATTTGATCCATAACAAATAGATGCTATAGATCATTGTCCAATACATATATTTCTAGTATTTGTTTTAAACAATTCTTTGATCCATTAAACTTGATAATTAAATGTCCATTGGGCTTTCTTCTTTTCTTAATGTCCAACTACTTTTCCTAAACAGATAGCATTTCAAGTCAGCTGTCATTTTCAGGGCTCCTCTGTGACGCCCCCAAAATAGGTATACATCACCCATCTTGAGTCGCCAGAAAATACACTACTGACAACTTCATTTATACAACTGCCGTGCAAAATACGACGACATGCATACTGTGAGTTTAAATACAAATATATATACCAACTCTGACTCATGTCACAATTGCACCTTACATAAAGGTACAGTCAATAACTGTTTTAGAATTTAAAATCTCTGGGAAGTGCTCAAGGAAATCTTCGTACATGGGAGGCCATGCGTCTAGGTTATAATAGATATCATATGTCCACAGAATTATCCTTGGTTGACCCAATAGACCCCAAAGAAAAATGAGAAGATTACTATCATGTTCCTTCCAATGGTGAGTCTTCTCTTGATATATAACTATCTCCACTGTCTGCAATTGAGAACTATATTTTAACCAAACTCCAAGATTATTTAGGTAGTGCTCGTAGATATACTCAGCAAGTGGATGTGCACAACCCTGTCTTATGATAACACGAGGTTGTATGTCATTAGACATCTTGTATGATAGTGGCAAAACACCCTTCCAAAAAGTTGGGTTCACCTCACCCTATTCGGTTCACCAAAATTAAATATCAAATGGCGCGTATACAATACGACACACTTATCTAAAGTTCTCAATAAAATTATTTTCATACTATTTAGGAGAACCTCAATGACTATAGACCACCGATTCTATTCCCTGTTATCCCCGCTCGACCCAGCTACACTCTTATTACCTGAAAGGAATTGTGAAGCAAAAGGGTGAGCACAAATAGCCCAGTAAAGAATACCATGACTAAAGATAATTAAATTATCAATAGCCTTCGTCAGTAATAAATCAGAGATTTAGAACATATGGTAGATGATAAAACTTTTCAACCATAGTTGCAGCGGAACGAGCAATCAATTAAAAGAGTCAAATAGACCATAAAGTCTATTATCTTCTCCACGTTAAAAGTCCACCAACAATGTTTTATTCCTGTAACATCAATCAACAGTTCTTTTCCATAATCATATGAATAAATCATAATTATAATTGTGATTCTAAATCCCTCTTCGCACCCAGGACGAAGATAAATTTTATCACCTATCTTTATCTGAAACATCAAAGATCATGGTTATACCAAATCACAGTTCCTATTTAAAATAATACTTAATAAATTAATCTTTACAGACTACGGCCAAAGATATTCATTATCATTTCATCTTTGCACTACAAAGTAGAAGACATACAATCAGTATTTTAGAAGAGTCAAGTAGAGCATGATATCTACTATCTTCTACTTAATTTAAAAGTTTATTATTAATATTTTATCATTTGAGACTCGACTTAATAAATAATCCACATCATCGAATCACCCCTGCACTACGGCCAAGGATATTCGTTAATATCACATCCATGAATTATCTATGCACTATGGGCCAATGATATTCATTATCATCACATCCATGAATTAATATTTCAAGAGACTCAGCTTAATAATTAATCCACATCATCGAATCATCCCTGCACTACAGGCCAAGGATATTCGTTAATATCATGACCACGAATTATCTATGCACTACGGGCCACAGATAACTTTCATCATAATATAAGCATGAGGATAATGACAATGATATAAAGAATGAATCAAATGAGATAAACGATAAATATTAAACATTTATAATACAATTTATCCAGCGTTCAATAATAACCAAATGTTATCAATCATTTAATAATCTCATAATCTAATATCATTAATATTATAAAAATATTTTAATCATTTCTTAAACTTATAAATAATTTATTTTAATTATTTATACTTTACTAATTAATGCATTTAATCATCCTAAAATGTCAAACTCATAAGATTTCATCATCAATAACCAAAACCCTTATCAAAACTCTGCATATACCTTATATAGGATTCTCAAGCCATAAAATCCTATTTTCCAATATTTAATTTATTTACTCATAACTAGTCCATTTTCATGAAAAATACCAAATCAGTCCCAAAAATATTTCCTTTCTGGGATTTAGCAGAATATAGTCTCATATTAAACATATATTTTTCTCGAAATTTTAAAAATTCATTTACTATTTTTCATATGGCCAAAACTGCCGAATATTTAGACTTTTTTTTAAACTGTACTTTTGTCAAAAAATTCCTAAATTTACATGGTATACTTCTGTTACATACATGTACTCCCAATAAAAATTTCACCAATTTTGGAGTTAACCACAAGGAGTTATAAGGGTTTACTTTTAAAATAGTCTTTTCCCATAAAATTCATAACTCTTAATCTATACATCCAAAAATCGCCATTTTTGGACACAATATAGAAAACTCATCAAATTATCATTTCATATTTTTCCAGAATTTTTTGAGGGTCGAAAAATTATTTAAGCCGCAAATGGATTTTCGCCCACCATGCGGTAATCCACGTAGACGATTAATTCCAACAGAATAATAAAGAATGGAATAACATAAGAATTCACCATGCATGCGATAGACCGCACAGAGAGGTTATTCCCAACATAATAATAAAAATGGAACCGGTCATGCGTAATCCACACGCACGGGATGTTCCAACGAATAATAAAGAATGGAACAGTCATGCGTAATCCTTGCATGCATGTGATATTCTCAGTGAGAATAATAAAGAATAGAATAATAACATAATTCACGGGCATGCGATAGGCCGCATGCATAAAGTTATTCCAACAAAATAATAAAGAATGGAATAATGGAAGAATTTTACCATGTATGCGGTGATTGCGATAGGCAAAGTTATTCCAACATAATAATAAAGAATGGAATAACAACCCTTACGAGTATTGAAATAAAATAACTCTCTTCATGAATACGAAAGAATAATACCCCTTACCATAATAATAATATCCCTTACCTTAAAAAAAAGAGTATTCCGATGGTTAGGGCCAGGATATTCTTGAAGAAAACTTATACTATTTTTTACGCTCAAAGCTTCTTAAAACTCTAAAGAAATACGCTCAAGATTATAGAAGAAGAATTCTCTGAAATTTCTGATGTGTTTTCAATTCTAACTAAGCATCCTATTTATAGGAGAATGAAAAGGATATTATGCAATAAAATATAATATATTCTATTTATAAAATTTATATATATATATATGTGTGTGTGTGTGTATGACGCCCCCAAAATAGGTATACATCACCCATCTTGAGTCGCCAAATACATGGTACAAAATTTAAATACAACTTAATTATACAACAATAAATGTAAAATACGACAAAACATATATCTTTGTGAGTTTTAATACAAATATTGTCATCTAGACAATATCCACACTCAATTGAGTCCTCATTACATTTATTATCACACTATTTAATAGAATAGTGAGGACTACTAATGTTATTATCGGACCGCCATCCGCTCAGTTCCCGACTAGTCCTCGCTACGTTCTCATTTCAAGAGAACAATGAAAGTAAAAAGGTGAGCTCAACTAGCCCAAGAAGAAATATTATGACTAAGATAATGCAGAATAAATTATCATTAGCCTTCAACAATGTTAAACCGATAAAATACAATAGACATCAAGTTTAAGCTGCGGTGAACAAGCAATCCATTAAAAGAGTCAAGTAGAGAATAAAATCTACTATCTTTTATGATTTAAAAATTTTTCATCACTTTTATCATTTGGGACTCGACTTAATAAATAATCCACATCATCCACCGCACTACTACCAATGATATTCATTAGTATCACAACCACAAATTATCCATGCACTACGGGCCAAGGATATTCGTGTATTCATCAATGGTCATGATTATGCCAACAACTGTCCATCAATGCACTACGGGCCAATGAGGACTTTTACTACATCATTTGTAACATTACGGTCATGATTATACCGATTAATCCCTGGTCATATTCATACCAACTCCATCTATGCACTACAGGCCACAGATGACTTTCAACATAATATAAACATGAGGATGATGACAATGATATAAGAATTCAATGAAACAAGTTCAAGAATTAATTTATCTAGGAACTAATAACGTCCAAATTGTGAACATGATACTTCTTTGTAGAGTAAAATTCAAGAATGCTCAGAAGAATATTTTCATGAAAAGATACTGGATGAAGCGCAAATATCAAGGATATTCCACTAATTTCATGGAGTATAGAAGTCAAAACTTTAACCAATTGAGTATAATAAAGAATGGAATAACAAAGGAAATAACCAGGCATGCTAGAAGCATTGCATAAAAGTTATTCCAATGAGAATAATAAATAACGGAACCGGATCATGCGTAAACACACGAGATGGGATATTCCAAATGAATAATAAATAATGTAACCGAGTCGGTGAAATTTTGCTTGCAAGCATGGATGTTTCAACAGAATAATAAATAACGGAACCAGGTCACGCGTAAACGCACAGACAGGATGTTCCAACAAAATAATAAAGAATGGAATAACAGAAGAATTTCACCATGTATGCGGTACTTCGTATTCCAATATAATGATAAAGAATGGAATAACAAAAGAATTTCACCAAGTATAGGGTAGACTGCGTATACAGATTATTCCAACAGAATAATAATGAAGGGAATAACAGAAGTTCTCTTCATGAATACGAAAGAAATAATACCCCTTATCTTAGAACAACTGGATATAGGAGTAGTGAAGTAGCAGAATATTTTTCTTCTTTCTATCTATAGTTTATCTCTAGAGTTTTAGTGAATTTGTAAGACCCCAACTTTTATGAATAAAAAAGAATTTTCTATAAATATAATTTTTGAATATTATGGAATAAATTTGATATAATGTTATAGTTGTGGGTAATATATATAAATTTTGCATAGTACGTAAGTTGTTATATAATATTCGATTGGTCGGGGAATATTCGTACGATGGTACAATCATTGGTGGACCCTACAACAGAATTATTGTCGGATTGAGAAAACGACAAAAATATTTTTATGAAAATAACGGCAAAAGTTTTACCGTTGATCTTTGTTGAACTACTCAATTAGTAAAAATACTGATGTCTGGCGTGGTTGCATAGTAGCACTTACAGATTGATTATTAATGCTTATGTGAGAAGTCACTCGGTTTGATTCAATTATTGTCGATATTTTATATGTTATTAAATCAATAATTGAGATGACGAAGTTATTAATATTATTATTTGCATTATTAACGATGTCTAGAAGTTACGCCAAAGAGAGGTTTGGTCACCTAATCATGGCTACTAATAGAGAGAAATCCTTATTGAAAGCCCCCTCTTTCCTGGGAATGACCTGGGCGATTAATACTTTGAATAATAATAATGATGATGAAGTTTTGTTTTATTCGTATTATTGACGTAATAAAACAAAAAAACTTTTTATATAAAACAGAATACTTTTATAAAGTTATTCGTTTTATTAGGCTAATAGTAAAATCTTTTTATATAAAACAGAATACTTTTATAAAGTTATCTGTTTTATTAGACAATAATTAGAATATATTATATTTTATTATGCATAGTATTTGCATAGTGCCTGCATAATATTTGCATAGTAAAATCTTTTTAAAAGTTATTCGTTTTATTAGATTATAAATAGAATATATTATATTTTATTTAAAAGATTTTGCTTTAAATATGGACCGTCCGATTAAAGTAAATCAATCTGGACCGTTCATGGATTGATTACTATTCATTCCATTCTTCTATAAATAGAAGCTCATTCCTTCATTATTTCTTACTTAATTCAATTTGAAACTCTAGAGAGAGAAATTATAGAGAGAAACTATAGAGAGAAAGAAGAAAAATATTCGCTACTTCACTACTCCGATATCAAGTTTCTTTTATGGTAAGGGGTATTATTTCTTTTGTATTCAGAAGAGAACTTACATTATTCCATCTTTATTATTTCATTGGAATAACTCGTATATCGTGATCTACCTTATACTTGATGATTTACATTGTTGTTCAATTCTTCATTATTACATTGGAACATCCATGCTCATGCGTTTCTTTGGGACGGACGGTTAAAATCTTTATTATTACGTTGGAATATCATATTCATGCGTTTCTGTGGGACTGGTAAAATCTTTATTATTCTATTGGAATATCCTGTTTGTGCGCTTTCTGGCGGATTCGATTCCGTTATTTATTATTCGTTGGAATAACACATACATCACAATCTGCGTGCGTGGTGATTTCATTGTTATTCCATTCTTTATTATTCTGTTGGAATATCCTGTCGATGCGTATTACGCCTGACCTGGTTCCGTTATTTATTATTCTGATGGAATAAGCTGTCTATGCGAAGTACCAAATGCATGGTGATTTCTTTTATTATTATATTCTTTATTATACTCAGATGGTTAAATTTTTGACTTCTACACTCCATGAAATTAGTGGAATATTCTTGATATTTGCGCTTCATCCAGTATCTTTTCATGGAAATATTCTTCTGAGCATTCTTGAATTTTACTTTACAAAGAAATATCATGTTGACAATTTGGACGTTATTAGTTCCTGAATAAATTAATTCTTGAACATGTTTTATTGAATTCTTATATCATTGTCATCATCCTCATGTTTATATTATTTTTGAAAGTCAACTGTGGCCTGTAGTGCATAGATGGACTTGGTATGATTATGACCAGGGATTATTCGGTGTAATCATGACCGTAATGTTACAAATGGTGTGGTAAAAGTCCTTATTGGCCCGAAGTACATTGATGGACAGTTGTTGGCATGATCATGACCATTGATGAATACACAAATATCCTTGACCCGTAGTGCATATATAATTTGTGGTCGTGACCCTAATGAATATCCTTAGCTGTAGTGCAGGAATGATGTGGATTATTTATTAAGCTGAGTCTCAGCGATAAAAGTGATAAAAAAAAACCCTTTTAAATCATAAAAGATAGTAGATTTTATTCTCTACTTGACTCTTTTAATGGATTATATGTTTCGCTGCAGTTAAACTTGATGTCTATTGTATTTTATCAGTCTAACACTGTTGAGGACTAATGATAATTTATTCTGCATTATCTTAGTCATAATATTTCTTACTGGGCTAGTTGAGCTCACCCTTTCTTTCATTGTTCTCTTCAGAAAATGAGAGCGAGAGGGGACTAGTCGGGGAGCGAGTGATGGTCCGAGATGGTGTCTTAGTAGTCTTCACTATTCTGTTAAATAGTGTGATAATAAATGTAATGAGGACTAAATTGAGTGTGGATATTGTCTAGATGACAATATTTGTATTAAAACTCATAGCATATTTTTTGTCGTATTTTACACGACTGTTGTATAATTAAGTTGTATTTGAAGTTAGTACCATGTATTTGGCGACTCAAGATGGGTGATGTATACCTATTTTGGGGCGTCACAGTTGGTATCAAAGCTTAGGGATATGATCCCTTGCTAAGATGTGAGACAAGAACTAGGAGGGGAGAGACGGGGAATTCCTTCGCTAGTATGACCTAACTAAGTTTATTTGGTATTTAATTGGTCGGCCAGAGTATAGGGATAATATGTGATATGTTAATTAACCCTTGTTTTGTGGCAGTGTTTAAAAATGGCATCCGAGAATGTTGAGAACATCAATGGAGCACAGGAGACCGTTGAGTCTCCACAGATCAATAACCAGGATAATGTGCATCAGGAAGGCGATAATCCTCATGCAAACAACAACACTGACCAAATGATGAATGATGGAATGTTCCGAGGCTTCATGCAATTCATGCAACATCGGTAGAGAGCGGCTCATCCAAAAATGAGGTGGAAACATCGGCAACTCTCGGACGATCACCGCCAAAAGCAGTTCAAGGAGCTGGGACCACCGGAGTTTTTAGAGAGCCAAAATCACTTAAGGCGGAGACGTGGATAAAGCGAGATCAACAAGATATTTGATGTCTTGGGTTGCTCAGGAGGAAAAGGTTCCTTTGCCACTTTCATGTTCTTGCAAGTGAGGCAGATTACTAGTGGGAATCAGAAAAGCGTACTCAAACGCCGCCACATGAAGATGTCTTGGGAGAAGTTCAAGAAGCTGTTCAACGACAAGTACTTTCCCGAAAGTATTCGTCACATGAAAGAGGTAGATTTCATTAAAGCTGGAACAAAACAACATGACCATGTCACACTGAAGCCAAGTTTGCTTGAAATTTTGTCGGTTTTTCGTCCCATTTGGTTGATAATGAGGAGAGAATGACGCAAATGTTTCTAAGAGGTTTGAAACCGGAGAGATACGTCAATATCTTATCTTTCACAAACTGTGTTTGTATTGGATGTTGTTAATAGGGCTCAATTATTGGAGTGCGATAATGAGTCAACCCAACCAAAAGAGAGCGGGTAACACAAAATGATAATACCGGTGATAATACCATCTTGAAGCGGTGACAATAAGTGTGGAGGAATCAACATGCGAGAAATGGTAACCACTTCGGTGGTAATCATGGCCAAAATAATAAGAATGGACATTTTAAGAAAAGAAGATTCAATAATGATGGAAAGACGTCAAGATCAAAGACTCGTCGTTAAGGAAAGGAAACGACCACCTATCATATGCTTCAAATGTGGAGGGAGGACACATCGGTCAAAGCGTGTGATGCTCTCCAAAGCATGTTACAATTGTGGAAGAGAAGGACACACGGCCCGATTTTGTCGTGCAAGAAGATAAGTCCAATTTGGGATGGAGGCAAAGCAAAGGTCGTCCCAGACAAGACAAAACTGGTTGTTCAAGGGAGAGCGTTTGTCGTGACCTTCCAGAAAGCAAGGAACCCGAACAAGGTCATCACGGATAAACTTATCATAAATTCTAGTGAAGTATATACCTTATTTGATACCGGTTCTACCCATAGTTTTATTTCTCCTACTTGCGCTCAACGTTTAAATTTGATTATGGAGAAATTAGACTTTGACTTATCTGTTGAAACTCCGTTAGGAGAAACCTTCATTACATCCACTGTTTATAAGTCTTGTTTGGTTCAAATCGGTACCCTCACATTACCTGTCGATCTTATTTCATTGAAAATACTTGCGTTTGACGTAATTCTAGGGATTGATTGGTTAACTACTCATCATGCAAAAATTAATTATTTTTATAAGGTTGTTAGCTTTCATATTCCTAATCAACCTATTATACGAATTCAAGCAACCAAACCATTAAAATCAATCACTGTCATCTCAAGACATAAAGCTATTCGTTTATTAAAAAACGGATGTCAAGCTTTCTTAGCTCATGTCACGGATCTAAACAAAAATACGTCAGTTTTGAATGATATTTCTATTGTTAATGAATTTTCCGATGTATTCCACGAAGAACTTCTAGCCTACCCCGAGCGTGAAATTGAATTTTGTATCGACCTTGAACCGTAGACAAAACCTATTTCCAAAGCCCCATATAGAATGGCTCCTATTGAACTTCGAGGAGTTAAAGACCCAAGCGCAGGAATTGTTAGACATTGGCTTTATTCGTCCTAGTACTTCTCCTTGGGGTGCTCTTCTGTACATTCGTGAAGAAGAAAGATGGGAGTATGCGACTTTGTATTGATTATCGAGAGTTGAATCATGTCACCATCAAAATAGGTACCCATTGCCACGTATTGATGACCTATTTGACCGATTGCAAGGCGCCAAATTCTTTTCAAAGATTGATCTTCGTTAGGATATCACCAATTGAAGATTAGAAGCGATGACATTCCAAAGGCGAAACTTATACGAACTCGATGCGGGCATTATGAATTTCTAGTCATGTCTTTTAGATTGACTAATTCTCCTGCTGCCTTCATGGATATGATGAACCGAGTATTCAAGGAATATTTGGATCACTTTGTGGTCATCTTTATTGATGACATCCTTATTTATTCCAAAAGCCGTGAAGATCATGAGCAACACTTGAGGCTGATACTCCAAAAGCTTCGTGAATATAAGCTTTATGCCAAGTTGAAGAAATGTGAGTTCTGGCTTGAGGAAGTAGCATTCCTTGGGCACGTGGTATCAAGTCATGGAATATCTATTGACTCGGCAAAGATTGAAGCCATTCAAAGCTGGGAGCAACCTAAATCAGTGACCGAAGTACGTAGCTTTCTCGGCTTAGCTGGTTATTATCGAAGATTCATAGAAGGGTTTTCTCGAATCGCTACTCCCTTAACTCAACTGACTCAGAAAGATACAAAATTCGGTTGGAACGAGGAATGTGAGAAGAGTTTTCAAGAACTCAAGAGAAGACTCATTTCAGCACCTGTTCTGACAATACCATCTGGCTCGGAGGGATTTGTCATCTACAGTGATACTTCAGGCAAGGGGTTAGGATGTGTTCTCATGCAACATGGGAAAGTCATAGCCTATGCCTCTCGATAACTCAAAGAATATAAGAGGAATTATCCTACTCATGATCTAGAGTTGGCAGCTGTTGTCTTCGCACTTAAAATTTGGAGGCATTACTTGTATGGGGAGAAAGTGGAGATCTTTACGGATCATAAAAGCCTCAAATATTTCTTCACACAAAAGGAACTCAACATGCGACAGCATCGTTGGCTTGAACTGGTAAAAGATTGATCATACCATCCAATACCATCTTGGAAAAGCAAACGTGGTAGCTGACGCATTGAGTATAAGATCATATGCGGGTAAAAGTGCGATATTGTCAACGCAAAGGCCCATCTTGTATTACTTGCAAAGGATGGAGATAGAATTAAAGACTCTAGGGACCCATGTGATGATGGCGAATATACGAGTAGAACCAACTTTAATCGATAAAGTTAAAGTTGCTTAAGCTATAGACCTGGAGCTGATGCGTATGAAGAAGAAAGTACAAGAAGATGCTATGCCGGAAGCAAAAATCGATGAAGAAGGAATACTTCGATTCAACTCCAGACTTTGTGTGCCTAACGACCCTGATTTAAAGTATAAAATCATGATAGAGGCGCACAACACACCGTTTGCAATCCTTCTTGGGAGTACCAAAATTTGATATAATGTTATAGTTGTGGGTAATATTTATAAATTTTGCAAAGTACGCAAGTTGTTATATAATATTCGATTGGACAGGGAATGTTCGTACGACGACACAATCATTGGTGGACCCCACAACAGAATTATTGTCGGATTGAGAAAACGACAAAAAATTTTTATGAAAATAACGGCGGAAGTTTTACCGTTGATACTGTTAAACTACTCAGTAGTAAAAGTACAGTAATATGCGTGGTTGCATAGTAACATACGGTATTGATTATTAATACTTATGTGAGAAGTCACTCAGTTTGATTCAATTATTGTCGATATTTTATATGTTATTACATCAATAATTGAGATGACGAAGTTGTTTATATTATTATTTTCATTATTAACGATGTCTAGAAGTTCTGCTAAGGCGAGGTTTGGTCACCTAATTGTGCGCCAATAGAGAGAAATCCTTATTGGAAAGCCCCCTCTTTCCTGGGAACGACCTGGTCGATTAATAGTGTGAATAATAATAATGATGATGAAGTTTTGTTTTATTTGTATTATTAACGTAATAAAATAGAAAAACTTTTTATATAAAATAGAATACTTTTATAAAGTTATTCGTTTTATTAGGCTAATAGTAAAATCTTTTTATATAAAACAGAATACTTTTATAAATTTATCTGTTTTATTAGACAATAATTAGAATATATTATATTTTATTATGCATAGTGTTTGCATAGTGCTGCGATAGTGTTTGCATAATAAAATCTTTTTAAAAGTTATTCATTTTATTAGATTATAAATAGAATATATTATATTTTATTTAAAAGATTTTGCTTTAAATATGGAATAGTCAGATTAAAGTAAATCAACTGGACCGATTCATGGATTGATTACTATTCATTCCATTCTTCTATAAATAGAAGTTCATTCCTTCATTATTTTTACGAATTCACTTTGAAACTCCGGAGAGAGAAATTATATAGAGAGAAACTATAGAGAGAAAAAAAAAAGTATTTCGCTACTTTCACTACTCAGATATCAAGTTTCTTTTATGGTAAGGGTATTATTTCTTTTGTATTCATGAAGAGAACTTACATTATTCCATCTTTATTATTCATTGGAATAAACTTTGTATCGTGGTCTACCCTATACTTGGTGATTTACATTGTTATTCAATTCTTCATTATTACATTTGGAACATCCACATGCATGCTTTTCTGTGGGACCGGATTAAAATCTTTATTATTCTCGTTGGAATATCATGTTTTTGTGCGTTTTACAGGACTGGTTCCGTCTTTATTATTCTATTAGAATATCCTGTACATGCGTTTTCTGGGACTGGTTCCGTTATTTATTATTACGTTGGAATAACACGTCATCGCAAGTCCGCATGCATGGTGATTTCTGTTGTTATTCCATTCTTTATTATTACATTTGGAATATCCTGTTGATGCGTATTATGCACGATTGGTTCCATTATTTATTATTACGATGGAATAACCTATCTCATCTGCAATCTTAGAATGCATGGTGATTTCTTTTATTATTCCATTCTTTATTATACTCGGTTGGTTAAAGTTTTGACTTCTACACTCCATGAAATTAGTGGAATATTCTTGATATTTGCGCTTCATCCAGTATCTTTTCATGGAAATATTCTTCGGAGCATTCTTGAATTTTACTTTACAAAGAAATATCATGTTGAAAATTTGGACGTTATTAGTTCCTGAATAAATTAATTCTTGAACTTGTTTTATTGAATTCTTATATCATTGTCATCATCCTCATGTTTATATTATTTTTGAAAGTCAATAATGGCCTGTAGTGCATAGATGAACTTGGTATGATTATGACCAGGGATTATTCGGTGTAATCATGACCGTAATGTTACAAATAATGTGGTAAAAGTCCTCATTGGCCCGAAGTGCATTGATGGAAAGTTGTTGGCATGATCATGACCATTGATGAATACACAAATATCCTTGCCCCGTAGTGCATGGATAATTTATGGTCGTGACCCTAATGAATATCCTTGGTCAGTAGTTGGGGAATGATGTGAATTATTTATTGTCGAGTCTCAAATGATAAAAGTGATGAAAAACCTTTTAAATCATAAAAGATAGTAGATTTTATTCTCTACTTGACTCTTTTAATGGATTGCATGTTCATGCTAGATTAAACTTGATGTCTATTGTATTTTATCGGTTTAAGATCTTTGTTGAGGACTAATGATAATTTATTCGCATTATCTTAGTCATAATATTTCTTCTTTGGGCTAGTTGAACTCACCCTTTCTTTCACTATTCTCTTCAAGAAATGAGAACGTATCCGGGACTAGTCGGGGAACGGAGTGATTGTCCTAGATGGTGTCTTAGTAGTCCTTACTATTTTGTTAAATAGTGTGATAATAAATGTAATGAGGACTAAATTGAGTGTGGATATTGTCTAGATGACAATATTTGTATTAAAACTCACAGCATGTATTTTGTTATATTTTACACGACTGTTGTATAATCAAGTTTTATTTGAAGTTAGTACCATGTATTTGGCGACTCAAGATGGGTGATGTATACCTATTTTGGGGGCATCACAGAATTTGTAAGAAATAATGAAGGAATGAGCTTCAATTTATAGGAGAATGGACTGAATAGTAACTAATTCCTGAAGCGGTCCAGATTGATTTACTTTTAAAGCAGAGACGATCCATATTGGTTTACTATAAAATATTCTAATAAAATAAAATCTTTTAAATAAAATATAATATATTCTATTTATAATCTAATAAAACGAATAACTTTATAAAAGTATTCTGTTTTATATAGAAAGCTTTTCTGTTTTATTACATTTATAATACTAATAAAACAAAATTTCATCATCATTATTATAATTCACACTATTAATCGATCAGGTCGTTCCCAGGAAAGAGGGGGCTTTCCAATAAGGATTTCTCTCTATTGGCGCGCAATTAGGTGACCAAACCTCTCCTTGGCAGAACTTCTAGACATCGTTAATATTGCAAATAATAATATTAATAACTTCGTCGTCTCAATTATTGATTTAATAATATATAAAATATCGACAATAATTGAATCAATTAACGTGAGATACTATATAACAATTACTGAAGCAATAGTTGAACAAAACTGAGTGACTTCTCACGTAAGCATCAATAATCAATACTGTGTTCTACTATGCAATCACGCGTATTCCTGTACTTTTAACATCGGGTGTTTCAACAGTTAACGATAAAACTTCCGCCGTTATTTTCATAAAATATTTTTGTCATTTTCTCAATCCGACAATAATTTTATTGTGGGGTCCACCAATGATTGTCTTGGCCGCATCGAATATTCCCTGTTAAAACGAATATTCCCCGACCAATCGAATATTATATAACAACTTGCGTACTTTGCAAAATTTATAACTATTACCCACAACTAAAACATTATATAAAATTCATTCCATAATATTCAAAAAATGATAATTATAGAAAATTCATCTTTATTCATAAAAGTTGGGGTCTTACAATCTCCCCTTCTTATGAAATTTCGCCCTCGAAATTAGGGTACGATACACTGGTATATCGAAGAGGTAAGGATACCTTAATTTCATTTTGATTCTAACTCGGTCATTTTCTCAACATCGTGGTTCCTCCATAAAACTTTGACTTGAGGTATAACCTTGGAGCGTAGAATATGTTCCTTCTTATCCAAGATTTGAACAGGAACCTCTTCATACGTTAAATCTTCCGCTATTTCGTCCGGTTCTAACTCAATAATGTGGTTTGGGTCTTTCACATATTTACGTAACATGGATATATGAAAAAACGTTATGAACACAAGACATACTTGGCGGTAAAGCGAGTCTATAGGCTACAGTCTCTACTCTATCGAGGATTAGAAATGGGCCAATGAATCGAGGATTGAGCTTTCCTCTCTTTCCAAATCTCGTAACTCCTTTCCATGGAGTAACATGTAACAACACATGATCTCCAATATCGAATTCCACGTCCTTTTGATGAAGATCAGCATAACTCTTTTGTCGGTCTTGTGAGGTTTTTATACGTTGTCGGATCGTTTGAATCTTTTCCGTAGTCATACGTACCAACTCCAGTCCCAACAACGTTGCTTCACCTACCTCATCCCAGCATACTGGAGAACAACACTTTCTTCCATATAACGCCATGAATGGAGCTATGCCAATACTTGTTTGATAACTGTTGTTGTAAGAAACCTCCACCAATGGTAAGAACGTGTCCCAACTTCCCTTGAAGTCAAGGACACATAGTCTTAATAAATCTTCAAGAGTTTGAATAATCCTCTCTGATTGTCCGTCCGTCTGAGGATGATATGCCGAACTAAATCGTAAATCTGTGCCCATAGCTTTTTATAAACTAACCCAAAATTGTGAAGTGAATCTTGGGTCTCGATCAGAAACTATAGATACTGGCATACCATGCAGTCTTACAATCTCATTTATGTACATACGAGCAAGACGTTCAAGTGTATAAGTTTCTCGTATTGGTAAGAAATGAGCATACTTGGTCAATCTATCAACAATGACCCAAATTGCATGTATGCCTTGAGAAACCTTGGGAAGACCAGTAACGAAATCCATGGTAATGTGCTCCCACTTCCATTCTGGAATTTCAAGTGGTTGTAATGGACCTTTTGGTACTTGATGCTCTGTCTTGACTCATTGACAAGTTAAACACCTTGAGATAAATAGTGCCATCTCTCTCTTCATATTGCCTTACAAAAATATATGTCGAAGATCATGATGCATTTTGGTACTCCCAGGATGGATTGCAAACGGTGTGTTGTGCGCCTCCATCATGATTTTATACTTTAAATCAGGGTCGTTAGGAACACAAAGTCTGGAGTTGACTCGAAGTATTCCTTCTTCATCGATTCTTTCTTCCGGTATAGCACGTTCTTGCACTTTCTTCCTTATACGCATCAGCTCCAGATATGTAACTTGAGCAGCTTTAACTTTATCAATTAAAGTTGGTTCTACTCATATATTTGTCATCATCACATGGGTCCCTGGAGTCTTTAACTCTATCTCCATCCTTTTCAAGTCACACAAAATGGGCCTTTGCGTTGTCAATATCGCACTCGTACCCGCATATGATCTTCTATTCAATGCATCAGCTACCACGTTCGCTTTTTCAGGATGGTATTGGATGATATGATCATAATCTTTCAACAGTTCAAGCCAACGTCGTTGTCACATGTTGAGTTCCTTTTGAGTGAAGAAATATTTGAGGCTTTTATGATCTGTAAAGATCTCCACTTTCCCCCCATACAAGTAATGCCTCCAAATTTTAAGTGCGAAAACAACAGCTGCCAACTCTAAATCATGTGTAAAATCCCAGATTTTTCGAATAAAGATTGAATTTTCTCGAAATATTTTTTTAATATTATGGTATGGATTTGATATAATGTTATATTTGTGGGTAGTATTTATAAATTTTTCAAAGTATGCAAGTTGTTATAAAATATTCGTTTGGTCGGGGAATATTCTTTTTGTCGGGAATATCCGTGCGATGGCACAATCTTTGGTTAACCCACAACGGAAGTATTGTCATAGTAATAAAACGACAGAATTATTTTTATGAAAATAACGGCGGAAGTTTTACTATTAATACTGTTGAACTACCCGGTAGTAAAAGTACAGTAACACGCGTAGTTGCATAGTGGCAGACGGTATTGGTTATTGATGCTTACGTGAGAAGTCACTCAGTTATACTCAATTATTGCTACAGTAATTGCTGCATCATATCTCTCATATTATTGATTCGATTATTGTCACAGTATTTTCTGCGTTATATGATATATTATTAAATCAATAATTGAGACGACAAAATTATTCATATTATTAAATTGCAATATTTACAATGTCTAGAAGTTCTGCCAAGGAGAAGTTTGGCCACCTAATTACGCGTCAATAGGGAGAAATCCTTATTGGAAAGCCCCCTCTTTCCTAGGAACGACCTGGTTGTTAAATATTGTGAGTTATAATATTAATGATGAATAAGTTCGTGTTGATTAAAGATGAATTTGATAGTTTCATTGTGTTAGAATTATTTGTGTTAGTAGAAATCGACATTTATTTCGATAATAATTGATGTCTGGAGATTTTATTGTTCAATCGGGTATTCAGGGCACTTTTCGTGTCAGAGTACTATTCACGAGTTATTATTCACGAGTTACTATTCAAGAGTTACTATTCATGAGTTACTATTCACGAGTTACTATTGAGTCACATTCACTTACTATTAGGGGAGTTGGTGCAAGATTGATGATACTTGCATGACTAAGTTAAAAATGGAGGTATAGATGGAGGTACTATACTGTAATTAATTTTTTCACATGTTTAGAACTATTGAGTCACATGATTTACTATTAGGGAAGGTGGTGCAAGTTTGATAATACTTGGATGACTAAATTAAAAATGAAAGAAAAGTTGGAGGTATTGTACTGTAATATTTTGAGCCCCAAAACGTGCAATTATCGAAACTATATTTTTCTATAAATAAAAGCTCATTCTTCCTTCATTTCTCACCAATTCACTAAAGTTTTAAAGCCATTATTATAGAGAGAAATTATAGAGAGAAAGAAGAAGAGAAGTCTATTACCTCTCTACTCCAGTATCCAGCTTTATTCTAAGGTAAGGGATATTATTTGTTGTACCTATAAGGGGTATTATTCTTTCTTATTCATGAAGAGAATTACTTTCTTTCAATACTCGTAAGAGTTGTTATTCCATTCTTTATTATTTTGTTGGAATAACCTGTCTATGCGAAGTACTGCATACATGGTGAAATTCTTCTATTATTCCATTCCTTATAATTATGTTGGAATAACCTGTCTATGCGAAGTACTACATACATGGTGAAATTCTTCTATTATTCCATTCCTTATTATTATATTGGAATAACCTGTTTATGCGAAGTACCGCATACATGGTGAAATTCTTCTATTATTCCATTCTTTATTATTCTGTCGAAATATCTTGTGTCGTGCGTTTCTTTGGGACTGGTTCCATTAATTATTATTCGCATTTATTATTCGCCGGAATATCCCATGCATGCGTTTACGCGGACCGATTCCATTGTGACGCCCCCAAAATAGGTCCACATAACCCATTCTGAGTCACCAGATATCACATTATAAAAATCAAATACAAACTTTATTTATACAACTGTTGAACTTTCGTATAGAATATGACCACAGTTAACTGTGAGTTTTAATACAATATTGTCTCATAGACAGTATCCAAACTCAAATTATTACAATGCCATATAAAATACAGTAGCAAATATTTCAAGACCCCAAAGAAGAACGAGAAGATTACTATCTTGTTCATTCTAATGAGGTGCACTTTTGACGCTTCCAAAGTCGGGTTCTCATCACCCTATTGTTGTTCAACAAAATCAATTATTAAGTGACGTATAAAATACGACACCCACATCTTAGGTCCTCAATACAATTATATATTGTATGTCATGTCATTTTATAATGTATTGAGAAACTTCGACAGTCTCGGACCATCACACTATTCCCCTGTTATCCCCGCTCGACCCAGCTACACTCTTATTACCTGAAAAAAATTGTGAAGCAAAAAGGGTGAGCACAACTAGCCCAGTAAAGAATATCATGACTAAAGATAATTACATTATCAATAGCTTTCATCAATAATAAATCAGAGATTTAGAACATATGGCAGATGATAAAACTTTTCAACCATAGTTGCAGCAGAACGAGCAATCCATTAAAAGATTCAAATAGACCATCAGGTCTATTATCTTTTCCAAGTTAAAAGTCCACCAATAATGTTTTATCCCTGTAACATCAATCAACAATTCTTGTCCACAATCATATGAATAACTCATAATCATAATTGTGATTCTAAATTCCCTTTTTCGCACCCAGGACGAAGATAATTCTCATCACCTATCTTCACCTGAAATATCATAAATCATGGTTATACCAAATCACAATTCCTTCGCATAATCATACTAATAAATTCATATTTGCACTACGGCCAAAGATATACAACTGTAAAACCAATAATGCTGAGACTCAGCTTAATAAATAATCCACATCATCGAATTTCACCCCTGCACTACGGGCCAAGGATATTCGTTAATATCACATCCATGAATTATCCATGCACTACGGCCAAGGATATTCATTATTATCACATCTATGAATTAATATTTCATTGCTGAGACTCAGCTCAATAATTATCCACATCATCGAATCATCCCTGCACTACAGGCCAAGGATATTCTTTAGTATTACGACCACGAATTATCCATGCACTACGGGCCAAAGATAATCGTGTTTTCATCAATGGTCCTGATCATGCTATAAAACAATTCATCTTTGCACCCTTGGCCGAAGAGAATCCATAGCCATAATCATACCAAAAACTGTCCATCAATGCACTACGGCCAATGGGGACTTTTTCCACATCATTTATAAAATTACGGTCATGATTACACTGAATAATCCTTGGCCATAATCATACCAAGTCCATCTATGCACTATAGGTCACAGATGACTTTTAACATAATATAAATATGAGGATGATGACAATATTATAAGCATTAATCAAACTAAATCAAGGATAAATATTAAAGACTTTAAATTTATCCAAACATTATCAATCACTTAATAAAATCATAATCTAATATTATTAATTTTATAACAATATTTTAATCACTTCTTAAACTTATAAACAATTTCATTTAATTGTTTACACTTTTCCAAATAATGCATTTAATCATTCAAAAATGCCATACTCATAAGATTTCAACACCAATAATCAAATTACTAATCAAAAATATGCACATACTTTATATAGAATTCTCAAGCCCTAAAATCATATTTACCAATTCTTCAACTTCACATAACATATTTAACTCATATGCTCGTAACTAAACTATTTTCATGGAAAATACCAAATCAATCCCAAAAATTATTCTTTTCTGGGATTAAGCATAATATAGTCCCATATTGAACATATATTTTTCTTGGAATTTTTAAAATTCATTTACTATTTTTCAAAAATCAATTTCTAATTAATTCCTTAAGAAATTAGCTAGTTTAACTCCAGAAATTCCCAAATCTTAGCAGGATTTTACACATGTTAACATGAGCTTCCAGTTTAAATTTCATGGTCATCGGAGTTATAGAACTCTGATTATAGCGTTTTTCATCGGAAGAACCAAAATATTGAAATGGTCATAACTTGCTCATTTTAAGTCAGAATGAGCTCATTTTTGGACAGGAGGTACTTTATACCATATGTTTTTATGTCCCAAAAGGCCAGAATTTTTCTCACAAATTAAGTGCCGAAAAATGCCCTTTTAAAAATCTGGGCAGTAGCTTTTTTCCATTTTCACTTTTTCGTGCTTTGCTAAAATCAGTCCACACGAAAATCTACAACATCTTTTCCAGTGATTCCACTTGGATAAGTTACAAAACTCATAGACCTAACTCTAGAACTTGACCATACTCAAAAATTCAAAATATAATAGGAGATATGGTCAATTGAATTTCATGTTCTATTTTCACCAAAATCTGATTTTTCAACCCTTTGTGATTTCTAAGAAACTTTCATGTTTTCACATAATAACCAACATAACCCATTATAACACTTACTAATACCACATATATCCATGATTTTTATTATTCCAATGCTTTTATTATGACTTTCATCATTATCCACGTAAACAGATCATTTCCACAATTTAACAAGGAATGAAATACAAAGGATCGTTCATATAGACAGGTTATTCCAACAGAATAATAAAGAATGGAATAACAGAAGGATTCACCATATATGCGATATAGATCGCGCATGAGTTATTTCAATGTAGAATAATAAAGAGCGGAACCAGTCCCACGAAATGCATGAACGAGGATATTCCAACAGAATAGTAAAGATGGAACCAGGTCCGGCGTAAAACGCACAGACAGGATATTTCAACAGAATAATAAAGAATGGAATACAACAGAAATCCCCATGCATGCGATAGACCGCACAGACAAGTTATTCCAACAGAATAATTAATGGAACCAAGTTAGGCAAAATTCGCACTGACAGGATATTCCGACAGAATAATAAAGAACGGAATAATAGAAGAATTTCACCATGTATGCAGATACTTATGACAAACAAAGTTATTCCAACATAATAATAAAGAATGGAATAATGAAGAATTTCACCATGTATAACGATAGTCACAGATACTGATTATTCCAATAGAATAATAAGGAATGAAATAACTGAAGTTCTCTTTATGAATACGAAGAAATAATACCCTTACAGATACAACAAATAATATCCCTTACCTTTGAAAGAAGAGTACTCATTTGGTAGAGGCGAGGATATACTCGAAGAAAACTTGCACTACGCTCAAAGCTTTCTTAAAGTCTAAAGAAATACGCTCAAGATTATAGAAGAAGGAATCTCTCTATAGTTTCTTTTTCTAGAGTTTCAGTGAATTCGTGAGAAATATTGAATGAATGAGCTTCTATTTATGGAAGAATAGACTGCACAATAACTAATTCATGAACGGTCCAGAATGATTTACTTTTAATCGGACGGTCCATATTTAAAGCAAAATCTTTTAAATAAAATATAATATATTCTATTTATAATCTAATAAAATGAAAAACTTTATAAAAGTATTCTGTTTTATATAAAAAAAATTTACTATGCAAAATACTATGCAGACACTATGCAACACTATGCATAATAAAATAAAATATATTCTATTTATAGAATAACTTTATAAAAGTATTATGTTTTATATAAAAAGTTTTTCTGTTTTATTACATTAATAATACTAATAAAACAAAACTGAGTGACTTATCACGTAAGCATCAATAATCAATACCGTGTGCTATTATGCAACCATGCGTATTACTGTGCTTTTACTACCGGGTATTTTATGACAAAAAAAATTTCACATATCACCCTTAACTTTAAACTTTTATCAATTTAACTATTTACCAAAATAGAAAAATTGAATACTTTTATTTCATAAAATTCGGGATCTCACATCCATCATTTATTATTACATTGGAATAACTTCATATCATCAAGCAATCTGCATGCATGGTGATTTCTGTTGTTATTCCATTATTTATTATTCATTTGGGACATCCCTTCGGCATGTAATTTACTTTGACACGGTTCCGTTATTTATTATTCATTGGAATAACTTTTCATACGCGAGGTACCGCATGCATGGTGATTTTGTTGTTATTCCATTCTTTATTATTCATTTGGAATATCTCGCTCATGCGCTTTACGGTGGGACTGGTTAAAATCTTTTTATTATTCTCGTTGGGAATAACTCGTCATGTATGCGGTCTCTATCGCATGCATGGTTAATCCTTACATTATTTCATTCTTTATTATTCTGTTGGAATAACCTGTCTATGTGGATTACCACATGCGTGGTGAATGATCCTTCGTATTCATTCCTTATTAAATTGTGAAAATAATCTGGTTACGTTGATTATAATGAGAGTCATAATAAAAGCATTGGACTGATGAAAATCATGGGTATATGAAGTATTAGTAAGTGTTATGATGAGTTATGTTGGTTATTATGTGAAAACATGAAAGTTTCTTAGAAATCACAAAGGATTGAAAATCAGATTTTGGTGAAAATGGAACATAAAATTCAATTGACCATATCTCCTATTATATTTCGAATTTTTGAGTGTGGTCAAGTTCTAGAGTTAGATCTATGAGTTTTGTAGCATCTCCAAGTGGAATCACTAGAAAAGGTGTTGTAAATTTTCGTGTGGACTATTTTTAGCAAAAGAGTCCAAAGCTACAAAAGAGGAAAATGTTATTGCCCATATTTTTAAAAGGGTAGTTTCGGCCACTTAATTTATGAGAAAAATTTCGGCCTTTTGGGATATGAAAGTATATGGTATAAAGAACATCCTGTCCAAAAATGAGCTCATTCCGACTTAAAATGAGCAAGTTATGACCATTTCAATATTTAAGTTTTTCCGATGAAAAATACTATAACCGGAGTTCTATAACTCCGATGACCATGAAATTTAAACTGGAAGCTCACGTTAACATGTGTAAGATCCTGCCAAGATTTGAGAATTTTTGGAGTTAAACTTGAGGTAGCTAAATTCTTAAGGAATTATTTGGAAATTGATTTTTGAAAAATAGTAAATGAATTTTAACGAGAAAAATATATGTTCATTATGGGACTATATTCTGCTAAATTCCAGAAAAGAAATATTTTTGAAACCGATTTGGTATTTTTCATGAAAATGATTTAATTATTTAACATATGAGTTAAATATGTTATGTGAAGTAACAAAGTTGGAAAATAGGATTTTATGGCTTGAAAATCCTATATAAGGTATATGTAGATTGTTGATAAGGGATTTGATCATTGGTGATGAAGTGTAAACAATTAAAATAAATTGTTTATAAGTTTAAGAGGTGATTAAAATATTGTTATAATATTAACAATATTAGATTATGAGTTATTTACGTGATGGATAATATTTGGATAAAATTAAAGTCTTTAATATTTATCCTTGTTTTAGTTTGATTAATGCTTATATCATTATCATCATCCTCATGCTTATATGGTGATGAAAGTTATCTTTGGCTTACGTGCAAAGATGGACTGTTGATTATTGAATTGTATATCTTTGGCTTACGTGCAAAGATGGATTGTTGATTATTGGTTTTCTTGTTGTATATTTTTGGCTTACGTGCAGAGATGGACTTGGTATGATTATTACCAGGGATTATTCGGTATAGTCATGACCATTGATGATTTAATGAATATCCTTGGCCCGTAGTGCAGGGATGATTCGATGATGCAGTTTATTTATTAAGTTGAGTCTCAGCAATAAAAATTGATGAAAACTTTTTAAATCATAAAAGATAGTAGGTTTTATTCTCTACTTGACTCTTCTAATGGATTGCTTATTCCGCTGTAGTTAAACTTGATGTCTATTGTATTTTATCAGTTTAACATTGTTGAAGACTATTGATAATTTATTCTGCATTATCTTAGTCATAATATTTCTTACTGGGCTAATTGAGCTCACCCTTTCTTTCACTATTCTCTCTTGAAATGAGAATATAAATTTGGGGACGAGTCGGGGAAAGGAGTGACGGTCCAGAAGATAGCATTAGTAGTCCTCACTATTCTGTTATGTAGTGTGACAATAAATGTAATGAGGACTCCTTTGAGGGTGGATATTGTCTAGATGACAATATTCCTATTAAAACTTTCAGTTTATGTATTGTCGTATATTACACGACGGTTGTATAATTAAGATTGTATTCGTATTTTGTACCATGTATTTGACGACTCAAGATGGGTGATGTATACCTATTTTGGGGGCGTCACATCATGAGTAGGATAATTCCTCTCATATTCTTTGAGTTGTCGAGAGGGCATAGTCTATGACTTTCCCATGTTGCATTAGAACACATCCTAACCCTTTGCCCGAAGCATCACTGTAGATGACAAATCCCTCCGAGCCAGATGGTATTGTCAGAACAGGTGTTGAAATGAGTCTCCTCTTGAGTTATTGAAAACTCTTCTCATATTCCTCGCTCCAACCGAATTTTGTATCTTTCCGAGTCAACTGAGTTAATGGAGTAGCGATTCGAGAAACCCTTATACGAATCTCCGATAATAACCAGCTAAGCCGAGAAAGCTACGTACTTGATCATCGATTTAAGTTGCTCCCGGCTTTGAATAGCTTCAATCTTTCTTTGGGTCAACAGATATTCCATGACTTGATACTACGGGCCCAAGGAATGCTACTTCCTCAAGCCAGAACTCGCATTTCTTCAACTTGGCATAAAGCTTATATTCACGAAGCTTTTGAAGTATCAGCCTCAAGTGTTGCTCATGATCTTTACGGCTTTTGGAATAAATAAGGATGTCATCAATAAAGACGACCACAAAGTGATCCAAATATTTCTTGAATACTCATTTCATCATATCCATGAAAGCAGCAGGAGCATTAGTCAAACCAAAAGACATGACTAGGAATTTATAATGCCCGTACCGAGTTCTAAAAGTCGTTTTTGGAATGTCATCGGTTCTAATCTTCAATTGGTGATATCCGGAACAAAGGTCAATCCTTGAAAAGAATTTGGCGCCTTGCAACTGGTCAAATAGGTCATCAATACGTGGCAATGGGTACCTATTTTTTATGGTGACATGATTCAACTCCCGATAATCAATACAAAGTCGCATACTCCCATCTTTCTTTTTAACGAATAGAACAGGAGCACCCCAAGAAGACGTACTAGGATAAATGAAACCGATGTCTAATAATTCTTGCAGTTGGGTCTTTAACTCCAGAAGTTCAATAGGAGCCATTCTATATGGGGATTTGGAAATAGGTTTTGTATCGGGTTCAAGGTCGATACAAAATTCAATTTCATGATCTGGGGTAGGCTAGGAAGTTCTTCAGGGAATACGTCAGGAAATTCATTAACAATAGAAATATCATTCAAAACTGACGTATTTTTGTTTAGATCCGTGACATGAGCTAAGAAAGCTTGACATCCGTTTTTTAATAAACGAATAGCTTTATGGCTTGAGATGACAGTGATTGATTTTAATGGTTTGGTTGCTTGAATTCGCATAATAGGTTGGTTAGGAATATGAAAGCTAACAACCTTACGAAAATAATAAATTTTTGCATGATGAGTAGTTAACCAATCAATCCCTAAAATTACGTAAAATGCAAGTATTTTCAATGAAATAAGATCGACAAGTAATGTGAGGGTACCAATTTGAACCAAACAAGACTATAAACAGTGGATGTAATGAAGGTTTCTCCCAACGGAGTTTCAACAGATAAGTCAAAGTCCAATTTCTCCGGAGTCAAATTTAAACGTTGAGCGCAAGTAAGAGAAATAAAGGAATGGGTAGAACCGGTATCAAATAAGGTATATACTTCACTAGAGTTTATGATAAGCTTACCCGTGATGACCTCGTTCGGGTTCCATGCTTTCTGGGAGGTCACGAAAAACGCTCTCCCTTGCACTACTGGCTTTGACTTTTCTGGGACGTCCTTTGGTGCCTCCATCCTAGCTGAACTTGTCTTTGGTGAACGACAAAATTGGGATATGTGACCTTCTCTTCCATAATTATAACATGCTTTAGACGGCATCGCGCAGTTTGGACTGATGTGTCCCTCCCCTCCGCATTTGAAGCATATGATAGGTGGTCGTTCTCCTTCCTTAATAAGGGTGCTGGTGCTGAAGTCTTTCCATCATTGTTGAATCTCCTCTTCTTGAAATGTCCATTCTTATTATTTTGGCCATGATTACCACCGAAGTGGTTACCATTTCTGGCATGTTGATTCCCTCCACGCTTATTGTCACCGCTTCGATGACTGCTATCACTAGTATTATCATTTTGCCGGCTGCTCTCTTTTGGTTGGGTTGACTCATTATCATGCTCCAATAACTGAGCCCTATTAGCAACATCTAAATACAAACATAGTTTATGAGAGATAAGATATTGACGTATCTCGGGTTTCAAACCTCTTAGAAATATTCACGTCATTCTCTCCTCATTATCAACCAAATGGAATGCAAATCGGGACAACTCGGCAAACTTAGCTTTGTACTGCGACACGGTCATGTTGTTTTGCTCCAACTTGATGAACTCTACCTCTTTCATGTGACGAATACTTTCGAGAAAGTACTTGTTGTTGAACAATTCTTAGAACTTCTCCCAAGTCATCTTCAGTGCGTCAGGTTGTGTACGTTTTACAAATTCCCACTAGTAATCTGCCTCTGCACGCAACATGAAGGTGGAAAATGGAACCTTTTGCTCCTTGGAGCATCCCAAGACATCAAATATCTTGCAGATCTGCTTTATCCACGTCTCCGCCTTAAGTGGTTTTGGCTCTCCAAAAAACTCCGGTGGTCCCAGTTCCTTGAACTGCTTAGCGTTGACCGTCCGAGAGTTGCCAGTGTTTCCACCTGCATTTTGTACAGGAGCCGCTCTTGCCTAATGTTGCATGAATTGCATAAAGCCTCTGAACATTCCATTATTCATCATCTGGTCAGTGTTGTTGTTTGACTGAGGATTTTCGTCTTCTGGACTTTACATTATCCACGATTATTGATCCGTGGAGACTCAACGGTCTTACATGCTCCATTGCTAATCTCAGCGATCTCGGATGCCATTTTCAAATCATCGCCACAAAACAAAGGTTAATTGACATGCAATATATTATCCCTATACTCTGGACAGACCAATTAAATGCCAAATAAACTTAGGTAGGTCATACTAAGCGAAGGAATTCCCGTCTCTCCCTCCTAGTTCTTGTCTCACATCTTAGCAGGATCATATCCTAAGCTTTGATACTAACCGTTGCGCCCCCAAAATAGGTATACATCACCCATCTTGAGTCACCAAATACATGGTACAAAATTCAAATACAACTTAATTATACAACAAATGTGTAAAATACGACAAAACATATCTTGTGAGTTTTAATACAAATATTGTCATCTAGACAATATCCACACTCAATTGAGTCCTCATTACATTTATTATCACACTATTTAATGTAATAGTGAGGACTACTAATGCTATTATTTGGACCATCACTCCGTTCCCCGACTAGTCCCTCATTACGTTCTCATTTCACGAAGAGAACAATGAAAGTAAAAGGTGAGCTCAACTAGCCCGATGAAATAATATGACTAAGACAATGCGAGAATAAATTATCATTAGCCTTCAACAATGTTAAACCGATAAAATATAATAGACATCAAGTTTAAGCTGCGGTGAACAAGCAATCCATTAAAAGAGTCAAGTAGAGAATAAAATCTACTATCTTTTATGATTTAAAAGGTTTTCATCACTTTTATTCTTTGGGACTCGACAATAAATAATCCACATCATCCCCGCTTTTCTACGGCCGAGGATATTCATTAGTATCACAACCACAAATTATTCATGCACTACGGGCCAAGGATATTCGTGTATTCATCAATGGTCATGATCATGCCAACAAGCGTCCATCAATGCACTACGGGCCAATGAGGACTTTACCACATCATTTGTAACATTACGATTAATGATTATACCGATTAATCCACTGGTCATAATCATACCAAGTCCATCTATGCACTACTGGCCACAGATGACTTTCAACATAATATAAACATGAGGATGATGACAATGATATAAGAATTCAATAAAACAAGTTCAAGAATTAATTTATCCAGGAACTAATAACGTCCAAATTGTGAACATGATACTTCTTTGTAGAGTAAAATTCAAGAATGCTCAGAAGAATATTTCCATGAAAAGTACTGGATGAAGCGCAAATATCAAAGATATTCCACTAATTTCATGGAGTATAGAAGTCAAAACTTTAACCAATTTGAGTATAATAAAGAATGGAATAACAAAAGAAATCACCGGGCATGCGATAATCGCTATGCATGAGGTTATTCAATGAGAATAATAAATAACGAGAACCAGTCGTGCGTAAACGCATACGGACATGATATTCCAACAAAATAATATATAGCGGAACCGAGTCGAGCAAAATTTGCACCGCGAGGATGTTCCAAGCAGAATAATAAATAACGAAACCGGTCATGCATAAGCGCATGCAGACGGCATGGATGTTCCAATAGAATAATAAAGAATGGAATAATGAAGAATTTCACTATGTATGCGGTACCCAGCAGAGCGAGTTATTCAATATAATGATAAAGAATGGAATAACAGAAGAATTTCACCAAGTATAGGGTAGACCGCGTATACAGGTTATTCCAACAGAATAATAAAGAAGGGAATAATAGAAGTTCTCTTCATAATACAAAAGAAATAATACCCCTTACCTTAGAACAACTAGATATAGGAGTAGTGAAGTAGCAGAATTTTTTTTTTCTTTCTCTCTATAGTTTCTCTCTCTAGAGTTTCAGTGAATTCATAAGAAATAATGAAGGAATGAGCTTCTATTTATAGGAGAATGGACTGAATAGTAACTAATTTCTAAACGGTCCAGATTGATTTACTTTTAAACGGACGGTCCATATTGGTTTACTATAAAATATTCTAATAAAACAAAATCTTAAATAAAATATAATATATTCTATTTATAATCTAATAAAACGAATAACTTTATAAAAGTATTCTGTTTTATATAAAAAGTTTTTCTGTTTTATTACATTAATAATACTAATAAAACAAATGTGACGCCCCCAAAATAGATATACATCACTCATTTTGAGTCGTCAATAACATGGTACAGAAACAACATAAAAACTATGAATTTAAATACAAATATTGCCGTCTAGACAATATTCACACCCAAATAAGTCCTCATTATAATTATTGGTATATTATTTTACAAAAATGGTAAGGACTACTAAAATGACTTTCTAGAACCTTCATTCCATAACCCGACTAGTACTTGCTACATTCTCGCCTCCTGAGAAGAAAAAAGGAATAAAAAGGAAAAGGGTGAGCTCAACTAACCTTGAAGAAGAATATTATGACTAAGATAATATAGAACAAATTATCGTTAGTCTTCAACAGAGGAAAAATCGATAAAATACAATAGACAACAAGTTTTGAGATCAATATTCGCAATGAAATAATAATTCATAGAAAAGTTACGTAGAGAATGAAATCTACTATTATCTATGAATTTAAAAGTCCATCATCATTATTTTATTCCTGTAACATCAATCAATATTCATCTTGAATCAAATATTCATCTTTGCACTACAGGCCAAAGATATTCATCAGTCGGTCATGTTCATCTCAACACCTGTACATCTTTACACTACGGGCCAAAGATATTCATAAGAAAATCAACCATCTTTGCACTACAGGCCAAAGATATTCAGTAATATCATCATTTAGGACTAAGGATGATGAAAAATATTTTAAAGAAAACGAATCCAATGAAACAAAAGAACAAGTATTATGGATTCGTACTTTAAACAATCTGAGTTCAAAAATACTTCATAAATAATCATAGTGAAGTAAAATTCAAGAATGATCATAACATGGATACAATCAAAGCTAGTATCCAAAATAGATATTTTGGACAAAAACAAAAATTTAATTTTTCTGTGAATAGTGCCGTATTCGTGAATAGTGTCGTATACGTGAATAGTGTCGTATATGTGAATAGTAACCCCAACACTTAAAGAAAAAATTTCACAAGAAAAATCTTACTAATATTCTGGCATAATGATATTAGAAGGAATAATATCATTTTAAAAAAAAATATCCCTTACCTCGAAAAGACGGTACTTCTGATTGAAATATTGGATATAGGGCTGAAGGGAACTTGCACCGTATAACAACACTCAAAATATCAAAATACTCACAAGAATACGCTCGATAATATAGAGAGAGAAAACTTTAATTTCTGGTGTGATTTTCAATTCTAACCTAAGCACCCTATTTATAGAAAAATGCTTAGAACACAAAAATAGAAAATTAAATAAAATAATATTATTTTTTTAAAATTTCTTACGCCCACTTTTAAGGATTTGAATTCAGCCATTTCAACAATCAATGGGGCACACCAAACATATCAAAAACGATTTTCTTTTAAAACAAATTTAAAACTTTTGAAAAATAATTATTTCGGAACTTCAGAACTTCAATAATTCATAATAAATAGCCCTTTTATCAGAAAAATTCGAACCACATGTCCTTTCCATAGGAAATTCCATTCTCTACAACTTTGCAGAAGAAAGTTTTTTCCAAATTCTAAACAGAAATTGGCCAAAATCCACAAACGGGCGATTTTACAGGCTATAATTAAATTTCAGTCAAGAAATGGGCCCACAGACATGTTTAACATGTTTTAAATATTTTTAGTAACAAAAATACTCCTCCTCCTTATATACTCATATATCCCACATTCATTATAAAAATATCACCATTATTATATTATAATAATATATTTAAATGAATTGTTTAATCAGAAACGATAAAATATCAATTTTTCAACAATTGTCACTTTAAAATTTTCTTCATCTATATTCACATAAAATGAATATTTTCCTTATCATAATAATCAATAATTAATTATTCATAAATAATATTACGAGAATCATGATCTCGACAATCGTGTTCGTCCCAAGAAAGAGGGGGCTTTCTAATAAGGATCTCTCCTTACTGGCGCAATTAAGTGACCAAACCTCTCCTTAGACAGAACTTTCTAGACATTGCCAATAATGTTATCTAATAATATTATGCAGATAATATGAATTATTGCTCCGATAATGGAAAATATTGTGTAGTGACAATTATTGAAACAACAGTAATATAAAATATCAACGTAGCAATTATTGAATCAATAAAATAAAATATTGAACAGTAACTATTGTAACAATTATTGAGTAATGCCTTCTTACGTAAGGATCAATACTTGGTGCAATCTGGTATCTTCTTGTGTTTTAACCATGGGTATTCTAACGAAGATTACTTCAGAACAACTACGCCGTCATTTATAAACAACTTATACTTGTCGTTTTCTTCATCCAATCGCTTTCCGTTATGGAGCCCACACAAGACTGCGCTGTCGTACGAATATTCCCCGACAGCAAGAATATTCCACGACCAAACGAATATTCCACGACAACAATGAATATTTTATAACCACTTACTTATTTGAAATATTTGCGCATTTTACCCATAACTAACAACATTAATCAAGTCAACCCTTACTATTTCAAAATAATAAATAGAGAAAATTAAATTTTATTTATAATAAGTTGGGGTCTTAAAACAAAACTTCATCATCATTATTATAATTCACACTATTAATCGAGCAGGTTGTTCCCAGGAAAGAGGGGGCTTTTCAGTAATGATTTCTATCTATTGGCGCGCAATTAGGTGACCAAACCTCTCTTTGGCAGAACTTCTAGACATCGTTAATATTGCAAATAATAATATTAATAACTTCGTCATCTCAATTATTGATTTAATAATATATAAAATATCGACAATAATTGAATCAATTAACGTGAGATACTATCGCGACAATTCATCAAGCAATAATTGAACAAAACCGAGTAACTTCTCACGTAAGCATCAATAATCAATCCGTAGTGTGCTACTATGCAACCACACATATTCACATTTTTTTAACAAGGGGTTTCAACAGTTAACGATAAAACTTCCGCCGTTATTTTCATAAAATATTTTTGTCGTTTTCTCAATTAGACAATAATTCCGTTCTGGGGTCCACCAATGATTGTGCCGTTGTGATGCCCCCAAAATAGGTCCAATCCATCCAACCTATTCTGAGTCGCCAAATATATGGTACAGAATATAACTACAACTTTATTACTACAATTGTCGTGCAAAATACAACAACACATATACTGTGAGTTTTAATTCCAACTTTGACTCATGTCCCAACTATGGACATCACCTCACATTGATACATTACATAAACGTACATTCAATAACTGTTTTAGAAATTAAAATCTTTGAAAAGTGCTCAAGAAAACCTTCGTACATAGGAGGCCATGAATCTAAGTTATGATAGATATCATATGTCCAGAGAATTATCCTTGGTTGATCCAATAGACCCCAAAGAAAAACGAGAAGATAATATCATGTTCCTTCCAATGGTGAGTCTTCTCTTGACATATAACTATCTCCACCGTCTGCGATTAAACATTATGTTTCAACCCAACTCCAAGATCATATAGGTAATCCTCGTAGATATACTCAGCAAGTGGATGTGCACAACCCTTTCTTATGATAACACGAGATTGTATGACATTAGACATCTTGTATGATAGTGACAAAACACCCTTCCAAAGTTGGGTTCGCCTCACCCGATTTGGTTCACCAAAATTAAATATCAAATGACGTATACAATACGACACATTTATCTAAAGTTCTCAATAAAAGTATTTCCATACTATTTAGGGAGAACCTCAATAGTTATAGACCAGATTCTATTCCCTGTTATCCCCCTTTCGACCCAATTCTACGGTCTTATTACCTGAAAGGAATTGTGAAGCAAAAGGGTGAGCACAACCAGCTAAGTAAAGAATATCATGACTAAAGATAATTAAATTATCAATAGCCTTCATCAGTAATAAATCAGAGATTTAGAACATATGGTAGATGATAAAACTTGTCAACCATAGTTTATGTGAACGAAGCAATTCATTAGAATAGTCAAATAGACCATAAAGTCTATTATCTTCTCCATGTTGAAAGTCCACCAACAATATTTTATCCCTGTAACATCAATCAACAGTTCCTTTTCACAATCATATGAATAACTCATAATCATAATTGTAGTTCTAAATTCCCTTCTCATACAGACAAAGATAATTTTCATCACCTGTCTTTACCTGAAACATCAAAGATCATGGTTATACCAAATCACAGTTCTTGTTCATAATCATACTAATAAATTCATCTTTGCACTACGGGCCAAAGATATTCAACAATAGGTCATCTTTGCACTACGGGCCAAAGATATTTATCAACAATTCATCTTTGCACTATAGGCCAAAGATATTCAACAACATGTCATCTTTGCACAACGAGCCAAAGATATTCATATCTCAAAGAAATATATAATCATTTCAGAATTTATATAAACAATAATTATAACCATGTTGATCAATTCATCTTTGCACTTAAGCTAAAAATATTCAATTGTAAATTCAATGGTCATGATTAAACCAGTCAACAATTCATCTTTGCACTACTGGCCAAAGAGAACCCATAGTCACGATCATACTAATAATCTACCCATCTTTATACTCAAGTCAAAGAGAAATTTCATCACTAGGATTATAAAAATGTTATATATGATAGTAAAAACAATATGATCAACAGCTGCATTTAATTTCAAAAGTAAGATTCATAAATCAATGATTTCAAAATACCTTAATCCAAATGTTATAAATCACTTAATAATCTCATAATCTAATATCATTAATATTACCACAATATCTTAATCATTTCTTAAACTTATAAATAATTTATTTTAATTGTTTACACTTTACTAATTAATGCATTTAATCATACTAAAATGCCAAACTCATAAGATTTCATCACCAATAACCAACAACCTCATCAAAAATCTGCATATACCATTATTAGGATTCCCAAGCCATAAAATCCTATTTTTCAATTTTGTTACTTCACTTCACATAACATATTTAATTCATTTATTCATAACTAGTCCATTTTCATGAAAAATACCAAATCATTTCCAAAAATATTTCTTTTCTGGGATTTAGCATAATATAGTCCCATATTGAACATATATTTTTCTCAGAATTTTTAAAATTCATTTACTATTTTTCACATGGCTAAAACTGCCGAATATTTAGACATTTATCATAAATTGTACATTTGTCCAAAAATTCCGAAATTTACAGAATATAATGATGTTATATAGATGTACTCCCAATAAAAATTTCACCAATTTTGAAGTTAACCACAAGGAGTTATAAGAGTTTATTTTTAAAATAGTCTTTTCTCATAAAATTCATAACTCATAATCTATACATCCAAAAATCGCCATTTTTGGACACAATCAAGAAAACTCATCAAATTATCATTTCAAATTTTTTCAGAATTTTTGAAGGTTGAGAAAAATTTCAAAACTGAAAAACATAATAACCCTTAAAATCCTTTACAATCCCTTACCTCAAAAGAGCAGTATTTTTGACCGAAATGTAAAGCCGAAGGAACCTTGCACTGAATAGCAACTCTCAAAGTATCTAAATACTCACAAAATATGCTTGATAATATATAGAGAGAAAGAGCGAAAGCTTATGTTTCTGGTGTGATTTTCAATTCTAACTTAGCCCTCTATTTATAGAAAAATGTTAGCACACCGAAGCAGACTTGACCTGCTACCTGATGGCTTTACCTGCTACTATTGCCACCCACCACATTTGAATTAGAATTTTAGCACATTTCTTCACCAACCATAGGTGGGGCCCACATATTCTAGAATTTTCCACTAAAATCATTTATAAACTTAATTTTCGAATCAGTCACCTCTTACAATTCATAACAAATCATACGTTCATTTTTAACGGTTCAAAATTTGTGGACATATACTCAACTTATATATGTTTAACATATCCAAAAATCACAACAATCCAACGGTCGGATTAAAAATTATAACTCATTTAATATATCATAAAAAATCTTTGATTTGATTTTTAATACCTCCATTCCGACAAACATACTGATAAAACACCTCAATATTAAATCCTTCAATTATAACCATATAAAATAAATAAATCCATCATTTATATCCACATCAAATAAATATTTCCTTATCATATAAATCAATAATTAATTATTCACAAATAATATTACGAGAATCACAATTATGACAACCAAAGTAGTTCGTGGAAGAGGGCTTTCCGATAAGGATTTCTCCTTATTGGCGCGCAATTAGGTGACCAAACCTCTCCTTGATAGAACTTTTTAAACATTGCCAATAATGCTATCTAATAATATTATTCAAATAATATGAATTATTGATCTGATAATGGAAAATACTGTGCAGTGACAATTATTGAAACAACAATAATATAAAATATCAACGCAGCAATTATTGAATCAATAAAATAAAATATTGAACAATAATTACTGTAACAATTATTGAGTAGTGCCTTCTTACGTAAGAATCAATAATTCAAAAATACTGCAATCACAATACCGTGGTGCTTCTTTGTGCAACCACGCATATTCTCGTATTTTAACCACCGTGTAATCCAACAAGTGTTAGCGGTAACAATTACGCCATTATTTATAAAAACTCAAACTTGTCATTTTTTCATCCCAAGCGGTTATTACATTATGGGGCTCACAATGATCGCTACTTGGCCGCATCTGAATATTCTCCGACAGTAAGAATATTCCACGACCAAACAAATATTCCCCGACAACAACAAGTATTTTATAGACACTTGTTTATTTTGAAAAAATTTCATATATCACCCTTAACATTACTTCTTATCAATTTAACCATCTACTGAATAATAATTATAAGAAAAATTGAATACTTTTATTTAATAAAATTTGGGGTCTTACAGTCGTCGTACGAATATTCCCTGTAAAACGAATATTCCCCGACCAATCAAATATTATATAACAACTTGCGTACTTTACAAAATTTATAACTATTACCCACAACTATAACATTATATCAAATTCTATAATATTCAAAAAATGATAATTATAGAAAATTCATCTTTATTCATAAAAGTTGGGGTCTTACAATATATATATTTTATTTAAAATCTAATAAAACAAATAACTTTATAAAAATATTTTGTTTTATATAAAAAGATTTTACTATGCAAATACTATGCATGCACTATGCAAACACTATGCATAATAAAATATAATATATTCTATTTATAATCTAATAAAATAAATAACTTTATAAAAGTATCTTTGTTTTATATAAAAAAATTTACTATGCAAACACTATGCAGGCACTATGCAAACACTTGCATAATAAAATATAATATATTCTATTTATAATCTAATAAAATAAATAACTTTATAAAAATATTCTGTTTTATATAAAAAGATTTTACTATGCAAACACTATGCAGACACTATGCAAACACTATGCATAATAAAATTTATTATATTCTATTTATAATCAAATAAAACAAAACTTTATAAAAAGTATTCTGTTTATATAAAAAAAATTCTATTTTATTACATTTATAATAATAATAAAACAAAATTCACCATCATTATTATAATTCACATTATTAATCGCCCAGGTCGTTCACAGGAAAGAGGGGGCTTTCAAATAAGGATTTTTTCCTATTGGCGCGCAATTAGGTGACCAAACCTCTCCTTGACAGAACTACTAGATATCGTTAATATTACAATTAATAATATTAATAACTTTGTTAGCTCAATTATTGATTTAATAATATATAAAATATCGACAATAATTGAATCAAATAGCGTGAGATACTATGCAATAATTACTATAGCAATAATTGAACAAAAGCGAGTGACTTCTCACGTAAGCATCAATAATCAATACACCGTGTGCTACTTATGCAACCACGCTTATTATTCTCGTATTTTTTAACACCGGGTGTTTCAACAGATTAACTGTAGTAATCTTCCATAATTATTTTCATAAAAATATTTTTATCGTTTTCTCAATCCGACAATAATTTCGTTGTGGGGTCCACCAATGATTGTGCCTTCATACGAATATTCTCCGACACAAAGAATATTCTCCGACCAATCGAATATAATATAACAACTTGCATACTTTGCAAAATTTATAAATATTACCCACAATTATAACATTATATCAAATTCACACCATAATACTTAAAAAAATATTTTGAAAAAATTAATCTTTATTCACAAAATTTGGAGTCTCACATCCTCCCTCGACTCAACCCTTGCGGCATCGCACTCGTCGCAATCTGCTCTCGAAACTCCACCCTCTACGGGACAAGAGGATATTCCAATTAGGCAGCCAGGCCCCTTTTTAAGTACCAAAAATGGCAAACTCAATTAAATTCAAGATTATTATACTCTCTCCCTCTCACTTCTAAAAATTTTATTTTTCTATTAAATTGATTTCAGCCTCATTTATATCTTTTTATATTTTTATTAAAGTTATTACTTCTCTTTCTCTCTTTTTTTCTCTCTATTCTCCCTAAATAATAACCTAGCCTTCATCTTAGATCTAGGGAGGGCTCTCTCCTATTTTTGGAGAGACCCTCCCCTAGATCTCCCTTCTTGTGCTCTAATAATTTCTCATTATTTCTCTCTTCTTGTGCTTTAATAATTTCCCCCTTCTTGTGGAGTTTGTTTTCCTCTTTTGTGGAACTTGTTTTATCTATGATATGACTAATTTCTTTCTTTTTAATTTTGTGAGAAGATTTTATTATCATCTCTTGGGAGATTTTGCTTTCTCCAGTTGAAAATTATTTTTTTGTTCGTGAGAATTTTTCTAGTGTGTGGATCGTTGAAGATAGATTGTTCGAATTTGAGTGTGGAGTTATCTTGACGACCAGTTCTCCTTTGATCGTATTGAAGAATTGCTCATATTTGTATCTTCTGTTATTATTTTTGGAATATGACTTTTTTAGGAGTTTATATGGTGTCCACTAATTGTTTACGATTTGTCATTTTTTTGATTATCTGTAATTTTGTTTGAAAAGATTGTATTTTCAATTTTTGTATTATAATCTTTTAATCGTTGTAACACTTTGCATATTCAATATATTTTAGTTGATTTGACTGTTTGAGCAGAAAAAAATATTTTATTTTATTATTATTATGTAAACATAAGTATATTTAGAAAAATCATATATAAAGATTATACAATTTATTTTCTTATCACCGATTAAAATTCCCCCAAATTCATAAATATCCATGTGTATTAATTCTAATAACTTTATTTTTCTCTCAACACTTTTAAATTTTTTTCTTAATTTGTAATTTTTGTCAATACAAACCAAATGAAAAGAGTCCTGCATCAAAATAGCCCTATATTAGTGCTCAATTTAGAAGGATAAATGGGACTGACCAAATTTTTTGAACTCCATCCTATTAGGTCTTTTTCAAATATCAATATTGTAATAGCATTTTTATTAATCCTATAGGTTATGTATAGCAACTGCATTTATCAAAAATTACTCAACCCAAAATCAAAAATATTTAAAAAATTGAAAAGAAGTGAGGAATTTATATTAATTCTTTTTGTGGCATTCAATCATATATACACATATTAAGCACCACCCCAAGCTACCTAGCAATACCAAATTGGTTGTATTAAAATAAAGGAATTCGAGAGAATGAAGAAGTACATATATTTATTATCCATTGTATAATATCTTTGTATATAAGTATGCTGCTAAACAATATTAAATATATGTAGATTTTTTTGTTATGAATATGTAAAAATAGTGTAGAGTAAAATATGCATTTACATGAATTTAAATATTTTGGTGATTATATATATTTTTAATTCAATATATACTATTGAATTCGTAAATGTATATACTTATGAAGTTGAAAGGTGTTAAAAGTTTTGGGTTTTGCTACCTAATAAGAAAGGAAAAAGGAAGAAAAATAATATGGTAGTGAGAGAGGAATTATATAGAGTTATTGATTATTGATGTTACTATAAGAATTCATGTGATGGAGTTTGGTCTTTTGTCTGGTAATGATTAACCATTTAGTGCTTTTTCTTTAAATTTTTAATATAGATTATTAATATTGTCATTATAAAAAGTATCATTATATTATTAATAATATCATTATTAATTAGATTATTAATATTATTATTATAAAACTATTTTTTAATCAAACAGTCTAAAAGATTGAAATGTATTTAAACTGTAATCTTTTATAAAAGATGAAATGTTACAAAAAATAAATTAAACTCAGAGTATTTTTTTCAAATAAAATAACAACGAATCATGAAAAGGGTCAATTCAACGTTAGTAGACACTGAATAAACTCTGGAAATACAATCATATCCCCCAAAATAATAATAGAATACGAAGATCCGGACCGTTCTTCAGCGTGACAACGGAAGAACAAGTCGTAATGGAAATGACACATCTAAATCTGAATAATTCAACTTTAACAATTTATGCACTGAAAAAAGTCTCATGAACAAAAAATCTCTCAAACTGAGAAAACAAAATCTCTCAAACGAAGAAAGCAAAATCACCCAAAAATAATAATGAAATCTCATCACAAAAGAGAAAGAAATCAATTATCTCATTGAGAAAATAAGTCTCACAAAATGGAAAAACTAACTCCATAAAAAGGGAAAATAATTTGTTATATCAAAATAAGAAAGATCTATCGAAGGTTATCTTTAAAAGAAGAGTTATCCCCATATCTAAGATGGATGCTAAGATTCTTAACCAGAAAGAAAAAGTTAGTTGTATGCACCTTTCATTATGAAAAGTATAGACACACTATAATTGTTTTATGCACCTTTCATTATGAAAAGTATAGACACACTATAATTGTTTTGTTTTGATTAAATATACCTTTATAAATAAAATATAAATGAATGATCGTAACATAAATTAGGGGGGAGGGGGAGGGGGAGGGGGAGGGGGGATGTATTATAAGAGATTATAATTTATTATACATCTATCTTAAATGAATTATTACTAGTAACATTTATTTACGTAACTGACGATTAAAAAATTGATATAAGTATTCGTAATATATATCATTTTCTATCATAGATTTAGCACATTTTTTCAGACAATTTTTTTTACCAAATCGCTGCTTTTAGAACGGCTATAATATCTGTACTCATGTTTTTATTATATAAAAAAAATAGAATATAAGGCAAGCTTCTGATAAATTTGACTATAATTACTTTAAAAGTGATATTTTTTTAACTTCTTTTTTTTTTTCAAATTTAACCATACAAGTGATGAAACATGAACAAATATGGGGTCTATTAGTTTTTATATATGTAATTCTATGTAGTGAAACGCATTGATCTATGTATTAAAATTTCTGTATAATTTCAATGACATAGATTTACTATATATTTTTTTTAATTTTAAATAATTAAAAGGGTCTTGCACAAAAAAAGTTCCTAAAAACGGCAATGACTTATTTTTTTTTATCATCAATACGGTTGGGTTCCAAAAAGATAGAAATAATAAATTATTTTTAAAAGGGAAATATATTGCAGTCAAATTTAATTAAGACATGTCTTAAATTTTGTTTTCTCATTATAAAATTATATTAACATAAGCTAGTAGAGCATAAGAAGCTAATAAATAATAATACCAACATATTAAACAAAAATATAAGCGCCCACATTTAAATAATTGTACTCCTACTCTGGGACTATTATCTAGATTTAGTAAAAGAAAGACAGCAGATACGTCCATTGACTGCTAAATCAGATCTCAACCATGATATTCCTTTGCAACCCTACATGTCCAACTTTATGATTAATCTTTAATTTTATCATTGCAGATAAATAAATAAATAAAATTCCTTGTTCATGAGAAACATTTACGGCCTTCATTTCAGAAAGTCTCGGTTACAAAATTTACAAATATATATATATATATATATATATATATAGTCAGAATCTTATTTATTTCTTTTCTCCATTCAACTCACTCGAAGCTAAACTCTTTTTAGCGACGGATCCGGTGACGGTTCGGTCATACAACCGTCGTCTACATACTTTTAGCAACGAAAAAATATATAGCGTCACTAAAAGTATAAATGGCGGTTATTGTATGACCGAACGTCGCTGTGTCTGTCGCTAAAGAGGGGTGAGCTTCGGATGAGTTGAGATAAGTGAAATTTTAAGATCTCGGATCATATATATATATATATAGCCCACTATCTTCAATGAATCGGGAGGCGAACAAAATTATATAGAACGGTTTTTTGATCGCTATAACATAAAAATCGTTTTCTATGCTATAGTGATGAAAAACCGTCATTATATTTGATCGATTTTGGGCTTCACTCCTATTTCGCTGAAAAAGCGGATTATATATATATATATATATTACAAACATAATGAATTTGAGGAACTATATGTCACTGTGTGTTTTCATCAATAAAAAAATAATTATTTTTGTGTAACAAGCTCTCTTTTTTTATAACAAAAAAGACTCTTTTTGTAAAACAGGAAAGAAAATAATATGTATCACATTTTATCATGGTTTTAAAAATCGGACCGGATCGTCGGTTCAACATGTAAAAATCAAAATTGATTGGCACTCCGGTCCAATTTGAACAAAAAACCTGTTTTGGTCCAAACCCAGTTGACCCATCGGTTGGACCGGTGGTTCAACAGGTAAAACCGTTATTGACCCAGTGACTCGGGTTTTTTTGTATAAAAAAATTAATATTAAAATTAATCATTTTTAGTAATATTGTAACTCAATTTTATTATGTTATAGTTTATTAAAAATGAGATTTTTTAAAATTTTATTAATTACTAATAATATTTATTTTTATATATTAATGACTTCACTGAGTCGTTCAACAATTAATTGGATCACTCATTACATTTTTTAATTCGGTAACCGATCCGGGTCTAACAATCTTGCATTTTACTTTATATCTATCACAATCATAAACTCTCCTATTAATTAATTGGGATGAGCGGAAGGCAGATAATTGTGGTTAAAGTAGTGGAGCATGGACCTGTGTTGAATATTAATTAAAATTAAAGGAATGAAATTATCAACCAAATTATTGCTCTGCAGAAATAAAATAAAATAAATTAAGATAATAAATATTTGGCTGTCGCTAAGAAGCATGCAACAGGTCATGGATGAGCTTGGCAAGATCATTGTCTATACGCTACAGTGATGGCTGCCTGTTTTGGGCCTGTGTTCTTATTTTGTAATGTTAC
Source organism: Panax ginseng (assembly GCA_020205605.1). Taxonomy (NCBI): domain Eukaryota; kingdom Viridiplantae; phylum Streptophyta; class Magnoliopsida; order Apiales; family Araliaceae; genus Panax; species Panax ginseng. The sequence continues at coordinate 29,371,394 of CM035149.1, forward strand.
TTATTACTTGTTAGTGGTTTAATTGAGATTGTTTATTGTTATTACTAATTACACTTGAGTATTCATATTATATATATTATATATTGATTTTGTTTTGAAGTTGAATTTTAGAAGAAGTTACTTACTCAGAACCCGACTCAATTAATACCTCACAAAGAGAGAATATAATTGTAGAATTTTTGTAATTATTTTATTAAAATTTTATTTTTAAGAAAAAAAATATTTCAATTTGCCCCTAGTGAATTGTGAGACTGGATCCGCACCTGACCCAACCCCCACGACCCCCCTCGCCACACCCCGCCCCCCCTTCGCCCTCCCCCTCCCCCTCCCCCGAAAAACAAGCAAATTGATTAAAAACAGATTAAGCAAAAAAAAGAGGGAGAAATATTAGAGAGCATGGCAGAGCAAAAAGAAGTGAGAAACAAACAGGTGATATTCAAAGACTACATTAATGGCTTCCCTAAAGAGTCAGATATGTACGTAAGCTCAGAAAATACCATCAAACTGTCACTTGCAGATGGTTCAGATGCAGTGTTGGTGAAGAACCTCTACCTATCTTGTGATCCTTACATGCGAATTCTCATGCAAAATGCCGATAATGAATCTGCCTTCGCTTCTTTCATTCCTGGTTCGGTATGTATAGCTCTCTTATTTTTGTGATTCAAGGGTACAAGGCTTTGATGGACTAATTAAGGCTCTATTCGGTAATGACTTATTTCAAAACGACTTATAAGTAAAAATTTAAAAGAAAGTGTTTGACACTATTTTGACTTATAAATTAGAAATTAAGTTAAAAGTTAAAACCAGTTCTGAAAGTGTTTGACTAAAATGAGTTATAAGTTTAAAAATTACTAAAATGAGGGGAAAAGAGTCTTTATTTTTTGGTCAAACTTACTTATTTTAAAATAACTTATAAATCATTTTTTGAGAAACAAGACATTGTTACTTCTCAAAAATTACTAATAAGTCATTTTGTAAGTTCAAAAATACGAACACTCAAATAGAAAAAAAGTACTTTGACAAACTTATAAGTAGTTGCGGAATAGGCCCTAAATATAATAGGAAGAAAAGGCTGTTCAAATTTTTAAGTCCATAAACAGACTATGGTACATTTGGCCCTTCACAGACTGTTACTTGTCAGTCCCTTGTGCAGTTGTTAAGACATTTTTTCAGGATATGATCTTATTTACTAGACAATTTTTTGTTGCACTTCTAGCATAGAGCTCATGTTATTTTCTCAATGCAATTTTTGCCCTGGTTCATTATGTTTGTTATTGATACATAATTTTATTTATTTAGAATTTGGATAGCTTTAAGTCTTTTGGCTCCCATATAAATCATCATAAACCTTTATGTTTGTTTATTTGTTTTTTTAGGTCCGTGAGAGCTCAGCAGTCCTAACTTGTGGATTGTATATACCTAGGCTATTTTTGTTTGAAAGGAATTGGATTATTAATCTCAAGTCTTGTTTGTTTTCAAATTTAAACTTGAGACTATTAGTTTAGGGATTATAAAATGGCTTAATAGTCTTGTAATTATAATTATAATTCCGGAATTATAATCCTAGGATTAATGTTTGGGATTATAATTTCACGGATTATAATCCCGAAATTATAATCCTTACAAACAAACATAGCCCTAGTGCCTAACTAGTAGTGTTTCTTCACATTCTATAGAAAATTGCTTACCACATTTTTTTGTTGAGGATTGCTAGGCTCCCGTCTTCTATTTAAGAAGCTTGAAAATCAACTCGGGATTTTTTTTTTTTGAGAATCTATTCTATTACAAATCAATTATAGAGATACATTCCCATTCTATGAGTCTAGGGGAACCTGGGGAAGGAGATACCCTAGTATATTGCATTTTAGCTATGTAGTATACCGCGTACCGAAACATACTAGGGTTCAGGTAACACTTAGACATGCTCTTTTCGTTTAGTTATGAAGATCAAGGTCATTGCAGCCAAGTTTCCACATAGTCAATGAACTTGTACCCTTGATGTTGTAAACAGTGACAGTGTGTTACGTAACTGCTGACAACATAAGCACTTTGGTACACTTCTTGATTAATTAAGGCCTTATTGTGCAAATAGTATAGTCTTAGTCTCTAGTCTTACTCCTTTATAAATTTGTGAACCCTGCTCAAGAACAAGCACATTGAGCATAAAAGCATTTGAACAAAGTGAGAGGGGGAGAGAGAAAGAATGGCAGAGCAAAAAGAAGTGAGGAACAAACAGGTGATATTTAGGAGCTACATCAATGGCTTCCCTAAGGAGTCAGATATGTACATAAGCTCAGAAAAGACAATGCAACTGGTGCTTGAAGATGGTTCGACTGCGGTTTTGGTGAAGAATCTATATCTATCTTGTGATCCTTACATGCGAAATCTCATGCAGAAAGTAGATGATCCAACTGTCTTCTCTTCTTTCACTCCTGGTTCTGTATGTATCATTCTCTGTTCTTTTTAATTATAAATATAAAAGGAAGAAAAAGCCTATTCAAACTGTACACCTTCAATATTTAAAATGAACTTTGGATTTAATTACCATAGGAAATGCTTGGACACCGCGGTTTAAGTCTTCAAAACAGACTACTTGTAAATAGAGCTAAAGGTTACGTACATCTGACCCTCTTTAGACATGTTTTTTGCGGCTTCCATGTCAATAGTTAAGACCTCTTTTTTTTTCTCTCTTCAGGATACGGCCTTGTTTAACTGGCAAATCCCCGAGCAGGGCTGCAGCTTATTACTTACTGAGCTATATACTGCTAGAGCTTCTCTCGAGTTTGATACTATTTACTACCTTCTATAAAAGTGAGATAGTCATACAGAAGTATTAACTTAGAAGTAATGCTAGGTAACTAGACAAAAACTTTCTACTTTAGCTAGGTACAAAGATAACGTGCCCTAAAAGTTCTTTGCCCATGGTTAAACCAGAATGCATTATGTTTGTAATTGTTTCAATGTAAAAGAAAGAACATAAATTAAAACCTTTGTTTCGCTTGATATCTCGTTACATTAACTGATGAGTTGAAAAGTTCTAAGCAACCCATTCTTCATTTTCATATAATGAACCACAGCCAATAACTGGATATGGAGTGGCTAAGGTGTTGGAGTCAAGTAACCCAAAATTCAAAAAGGGGGACTATATTTGGGGGACAACCGGATGGGAAGAGTACAGTCTCATAACAGCAACTGAATCCCTCTTTAAAATTGAAAACACCGACGTACCTCTATCCTACTATACCGGAATTCTTAGTAAGTTTCTTCTTTTATTTATGTATATTAGCATATATGAATTCCATTAGATGCTATATGCCTTCACCATTTCCTTTTAATCTTATGGATAATGAAAAATGTAACCCTTGTGTACTTTTTTACCTTCAAAGGTATGCCTGGTATGACTGCTTACGCTGGTTTTTTTGAGGTTTGTGAACCGAAGAAAGGAGAAACAGTATTTGTTTCTGCAGCATCTGGTGCAGTAGGCCAGCTTGTTGGGCAGTTTGCTAAATTGATGGGTTGTTATGTTGTTGGAAGTGCTGGAAGTAAAGAAAAGGTGAGTTTCCCATCATTAGTTCTTGCCTGTAAAATACTATGAGTTAATTTTGAATACTTAGTGCATATATGTTCTGTTTTACTTTCTTATAAAAGGTTGATCTGCTGAAGAACAAGTTTGGGTTTGATGAAGCTTTCAATTACAAAGAAGAGAATGATTTCAATGCAGCTTTAAAAAGGTCTGCATTCATATTTTGAATGAGCATAGTATTAGTCTCCTATGTACCCCTAAACTCGATCAGTATTCAACAATTTGTTTCTACTATATACTCTTGTTAACCTAGTGAATCGCGATTTGGTACTTTCACTCCTAAGCATGGTATTTACTTTTTTACCTCTGATTGAACAGTTTCTAATATGCTAACTTAGTATTGAATGTTTAAACATCACATTTGTATAAAATTTTGACGTAACTAAAAAGCTTCTCTGAAATTTAGCCAAGACAATTCCTAAATATAAGCATCCATATAAAGCTACCCTTGGCGTACCACATTTTAGCCTATGTATTATAATGTATTCCCTTATCTGTTCCACAAACAAATTGATCCACGTTCCAGGTAATATTGGTTTCTACAGTGCTTCAATTCTGAACAAAATCTATTTTGTGCTAATTGGTGCCAGGTGCTTTCCTGAAGGAATTGACATTTACTTTGACAACGTCGGAGGGAAGATGCTGGACGCAGTGCTCCTCAACATGAGAATCAATGGTCGGATTGCTGCGTGTGGAATGGTCTCACAGTACAACAACCTTGATCAACCTGAAGGAGTAAACAACTTGTTGTCAATTATCTACAAGCGAGTTCATATCAAAGGATTTGTTGTTTTCGACTACTATCCCCTATATTCCAAGTTCTTGGATATGATGCTGCCTACTATTCGCGAAGGAAAGATAGTTTATGTGGAAGACATTGCAGAAGGCCTTGAGAGCGGCCCTGAAGTTCTTGTAGGACTTTTTGGTGGCCGGAATGTTGGGAAACAGGTGGTTGTAGTTGCTCGTGAATGATCCCAGTCCTCGATATTCAGATCTTTTTCAACAAGTGAAGCATTGAGTTTTTGCATTTCATATTGTTTAGAACTATGTATTGGTCACATAATTTGTTGTTTTGTACTCTATGGACACAAGAAATAAAATGTCTTACACAAGACTGCTTGGTTTTAAAGTATTTGAATAGTTTTTTTGTCACTTTGCCTTGAAGATTGCACATTTCATGGGAGGAAATGTCGATGGTCGATGTTATTACAACAAACTATGGCAAACACAAAAATCAACGAAGGAAATTTAAAACTAGAGCACAAGATTTTACGTAAAAGACCCAAATCGGAAAAAACTACAGATCTAAGGCAAAAAATATTACTATATCAAAGTGTAAAGAATACAAGTCGTAAATCTCTCTCGAAAGCGGCTAAAACTAAGAAAAAAAGAATACCATAACCCTAGCTACAATAACATATATATAGCTGCGCTAAACACATACTACCTCCGTTCCTTAATATAAGTCGTTTTAGAGAAATATTTTTGTTTCTTAATATAAGTCGTTTGAGAATTTCAAGTAAGCATTAATTGTTTAGTTTCCAATATTACCCCAAGTATTAAATGTAACTTTGGTTCTCTCACTATTTTCTGTCCAATAAATAACAATTTCTTCTTCCAATACAAGAGCAATATAGACAATTAATATTATAATTAATGCTATACAATCATTTCTTTAATACTTGTGCACAACTCTAAAACGACCTATATTAAGGAACGGAGGGAGGGAGTAATAGGCTAAACACATAATAGGCCGAAATAACATAACGAACTTCGGCCTCAGCCTCAGTCATCCGCTACTAAACCTCATCTTTTTTCAAATAATTTTAGTTGCATCAAAAGTCGGATCCCTTACAAGAATTTGAGGCACACATTACAGATGTTTATTTTGTTCATATGGTATTCTCATTACTAACACAAGATACTCTGTGTTTATTTAAACCACCAAAGAGACTAGTTAAATCTAAATGTGTTGTTAAACATGTAAAACTATGAATCCATATGAAGAGGACAAATATTTGGCCAGAAAATAAAAGGACAGTAGCAAAGAACAAATTGAACAGAGAGAAAAGGAGTTGACAGAAAAAGATAAACACTGATTCATGGAAACCATCTAATCCAGACTGTCCAAATTATGTCTTGGTTTGGGGAATGACAGGATGGGAGGATTATAGTCTCATTACTGCACCAGAAAAGCTATTCAATATTTAACAATAAAGGCTTGCCCCTTTCACATTACACTAACATTCTGGGTAAGCTCTTTTGGCTCTTTCAATTCATAACTTTATACTCCCACTGTTTCACAAAAATAGTCTCATTTCGCCAGCCAATGTTTTCTAGTCTTTCATTTTAATTTATAACGCTGCGACTGCTGTTATCATTTTTAAAGGTAAACATGTTACAAAAAAATCCTTAAGGTTGGCAAATTTTGCAAATAGAAACCACAGCACTTGGCGCAGCGGTAAGTTTCGACCTGGGGTGAACCGTAAACTCGGGCATCCTGGGATCAACAAGTGTGAGGGCCAATTAAAAACTGGTCCGTGTGGAGACTTAGTCCGACTGCTGTTGGGAAGCTCCACATTATCAAAAAAAAAAAAACATTGCAAATAGAACTCTTTTTGCGTAACAGGGGAGTACAAGTATTAGTTCTTACTAAATATATTCAGGGGCTTCAGGAGCACTTGGACTCCCATGCTTTTAATGAACATCACAAACTATATTCTAGTTTTCGATCAGTTTTGTGTCATTTTGTACTGTTTGACATTGCTTCGACATAGGGTTAATCTTTTGAAGAACAAATTTGGCTTCAATGAGGCCTTCAATTATAAAGAGGAAGGGGATTTGCAAGCTGCTTTAAAAAGGTTAGTATTAACATTTCTCTTTTATAAAGTCTACTAGTTTCCAAAGGGGACTGCCATATTTATGTATTGATATATTTGCATATCCAATTGATTTTTTTTAGAATTTGACTACATATTGGAGTATTTGTGATGTTCACTAATTGTTGCTTTTTAACAGAATTACTAGGGATTTTAATTGTCTACCTTCCGTGTATCAATTACGAATCGTGTTACAAGAACTAAGATCCTTGTGCACAGGGGCGAATTCAGGATCTATTCCCAGTAGGGGCGGATTTTTTTGGGCAGGAATTTAGCGAGGTAGAGAGTGAGAATTTGAATACATTATACACCTTGTGTTTAATTTTTTTTATAGTAGTAGTAGTTTAAGTTTTTTTCCTCTCTAAGTTTAACTTTTTTATAAATTTGACCCTTTAAGTTTATTAAAATTTATTTTTGCTCGTCTCACAGACCTATAAAAAAAAAAAGTTAAGCATAGGCAGTGCCCCATTTGCCCTCCAAATAGATCCGCCGATGCTTGTGCATTCTGCCTAAAGTAGCATTGTTCGTCCTTGATTTCGTTCTGCATACTCATTTGATCAGTGTTTCAGATAACCATAGTTTTAACGGTAATACATTATTTTTTGGCAGGTATTTTCCTGAAGGAATAGACATTTGACATTTACTTTGAAAATGTTAGTGGAAAGGTGCTAGAATCAGTGCTTGCCAACATGAGACTATATGGCCGCATGGCTGTGTGTGGAATGGTATCACAATAAACTCGAACGACTTGAAGGCACACACAACCTGATGTATCTCATCTTGAAGTGTGTTCGGATGCAAGGATTTCTTACTTTAGATCACTATCAAGTATCACCTCTATCCTAACTTCCTCCACTCTTCCATACATTAAGATAAAGGAATTACATATGTGGAAGACATAGCTGCAGGCCTTGAGAGTGGACCGGCTGCTTTGATTAGGCTGTTCTCCGGTTAATCTAGTGTTGCAGACTACACCAATGGCTTCCCTAAAAAGTCAGATATGTATTTAACCTCAGAAAAGACTATGCAACTCTCAAGTGAAGAAGGTTCGCATGCAGTTTTATTGAAGAACCTCTATGTTAGAATTAGGATCACACACGCACACAACAATAGAGAATTAACACAGAGATTTACGTGGTTCCCCAATTTAGGTACTCCACAGGCGACTTGTTGTTTTATTGATGATTTCTTATTACATAGGGCTTTACAATAGATAGTATTTATAGTTACTAATTCTATTCCTACTCTACTTCACATTATAACTCAAATACCCATAATATCCTTTCAACAAACGAATTTGTCTGTCGACCGGGCGCCTCCTCAGGCTGCTTCCAGACCAAATCACTTTCACGCCGCCCAGCGCCACATGCAGAAACCTGACGGATCTCAAGGGCCCCTGCACCACACTTAACCTTGCGCCCTGCGCCATACATGTAGGAACTTCAGACAGATTTGTGAAGTGAGCCCCGCACCCCACAACCTTCAGTTCAACCTTGTAGTGCGTCGCTTCGCTCTGCACTATCCTTTTTCAGTAGCTTCTATGTTATAAGTCACAAGTTCCAACACTACCTATCTTGAGATCCTTACCTGCGAATTCTCATGCAAAAAATCGATGATATTCAAACTAACATAAGCACTTTGGTACATTTCATACTTAATTATATTTGATTAAGGTATTATTGTCCAGATAGTACAGAGCCAACTCCTTTATATATTTGTGAGCTCTGCTCAAGAACAAGCACATTGAGCAGAAAACGGATTGAACAAAGAGAGGGAGAGAAACAGAGAGAATGGCAGCATAAAAAGAAGTGAGTAACAAACAGGTGATATTTAGGGACTTTATTGGTGTTTTTCCTAAAGAGTCAGATATGTGTATGTAAGCTCAGAAAACACAACCCAACTGTCACTTAAGATGGTTCCAATGCAGTTTTGGTGAAGAACTTATACCTATCTTGTGATCCTTACATGCGAATGCTGATGCAGAAATCTTATGATCCAACTCTCTTCTCTTCTTTCACCCCCGGTTCTGTATGTATCATTCTCTATTCTTTTCTATTATAAATATAAAAGGAAGAAAAAGCCTATTCAAATTGGATTTAATTGGTGTTAGAGATACATAAGGTATCTATGTTCCCATACCACAATTTGGAACGCAGAACGATAGTTCCCTATTCGTAAATTGCAAGACGGATAGGGTTCTCGGGTAATTAATCATTGCTAAGGACAAGTAGGATCCGATTACCATGAAGTTAACTTCATGATAAGTTGGTCATGTGACCAGTGCTGACACGAGATCACATCCCGCCTGCATATCGACACTGTATTGATCAATTGTCCAAAATTAACTCCCGCATAAATACATCTAACCCTCCCCAAACCTATTATTTTTGGGTCTCATGTGAAAATAGCTATTTGAATTTGTCCGAGCAGACATGCAGCTTATTACTCACTGAGCTATATACTGCTGGAGCTCTCTTGAGTTTGATTCTCCCATTTACAACCCCCCATAAAAAGTGATATAGAAGTATTTACTTGTGTAAATGTGCACACACCTTTTGAATATAAAAATGATAAATGGTGAAAACTTTTTAAAATTTTCTGCAACAGATTTAATTCAGACAACTACGCCTGTCTACTTTAATGTTTGCTTTAGTTTATGTTCTTCGTTTCTTATTATCAGACAGCTAGACCTGTCTGCTTTAGTGTGGATAGTGGCGTGAATAAAAAAAAAATGCGAACGTGAATGACAGCTTAAAGAGATAAATGTAAGTAAAAATCACACCAAGATTTTTTTACGTGGTTCAAATTTCTATCCTCTAATCTAGTGGCCTAATCCACGCCCAATCCCAACTAGATTGGAGACTCTTTTATTACTATTTAAACCTCAATACAAAAATTACTCCCCTGTTACAAAGAAGCCTCAAATCGATGTGGACACCTATGCCCCTTTTTGCACCTCTCGCAACTTGTACACCATCGCACCGCTTCTCACCTCTCGAGACCCTGAAGCCTTCTATGAATGTACTAACTAAAATAGAGACCTCAAGCCAAAGCTATGCTTGAATACTTTGATTTACAATGAATAAAATTTCCAAAGACAAAAGGATATAATAGATAAAAATAAATGATCGAATAAAAACAGCCTGATAAGCTCGATGTAATCTCTCAACTTGATTCTTCGGTTCTAAGTTGTTTAATCACCAAGAGAAGAGGTATATATAAATATAAACAAGCAAACAACTATTAAATCAATCATAGCTAAGAAATCTCAAATTCCGTTAAGAACCATCCATAATTTCAAAGAACTTTGTATCACCGTAAAGATATTAAGCAATTATGCGCCAACTATTTGATTTTGAAGAGTCAAATAAAGGAGAGAAACTCTCACCCACAATCAACTCGTGTTAAAAACAGAATAAAGGAGATAAATAAGGATAAATCCCAATAGCTTCAAGAAGACTCCTTTTCAAAATAGAATACTAACTAATGTGGGCTCCACTAAGCAAGAGATAGACTCCTTAACTAAATTAGCATCCACTTAAATACTTTGATGACATGTAAGAGCCTAATTTGGGCTAGCTGGAATTAAGGACCATAATATTTGTTATTATAAATACCAACATACCTTAATAAACTCCAATTCAAATCTTCCTTAATAACCTCCAAATCAAATCTTCCATAATAGACTTCAATTCAAATCTGAACTGATTTTAAACACATTCCAACTACCAACGGAAAGAAATCAGCAACAATAGTTCATGTAATACCCATAACTCATGCATATCAATTATAATATTATAACCCATAATCCATGCATATTTAATAATATAATAACACACCATGAACCATGCACACTTAAATTAGTCATCAATCAAAACATCATATAATCAAAAACTAACATTCTCCCCCTTTTTGATGATGACAATTTATGCACTACTTTAACCAATCATATGCTCCCCCTAAATTTAAGCTCCCCCTAAATTTATGCATATAAGATTTTCATAACAAATAGGGAAATAAATAACAAATAAAGGATACATATATAATATCTAAATAAGTAAGCCCATGTGACACATAGATATCATATCCCAAATTAAAAATAGTTAGAAACCAATAACATCATCAGTAGTATAAATGGTAGTCTAATATATCCAAAAAAAAATCAGTGTCCTCTCCTTATCCCCTTATCCCTTAAACTTCTCCCCTTTGGCATTATCAAAAAGATGGGAGTCAGGCAGCTTCATCAGTAGCAGTCTCATAGAGAACATCATCAAGCTTCTTGTCAAATTCTTGGATTTTAACCACATAGTCGTTGTGATGAGAGACCAACACTTCCATCCGTCCGGAGACATAATCAACTTTGTTGTTCACCTCTTGAATTTGTTTTGAGACTGATTGAAGGGCAGAGTCGAACCGAGAGCCCATATCTTGGATAAGTTGAAAAAGAGTAGAAATTTGAACATTAGAAGGAGGATTAAGATCAGATAATTCTGGTACAGTAGAATTATGAATTGGAGAGGAATTTGGAGAGCATTGAGTAGGAACCTTCTCAACATCCCAACATAAGAGTCCAGCAGAATTCACGCTCAATTTAGATCATGACATGATATATTTATCAATGATATCGTAAACTTGCACAACATCTTCATTGACAAATGAAATTCCAAAGTGGGCAAGAATTTTGGTTATAAAACCCCCATAAGGAAAACACTTTGTTTTACTTGTCAAATAACTCTCCATGTGCTTAATCATAAGCAAGGCAAAATTAAACGTTGTACCGTAGATGATTAAAGTAGTAAAGGATTAAATCTTGATACGTCATATTGGACCTACCCCATTTCTAGGTACTAAATTAAAGACGAATGAGTTTATGAAGAACATTATTCAAAGGGGTAGTTTCAATAACAGCTTGGTAAACCAATAAATTCAAAGAAGAGAACACTCTTTCATAATTCAGAAATATTCAAGAATGCTTAAATTTTCAAACTCTAAGGGGCCCTTAAGTGTGAAAGGATGTAATCCGTAACATGGAATATTGAGAAATAACCCAATACAAGTAGAATCAATGACCAATGTTTTGTTTTTAACAAAAGTTTTTATGACATCATCCTTAACAGACATATTCCCAAAAAATTGTTTAATGAAAGTTGGATATGCAGATTTGGGGGGACTCAACATAGCAGAGAGGTGAACTTTTTTAAATAAGGATGTTACCCCAATTTGTTGAAATAGGGCTTGATCAACTGATTTCCCAAAAATAATCGTTTTATTGATCATAAGATCCTGAAAACGCATAGCATAACTAGAAGAGGTAAAAATTAGAGGAGTACCATGTGTTTGAGGAAAAGAAGAAATCAGTTGGTCCGAAGAAGAGGAATCGGGAATGAGGATGGGTTCGGTTGACTTCCCTTTCAAACGATTCTTCATAGACTGCTTCGACAGAACTCCCAAATTAGTTTATCTTCGTGTGATAATCCGATTCGAGCGCCTTCGTGAGAAGTGAGGTGGGATATCCGTCTTGCGCTAAATAGTTCTCAGTCGGTATTGACCACATGTCCGGCACGAGTTTTATCCATGGAAGAACTCTGTGAAAACCCTAGGTTTTGAAAGGAAGGAAAGAAGACGAGGATAGAGAATAAAAAGAAAGGAAATTTGAAATAGAACAAAACCCTTGTCTCGTGTAATACATGAGAAAAGAAAGATGTGGAAGAGAAAAGATATAAGAGTGAATATTACATAGAGTCAGTATTCCCGCTCAATCACTAAATGACATGAAAACCCACTAATACCCTTCCTGGTACTTTATTAGATAGGAAATAGTCACACATATTTTCACATATGGCAGTTAAACATATAATGAAACGTGATACTTAAAAAAATTCCACATATGGCAAAATATATATATATATATATATATAATTTTTAATTTTTTTTTTTTTTTTTTTTTTTTTTAATTTTAATTTTAATTAATTTCTAAAGGCACAAAAAAAAAATTAAGCATGCATGTATATTCCAAGTTCTCTCTCAAGGTAAAAAACGCTCCTCACTTAAAGGTTTTGTAAAAATGTCACCAATTGATGTTCAAGAGGACAAATACTAACTTTATTAATCCTTTAGCAACATTATCTCTTAAAAATGATGTCTCACTTCAATATGCTTAAGACGAGAATGAAGCACATGATTTTTAGAAATATCAATAAGACTAGTATTGTCACACATAATAGGCACATTTTCACAAATAACATTTAAATCATGTAATGTTTGTATCATCCATGTAATTTGTGAACAACAACTACCGCCGCCAAATATTCACCTTCCAGTAGTAGACAAGGCAACATATGTTTGTTTTTGTTGTGCCAAGCTACAAGGCTTTGACCTAAAAATTCACAAGACCACTTGTGCTTTTTCTATCAACTGGCACCCCGCATAATCAGATCCGAGTATCCAATTAGTTCAAAACTTGGAGATATAGGATAATATAAGTTTCAAATTAATTGTGCTGCCTAAATATTTAAATATTCTTTTTTACCGCTTTAAGATGAGATTCTTTCTATTGAGCTTGAAATCTAAGCACAAAGGCATACACTATACATAATATCCGGTCTTGATGCGCAAGTTAGGTAAAGTAGACAACCAATCATACTCGATACATTGTCACTTCAACATCTTTACCGTAGATCCGCAGTAGTTCTTGATGGTAGTACTCATTGGTGTCGATTTTGGTTTGGTATTTTGAATCCAAATCTCTTCAATAGTCCTTCACATACTTTGATTGGTGAATGTGAATCCTTCATTGGATTGTTTGATTTGAAGCCCCAAGAAATAATTTAATTCGCCCATAAGGCTCATATCAAATTCATTATGCATACATTGGGAAAACCACTCACACAAAGAGTTAGTAGTAGCTCCAAAAATTATATCATCCACATAAATTTGAACAATTAATAAGTCCTTATTTTTGGTTTTAATAAAAAAAGTAGAATCAATTTTACCACGATTAAAACCATTGTCTAATAAAACTTGCTTAATCTTTTTCATACCGTGCTCTTGGAGCCTGCTTTTAATCCATACAAAGCCTTTTTCAATTTAAACACATGATGTGGATATTTTTCATGTTCAATCCCTTGGTTGCTTCGACATACACTTCCTCATTTAAATAGCCATTTAAAATGCACTTTTCACATCCATTTGATATAATTTAAATTGTCTAAAACATGCATAGGCTAACAAAATTTGTATGGCTTCCAACCTTGCAAACAGGGCAAAGGTTTCTTCATAATCTATACCTTCTTGTTGATTATAGCCTCGAGCTACCAATCTAGCCTTATTTCTAGTAATTATGCCATTTTCATCAAGTTTATTTTTGAAAATCCATTTTGTACCAATTATAGAAGCATCTTTAGGAGGTTTAACAAGATCCCATACCGACACCTTTGAATTGGTTTAATTCTTCCTCATGGCAATAGACCAATTTTCATCTTGAATCGCTTCCTCGCATTCTTTGGTTCTATTTGAGAAAGAAATGCTGGAGAATGCAGTAATTCCTTGCTTTCCTTCTTGTGTTCATCCAAGTGTCGTGGATCACCTATGATAAGATTTGGTGGATGATTTCTCCGTTTCTAGATGGTCTAGAAGCCTTGTCATATTCATTTGCTCTTCAAAGTTCAAGTTCTAAGATGTCATGCTCTACATCAAACCGATCATCAAATTTTTCTTCTAATGCGCACGGTTGCCGAGCTGTTTGACTTTTAGCGGCTCAGATGTCCGAAGTTTTCAACCAAGGCGTATATGACTCAGTTGTCTAATTTCATTTGTTTGCTTTTCACGCTCATCCGATTTTCCTTCCGATGCATATGGCTCAGTCATCCTGATTGAAATGTCTGCTTTCCACTAATCGTAATGTCTTTTCCTCGCAGAAACTTCATTTTCTTCTCTTTTGATAGGTCACTGTTAAATTCATCAAATACAACAACATGCATGATTCTTCAACTTTAAATTTATCAAGATTATAAACCCCTATAAGCTTTACTATGCATTAAATAACCAAGAAAAATAGCTTTCATTGATTTTGCATCAAATTTTCCAAGATTACTATTAGTATTTAGAATGAAACATTTAGCACCAAACACTTTAAAATAATTAATATTTGGAATCCTTTTATTTAGCAACTCATATGGTGTTTTCAATAGGATGGGTCTAATTAGAACTCTATTTAAAATGTAACATGCAAGATTTTTACCTCCGCCCAAAAACTTTTAGGCGCTTTACTTTCATGTAGTAAAGTTTCTGCAGTTTTTCAAGAGTACGATTTTTACGCTCCACCACACCATTTTGTCGAGGCGTTCTTGGTGCGTAAAACTCATGTGTAACACCTTTCTCACCGCAATATGGTATAAAATCTTTTCCAAATTCTCCACCGTGGGTCACCCAGATACCGATTAATTTTGAGGTTGTGTTTTGTTTCAACATTCTTTATAAGCTTTTCAAATTTCGCAAAAGCTTGATCTTTAGTTTTCAAAAAATAAAACCCATGTAAATCTTGAAAAATCATCAACAATAACAAAAGCATAATGATTATTTCCTAGGCTAGCATATCTCTGGGTCCAAATAAATCAAGATGCAATAATTGAAGAGGTAAAGAAGTTGATACCGATTTTTGCTTGTAAAGGAATTTCTTGCTTGTTTACCTAATCGATATGCATCACAAATAATTGCCTTCTCATATTTTAGCTTGTAAACCTTTAACAAGGTTCTTTGTAACTAACTTGTTAATCAATTCCATATGCACATGCCCTAACCTTCTATGCCATAGAATAGTTTGATTGAACAAAGAACTAAACAAATATCCTCATTTTGATTTTCAAAATTTATAGTATATATATATTACCTCTCTGTTAGCTACTAAAGGAACATTATGAGAGGCATGAATTATAGCACATTTATCTTTTTTAAAAATAACTTTATGACCACTATCCATTAGTTGAGTTACACTAATTAAGTTATATTTTAACCCTTCAACATGATGGACATTATCAATGTAAACCTTACCATTACCAATTTTACCTTTACCGATGATTTGGCATGTGGTGTCATCTCCAAAAGTAACCAAGCCTCCTTTGTTTGCAACAAGTGAGGTAAATTTAGTTTTATCACCCGTCATGTGTCTAAAACATCCACTGTTAAGTACCCATTTATGTAATGGTACTTTAGCTTTTAAGCATACCTACAAAACAAAGAAGTAACTCATCATTTTGGTACCCAAATCTGTTTGGGTCCAATATTATTAGTAGTAATTAATTCTCCTTTCTTTATCCAAACTTGTTTTATTTTAATTTTACAACAATTTGTATCAAAATGTCCTTTTAAACCACATTTTCCGCAAGTAACATAAGGTGAGCAATAAAGAGGCTTGTTCCTTGGTTTATTATTTATTACTCTAATTTTATTAGTCGTGCTTTTTATATTTTTAACAGGATTATATCCAATTCATTGTTTATCTAAGCTTGACCTTTGAGCACCCAACATTATATTTAAATTTCTCTCTCCTCGAACAAATTTTGCAAGATCCTTTTTCAAAGATATTATTTCTTCCTCATTGTTATTTTGTATGTTTATTATTTTTCCATCATTAAAAGCATCTATACAAGTATCTCTCATTTTCAAGCTTTCTTTTAGATCATCATTTTCCTTTTTAAGGCTATTATTTTCTTCATTTAATTTGTTTCAAGACGATTATATAAAATTTTATTATAATTATCTAAATATCCAATTTTAGCATTCAACCGAGATACTTCACATGATGAGCAATCTTTAACTATTTCTTGTTTTTCCTCAATTAAAGTTTCTACTTCCTTCATTAAGTCATTTATCCAACTTTTCAAGTGAGCATTTTTCTCTTTCATATGGAAGGTTTTCATTTTTAAAACAAGATAGTCGTAAATAGTAATTTCTCCAAGTTCAGACTTTACCTCGATGTTTCCTCATCAGGTATTCCAATGAAGCACAGTTGAGCGCTTTCTTCTTCTTGATCTTCATGATCGATTCATCATCACTCCATGTCATTAGAGCCTTCCTTTTGAACCATTTTTTGTTCTTTCTTTTTAGTTGAAGCAATCTCTTTTGAAGTGTCCAGCCTTCCACATTCAAAAAAAGTTTCCTCCCGAGGCTTTTTGCTTGAAATCTTTCTTGGTGTTGAAAGCTTTTTGTTGGTAATTTTGATCTATTCTTCTTTCGGATCACCTCCCCTCAATTTTACGGTCATTAAAGCTATTTCTTCATCCGAATCTTCATCATTGCCTTCTATGTAGCTTTTAGCTTTCAGAGAGCCAAGGTCTTCTTCTTAGGTGCCTCATCTTCTTCATCATACAATTTTAGTTGGTTTTCAAACTCTTCAAGTTCTCCAAATAAGGTAAGAGTTTCCATCAGGCCGATTCAGACCGAAGTCTTGAAGTGTGTAGTAACTTTGGTGTGAATCGCTTTGGCATGACTCTAAGAAGCTTTTTGCTGATTTTCTTTTGATCAATCTTTCGTCCGAGCATGCTTAGAGAATTCATTAGAGTAAGGAATCTTGCTTGGGCATCTCTAATTGATTCATTTTTCTCCAATTTGAATAGTTCGTATTCGTGCATTAGCATGCTCAGCTTGACCTTCTTCACTTTAGTAGTACCTTCATGGCTCATGATGATCGTGGTCCCAAATTTCCTTAGCCGTAGTACAAGAAGATACTTTATCTATCTCTCGATCGAACCATGCCACTTAAAAGTGTATTCATGGCCTTGGAATTATAAGATACCATATATAATTCATTTGAGTCCATTTCCATGAGATTCTTTGCTTTTGCCATCATCATGTCGCTGGAATGACCGGGTCCATTTTCGACTACCCACCATTCCCATGGGTCACGGCTCAGATAGATCTTCATTCGAACTTCCAAAATTGAAGTTTTCACTTCCTAGCAACAAATGCAGGGCCTACTTGTGGACCGGCCTTCTTGAAAGTTTAGGTGTGCCATAGATCTTCCCTCACGACCGCAACGATCAATATTAGTAGAGCCAAGCTTTGATACCAAATGTAATTCTATGTATGTGCATACCTAGAGTGGGGGTGAATAGGTGTTTAAGCTAAAAATGATAAATGGTGAAATTTTTTTGAAATTTTTCGCACAGATTTAATTCGCATAACTATACCGTCTCGCTTTAGTGTCTGCTTTAGTTTATGTTCTTCGTTTCTTATTATCAGATAGCTAGACCTGTCTGCTTTAGTGTCTGGATAGTGGCGTGACTAATAAAAAAAATACAGAACGTGAATGACAGTTAAAGAGATAAACAGAAGTAAAAATCACACCAAGATTTTTACGTGGTTCAAATTTCTATCCTCTAATCTAGTGGTTTAATCCACGTCCAATCCCAACTAGGATTGGAGACTCTTTTTATTACTATTTAAACCTCAATACAAAAATTACTCCCTGTTACAAAGAAGCCTCAAATCTGATGTTGGACACCTATGCCCCCTTTTTGCACCTCTGCAACTTGTACACCACTGCACCGCTTCTCACCTCTGAGACCCTTGAAGCCTTCTATGAACAGACTAACTAAAATAGGAGACCTCAAGCCAAAGCTATGCTTGAATACTTTGATTTACAATGAATAAAATTTCCAGCACAAAAGGATATAATAGATAAAAATAAATGACTGGAATAAAAACAGTTGATAAGCTCTGATGTAATCTCTCAACTTGATTGCTGGTTCTAAGTTGTTTAATCAGCCGAAGAGAAGAGGTATATATAACGAAACAAGCAATGACTATTAAATCTGTTAGCTATGAAATCTCAGTCCCGTTAGCAACCATCCATAATTTCAGCAACTTTGTATCACCAGAAAGATATTAAGCAATTATGCGCCAACTATTTGATTTTGAAGAGCTGAAATAAAGGAGAGAAACTCTACCCACAATCAACAGAATAAAGGATATAAATAGGAATAAAGGAGATAAATATATGATATATTCCTATTTATATATGATTTGGTTATGATATATATATATATATATATATATATATATAATGAACAAATGTGTTGAAGTTGATCCTACATAAGCAAAAATGACTTTGTAAAGTCCTTAAAAAGAAATGATGTACAAGGACTATAAATATAGAAAGATCAAGCATGTTAGGTTGATCTTATGATGTAATAGATAAAGCTTGTTCGATCGTCGAAAGCATCGCACTGAGAAATCGTAGTCCGCCAGAGAGTCAAAGAAAACTCGAGAGCTATCGAGGCGTAATCGTAGTCTGCAAGATAGTAGATCTCGGAGTTAAAAGAGACTTCGGAGAGACGAGGAAGGATCTTAGTGTGTCGAGGAGAACTTCCTCAGGGCCGTAGTCTGCTGAAGAAGTCATGTTCATAATAGTAGAGACAGCCTGCCTACGAGCCTACCGAGTATCTGCCAAAGCTAAGTCAAGAATCGTAGACTACATTCAGAGTCGTGGAGTCTACTAATCATACCAGAGGTAGAGATCGTAGTCGATCAAGATCAGATGAAGACAACAAGCACAACGACAGAAATCGTAGAGTGTCAAGATCTGATCTCGGAGTCATAGTTTCTGCATAGCCAAAGATGAATCGTAGAGTGCAGAACTAAGACCTCAACAGATGTGCTCACAATGCCAAGGCAGAATCGTAGAGCAAATACGATTCTCAACGAATGAGCACTCCCAGAATATCCAAAGGAATGAAGCCTCTGGTTGGCACTGCATAGATACGTCCCACCTGAAGGAAACTAGAGGGCACTCAACGAATGGCATGCAAGCTAACAGAAGATCAAAGCACCAACTCAATCAGCATCAAGATCGAGTTGTGAAGCCATTCGAGATGAAGTCTTCCACAAGATGATCATAAGAAGACTTCAATAGCTGACTAAGGAAAGTCAGCACATGCAGTAGCTGTCAAGTAGAAAGACGACAACGTTCTTGGAAGCAACCAAGATCGTAGTGTTTGCTAAATGAAAAAGGAACTGATGGAGTACACACTGAGATACTGGTCAGCCTCTGAATAACAAGGCTAAAGTGATTAAGCATTGGGTCAGTCCATTGATGATAAGTGAACGGGAGATCACAAGGAGAAAGCGAGCTGGACACGCCACAAATTTGAAGTGTCTTGTTATTCAGAAAAGGCCAGAGCAAGGAATCGAGCCATCAGCATCTGAGAGCAGTCGAGGCAAACAGAAGTATCGAAGCACTGCACAAGAGAAGGAAGAGGTGTTCCACATTGGAGATCTAATGAACACTCTTCAAGATCGTAGTGTTAATTCTACACATCAAAAAGCAAGTCAAACAAGACACTACGATCAAGTCCAAGAAGGTATGCATCAGAATCGTAGAGTTCGAACAACTGAAGATTGAGGCATTGGCAACGGCTCAATCTGAAGATTGATATTCGAATAAAGCTTATTGAGAGCATCGATGGAAAAGGATAACCTCTGATCGAGAAATCAAAAGGGTAAAATAAAGTCGTCGACCTGCCCAAGATATCAAAGTGACATATCTGACAGGGTTGGTGAAACAAACCAGATCGCAAATGTCGAAAAGTCGAGAAAAAGATGTTATGTCACATCTGCGATGCATACCAAATAACTCGAGATCTGCGAAGAAATTTGAATAGCTTTTCAACTGGCTACGTTGCCCAACGAGAAGATTGGGAAGCGAAGATAAATCAACAGAGCTTCAAAGATCAAGAGTTCTTGATTATTGAGTAGTTCTGTAATTGTTGAGTTGGTGAATGCTATTGTTGACTCTACGAGTTCCACCAAAGATCGGAAAAAGTGGCTAAGTACAAAGAAGATCAAGAGAGCCACTCTACGAATCACCGTGAACCAAAAAGTCGAAAATGAACAAGTGCGAGAACCATGTCTCGCAAAGTATTCAAGAAGGGTTGGGGATTGCTAAGTGCTGGACAAAGTCTACTAAAAGCACAGAGACTTAGCAAACCCAGATGGTGATGGTGCACAGCTGATACCAGATGAAGATGAGCAGAAAAGAGTGAAGATCAGCTACACCAAAGAAGATGTGGTCCGGATCAAGCGAGTAATACAAAGAGGAACACACCAAGTCGCTACTAAGTACAAAAGATGTTCAGAGCTTAATGACATCTTAGCAGCTCAGCACCACCAACAACAACAACTACAACAACAAAAAGCCAGGGCCTGAGGGGTCCTTGTCCGGAGGGACTAAATGAAGTTCCAAGCCTGCTGGGCTTGAAGAGTTCTAAGGAACAAGAGAAGTTCCAAGGCTCACGGCCTTGAAGAGTTCTTAGTGAATCAAGTCCCAAGGGCTTTGGCCCTGAAGGAATCTTAGTGATTCGAGTGGTGCCGCCTTCCTTAGTGGAAATCCTGCTAGTTGAAAGCAGAAGAGTGGATTAGGAGCTTGAGTCTCTGAACCACTTAAAACCCCTTGTGTCTTTTACTTTATGTCATTTACATTATGTACATTAACTGTTATAACTGCTATGTATGTTTTAACTGTTTACCACTTAACTAACTCTACAAACAATGTATGTATGATTATGATTATATTAATGAAGGGGATCTTTAACTTATTACGCTGTGCTTAAAAAGATTCTTAATTCTGTCATGAGCTATTTAATGAGCAATACAACTTAATAGAGAAAAAATATTTTGAAATTCTAAGGATCTATTCAACCCCCCCCTTCTAGATCTATATTGTGCCTATTGGGAACTAACAATTGGTATCGAAGCAGGTTCTCATGCTACATTCAAAAGCTAATCGCTTTGAGTCTGCTCCTAGGCACAAACATTGTTCTAAACTTAGTTTAGTAAAGACGTCACTTGTTATATGCGAGATGAGCTCACACGTTGGAAATATTGTGTATGTGTGTAAATGTGCATATATACACTGAAGTCGCTTTCAGATTGGTCCATATCTTTGATTATCATATCAACAAGACCAATCCTTGCTCGATGTCAATCTTGTTGTGTCAAGACCGTGATAGAAAGCTCAAGAGATATCAATGCGTAAAAGGTTCAAACATCCACCACCTGAAAAGATGAAAAGGCCATACATGCTAAGTAATGCTTATCCGCAGAATAAAGAAGAACTTCTCAATCACATGTTTGGTCAAACTGCATTTGGATGTAAATCTTATGAACTCAAGGATGTCAAAGAATTAGATATGTCGACACTCTCTTAGCTTGTATCTTCAAGACCACCACGATCGATTGATGAAGATCAACTGGAGCAATCGGGTCATCGAAGAAAATGAGAAAACATGCACATCAATGCCTAAACTCAAGATATCTAAGATAAATGAGTGTTAAGAAATCAACAAAGAAAAGGTACGGTTCCTCGCTAATATAGATATGAACATCATAGTCAAGCGCCTTTACTCATGAACTATAACATTTTTCCTTCAAATATTCATAATCTATCTAAAAGGTAAAAGAGAAATACACTAATAATGGAAACTCAAATGTCTATAAACTTTCTCTCCATCCAAGTTTTAGGTTGAAGATGATAACTTGAAAAGAGATCTCGAATTGGTTTTAAGAGCCTCACATGTCGATTGAATGTGAAAAATCCTTACTGATGGGTTAATGTGCTTTGTACATCCTATGGTCTAAGTGTTTAATGACACACAGAGCATGATCAGATCTACAAGAGAATCTTGAAGATTCATAGAAACTGATCACCTCCATGAATCAACCAGATGCTAATAAATCGTAGAGCTGATTCTCACTCTGTGAACATTTAAACTGTGTGATCATAACTTAGCATATGATGAAACCATCAAGGAAAAGAGTGTTTTATTAAAATGATGATTTTCTCACACTCACTCGCCACTATGCATCTCAAAATGTATTATCTAAATAAAGTACATGCATGAATACGACTGATGGTGGTCAATATGATGTTTATCCAAATATATGAGGAACAAGGGTTTAGTAAACTAACCTAGCAGGACCCATTTAATCATGGGCAACAAAAATAGAAATTTATAACCTACAAGTACTTGATCTATATGATCACACTAAGGAATGCTAAAGCAAAAGACTTCAGTCAAGAAAGAGCAACCAAAGTAGAAGCTTTAGGATCGATCGTAAATAATTTCGACAAAACTCCTACATCTCAAAGCCTATCCTTGAAGACATGCTGAGCTAACCTAAATGAAGCTCAAATGGCTGCAAACCTTTATATGAAAGCAGGCCACTCAACCAGAGATGAAAAAGGGGTCTAAGATGCTCAAGCATGCAAAACTTTTTCTCAAGGAAGCTCACATCAGAAGATTATCGAGCATCAAACTTTAGGAACCTGCTATGGGAGCAGAACTCCACGAGCATAAGCGGATAAAGAAGACTACGTTCGTAGTGCCAACAAAGGATCGTAGAATGATCAACCCTGAAGATACTCATCTCTACGATACAAGAAGATTCAATGACCTCCGTCTAGAAGGAGATATGCAGGGATGCTCCCTTACGTGCACGAAGAAAAGGAAAACACACCTCATTGAAAAGACAGCATCAATCATGAGGGAGCAGTGATCTGTCAAAGATCAACAACACTAAAATATTCTGAAGCAATGTACCAGCTACAGAGTCTCAAAACTTTGTGGCTGATAAACCAAATGAAGATCCATAGTCAGTAGGAACGTCTCAAAACGTACTACTGATAACCTTTCAGCCACCCAACTCAAAATCGTGAAGTGCCTACAATCAAACATATGATCGTAGTGTAAAAACATGAAGACACCACGATCACAGCAAATGCAATTGTCTAAATTGACAAAGGATCTCCTCACCAAAAAAGGTCAAAAGAGATATTAGTACAAATTACTCCTAAAAGCAAACTCATCTGGAAAGCGCCTCAGGGACAAACCTGACCCTTAGCTCAGTCTAAGAGGTTGGCCCTCCCTGAGCTACCTTGACCCAGAAGGAATTCTTAGTAAAGTTCATCTCAAGGACCAAGTCAACGTCTGTAAAATAGAGTTTTAAGAGAACTCAACGATTGTAGTGAAAACTCAACAATCGCAGAAGCAGACTCGACGATCGCAGACTTACCAGAAGACACTCTAGCTCATGAGGAGCTTGGAAGAACGAGACAATTGCTCTACCATTCTGAAGTATGAGGAGATTAGTTCAAATACAGTTTGGAAAGACATCTTGCAAACGTACATAAGAACTTAAGTACCCAAACTGGCTTGGGGTACATCAGTGGTTGAGTTATGCAGTTTCAACATGAGGAGAAATGCCAAAATCATCCACTGCAACATCGTTCAGAGAATTGATCGTTGAGTCAACAAAGGAAAACGTAGAGTCAATAGTTGTCCTATCATGCTACTCTATGAACTCAAGAGGTCAAAGTTCAATCCACGTCAATCAAACGTCCACTCTTCTAAAAGAGACAAACTAATCGACAAGTTATCGGGAGTTCATATCGTTCATTGGGCATCGTGCAACCAATGACTGAGTGACACATGACAGCATATGCAGAGTCAGAAGGAACAGCCATAAAGACAGATTCAAATATGTAAACAGTTATCAGAACCCCTTTAACCTCTCTCTCTCCCTCCCATTTTCAAACCCTAGAGTTCTCTTCTAAGCCAAACCACCAAAATTTCCAGAGTCCAAATCATAATCAGCCATACTCCATAAATCTCCCTGAATCAATATCCACATTCCTCAAATCATTCAAATGGCAGAATGACGAGTAATCACCGGCATTTAGCTAGGAACCAAGACGTTCAAAAAATTCGAAAAGAAGTTCAGGGATATTCTTGAACTTGTGAAGAAGGTCGGGTTCTCAGAATGTCTTGAGGAAAACACACGAATATATGGTGATCTGGTCAAGGAGTTTCATTCAAACGCAACTGTAAATTCTGGAATCCTCTCCACCAAGGTTAAGGGTCAGATTCTGAAGCTAAACTCTTCTGACATCAATCAATGCTTAGGCCTTCCTGACCGAAATCTGAAAAGCTTGGAAGAGATTGACACAGAGAAAGCTAAAAAGATTATGCAGTACAGAAGAAACCCTAGTCTGAAGGACATGAAGAAAAAGGAGTTTCTTGAAGAATTCGAGTTCCTTGCTGAAATCGTGGGGAAATGTATCTTATGCAAAGACACAGCACATGATACTGTGATTGACCAACAGCTAAAGATCATGCCTGCCATAGTCTTAAAGGAACACATCAACTTTGGAGATGTCCTGCTCGATCATATGTCTAAGTGGGTGGATAAGGAAGAAAAGAAAAGATTAACTAAAAAACCACTCACAAAGGTTTTTCATGGGAGATTCTTAAGTATTATCCTGAAGAAAAAGTTGAAGAATAAAATTAAGGATGATGATGGTGATATCCTTAATGTTCACAAGGTAATGTCTCCACAACTGTTCGTAAATTGGAAGAAAAACCCAAAGGAGAACAAGAGGTTGACAACCGGGAGCAGTAGCAAAGCCTCTGCAAAGAAGAGGAAGGCAAAAGAGGTAGAAAATTCTGAATCTAATGATTCTGTACCGATGGCAACAACACCAACCAGGAAGAAATCCAAGAGCATAAGTAAAGTCGAGGCTCCTCCAAGAAGCCTATCCACAAAAGACAAGGTTGAGGATGAAAAGGACTCAACTGCAGAGACCACTAAGAGAAGAAGTAACAGATTACTTCAAAGGTCATCCAGCAAGAAAGCTAAGATGATAGACAGTCCAATTTCAACTCACCATGAAGGTACGTCTAATGAAGAAAAAGACGTAGAACCTGAAGAAGAAAAGGCTGAGCCCCCACAGGCCAAATCTAGTAATGAAGGTGAAGCTGGATTAAAGGAAGAAAATACAGCATTTGCTGATGAAGAAGAATGCACAAGCCCCCAGAGTATTCACTCTGCTGATAAAGACAAGATATAAGTTGACCAAGCTGTATCTCCAAATGCAAATGCTCCAACCAACCCAGATGATGGATCAAATGATACTGATTCTGAAGAAGAAGGAAATGCCCCACCAATGATAGAAATCAAGAAAGTTCGTATGCTGACTCAAAGACCTCAGAGTCTGAAGAAGAAGAAGTATCTGATTCACCTATAACTGAACCACCAAGAAGAAGGAGGAGTCACAGATTGATAGCTCACTTTGCCTCAAAGAAGAGAAATGATCAATTTACTGAAATCATTGAACTAAGTGATGGTGAATCCGCATCAGGGGAAGAGAATGCTGAAGATAGGACAAGCTTTGAAGGAGATGATTCCAAGGAAGACATTGCTGAAGAGGATCCTGAAAATCAAGTTCAGCAAGAAGAATCTATTGATAAATCTGATGAAAGGAATCAAAAAAACTCAAGCTCAATAAGGGAAGAGATAGAGAAAGATTCCAACTCTGCACATCAGGAATCTAAGGAACTAAAATACTATCCTGTTCTCTCTCCGGCTAGAATTAGCAGAAGAATTGTTGTGGAAGTTTTTGATGAGCCACCAGCAGAACCACCTGCAAGATGGATAAATCATGGAAATGAACAACTTCGAGTTATAAGGATGACTACAGATGAAGTGCTTCATAACTGGAAAAATATGGAGTTAGACTGCACAACTATATTGTACAACTCCGAAGACCTTTTGATGAAGTGGTTCTTCCCATGGATGCCATAGTTAAAGGCACACACTGAGAGAGATGAGAGTTACTTCAGCTGGTGCTACTCTCATTTTCCAAGCATGGAGCTGGTGTCACAAAACTTCCCAAGGGTAAAGAGTTTCGCTACAATGATGATCAAAGACCAAATTTCACTACAAAGTCTACGAGATATCTTTGGCAAATCATTATATTCCCTACGATCGTAGAGTGGACTCGAAGGAAGAAGGAATTTGACCAAGGAAATAATCGAAGAGTCAGTTCACTCTACCACTGATGGTTTCCAAGAACAAGATACGAAGCTTCCATCTGATCAAGCACTACTGACAGACACTCCTACATCCTCAACCAGTGATTGGAACTCAACGATTCTTCAGATTCTCAATACCTTCAAAGATCTATCCAAGGATAAGAATCGTAGAGTCCAATCTAGTGTTCCACAAGAGGCTGACCAACCAGATGATCAAAATTCCATGGAGCAGGAATTATTAAAGAATTCTGATAACTTGATTGAAAAGATGTCTCAAATCAACGAAAAGTCAAAGATGCTGACAACAACAAAAGACAATTCAGTTCAAGACAAAATCCAAGCTACTGTGGCTGATGTATCTCTAAAAATCAAAGAGAGAGATGACATCTATCTGAGGGCCATAAATGATCAAAAAGCAGAAGCTCTACGTACACAGAAGGCAAATGAAGAACAACTCCACGCCCTCTCTGACAAGATTGACCACATGAATCAGTCATTTTCTATGCAACTTGAGCTGAGCCAACAAGAACTCAAGTTTGAAGTTGCTAATTCCTCCTATCTGATGGAGCAGCTTATGTCCAACATGGAGCAGCTCTCCCAAATGATTAATGACAAAAAGGGGGAGAAAAAAGGAATGGAAAGAGGCAGAGTAAAAGGCAGTCAAGAAAAAGCAAGGAGAGCAGGAGCAAACAAGAAAGGAAGATAAAGAAGAAGAAAGAAGAACAAGAAGATAGTTCATCATCTAAGGGGGAGCTAAAGGATGATGAGCCTGGATTTGCAAAGACTGAGGGGGAGCCAGAAGAAGAAGATGAGCAAATAAAAGAAATGAAGTTAAAATCCCAAGGTGAACAGGTGCAATAAGATCAAACAGGTGAATAACTGATCAACAGACATCCTAGAAGCATACATGGAACCAAAAAGGTACATCTCTAACTAGTTAGGTATGTTCTAGATCCAAGATGTAAAATGTCAGTGTATTAAATTCCACATCATTATAAATGACATTCATGATTATCTATTTAGAAACAAATTGCTCATCAGATATAAGATTCATTCATAACATGCATATGCACTTATTGTTTTTATCATAATCAAATAGGGGGAGATTGTCAAGAATAAACATGTGAATGATATTCCTATTTATATATGATTTGATTATGATATATATATGAATGAATATGCAAGTATGCTTGCATTAAGAAAAGTTATAAAGTCCTTTGATAGATAATAGAAACATATGTACAAGGACTTAGAATGAATTGATCAAATGTGTTAAGTTGATCCTACATAAGCAAAACAACTTTGTAAAGTCCTTGAAAAGAAATGATGTACAAGGACTATAAATATAGAAAGATCAAGCATGTTAGGTTGATCTTATGATATAATAGATAGGAGCATCTCGATCGTCGAAAGCACCGCACTGTAAATCGTAGTCCGCCAGAGAGTCAAGGAAAACTCGAGAGCTATCGAGGCAAAATCGTAGTCTGCAAGATAGTAGATCTCGGAGTTCGTAGACTTCCAGGAGAGATGAGAAAGGATCGTAGTGTGTCGATGAGAACTTCCTCAGGGCCGTAGTCTGCTGAGGAAGTCATGTTCAGAATCGTAGAGACAGCCTGCCTACGAGCCTACCGAGTATCTGCCAAAGCTAAGTCAAGAATCGTAGATTACACTCAGAGTCATAGAGTCTACTAATCATACCAGAGGCAGAGATCGTAGTCGAGCAAGATCAAATGAAGACAATAAGCACAACGACAGAAATCGTAGAGTGTCAAGATCTGATCTCGGAGTCGTAGTGTCTGCACAGCCAAAGCTGAATCGTAGAGTGCAGAACTAAGACCTCAACAGATGTGCTCACAATGCCAAGGCAGAATCGTAGAGCAAATACGATTCTCAACGAATGAAGCACTCCTGCAATATCCAAAGGAATGAAGCCTCCGGTTGGGGTAATCGCATAAATACGTCCCACCTGAAGGAAACCAGAGAGCACTCAACGAATGGCATGCAAGCTAACAGAAGATCAAAGCACCAACTCAATCAGCATCAAGATCGAGTTGTGAAGCCATTCGAGATGAAGTCTTCCACAAGATGATCATAAGAAGACTTCAATAGCTGACTAAGGAAAGTCAAGACATGCAAGAGATTTATCAGTAGAGAAAGACGACAACGTTTTTGGAAGCAACCAAGATCGTAGTGTTTGCTAAATGAAAAAGGAACTGATGGAGTACACACTAAGATACTGGTCAGCCTCTGAATAACAAGGCTAAAGTGATTAAGCATTGGGTCAGTCCATTGATGATAAGTGAACGGGAGATCACAAGGAGAAAGCGAGCTGGACATGCCACAAATCTGAAGTGTCTTGTTATTCAGAAAAGGCCAGAGCAAGGAATCGAGCCATCAAGATTCGAGAGCAATCGAGGCAAATGTAAGTATCAAGCATCGCGCACAAGAGAAGGAAGAAGTGTTCCACATTGAAGATCTAATGAACACTCTTCAAGATCGTAGTGTTAATTCTACACATCAAAAAGCAAGTCAAACAAAACACTACGATCAAGTCCAAGAAGGTATGCATCAGAATCGTAGAGTTCGAACAACTGAAGATTGAGGCATTGGCAACGGCTCAATTTGAAGATTGATATTCGAATAAAGCTTATTGAGAGCATTGATGCAAAAGGACAACCTCTGATCTAGAAATCAGAAGGGTAAAATAAAGTCGTCGACCTGCCCAAGATATCAAAGTGACATATATCGATGGGGTTGGTGAAAGCAAGATCGCAAAGGTCGAAAAGTCGAGAAAAAGATGTCATGTCACATCCGCAGTCTGCACCAAATAACTCGAGATCTGCGAAGAAATTTGAATAGCTTTCAACGGCTACTTTCCAATGGGAAGGTTGGGAAGCAGTATAAATCAACAAAGCTTCAAAGATCAAGAGTTACTGATGATTGAGTAGTTGCAGAATCGTTGAGTTGGTGAATGCTATTGTTGACTCTACGAGTTCCACCAAAGATCAATAGAACAAGTCTCAGTGACAGTGAGACTATCAAGGTGGAAGTGAAGCAGCTTTGAAAAAGGAATCAAACAGATCGAAGTTTCACTCAACAAAGATGAGAATGCCACTGAAGATGGCAGCCAAGCTGAGAGCCGAGAAGGCCAAGAAGATAGCATTCAGAAAAGTGGCTAAGTACAAAGAAGATCAAGAGAACCACTCTACGAATCACCATGAACCGAAAGCTGAAAATGAACAAGTGCAGAACCATATCTGCAAAGTATTCAAGAAGGGTTCAGGGATTGCTAAGTGCCAGAAAAAGTCTACTAAAAGCACAGAGACTTAGCAAACCCAGATGGTGATGGTGCACAGCTGATACCAGATGAAGATGAGCAGAAAAGAGTGAAGATTAGCTACACCAAAGAAGATGTGGTCCAGACCCGAAGCAGAATACAAAGAGGAACACACCAAGTTGCTAAGTACAAAAGATGTTCAGAGCTTAATGACATCTTATTTTTCAAAGACCACCACCAACAACAACTACAACAACAAGAAGTGGGGCTCGAGGGTCCTTGTGGGAGGGACTAAATGAAGTTCCAAGCTCACTGGGCTTGAAGAGTTCCTAGGAACTAGAGAAGTTCCAAAGACTCATCGACCTTGAAGAGTTCTTAGTGAATCAAGTCCCAAGGGTCGCCGGCCTCAAGGAATCTTAGTGATTGAGTCTTGCCGCCTTCTTTAGTGGAAACTCGCTATTTGAAAGTAGAAGAGTAGATTAAGAGCTTGAGTCTCTGAACCACTTAAAACCCCTTGTGTCTTTTACTTTATGTCATTTACATTATGTACATTAATTGCTATAATCATTTATGTATGTTTTAACCGCTACCATCGAACTAACTCTACAAACAATGTATGTATGATTATGATTATATCAATGAAGGGGATCTTTTACTTATTCCGCTGTGCTTGAAAAGATTCTTAAGTCTGTCATGAGCTATACAACTTAATAGAGAAAAAGTATTTTGAAATTCTAAGGATCTATTCAACCCCCCCCCTTCAGAGCTATATTGTGCCTCACTGGGAACTAACAATTGGTATCGAAGCGGTTCTCATGCTACATTCAAAAGCTAATCGCTTTGAGTGCGCTTCCTAAAGCACGACATTGTTCTAAACTTAGTTTAGTAGTACGTCACTTGTTATATGCAGATGAGCTCACACGTTGGAAATATTGTGTAAAGGTAAATGTGCATATACACCTGAAGCTGCTCAGATTGGTCCATATCTTTGATTATCATATCAACAAGACCAATCCTTGCTCGATGTCAATCTTGTTGTCTGAAGACCAGGCTAGAAAGCTCAAGAGATGTCAACAGAAAAGGTTCAAACATCCACCAGCCTGAAAAGATGAAAAGGCCATACATGCTAAGTAATGCTTATCCAGAGAATAAAGAAGAACTTCTCAATCACATGCTTGGTCAAACTGCAGCTGGATGTAAATCTTATGAACTCAAGGATGTCAAAGAATTAGATATACTGACACTCTCTTAGCTTGTATCTTCAAGACCACGACTGATTGACTGAAGATCAACTGGAGCAACTGGCTGTCAGAAGCAAATGAGAAAACATGCACATCAATGCCTAAACTCAGTATATCTAAGATAAATGAGTGTTAAGAAATCAACAGTAAAAAGGTACGGTTCCTCGCTAACATAGATATGAACATCATAGTTGCGCCTTACTCATGAACTATAACATTTTTCCTTCAAATATTCATAATCTATCTAAAAAAGGTAAAGAGAGAAAGTAAACTAATGATAGAAACTCAAATGTCTATAAACTTTCTCTCCATCCAAGTTTTAGGTTGAAGATGATAACTTGAAAGAGATCTGAATTGGTTTTAAGAGCCTCACATGTCGATTGAATGTGAAGAAATCCTTGCTGATGGGTTAATGTGCTTTGTACATCCTATGGTCTAAGTGTTTAATGACACACAGAGCATGATCAGATCTACAAGAGAATCTTGAAGATTCATAGAAACTGATCACCTCCATGAATCAACCAGATGCTAATAAATCGTAAAGCTGATTCTCACTCTGTGAACATTTAAACTGTGTGATCATAACTTAGCATATGATGAAACCATCAAGGAAAAGAGTGTTTTATTAAAATGACAAATTTCTCTCACACTCACCACTATGCATCTCAAAATGTATTATCTAAATAAAGTACATGCATGAATACGACTGATGGTAGTCAATATGATGTTTATCCAAATATATGAGGAACAGGGGTTTAGTAAACTAACCTAGCAGGACCCATTTAATCATGGGCACCAAAAATAGAAATTTATAACCTGCAGGTACTTGAATAATTCTGACAAAACTCCTACATCTCAAAGCCTGTCCTTGAAGACCTGCTGAGCTAACCTAATTGAAGTTCAAATGGCTGCAAACCTTTATATGAAAGCAGGCCACTCAACCAGAGATGAAAAAGGGGTCTGAGATGCTCAAGCATGCAAAACTTATTCTCAAGGAAGCTCACATCAGAAGATTATCGAGCATCAAACTTTAGGAACCTGCTACGGGAGCAGAACTCCACGAGCATAAGCGGATAAGGAAGACTACGTTCGTAGTGCCAGCAAAGGATCGTAGAATGATCAACCCTGAAGATACTCATCTCTACGATATAAGAAGATTAAGGACCATAATATTTGTTATTATAAATACCAACATACCTTAATAAACTCCAATTCAAATCTTCCTTAATAACCACCAAATCAAATCTTCCATAAAAGACTTCAATTCAAATCTGAACTGATTTTAAACACATTCCAACTACCAACAGAAAGAAATCAACAACAATAGTTCATGTAATACCCATAACTCATGCATATCAATTATAATATTATAACCCATAATCCATGCATATTTAATAATATAATAATAGACCATGAACCATGCACACTTAAATTAATCATCAATCAAAACATCATATAATCAAAAACTAACAACTTACAGGTAATTCTCGATAACTGGACAAAAACTGTCTAGTTTACCTACACAAAGATAACGCACGCACCCTATAAATTCTTTCCCCTTGGTTAAACCAGAATGCATTATATTTGCAATTAATTCAATTTAAAGGAAGAACATAAATAAAGCCTCGGTTTCTTTTAGTATCTCACTACATTAATTGATAAGTAGCAAAGTCCTAACCATGTCATATTTCTTCATTTTCATTTAATGAAGGTGGAAATATCAGTTCCCTATGAATAAACTCCGATGAATACAGGAAAAGAAACCCCAGTAAAAAACAAACGGAGTTCTTCAAGGATGAAGAAGAAATCCAAGGGACAAGAACAAGATCACTTTCTTAAACTTCCGGATGAAATTGTGATTACAATATTCACCAAATTGAGCCAAACCCACCTCAAATTCCTCTGTCAAAGTGTCCCACTCGTCTCCAAACGCTTCGCTTTCCTCATCCTTAGCATCCCCATCATTTCCATTTCCATTTCTCTCCATCCCCCATTCATCGACCCTTTAGTTGTTCTTGACGAATTTGTCGAAATACGTTCTCTCTGCATCCAATTTTTAGTTGAAGATGAAAATAGTCCCAATTCTGAGCCAATGTTTCTCAAGTGGAAGGACAACTCCAATCCCAAATCCGAAACCTTTGTGTTTCTTTCATCCACTTCTATCCTTAGTAACAATGAATATAAAGGGAAGAGGACAATGAGATTCAGACCCCCACCCAGGTATATGATAAATTGCCTAGGCCGTTTGACCTTTGGGTGCTGCATTGTTTCGTGTTCATGGCTTTCACTAATGAAGTTGCTAATTCAATATTATCCCCTGCTTCGAAGTGTTATAATTACTGATTCAAATAAACGTGGGATATTATGCATTAAAGATGAGAATCTTTGTGAGTTGAGAAATAGTTTGATCAAGAAGGCAAGTGCCAAGATTGAATTGGATGACATTAATCATCTTCATAACATGGTATATACTGGTTATTTTCCCGTGATGCATCTGCCCTTGTTGGGTTTGGTGATGAAGAGGGTGATTCTTGTGATGTACAGAGTTGGGGAAAATTATAAAGGTGATGATGATGAAATGCTGAATTGGGATTTTGAAGATGAAAAAATCTAATGAATTACATTGTGTTTTTTTTGTTTTTGGTATCAGATAGATTTTTCTGTTTAGTTTGGCTCTGAGACAGTTGCAACATTTGATGGTATAGGTAATAGGTATGTGGTGATGCTGGACTATTTTGAGTTAATTATGTAGTATCTATCTTCTTGAGATTTCATTTTGAAGATTAATATATGGTGTCTTGCAGTTAATTGTGGTTGTTTCACGAATGAAATTGTTTGATCTCCTTATATTCATCGAATTCAGAACGTATAAAGTATTATATGTTCGCTGTTTAAATTGTTCTACTGAAGGAATACAAAACACATTGATGCACTTCCGGGCAATTCAGTTAAAAAATTGCTGAGTATTGTAGCATTACTCATTTACAAGTACTTTTAAGCTATGCTTAGGAGGTGCTACCATTGTTATTTCTTGTCCAATTTTGTAAGCTTTTTTAGCTATAGCTGCTGGTGTGAATGATAGTGTGTATGGATGGATCACTTAGAGCAACTCTAGCAGGCCGGAGTTGCCAAAATCGTAGATTATATTTAGTCTAGGACGCCAAAATCGCTCCAGCAGATGGACTATATTTAGTCGACCAACTTTTCCGACCGCTCAAAACGACCAAATCTGTGAACGAAAAATCAGCCAGACTATAATTTAATATAATTAAATGGGAAACTCTCTTTTGAAGAAATTGAAGAAAAAAAAGAACGATAAACTCTGTTGAAGAAGAAGATTTGTCGAAGAAGGAGATGAATGATGAGAGAAGTGAAAGTGAAGTGAAGAAGAGATGAACGGATAGAAAGTACAATCCAACGGATAGAAAAAAAAAATCAGAACGATAATAAAGAGTACAAACGGATAGAAATTGAAAGCCTAATTGGAAATCTATAAATATGTATAATAATTCAATTTATTTTATATCTTTCAATCAACTACTCCAACATTTAGCAATTGTAAGTATTTTATTAATAATAGTTTGTATTTTTATTATATTTGATTTTTGTTTTTATTGATAATATCTCTTTAATTTATTTTTTAGATGGAAAATCATGATCCTCCGATGTATTATTCTTCATTATTATCTGAAGGTTTCTCACTTGATGATCCAAATTTGTTGGATGAATTTCCAATTCAAACTGATGTGCCAATTCAGACTCCCGAAAATGAGTCCAATAAAAGAACAGGACGAAAGGGAAATTACACAATTGAAGAAGATGCTCTTCTTGTTTCCGGATGGCTTAATGTAAGTATGGATCCAATTCAAGGAAACGATCAGAAACATGGAAGATATTGGGAAAGAGTTCACGAATACAAAAAATTTGAGTCTGAATGCAATTCTACTGCTTTGGCGAAACGTTGGTCAACAATTCAACTCGCGGTGAACAAATTTTGTGGATATTATGCTTCAATTGAAAGAATGCAACAAAGCGGTGTAGGCGAACAAGATAAGGTATTTCAATTTTTTCATGTAAAATTTCATTAAGTTTTATTCTTATATTTTATATTTAATACTTTGTAAATAATTTTTCAATAGATATGTCAAGCATTAGAGATGTTCAAAAGTATGCAAAATCAACCATTTGGATTTATGCATTGTTGGAGAATATTAAAGGATGCACCGAAATGGAGAACAAATAATAGTGGAAAAAAACAGAAAAGTAATAGAAAGTCAAGTCCAACAACATCTTCTCCATCAACCGCAGAAGAAGTCAGTTTGGGTGAAGACGATGGTATTGAAGATACAATCTCTGCAAGATTAAAGAGGCCAATGGGAAGAAAGGCTTCGAAAGAATTATTTAAAAAGGGCAAAGGAATAGGTGATACTAGTACACCTATGGAGTTGAGGTTTGAGAAGTTCGAGCATCAGATGAAATTGAACCAACAAAAGAGACAAGAGAACATGGACATAATATATTTTCAAGAGCAAGAGAAGTTGAATATACTGAAAGCACAAGAGGATGAAAAGATCATGATGATTGACACTGCTAACATGGAGCCTGAAGTAGCTGAATATTACAAACAACGTAAGAAAAAAAATCATGAAAAGAGTTACATCTAGTAGCTGACTTGCTTATTATTGTAGTAGAATGTAATGGAGCCTAAAGTAGCTTAATTTTCTTATTATTGTAGTAGAATGTAATGGATTAGGCTCCGCCATGTAGTGACCACAAGTGTTGAATAACATCTTCTTGCAGTTTAGAATGAACTTGTTTATCCCTTATGCGATGATTTGCTTCAATGAATTCAAGTAATTGTGGGGTACGCTCATGAGACACTTCTACAGTTGGAATCTCGTCATGTGTATCGTAGGTTGTTGGTTCTTGATTTTCATTTCGTTCATCTTCAACGATCATATTATGTAATATTATGCATGCAGTCATAATTTCTTTTAATGTTGTTTGATCCCAAAATA
The DNA here is from genome assembly GCA_020205605.1 of Panax ginseng. Taxonomy (NCBI): domain Eukaryota; kingdom Viridiplantae; phylum Streptophyta; class Magnoliopsida; order Apiales; family Araliaceae; genus Panax; species Panax ginseng. Next base: position 29,407,257 of record CM035149.1, read on the forward strand.
AATGCGGGACCACTTAACTATCGCAAAACATGCTTGCAATACCCCAAATGCTCGCTCAACATCCTTTCTAAGCGCCTCTTGAGTCTTAGCAAATAGTTTTCTTTTATTTTCTCGAGGTGCCGAAATAGTTTTAACAAATGTTGCCCATGGGGGATATATACCATCAGCAAGGTAATATCCCATCGTGTACTCATTTCCATTAATTGAGTAGTTCACTGGTGGAGCACGACCTTCAGTAAGAGCAGAGAAGATAGATGATCTCTCCAAAACGTTAATATCATTATGAGAGCCTGGTAATCCAAAAAATGCATGCCATATCCAAAGATCGTATGAAGCCACCGCTTCTAAAATAATTGTTGGCTCATGCACATGTCCAGAATACATACCATGCCACGCAACCGGACAATTCTTCCATTTCCAACGCATACAGTCGATGCTCCCCAACATCCCAGGAAAACCACGCTCTTCAGCTTTTGATAGCAATCTAACGATGTCATTACTATTGGGGGATCTCAGATATTCATCACCAAAAATTGAAATGACTGCTTTTACAAACCTTTTAAGACTCAATATAGCCGTGCTTTCACCGATTCACACATAATCATCAACGGAATCCGCTGAACCACCATAGGCAAACATCCTCATTGAGGCAGTTATCTTTTGTAGAGAAGATAAATCGAGATGTCCTGCATCATTCATTTTTTGGACGAAGTATGAATCATACGCTTCAACTGCTCTTTGAATTCGGAGGAAAAGCGGTAGCGCGATTCTAAACCTTTCAAAAGAAATAGATACGGGGGTATGTAGGATGTTACGCAAAATAATCACGAAAAAGTCGATTATGACCTTCATGTCGACCACGATCAATGGTAATACGACCTTGCACAGAACCACGATGACGTGATGTATGCCTATTGACATTTTGTTGTTCTTCTTCAATAGCCGACATGCCTAATAATTGTCCATATATATGCTTCTTCATCTTCTTCTTCATCCACATGCAACATAGCTAATTCGAATTGACGAGACATATTTAAAATAACTTATTTGACTGGAAGAATGAAATTAAGATGAGTGAATATGAGAGACTAGATGTGACTTATATTTATAGATGCTATTTGTTTATTAAAATATAGCCGTTATAATATGGCCGTTGGAATATGACCGTTAGAATATGGTCTTTGGATTATGTCCGTTGGATTTTTTTGAATTAATTAATTATTTTAATCATTTTATATTATTGTCCACGAGATAGTCCATCTGCTGGAAGGAGTGAAGACTAAAAGACATTTGCTGATGTCAGATGGACTAAATATAGTCCAGCAGATAGTCTATTTGCTGGAAATGCTCTTAGGAAGGATTCCATTGGAACATTTCTAACATCCAAAGCAAGGCCAATTCTTTTCTCAATTAATGAATAGTTTCAATTCTTTTTGCAATAAAAATTGGTCGAGTTTTGGGAAAATTCAACATTTCATCCCCTCGTCCTAATTTCTCCATTTGAGATTCTATCTTTAATTGTTTTGACAACCATAAACAAATGTTTTACAGTTTTTCCTCCTCAATAGCAATACTATTTGGTATTTTCAATGCCAACTCTATTTTGGTGTTTTTAATGCCAACTAAGTTTTGAAAACAGATTCAAAAAGGCTATCCAAATTCCAAATGACCCTTCAATTTCCCCAAATTTCCCCCATATATATACACTCACTCGAAAAAAAAAGGGTTAAGTTCAGATAACCACCTGGGGTTTGGGCGGTTTCTTACTTAACCACCTGTAGTCAGTAAAGCTACATTTAAACTCCTAACTTTTTGAGTTAAAGTGAAAAACTGCTTTCTGTCATAACTCCGTTAATTAAGTTGAATAAAGACTTAATTACCCTCCATTTTCAGAGTTTCGATTCTTTTTTTCTCTGCCTCTTCCTGTAAAGAAACTACATACTTAGAATATAAAAGAAAATCAAAAAGATCAAACTCATGCTAGGAAAAGTGTCCATTATCAACAAAATAAAAGCAATTCAGAGGAACGATAGATGAACATCTCCACGTGATATAAACAATGATGAGAGAACATTGACCCTTCATCTTTATGATATGGTCTACCGAGAATCAATCAAGCAGGATATACATCTCCACCAGATGCAGTTCCAGCTCCACCAGATGCAGACATACCACCAAAACACTCATGTCAAAAAAAAAAAAAATGCTTAAAAATAATCCCAAATTTATATCAGATCTTTAACCTTAATTTTACTTGAAAGAAACAAGCAGGATATACATCTTCACATGAAGCAATCAAACTAATGCACTCGAGATCTAGATTGAACACATTTACCTTAACATAAAAACTTCAAATATCTTCAACTCAGTTTCAGTGAGTGTAATCAAATAGATACCCCAAAATACCTCAATCCTAAGTCTACCATGAGAGATACATTTCATCCAAACCCACTATGTCGCATTCTGAAACTTAAAAACTCAAAACTCCAACCCAAACTAGTTCTTCTCTTTTCTCATATTGTGATCATAATCAGACAATCATCAGGAAACACCAATTACGCATACATTGTGAATTTGCTAACAAGGGATTGTCCGGTGAACCCAATTTTATCCGAACAAGACTAATAACTAATTAGTTTCAGTCACATAATTTCAAATTTATACAATAAGAATTAGAAATAGAAGAGAACTCTTACTAATCAAAAGGGGTATTACTAGGTCTCTATTACCATACACGCCTCAAAAATTAAAACAAATCCAGTGCCCATTTGTTCTCCAATCAAGCCCCAAAATCCAGTGCCCCAAATTGCTGGAAGGCTGATGAATCCGGGTCGGAGGGTTGACGACGTCTGAGGGGAACCAAACCCGAAACCCATTTGAACACCCCAGCGAGTTCACTCACGGAGTTAAACCCCAGCGACCCACACAGCGACATTGGTGGAGACTCGATTAAATGGCCATGGCGGAGACGGTGGAAAGACTGATGTCGAAGTAGGAGACGACCCAAACGAAGGCTTACCCAAGAACGAGTCAATCCCGAGTCGGCTCGGTAAACAATCGTAGGACTCGGTCATAAACCCCCCGAGACTGCTGGTGCTACTTGGTGGCAGGAGGTGGAGCTGGTCAGGCGTGTGGGCGAAAAAACAAACTTTTCGGCGACCAAAGAAGAAAAGAACAGGAGTAGTTAAACCAGATTTCGGATGCGGTGGAGAGAGAAGATCCTTTTCCACCCAATGTAATCACTCTTCCATTGTTACCACTCCTCATCTTCAATCTCGATTAGAAATTCCTTCTTGTTCCTGTAATTGTTCTTCTAGATTCAATTAGAAATCACTCTTCCATTGCTCGAGTTTTGGGTTGTGAATTAGGGGAGTAGTAGATTATTTTTTAGGTCTTTATATCTGAAAATCGGTGATATTTTTGTAGTTCTGAATTGGGTTTGCATTAATGAATGGGATGAGCTGAATGGGAAGAAGAAATGGAGAAAGAGGTGAAATGGGTAGAACAAAATGATAAAAGCCAAGAGGGGTATTTCGGACATTTAACAGTTTTTTTTACCGTTTCACGCGCTTTTGGCGTCTGACATACACGCACAGTTAAGTTGGATGGAAAATGTAACGTTTTCAATTCAACTCAAAAAGTCAGCAGTTTAAATGTAGCTTTAGTGACGACGGGTAGTTAAGTGAAAAACTGCTCAAACCTCATGTGGTCATCCACTTAACCCCAAAAAAAGAAAGAAAGTTATTCAAAAATGAAGAAGAAATCAAAGAAACAAAAAGAAGATCACTTTCTTAGACTCCCAGATGAGATTATAATATCTATATTCACCAAATTTGAGCAAAACCCACTTCAAATTCCTTTGCCAAAATGTAGCACTCGTCTCCAAACGCTTTGTCTTCCTCCTCCACCACATCCCCACCATTTCCATCTCTCTCCCTTGGAGTAAGTTTCATCTCCCTCCTCAATCCTTTAACCCTTTTGTCGTTCTAGAAAAATTTGTTGAAATACATTCCCTCCACATCGAATTTGTAGCTGAAGATGACACTAGTCCCAATTCTGAGCCAATGTTTTTCAAGTGGAAACCCAAATCCAATACCAAATCCAAAACCCTAGTGTTTCTTTCGTCCACTTCTATACTTGATAAAAAAGAATACAAAGGCCAAGAAGAAGAGGAGAATGAGCTCCAGATACGGACCCCATATTCCGACCTATACCGCGATTTAGTGTTATCGTTCTTCAGTTATTTCTGTTCATGGGTTTTACTAATTAAGCTGCTAATTCATTACCATCCCCTGCTTCAAAGTGTTAAAATTACTGATTCGAATACAAATGGGATGTTGTGCATTAGAGACCCAAATCTCTGCGAGTTGAGAAATAGTTTGATCAACAAGGCAAATGCCAATGTTAGACGGGATGACATCAATCAGCTTCAGAATATAAGGAAGGTTGGTTATTTGCCCGTGTTACATCTGCCCTTGTCGGGTTTGGTGATGAAGGGGGTGATCATTTCAATGGTCAGAGTTGCCAAAGAGGCAAGTGATGATAGTAGTGGTGATTATGATGATATTCTGAATTGGGATTTTGAAGATGGGGAGGAGCTATTTGGTGAAGCTGTGACAACCATCTTTAGAAATCATCACAACATATTGTTCTGATATCAAAGTACAATGTAATTGGTCTTTTTGGTGAAGCATGTTGGTTTTTTGAATGCCCAAGTACTCTCAAATGAATTGTTTTTTTTTTGGGTATCAGATGGACTGTTATGTGTATGTTGGCTCTAACAAAGTTGCAGCATTTGATAGCAGCTTACATATGTTGTGATGCTATCTATTGCTGGACTATCTCGAGTTACTTATGTATCTATGGTGTCAAGATTTGATTTTGAAGATTAGTATGGCTTGTTCATTTTTGTGCATTTGTTGTGTGGGAAACACTGCGGTTTGTTTTTAAGCCTCAAACTCACATCCTATAAAAACTGATGCAGTGAATTTAGAGCTAAAATGTTACATATGTGAACTTAAAGATTTATCTTTAAATGAACAAGGTGTGTGGACTCCAAAAGTTCCGACAGCCCCAAACAAGACATGGCACTTTATGGTGGCTTGCAGTTAATTGTGGTTGATTCACGAATGAAGTTATTTTATCTCCTTAAATCCATTTCATAATGCCATAATGATTCAATGATGTAGTCGATGGATAAACGTCACCTGCACATGGTAACAACTAACTAACCCGTGACCCGCACGACGCCGTAGCCGCCAGGGAAACCCTCCTGTGTATGAATTGTGGTGTTTGATTATATTTTAATGTGTTTAACAGCTCACATCTTAATATATCTTAACAGCTCACACCTTTGTAGTAAGAGGTCCTTTGAATAGTTAAGATACAAATATTCAAAGATGTAAGTTGTTAAATTACATTAAGAGGTAGATTGTTAAGATGCATTAAGATATAATCAAACACCACCAAGTATATGTAATTCAGAGGCATTAACAATATTTGAGGAACATTGCATTCTAAAGAGTGAGAAAGCTCAATCAAACCTTACCTTTAGCCTTTCCTTTGTTCCATATTTATAGTGGGAGAGAGAGAGAGAGTCACTTGTGCTTGGTAACTATGTGGACTGCCCCAAATGGTGATATTCCATATCCTATCACCATTGAATTTAGAAGGTTTATATAGTTTTGTATGTTATATTACTAGGTGGGTGTATGTAACACAAACTTAGGTCCAATGCTCTTATGCTCATTGGGACAAGTCTATAAATTTCAATATTATTTATGTTTTTTGTAGAAAATTAATTATCTTTGCTGTTTGAATTGTTCTACTCAATGGAGTACTGTGATTTGCACAAAATTGCCTATAAGATAAATATTTAAATTTTTGGATTTGAGTTTTAAGAAATGTAAAAAACTTCCTTTAATATTTTGGGTTTTTAATTTTTACTGAATTCAAAAAAATCACATATGGCTACCAATACCCAAAAAGTAAAATAAAAATACAAAAAACCCGGCACTAAAAATATTTTAAAAATAAAAAAAATACTGGCACTAAAAATAATGATATAAAAAATAAACAGTATTGGACTGCGATGTAATAAAAAAAATTAATGAGCACTCTTTATTCCATAATCAAACTTGCCAGTTATCAAGATGTTCGTGTGTTGGTTGTAAGGTGCTTTTAGGGGTTTTAAATTTTAAATTTTAAATTTTGAATTTCAAATATAAGCATTATCATTGTATTAATGGTTTAATGTCAAAATGAAAAGATACAAAAATAAATAATTCTACAAAAATTCAAAATTATGCATAATATGATTATTTGTCTTTAATAAAAGAAATTGTTTTACTAATGTTTTTCTTCCTTTTTTTTTAATTTTTTTTCTTTCCTTACTGAAATAAATCAGGATCACTCCGTATACCATTACCAACAACCACAAACGATCTGTGTGGAGACTTCTTTTAAATTTGACAAGTGTACTTTCATACCCAATTTGCAAGAATTTGTAAATATTTAAAGATAAATGTTTGTTTCGTGTTTACAAAAATAATCCTTGTGATAGGACTATTAATTAGGCTAATAGAGTTTGATAAAAACTGAATGAATCTGAATCTGAATGAACTGAATCTGAATAAAAAAAGTTGTTTGATAATTGACATGTCTGAAACATCTGAATGATAAAACTTTATTATTTTACCCCTATGATAAAAATTCAAAATTGTTGTAAATTTATTTAATATTATTTAATACTACCTCCGTCCCACAATAAGTGCTTTTTTAGGCTAAATATTTTTTCCCAAAATAAGTGATGTGTTAGAACTCCAATACAATTTTTATAATATTTTTCCATATATGCCCTTATGCAATCAATGGTATTTATTGCATCTTGCAATCACTACAATTAAATGATACTCATTAACTCTTCAACTTCAAAGAAAATATATTAAGGATATTTTTGTCATTTTGACTTGTGTATTGGTATATGTGATTTAAGCTAAAAAAAGCACTTATTATGGGACGGGGGTAGTATAATAGTAGTAGTTAATATTTTTTTTGAATTTCTTAATTTTTTTGAATTTTATTTTACTTCATTCAGCTGCTCATTCAGTTAAAAAAATCTGACTTAGCCATTCAGCTCGTTCATCTTATCGATTCAGTCATTCAAACCAAAACAAACATAGCCATTCAGTCCTTCAACTTCATTCAACTTTAAACAAATACCCTTTAAATGAGTCGTTTAAGCTCAGTCTATTCAAATATTAACGAGTTTGACCTTAGACTTAACTCATTCGGACTTATAGTATGTTGTTCAAACTCAACCCATATGTGATCACGAGTTTCGGACAAACCCAAACAAAAAACATCGAAATTAATAAGTTAAAAACGAAAAACAAAAAATTAATTCAACTCATTAATAAAACAACATTAGCTTATATTGATAACCTATTAACAAAATTATTAAATTTTTTGCAAGTCATAAGATCAAAATATAGTTAAGAAATTTGAACTTCAAACATACAAATAATCATGGTGGTAATACACCTCCAAATTATTTACATAAGACCCGTTAAAATGACAGTATTTAAATAAATAAATAACTTTAAAGAAAAGATGACAACTAAATTTTAGTTCAAGACGCTATATAAATATAAATTATGTGTAAATATGTAATAATTAATATAAATAGCCTATATATTTATATGTTTTTAATATTATATTTCGGTCGATCTATTGATCAAATTCGACTCAAATTTTAATCTGAATTTAAATTTTTACTCAGTTCGACTCGGCTCGACTCGCTTTCAAATTAAATTTGAGCGGGCAAACCTAACCAACGGTCCTAGCTAGAGGTATCAAATTTTATATCAAAAAATATTCCAAATAAAGTATCATCTCTTATGATTTACTCCTATCTTTATAATTAGTTATGCATAAAATATTAGTAATAAAATACTCAAGTTTTATATTTTATTATAATAATTTCTTAGGTTCAATGCTCTTATACTTGTTGGGACTTGGGACAAGCCTTAATGACTACAATTTTTTTTTTAATTTTTTGTTAATGTAGAAAGTCAATTATTTTTACATTTTTAATTGTTCCTGCTCAAAACAAGTATTGCCATACGAATTTTACGCAAGTTGCCCATAAGATCAGTATTACCATTTGGGAATTGGAGTTTTAAATGTAAAAGTTTTCAAACGATTAAAAAATGTCATATATCCATCTTTATTACCCTATTAATATCAATTCTCAACAAAAAAAAAAAATAGCAATATTGAAATAAACGGTACTGCACGATTCAGTAAAAAACAAAAAAAAAATTATAATGAACCCCTAGGAGTACTAAATTTTTAATTTCAAATATATATATATATATATATATTAATAATTATTACAAAGAGTCCGTAATTTTATTAGGAAATTGATATTTCTATAAATAAATTTGATAATTTCACAAGTTTCTCCTCCGCCCTCACATGAGTAGTAAATGAGATTCACCCTCGTGTGAGACAATCTTGTGAAACTAACACTTTACTGTTTTGATAAAACTGAATGAAACAGTTCTGAATCTGAATGAGCTGAATGAAGTTGAATACTGAATGAAAAATATTGTTTGATAATTGATATGTTTGAAACATCTAAATAACAATCTTTTACTATTTTACCCTCTAACAAGAATATAATTTTGTGCGGACGTACTAAAAAAAATTATGTTGGAAGAATGCATATTTTGATTTGATGTTTAAAGTAAATACTCATGATTATATGTAAAGCCCTTCAAGGAATATATGTACAAGGGCTTAGTGATAGATCAAATTTGTTAGGTTGATCTTTGCTTTGAATGTTCATCATTCCATAAATGAATGTATAGATAAAGAGATCAAAGATGTTAGGTTGATCCATGACTTGAATAGTATAGATAGGCTTCATCAAGAATCGTAGTCTATCAAGCGTGATCAACAAATTGCGAAGCTAAAAGCGGGATCGTGAAGCTTAACGGATCGTAGTGTATCGCCTTGAAGGACCTCTTTAGGAAATCGTAGAGAGTGGTCGGGACGTTTGCGAAAGCCTTTCGAGAGATCGTAGTGTGCTCGAAGCGTAGAGAGTGCAAGGCAAGAGCGAGCAAGCAAAGATCGTAGTGTGCAAACTCTTGAAAGGAATCGTAGTGTTTTATTCAGACCAAGCATGACAAGACACCACGATATGGATCGTAGAGTGTTATCTGTCTTGTATTAGAAGCATCGAGCTCTATCTTCTGTTTGGAGATAAATTCCAACAAATGAGGAATGGGATTTAAACGTTGAAGCATTCACCAGTCCCAACGATACAAAAGATATCCTTAGTATTCATCAAAAGGAACATGTTCAAAAAGATAAGAAAAGGACCATTGGGCAGAGGAAAACACCTTTTAGGTGTTAGGTGAAAGCGATCTGTAGTGTCGGTGGGCGAATGCAATTCGGAAGATGTGCGAAATGTCTCCATCAAAGCTTCGAAATGTCAAAGCGCATTTAATGCTTCATCGGATGACTTCAGCGGATAGATTTCAAAGATCTCATATATCTGAGAATCTGAGACACATGAGAGAAGTAAGCAAAGTCTTGAACAAAATTCACAAGAAACACTCAATCTTTGAACTCTACGATTTGAGAAAAGAGGAAGCTTGCTCATTTACTCAGTTCTTTCGAACAAGTGCTTAAGCGCATGCCGTGAGAGTAGCCTCAATCACAACTCAACAACTATCAATCTATTGAAGTAAGAAGTTCAAAGTCGGAAGGACTTGAAGAGTTCTAAGTGAAGCTGTGAAGAGCCAAGTCTGCTTTGGACTTGAAGAGTTCAAGAAGTGAACTTAGAAGTGCCTAGATTGCTTTGGTGCAGAAGGAATCTGTGAGATTCGAGAAAGTGTAAAAGACATCCTTAGTGGATTTCCTACTCGAAGGAGTAGAAGAGTGGACTAGGAGCTTTGAGTGCTCAGAACCACTTAAAAACAAAGCGTGTCTATTTATAGCTACTATATATTGCCTTTTCTCTTTAACTTGCTATCTAAAAGGATTTCAAAGAAACAATAATTCCGTTGTGCTTAAAAGCTTTATCAAAGCAGGTCTTTAAACAAAGAAAAGTTTTTAATATCTATTCAACCCCCCCTTACAGATAACTATTGTGCCTCAGGGAACTAACAATTGGTATTAAAGCGGGTTCTATTACATAGCCTACAAAGCTTGAGTAGATCAATGGCACACTTACCAAGCGAATCAAAAATTTGGAGGAGGCGTGAAGCCGCCCATGTGCAACAAAGATAAATTCAGCTAGCTGGAAGGTTAGGATGCAAGCTTACATGGATTCAATAGATGAAGATCTATTTGACCTTTATTCAAAATGGGCCCTACGTTCCTACAAAGCTTGCACCAACTCTGAGATGACCCAAATAGAGTTGGATCAAGGTCGAAGGAGAATGGACGGAGAGAGCGAGAAGAGAACATCGACTTGACAAAAGGCAAAAACATCTTATTCAATCACTTTGGAAGATGATACATTTGAAAGCGTGGTCATTGCAAAATAGCAAAGGAGGTTTGGGAAGCACTCCTCATTATGCATGAAGGACGAAGAAGTCGGAGAAAACAAACAATCTCTCTTGACTCGGCAATACGAGATGTTTGCTCACGTTCGAGGAGAGAGCGTCAACTACCACATCTGAGAGATTCAATATTACGCTTTCGACTCTCTACGAGCCTATGGAAAGATCTATCAAACAAAGATCGATCATAAAGTTCATGAGAGCCCTACCAAGCAAGTGGGATGCAAAACCCACTGCTATTAGAGAATCAAAGAATCTACATGAAATGATTGTATTCAACGGTTATATGGCAACCTCCTCACATCTGATGGAGGTGACACTGATGAGTAGAAACATTATGCGAAGGAAGAAAGAAGGATAAAGGTGTTGCTCTCAAAGTGGCGAGAACACCTCCAAAGTCAACCTTGAAGTTGATTAGGACTACGATGAAGATGATGATGAGGACTTTGCAATCTTTGGTTAAAAGACTAAGAAGATTCATGAGACAAAGCGAGAACCAGCAAGCGAAAAAAAGTTAGCAACTTCTGATAGCCGAGGAGCAAATGAATGACCTATGCTACAAGCTGCAAGAAACACTGGTCACTTCATTGCCAATTGCAACAAACCTCTCGAGAGAAGAACTCAAAAAGAAATCATGCAAAGAAGGAATACAAAGGCAACAAAAGGCCGGTAAAAAGAAAGACAAAGGCCTTGTAGTATTTGGAGGATCGTGGGTGACTCGATAATGACTCAACTCGAGAATCTGGAGGCGATGAAGATCCTCAAATGGCTAATCTACTGCGATGGCCAAAAATGCAAGGGATAAGCGAGAACTCAACATACATGAAGTAAGTATCGACGAGGTATTTGACTTCAACTCTCTCGATGTAGATATTGATGACCTTAGAAGCTGCATTACGACATAACATCGATCGCACCAATACATGAAGTGGTTTAGAGTTACGTCCAAAAGACTATTCACTTCTTCAAAAGGAGAAAGAAAAAGTTCAAGAGGCTGAAAGCAACCCTTCTCAATCTTGATTCTCTCTCAAGTTTGAAGTTGAGAATAAGCTCTTAAAGAGCAGGCAAATGAGCTCGATGCACAAAGAGAGTCTAGTCTAACCTCCAAGATTGAGGATCTAGAAAAGAGCAGTCTCTACTATGGAATAAATCCTCTTCATCCATGGACTCCTTAATCTCTAACGGAGAAGTGCCTACGATAGAAACGGGGTTAGGCTTTGGGGAATATGCCTCAAAGTTAAGTGTGGAAAAAAAAAAAAGGAAATTAGCTTGTGATAATGCCTCGGGGTTTGAGTAGAGGCATTATATTTGTGAAATCCTCACAAAAAGGATGAGCACTGTCGAACCACCCTTGGTGATTGATTCATATTCCCAGAGTAAGGGATCCCATCTTTGGTCTAGGTTTGAGAAAAGAAAAGTAATCTAGCTACTACTCATCTTGACCTCGAAGGATCGTAGAGTCGATAAAATCAACTTGAACGACCCGAGGAAGATCTGAGAAAAGTAAGATATACTCCTCTCAATTAATGAAACAAGAGAACACATGGAAAAGGGAATATCGACTAGCGAGGAGGATGACCAATAACCCACAAAAGTCAAATGGAGGAAGAACTTTCACACACATACTAACATGCATCATATCAAATGCTTTGTATGCCATGAGAGTTGGCCACAAAACGCAAATTATCATTATAATTCCATGCATGTGAGACCCAAAATCAAGCGATTTGGGTCCCCAAAGTATCTTAACATAATAGGACCCATGCAAGTATGGGTACCAAAATGAAGGTTTAATGTTACCTCGGGAAGAGAGCTCCACGAACACAACTTTGGTATCTGGATAGTGGATGTTCAAGACACATGATTTGGGAACAAAGCCCATACATCTAACAACTACATAGAAGGAGGTCCCTCGGTCATCTTTGGAGATAATGGCTCTGGCAAGACAAGAGGCTATGGCTCATTTGGAAATGGTGCGGTATCCTTGACAAAGTGGCCTATGTGGAAGGACTACAACCTGATCTTCTAAGCATTAGCCAACTCTGCGACAAGGGTCATCAAGTAACATTTCTCAACAATCAATGTCATGTCAGAGACACGAAGACATCCATTTGTAAAAGCTAACTTAGGAACAAGAGAAGGAAATGTCTACCACGGTAAATCTTGGAAAAGCGAGCTCGAGAAAAGACAATATGCTTTACGGCTAAAGCATACGAAGAAATGAAAGTTGGCTATGGCATCGTAGATTATCTCATCTCAACTTCAAAAGTATGTCAAATTGGCTTCAAAAGATCTAGTTGCGGGCCTACCAAAGTTGAACCGTTAAAGAAAGGCCTTGCGATGCACTATCAACTTGGGAAGCGGACGAAGAAGCACATTCGAAAAGCAAAATTGTCAATTCAATTGACAAGCCTTTGCTTTTGCTACACATGGATCTTTTGGGCCAATTCAACAACAAGCCTTGGAGGAAAGAGATACTCTACGGTCGTAGATGATGACTTCACAGATTTACATGGGTGTTCTTTCTAACCTCAAAAAAGATGAGACAAGCTCGGTGATCAAAATGTTCAAGCTTGTGATGAGCGAAAAAGAGAGAAAATCAAGGCTATAAGGAGTGATCATGGTAGAAATTTGACTTCTCGAAATGGACCAATTACGCTACGACAATGGCATCGATCACAACTTCTCGACTCCACGAACTCCTCAACAAAATGGAGTTCTTTGAAAGAAAAAACAGGACATTAATAGAAATTTGGAAGGACTCTACTAGCAATGACTCATACACTTTGAGTACTTACGAAGGCGAAGCGATCAACCTTGCATGTTATACTCGAGCAGATCACTCATACACTCTACGATTAAGAAAACTCCTATGAATTTGTGGAAAGGAAGAAAACCTAGTGTTAGCTACTTTCATGTCTTGGTGTGCATCTACATTCTTAACAATGGAAAGCAATACTTAACAAAGTTTCAACCAAAATCGAGATGAAGGAATCTTTCTTGGATATACCCCCGCAGACGGTAAGGCCTACTGAGTGTTCAACAAGAAGACCTTTGAGTGTTGAAGTCTCGATTCACATCATCTTTGATGAAGCAGACTTAGACAAAACAATGCCTCAAGACACTACGACTAATAATTGAGACACTCTGAGCGAGGTCGTCGAGCTCAATACTACGATCGTAGTACCCGACGGTGAAATCATTGAGCAAGGGAATGAGATCGTAGAGAGGCTATGCCGGATAATGAGCCTCCACATCAAGAAGAAGAAATAGATCTTGAAGATCTAAGACAAGAAGGCATAAGAGCGGATGTTCCAGCGAGAGAAGCGAGATGGGAAGAGATCACACTCAAGATCTAATCATTGGAGATCCAGAATCTGAGAGTTAAAAAAAAAAGCTGCTACTCAAAATGAATGCTTCTATCTAAGCTTCCTATCTCAAATAGAACCGAGAAAAAGATAGAGGATGTTATGGAAGACTCGCTGGATAGAGGCCATGCAGGAAGAACTTAATCAGTTCGAGAGAAGCAAAGTATGGAGATTGGTTCCAAGACCAAAGAAGAATCATCTATAATTGGAACCAAGTGGGTCTTCAGAAACAAGATGGATGAAGATGGGGTGATAACCAGGAATAAGGCTAGACTAGTGGCGAGGGCTACTCTCGGGAAGAAGGCATTGACTATGATGAGACATTTTTACTGTTTGCGGACTAGAAGCCATCGAGAATATTCCTTGCCTTTCTTTGCTCACATGAAGTTCAAAGTCTTCGGATGGATGTCAAAAGTGCATTCTTGAATGGTGAACTTCAAGAAGAAGTCTATGTAGAAGCGACCTCCGGGTTTCATCAATCCATCTCTTTCTAATTATGTCTTTAGATTAGAAAAAGCCTTATATGGTCTTAAACAAGCACCTAGAGCATGGTATGAAACACTCACTAACTTTCTTATTGAAAATGGATTTCACTAGAGGTAGAGTAGATACCACACTTTGTTTCTTAGAAAGCATAAAGATAAGGTCTTATTAGTTCAAATCTATGTTGATGATATTATCTTTGGTTCTCTTGATGAAAAGTTATGCAAGAGATTCTCAAGCTTATGCGAGAGCAAATTTGAAATGAGCATGATGGGTGATTTGAACTTCTTTCTTGGACTGCAAGTAAAAGCGGTGATGAAGGAATTTTCATAAACCAAGCCAAGTACATTAAAGACTTACTCAAAAAGTATGGCATGGAATCGGCCTCTCCATGAAAACCCCAATTGCTCCTATGACCAAGCTTGACAAAGATGAAAAAGGTAAAAGTATTGATATAACTTTCAATCTGAGAGGTATGATAGGCTCTCTTTTATATCTTACTTGCCCGATGACCGAGATATAATGTTTGCAACATGCATTTGTGCTAGATTTCGGGCTTGTCTAAAGAATCTCATTTAAGCTTCTTTGTAAAAAGGATTTTAGGTACCTCAAGGTACACCCACTTGGGGCTTTGGTATCCCAAGGAATCCTCATTTGAGCTAACGAGGATATACAGAGATCTTTGATTTTGCGAAATTTGCAAAATAGATAGAAAAAAGTACCGAGTGGCACTTGTCAACTACTAGGTATGAGACTTGTGTCTGGTTTAGCAAGAAGAAAAACTTCGATATCTACCTCAAGCTGCGGAAATTTGAATACATTCTTTCTTTGGCGATTCTTTGTGCTTTCGAATCTATGGATGAAAAATCGGCTAGCAGATTATGGGTTTGAATTCAAATCCATACCTATTCATTGTGATAACACAAGTGCAATTGCTATAACTCATAATCTTATCATGCATTCTAGGACTAAGCATATAGAAATAAGGTATCACTTCATTAGGGATCATGTACAAAATGGAACTATATCTTTACAATATATCCCTACTGAAAATCAACTTGTTGATGTTTTTACAAAGCCACTAGATGAATCCAGATTCAACAAATTGATAAGTGAGCTAGGCATGCTTAACACAAACATGAAAAATTGTGCTTTAGTTTGTGCTAACATCTGATTTAAGGGCTATGTTAGAAATCAAAGACATGATCAAAGGAAGTCCACGATCGTAGAGCGAAGTGTCATAAAACTCAGCGAGCGATGAGCAGACTCAGCGAGCTTTGAGCAGAATCAGCGATCGTAATGCGAGACTCAACGGCAATGAGCTACATCAACAAAACCAAAGGGCACCTATGATGATCAAGCATAAATCAAAGCAATCTCTCGATAAGCACCTCGGGGACAAACGACCCTTGATCCAATCAATGAGGTTGGCCCTTCTGAGCTACCTTAATCTAAGAAGAATGCTAAGTCGAAAAAGTTCATCACGAAGGACTTGATCGGACTACGATTGCTAGTCGGACTCAATGATCATGATTCGGACTCTACGTTTATAGCTCGAGACCTCGAGACAGACACGGCTGCTACGGACTCAATGATGGTAGAAACAGACTCGGCGATTTCAAGGACCATCTCAAGGATTATCTCGAGCGATCGTAGTCCTTTGAAGAATACATTAGCTCGAGAAGGAGTTTAAGGGCAATTGAGTACAATCCTTCTCTGTCAAAATTTAAGTAGAGCCAAGCAAAATTTGACACTATCCCACTAAGCAAAATAAAGAGAGGAAATTACAAGTACAAATTAAAATCGTCTTTTGAAATCGAAGTTCAAAAGATCATCTCTCTCTTCCTCTCTCAAGCGAAACCCTAAATCGATAGCAAGCTCGATCGGTCTCACTTCTGCAAAGAAATCAATGGCGACTTCGAGTGTTATCTCATTCTGAGACTCTATTTTGTGAGTTTAAATCAATTTGAACCCCAATTTCACAAGGCGTTGTAAACACGAAGAAAAGCGAGGTCTCGAAGAAGCCACAGAGTGCGGACACATTGATCTACCCAAAATTTGGTAAAAAAGAGTTCTACAATAACGGGGTATTTGAAAACAACACCATCACTGCGAAAGTCAGGAATGTTCAAATCAGACTAAAGGCTAAAGACATCAATCTAGCCCTAGGCCTCAAATCTGAAGGGTATCCATCCTTAGATGGCATAGACTTCCATAAGGGTCTCAAGAAGATGCATCATAAGAAATCACCCTCTGTCAAAGGATACAAGAAGAAGGAGTTTCCACAGAGGTATGAGTTTAGGCGATATTGTTGGAAAATGTATATGTTGTAAGAGCTCGGTCATGACTCTCTGTGAATGAGGTACAACTAAAACTCATACCGCCATATGTTATAAAATACAACTTAACTAAGGGGCTCTATTACTTGAATGGATTGGGAAGTGGTTAATCAGCTCAAAGAAAACAAAGAGCTCACGAGAAGATGCTCTATGGACGATTTATAAGCATTATCCTACGAAATTTGCTCTTGGTGACTTAATTGAGGATGATGAAGGAGAAGCCATCAAATCAAATCGTCGAATGACCCAACAATTATTTGAAAAGCTGGAAAAGGAATCGGTGAAAATGTGAAGATGATGTACGAATCCGGTGGTAGAATTGGTGAGCTAAAGGGATCGAAGTGCGGGAAATATATACATTGTCAAAAATTGAAGAAGAAAGAAGAAGAAGAAGCTAACAAGGAAGAACCCATTGCTTTAATCGAGAAAAAGCAAAAGGAAAAGGAAAGTGAAGGCGAGAACTATAGAGAAGAACCTCGAGGATCCACTCTTGATAAGCACTGTAGAGTCCTCGGACATTGAGACTCTAAGGATCCTAAGAAGGAAAAAGAACGGTGAAGTGAAGAAGATAGGAAGAAGATGAATAAGACTATATCTCATTGATCTGAAGATGAATAAGATCGATCGTAGAGACCGGACCAAACAAGGAAGCAGCTGCATCAAATATTTTGACTGATCTGAAGGACAAAACTGAAGAAAGTCACGAGGTGTGTACGACCTAGAAAGCCAAAAAAAAAATTGGTCGAGAAATACATTCTTATCGATGAGGAAGTGTTGAAAAGGAAAACAAAAGAATTGGGTGCTAAAAGGAACGACAAATGAAAGCCAGAAATTATAGCTCCTCTTGAGGGGAGATGACTGAAGATCTCATGCAAGAAGATGCTCCAGTTGAGGGGGAGCTATTGACCTTACAAAAGGATGATCAAGCTGAGGGGGAGGATCATGACAACTCCATAACAAAAAAAGAGACTCCTGCAAGAGATGATGAAGAGCCAGTGCCAGAACATCATGAGGCCATTGACATAATGGAATCCTCCAGTGAAAACAGAGAAGAAGATGATGAGGTCGAGATCATAGATGTAGGCATTGATAGGCACAAAAGAGACAACTATGAGCAATTATTTGCATATCTTCTTATGATGCCTTTCCACCAAGCTCAAATTCTGAACTCTTGGGATCACATGTTCTGGAGTTTCAAAAGAGTATCCAATTTATCTCGGTACTGTGATGGATTCCCGAGGGGAGATTCAATTTTGCCGAAAAAGCTTCTCACCAACAGTTCTTCCTCAAAGAACAAACTTGAGGTCTTATCTATCCAACTCTCTTGAGTTAATCACTTGCCATCATCCTCATTTAATCAATTTTATGAATTCCCACAATGGTTGGAAGTGATTCTTCATCCACTGAATCAATTTTTAGTTGCAGAATCCCAAAATTCTATAATTGAGGAACCAAATAAGATCGACTCCCTAATGCTCCCACAACCTACCATCTCTACAATCACTGACTCTAGCCCCTCGGTAGAGTATCCACCTCAAATCGTAGAGTCACCAAGCTTGACATCAAACCCAGGCCCTCCATGGATATTCCCTCTTCCTACAGAAATAAATGTTTCAATCTTGATCTTGCCCTCTCCTCATTGCAAGATAAATTCAAAAAGCAAACCTCCTCCCTTCTCAAAATTTTCCACCTTTGGACGAAATTACATCGGAGTATGCCCACCAAAAGCCGATTTATCGAAATATCTAAGAAAGTGGTCAAGGAACTTGATGAAAGTCTTGAGGATCACATTGCACTCATTAATTTGAGATTAGCATCCATGATCAATCTTGCAAATAATTTCCAAAGCTCTAAGCTCTGAGCTCTCTAAAACACTCAAAGAGATCCTCAAAGAAATGCTTGAGCATAAAAGGCGGGGATGATATTCACTTTCGGTGACCAAGAACCACAAAGAAGCTATCCTAATCCTACGAATGACAAGAGACTCAAAATCAATGCATGATTGAAAGCTTCCTCAATCTGAGGACTCTTGTCAAAGAATTTCAACAATTCTATATATCGCAATGGCGTGAAACAGACGACATTCTATCCATCCTTCTTGACAGGGAAGCTAGAGTGCGAAGCTACGATCGAAGAAAATAGAGAGGACATTGCTCGGACAAGAAGTCGACTCAAGCGAGCTTGTTCGAGGCCAGAATCATCTTCGAGATGACATTGAACCCTTGATCTTTGACATAAAGGGAGAATAAAGGTAAAGGAGGAGATCGAGGAGGCAAAGGCAAAAGCGAGGTCGATTCAACCTCAATCCTCAAGGAATCCTCTGCTGAGGCAAATCCACCAGCGAGACTCCACGATCCGACCATCGAGACTCAGCGATCGATCGGTGAGGAAGTTTTAATGGCTCAACCTTTAAGGAGTCTAGGACAAGCCACCAGCTCTCATACAGTGACAACAACAGGCCTAAGAATGCCAATTGGAGATCCTGCATTCATGAATAGGCATGATCACAATCAAGAGCTAAGCCCAAGTGAAGTGGAAGATCTAGCTGGGAGAGGAGAAAAAAGAAAGTGAGGAATATGCAAGAAGGAGAAAAGAGAGAAAATGAAGAATCCTCTTATTGAGGAGTCAAACTTAAAATGTAAAAGAAAAGTAGAAGAAATAGAGATAAGTTGAATTTCAATTCTTATTGATGTAGTCAAACTTAAATGTAATATCTATCCTCATACATCAATAAATTCATGCTTATTCTCTAAGAAATTTTAATTTGCTCCTTTGAAATACTAAGTCATATTTACTTTCTTTCTAACTGCATATAGGATTTGATAATCATGACAACAAATCTCCTTGGTTATGTCGACATCAAATAGGGGAGATTGTTGGAAGAATGCATATTTTGATTTGATGTTTAAAGTAAATACTCATGATTATATGTAAAGCCCTTGAGGAATATATGTACAAGGGCTTAGTGATAGATCAAATTTGTTAGGTTGATCTTTGCTTTGAATGTTCATCATTCCATAAATGAATGTATAGATAAAGAGATCAAAAATGTTAGGTTGATCCATGACTTGAAGAGTATAAATAGGCTTCATCAAGAATCGTAGTCTATCAATCGATCAACAAATTACAAGAAAGCTAAAGGCGAGGATCGTGAAGCTTAACGGATCGTAGTATATCTGCCTTGAAGGACCTCTTCAGAAATCGTAGAGTGGTCCAGACGTTTGCCGAAGCTAACTCAGAGATCGTAGTGTGCTCTCGGAAACGTAGAGTCTGCAAGACGAGCAAGCAAAGATCGTAGTGTGCAAACTCTTGAAAGGAATCGTAGTGTTCTAGGACCAGGACCAAGCATGACAAGACACCACGATATGGATCGTAGAGTGTGTATGCATCTTGTATTAGAAGCATCGAGCTCTATCTTACATTTGGAGATAAATTCCAACAAATGAGGAATGAGATTTAAAGCGTGAAGCATTCACCGGTCCAGCGGTACAAAAGATATCCTTAGTATTCATTAAAAGGAACATGTTCAAAAAGATAAGAAAAGGACCATTGGGCAGAGGAAAACACCTTTTCAGGTGTTAGGTGAAAGCGAGTCTGCTTAGTGTCGGTGGGCGAGAATGCAATTCGGAAGATGTGCAGAAATGTCTCCATCAAAGCTCAGAAATGTCAAACGCATTTAATGCTTCATCAGATGACTTCAACGGATAGATTTCAAAGATCTCATATATACAGAATACAGACACATGAGAGAGGTAAGCAAGTACTGAACAAAATGCACAAGAACACTCAACGCTGAACTCTACGATCTGAGAAAAAGGGGAAGCTTGCTCAGCTACTCAGTTCTTTCGAACAAGTGCTTAACTGTAACTGAGTAACCTCAATCACAACTCAACAACTATCAATCTATTGAAGTAAGAAGTTCCAAGTCAGAAGGACTTGAAGAGTTCTAAGTGAAGCTGTGAAGAGCCAAGTCTCTGCTGGACTTGAAGAGTTCGAAGTGAACTTAGAAGTGCCTGAAGCTGGCTTTGATCAGAAGGAATCTGTGAGATTCGAGAAAGTGTAAAAGACATCCTTAGTGGATTTCTACTCAAGGAGTAGAAGAGTGGACTAGGAGCTTTGAGTGCTCGAACCTGTGTCTACTTAAAGCTGCTATAAGCTGCTATGTCTATTTATAAACTTGCTATCTAAAAGAGATTTCAAAGAAACAATAATTTCATTTTGCTGCTAAAAGCTTTTCTCTCTTTAAACAAAGAAAAGTTTTTATCTATTCAAAAAGATAATTTCAAAGAAACAATAATTGCATAAATATTTTTGAAAAGCTTTATCAAAAGCAGTCTTTAAATGGATAAAGAAAATATTTTTAATATCTATTAATAACCTCCAATTTCTAGATAACTATTCTTAAATGCCTCAGAAAGTAAAAGAAATATTTGAAATGGATAGGCAAATTTGGGCCAAAATGCTTTCGGATTTTATTGGGCTAAAATTCTGTAGCCCAAAGCCTAACCTGTGGCGGGCGGCTCGGCCTGGTCCGGCTCTGACTATACTTTTAGGACAGAAAATACAAGAAATACAAGTTTTTTTGTTCTTGTGGCATTTTTTCAAATAGTAAATCTGCATCATAAATAAACATAGAGAAATTGTAGTATTGAGCAGTTCTAAAACACATTAGTAATATTTGATTCACATTCTCTATAAAAGTGAGCATTACAAAATTTAGAGACTACTCTTGCCTTATTCCCCAATAAAAAAGGAGAATTAATCAACACCAAACCCCAAGCCCCTAATCCAAGAATCTACACGCTAATCTTGATGTGAAGATTCCATCTCCCAAATCTACAACAAGAAAATATAACAACAAAACAACTCTCAAAACCACAAGGCACCCAAAAAACATTTAATATCTCTTTCAGTCTAGCAGCAGACGTTTACTAGATAGAAGCAAAAGGGAGGCCAATAATACTTAATAAAATAACATCAATTGCAGTTCAGTAGCATCACTTGTCACATAAGAGTTTATGTCATAACTCCTACAATAATGCAAGGATATGTAGACAGGGTACAACCCATTGAGGAAATTTAACCAATAATAGAGCAGAGCACATAAGCTATTTAGGAAATTTACATCAATGTTCATGACCTACTTAAATTTCTATACACATTCAATCTCAAATTTGACAACGGTGATGATAAATGGAGTAAGCTGAATTATAGATTTCCTCTCCAAGAAACATATCAACAAAATGTACTAGGGACAAGACTTTTTTACCACACAAAACAAGTTTAAAGTTAAAAGCTAATGAAATAGAGAATGGCAAAGGAAAGAATTCGGGGAGAAACATAAAACAAACACATATACCCAACTTCTTATATTTTGTGGTAATGATATATATTCATATTCAAATAATAACAAATGAAAGGTAATTAGCATGAGGGGAAAAGGAGCAACTACCCGATGAGACATTGAAAGGAGCACCTGCCAGCATCATATATGATCAGTTGCAATAACAAATTGCTAACATTTATATCAACAACCCTTGTTCCCAATACTACCTCCGTTCCTTAATATAGGTTATTTTAGAAAAATATTTTTGTTCTTAAATATAAGTCGTTTGAGAATTTCAAGGAAGCATTAATTGATTAGTTTCCAATATTATCCCAAGTAATAAATATAACTTTGGTTCTCTCACTATTTTTTGACCAATAAATAATATTCTCTTTTTTCAATACAATGGCAATATAGACAATTGCTAGTATATTTAATGTTTTACAATCATTTCCTTAATATGTGTGCACAACTTTAAAACGACCTATATTAAGAAACGGAGGGAGTATTAAAATTTATAAATTAGAGCTATGAGCAATCTATGCATAAAGGTAGATAATAAACTAAAATTTTGATGTATTTAATTCTTAAAGTTTTAAGGAAAAGATCAATCCTCTAATGTACATAATAAAATAGAAAATGAAACAATAAACAATATAATAAGGTTATCTAACACAAACAACACCAGATTCAAAATTAATGAAGCAGAATCACATACCCACCATATACAAGAAAAAATAGAGATCAAATTCAAAATCAAATTAGGGCGATGGAGCAGCGATGCAGAGATGAGGGTTACCTGTTAGAGAAATAGAGAAGCGGCGATGCAGAGAAGCGACGAAGATGGAAATGGAGACGAGAGCGACAATAAAAATGGAGATGAGAATGGCGATAACAGCAAGAGCGGCGATGGATATTTGGGTAAAAAAAATATCTCTAAGACTTATTCAGCCGATTCAACCAATTTTTTTTAAAAGAATTGCTTAGATCTATTAAGTCCAATTCAAATTTCAAAATTTATAAACAAACCGTTTTAATGGCTTATTCGCTCAGATCGTGATCACTTCAAATCCATTCAGTCCTAAACAAATAATCCTAACATTTTCACTTGTGAGAATATTAATTTCTTTTATTATAGTAGTATAAAATCAGAGATTCTTTTCAAATTTATTATAATAAATTTGTTATCATGCCACCATTTTATAAAGTAACAACTTGTTATTTTTATGAGAAAATACTGAAGTAAAGACTAAATTGCATAACTGTCCCTCCTATTTGTTATGTTTTTGCTAAACTATTCCTTGAACTTTTTTTTGGTACAACTGTTCCTCGTAGATGCATTAGTTATGCAAAAGTGTTCCTCTATGATTTTTTTGTTAAATCATTTAACAGACATTAACTGAGCTAGGGGTATAATGGGCATGACAAGAAAGAAAAAGAAAATGAGAGGGAAAACATAATGATACAACTTATTCCCTCCAAAACAAATCTTCATTGCCAATTAGAAAATTACTATAACTGCCATTTCTCTTCCAAAATAAATGGATGTACAGGTGTCACAATGTTTATCTTGTAAAGATTAAAGCACTGGAATTTTGTTTAAAATGATGGAATAAGGTATATGCCCAAGTCATTGATGCCATAAGACTGGAAGAAAAAAAGCTTGACTATAAGCGAGAAACTAGTAGTGGAAAATGAAGATGGTAGAGACCATTCAACAGTAGCCAAGATTTGCATCGATGTTGGTCTTGAAGAATACAAGAATTGGAATTAAAACCAATATGTAAAGATTCAACCAATATCAGTTTGCTAACATGCAATACATTGCAATGAAAATCTGGTTCAAACATACAAACAGCACTAACCACAACGAAATTATGTATATAAAGCATTAAAGCATTAAAGACATTCAAATATAGCTCCATTGTAAATATTAAGTCATGAATTTCTTTCCCTTTTTGTACAGAGTTCATTAATCCTCACGTAGAGAGGAGAGTCCATCAATCCATACACAGTCTACATATCTCAAAACTATTGATACCAACAATAATTTCATGGCGAAAAACATTTCTAATTAATACCCAAAAAGATTAGTTAAATATTTGAAGTATTCCTTAATGAACACCAAAAACATAATAAATTTGTCTTCTTGCAACCCTTAATCACCACTTCCTTGCAACCTTGAGATGGCTTTTGGTTCTCCACTCCATAAACTACACATCAAAGTTATGTGAATATAAATTAGAGATGACATTCAATTAAAAAAATACATTGTAATTATAAAATGACATTACTTTTTTAGATGTAGCAAATGATGACTCATTTGGATTCAAGTTATAGACCCTCGTTGGTGGTGGAAATGATGGCTCATTTGAAATCTACACAAATTCATTTAAAATGGCAATCAATTCATTTAAGGACAAGCAAGTGAAAACAATGGTAAATATAATTATAATTAGTAATATTACCCTTGTAGATGTTGCTGATGTAGCTCTAGGAGGCACCCATGATTTTCTATATGGTGGAGGTTTAGACTTATAAGGGACCCATGTTTCTTTAGGCCTTTTTACCTACATACAAAATCATAATATATATATATATAAGAACAAACTATAATGTTATTATAAAATAAATATACTTACTGGCAGTTTTTGTTTTCTAATGCCTTGAGCTAGTTCCCTGATATTTCCATGATGTTCATTTCCTTGACCTCTAAATGTTATTGGCATCTTGCAACCTTTTTTGTTGTGGCCATATTCACCACACCTTTTGCACCTCACCTTGTAAGGCCTTCTCTTAAGTCTAGTTGGATTCGTACCTCCTTCAACCTCTCCTTGGCTTTTCCTCCTAACATTTTGTGGTCTACCAAGTTTGATAGTGTATGCAGGGGGTAATATAGGTGGTAGGTTTTGCTTTATCCAAAATTCTGATGAAGGTATAGGATTAATGATTCCATCATATGTCTGTCTGTAAGTCTCAACGTCATACCACTCATGCACATAATCTAGTGGATCCTAGTTTTCCAGTAGCCAATGTACAATGTGCAACATCTAATACAACAGTACTCTCTGGATTCCTCTCTTTCAACTCTTCCACATAGTTATACAGATTTGCAAATTGCTCAACAATAGTACCCTCAATAATATTTTGAGCCTTCTTTTTCACCCTATATGCCTTGTGAGTAGAGACATCTAGTTGATGCTTTGCTAAAACTGTTTTTTAAAACTCGCCCACATTCATCTTTGGATGAATTATATAATCCTCCAAGTAGTTATGAGTCAACCAATCTGCAGTCATAAACTTGTTTGTAGACTCTCCAATACAACTACCATGGTCAGGAATAAACATTTTCACTTGGACAGTGTCTTCCCCTGCTTTGTATTGCGATGCAAATATCCTCAAAAAAATGACTCAAGTAGGTGACATCTAAATCGATTCTAAATTTCTCATTTTTGTCAATTTAAATGTTCTTCTAATGACAATTGAATGCCACTTCACAGCTTCCTTGAATGCTTTGTTATCTTTGAAAAGCATCCCCACCTCAAATTTTGGGTTTTTAGGATCTAACATGTGTATCTTTGGATCATAAACTGGATATGAAGGATATAGTATCTCATCTGAGCTATACACTAGTTCATCACAAGTATCGACCCCAACATAGTTTCCTACCCCAACTTTTCTTTTTTAACAGCATAGTTTTCACACCATCATCTTGCTGCTTATTGACACTTACAATTTGTTTGTCACTATCAAGAACAATATCATCATTTATCAATGGTTTTTTACCCTTTCCAGGTCTCTCAGTCCCATCAACTTCAATTCCTTTGGTAACATGTGTATCATAGATTTTATCATCATCTTCATCATTTTCAAAACTGCTATCATCCAAATGTATATATGAAGCATCACTATTGTCATCATCTTCTGCATAGTTAAGTTCCGCACCTTCATTTTCGGCATTTCTTACATTCTTGGTATTTTTTGGATCTTCATATTCAAACTCACCATCTTTATAATCTGCCTCTTCATTTTGAACCTCACAATTTTTGTCTTCACTATCATCAAATTCATTATCCGCATACTCAGATTCATCTTTATTGATATCACTTATGCCCTCATTCTTATTAAGATATATCACATCTTCATTCCCAAATGAGTGTTGTGTTGGTTGACTTTGTTGTGTCCCAGTTATTGCATGTAATATCTCGAAAGTCCTCAAATAAATTTCGACTTCATAATTTTCAGGAATAAAATTTTTAAGACCTGAAATATCTTCATCAGTTTGTAAACAGTCCATTTGATAAGTTGTAGGCTGTTTGTGGTAGAAACTAAAGATCCCTTTGTGCCCCAATAAGTAAGCCATATAATTCAAGTCGGTCATTGTTGTAGTCTCAAAATTGCAATAATCAATATAACTCACTTTGCCTCTTACATATTTAGGTCTCATCCTTAGAAAATTGACCTCCATGATGCAACTTTATTGTGAAGCAACTGTTGAGCATTAACTGACCTTCAAGACAATATTAAACTATAATTAGGGACCACAATATAATATAACATTATACAAATAGAGAGGGCTGTCAACATATGATATAACAAATATAAATAGTTTGCTAAATTAACTGCAAATCCAATACATTTCATGTAAACTCAAGTCACATCTTTCACCAAAGAGGTGAGATTAGTTAGAAGTAAAAGCATTCTTAAGAAGCCAAACTATGTTAAATGCTTGCTTTTTTTAGGCTCTCAATGTTGGGTGGGTGGGAGCCGGGGAAACTGGTGTGGAACATAATCAACATATATCCCTATTTAGGACATATTTTTATCATAATAAGTACTGTTAAACGAACAATTATCATGACTAAAGGAGCCTGCTGACATCAACTAATTCTACACTTGCTAGGAAGGTGCCACTACCAAGTCCCAACTAACATAGGAGATATTTGAATGTTTTTATGTTCTTAAATATAATCATGACATTTGGTAGGAATAATTTAAATGAACCTTTCATTTTTATTTTGAGATGGGAGGGGTTATATAGAGGCAAACAAACAGCGGAAGACTCATTAGTTTGGCACACAGGCTTAGATCTAGGACAAGGAGGAAAACAGAGACTGACAGAGTAGCTTCAAATCATAAAAAATACATAATTTGATTTTGTGCATATACCTACTGTATAGAATACAAGAAGGGAGTATAGTGTTGTTGTTCACAGATAAAGTTAAACACAGGTCCCTTCTCCAGCCTATTCCTTCTTCAGACCTACTCACAAAAGTATTATCCACTCCGATCCTTTCAAAAATTAGAGACGCGTTGTAATTTTTTTTACATACCTTATTGGGGCGTTCCATCATCTTCCCATGAACATCGAATCATCCACTCCATTTGTAGCTGTAGCACTAATTAGAAGTTTAAATCTCACCAAGACATCTGATTAAGGCCTTCAAGTTAAAACCTTCAAGCTCCTCTACGGCTCTGCTATGTATTCTCAAACATCAATTATGAAGATTGTTCTCAAATGAGTCTCAAATAAGTTTAATAATTAAAAATATTATATTAACCTTACTTTGGAAGAGAAAATAGTTGACTAACAGAATTCTTTGAAGTTGAGTAACATAATTTAATTTTTAATCTGTGAAAAAAAGAGGAGGAATACTTTTGCATAACTAATGCATCTACGAGGAACAGTTGTACTAAAAAAAAAGTTTAAGAAACAGTTTAACAAAAATATAACAAATAAGAGGGTCAGTTATGCAATTTAGTAATGAAGTAAATATGCATTTTGAAAATTTACCAAAATTTGAAAATATAAAGTCTTTCACATTCCTCATTCCACAATCAACCGTTCTCTTCATTTCCCCACTAAACAATCCTTCTCCTGCTCCTTCCAGCCGGAACTGAACGATATATTTGGTCAAATTTCTAGCGACAAACTTTTATGGTCTTTTCATTACGATATTTTTAAAGAAATTCTTAGATACCAAGGTTTTCATATTGTTAATATCGATATTGATGATAACAATAACAATGCAGACCACAACTTTTGCAATATATACAGACCCTGTAAAGGGAACTCTCGAATTCCTTCCATATTGTAGCTGGATTAGAGAGAGAAATGGGGGAAGTGAAGAACAAGCAGATAATACTGAAAGATTATGTGAAGGGTCTTCTAAAAGAGACAGATTTTTTGGCAAAAACTGGAACTATAACTCTAAAGGTTCCACAAGGCTCAAATGGGGTTTTGGTGAAGAATCTCTACTTGTCTTGCGATCCCTACATGAGACATCGCATGAAAAAGGCTGAAGACAGTTACGTTGACTCCTTCACTCCTGGTCAGGTAATTTCAGATATCTGTATACTCATCTTTTGGAAGAAAATTTTCATTTCTTTTGGTGTGGTGATTGCATCTATGTGGATTTAGCAAATTCCCAGTTGTTTTGTTGTCCAATTTTAATTGACCCGATTAAGAAACTTTACTGTTTTTGGTTGGTGATGAATTTTGAATTTGCAAATGGGTTTTAATATTTTTGGTTAAATAACATAAGATGATTGATTATCCCAGAAAATATAATAGTATAGGATGATTATAAAATTAAATTTATCTGAGGATTAGCCTGTTTTTTTTAATCTATTGCAATTGGTTTGCAGGTGAGTTAAATCCACACACTCTCTCCATCCTAAATTAGATGCCCAGTTTTAACTTTTTAAATTCCACATGACCATTTTTTAAATTATTTTTTTTTACCATTTTTGCCAAAATATAGTTTAAGATATTATAACCAAAAGAAAGTATATACAGTTTACTACTAACCCCAATTAGTATAATTTTAAAAATATATTTATATATGCTTAATTATTAATTTTAAAAATAGTCAATTTAACTTTAAAAAGTCAAAACTAGGCATTTAATTTGGGATGGATGGAGTATAAAATTTCAGAACTAATCATATATATCCAATATTAAAGTACTACGGAACCAAGATTGAAAATTCACAACCACTGGCGAAGGATTCCTTAAAAAAGTTAAGGATTAGTAGTCATTTTTAGAAATCAAATGAATTCGGTCTTATACATACTTCTTTAGTCCTCAATATAGCATATGATCCTCATCATTTCCCTTTTCAAAAGTAGATAACTAAACTATATATCACTTGAGTTATGTACTCATTTTAACTATGACCGGTCCTTCAACCTGAATATATGTTTTTTTTGGAAGTAATATAGATTTAGGTACTTATGTGCTTAATCTCAACCTATATTTGCACTATTTTTCATGGTACGTTAAACTTTGTGTTTCTTACTTTGAGAACAGTTACTAAATATTGATGGAAAATAATGTAGTTTTTTTGGTGGGGTGCATGAATTTATCTGGATATAACAGAGATGTAGTTTTGAGTCATCAAATTCATAGTGGCATTATAGTGATGGTATTTGATTGAATTTTTTTACTTCATTTTCTGGTAAATAGTCTACCCACTCAACCTTACACGTTAGATTGCTATCCATTTCTATTCGACCCCAAATGATTCATAAACTTTGCATAAATTCGCAATTGTGAACATGTGTGGGTACTTGGGCAAAACTGTGAGGTGGGCAAGGATAAAGAAAATTTTGTATTATTGATCTTTGAGGTTACTTGAAGCGAGTATCTTTGAAAATTAGGTTGTGAAGATGTTAGTAAGGATCATAAGTTTGTATTGGTGACACTCGTTGTTTATTTAGTGCAGCCCATTGCTGGGTTTGGTGTGGCTAAAGTTTTGGATTCCGGAAATCCAAACTTTAAGGAGGGTGACTTTGTTTGGGGAGTGACTGGATGGGAAGAGTACAGCCTCATTACAGCTACAGAGTTTCTATTCAAAATTCAACATACAGATGTGCCTCTTTCCTACTATACGGGATTACTGGGTAAGTCTTTTTACTAATTTATTATATTCACCGTTCTAATATATCAATCTTGGTGAATATTTGAATAGGAACATAATCCTCGACTCTTTTTGGATATACTGTTTACTTTAGGATGTAATTGGTGACAAATTGATTCAACCACCTGAATCTTTGATATTCCTAGTGAAGTTATTTTTCACGAGTTTATGGCTTTCTGCATAATCATATCATCTGTGATTACATTATCTTGGTTATATTTCTGTCTGCAATTACTTGTACAGCGCTCGTCTTTTTAAATATCAGTATATGTTCTGCTAGATTTATTTCTCTGTCTTCCTTTGGTGCTGTTGTAGGTATGCCTGGTATGACTGCTTATGCTGGTTTCTATGAGGTTTGCTCCCCGAAGAAAGGGGAGTGTGTTTACGTTTCAGCAGCATCTGGAGCTGTTGGTCAGCTTGTTGGGCAGTTTGCGAAGCTGTTGGGCTGCTATGTTGTTGGGAGTGCTGGAACAAAAGAAAAGGTCAATTCCCTTTGAAGTTTGCATTCATGACAATCCAATGTGCACATTTTTTCAACTAAGCTGATCTCAAACATTAGCAGTGCTGCTTTAAACAGATTTAGTCGTTTAGATAGTTAAATTTACCTACTGTGCGAAGGCGTAGTTACGCTAGAGCATAGTGGGAACAACTTTGAATTGATTCTCTTTATGTGTTTGAAAATTATTTCTTCTTCGCATAAGGTTGACCTTTTGAAGAATAAATTCGGGTTTGATGAGGCCTTCAACTACAAAGATGAGCAAGACTTGGATGCGGCCTTGAAGAGGTAAGTACTTGTATTCGCTTCCAGGGATTGATAATACTATGAAGCATGAAATTCTTTATTAACAAGTTCTTGTTAATTATGCTTGAATCTCCTCTCCAGGAGAATTTGAAATCTTAACTTAGTATAGATTCCTCCTTACCTTTGAGCTTAATTGGGAGGTCAAGAACGTTATCGTAGTTGGCTTTTTTTAAACATTTAGAATCTTGTCGTTTTGTTGCTGGTGTTGTTTATTAGGTATTTTCCTAGTGGCATCGACATTTACTTTGAGAATGTCGGTGGCAAGATGCTCGATGTAGTACTCCCCAGCATGAAACTCCATGGACGTATTGCTGTGTGCGGGATGATCTCACAGTACAACCTTGACAAGCATGATGGTGTTCACAATTTGTTCTGCCTCATTTCGAAACGAATCCGCATGGAAGGATTTGTTGTTCTTGATTACTATCACCTCTATCCAAAGTTTCTGGAGCTGGTTCTGCCTGGGATTAGGGAAGGGAAAATAACTTACTTGGAAGACACAGCTGAAGGCCTTGAGAGTGCCCCTGCAGCTCTAATTGGGCTTTTCTTAGGCCACAATGTTGGAAAACAAGTGGTGACTGTTGCTAATGAATGACTCACTGCTAATGATCTGGTGCCTCATCTTCTCATTGTGATCCAGAGTGTGGGCCTAAGAGGTCGAGCCCAGAAATATATGCTCCAACATACTGTAATATCAAATACAACAACATGACCATTTTACCTACCTTGATAAAATAAAAAAAAATTGAATTCATGAAGTGAAATGGCAAACTCGGAATAAATTGTGGCAAATAAATGTCTCGATAACTATTTTCTCTTTTTTTTTTTAAACTGTTTGTGCACATTTTTTTGTGTATAACTTTTCGTGTATAGTTTATGTGCATAACATTATTGTTTCACATATTTTTAGACTGTATTATAAATGCGAATGTGTAATGTGACATTACATCAATATATGAAAAAAAATCGTGTAATTTAATTAGGGACGTAATTTAATGAGTGTAGGGAACATTATAATAACAAGTTTGGTAGCCCGTGCGAGGCACGGGATAATTTATATAATTTTTTTTTAAAAAAATATTTGATAATTTTTTATTGACACAGTACATACATAGACGACCAAAATTTTTGTATCTTTTCTCTAACAATGGCAAGAAGGCAAAAATAACATTTCACTCCAATGCCAAGACGTTTGAGCAAAGATTGCAAGGCTCAGAGTAAGTATTCAAAGCTCCTATGATGACCTCTGAGCAACAGACTATGCAATGCAAGACGAATGACTAACAGTATGCATCTGCAGGAGGAGGGTTTTCCCCTTTTTTCTCTCTATCCTCCTGAGTCTGAAATTGATCAAACTTGATACCACTGTGTAGCTCCCGGAAATAAATTTCCGGAATGGTATGACACGTTTCTTAACTCTTTTCAGTTTGAAAGTTATGGACGTTTTAGCGTGCATCACAAAATACTGACTTCGCGACACAAAAACTCGAGCAGGTGGGCCCCACCCTAGCCAGCCACATGAGGAATCGCGGCCAGCCGCGGTGTAGCCATGTTAAGGTCTTATCTATTATATATACTAAAACACAGTACATGATACCATAACTTGACACATGTCATTCCCACAATTCAACACCTGTCCTGTCTAATTAATGTTCCTTAAGACTCTTAACAAAACTGTCCAACTAACCTAACAAATGAGGATGAAAACAAATCCTAATTCATTCTCCTAAATTTTAGATTTATAATCCCCTAAATCACTATAATTCTAAACTGTTTTGATAATATCAACTGTTTTGATATTATCCTTTGCAATTTAATTATTATTTAATAAAATCACTACTTTATGCTATTAATTAATTTTTTGGATTTATAATCTTCTAAATCACTACAAATCTAAACAGTTAATAGCATAATGTCATTCTCTTAATTTTTTAGATTTATAATCCCCTAAATCACTAAAAATCTAAACTGTTTTGATATTATCCTTTGTAATTTAATTATTATTTAATAAAATCACTACTTTATCTCAACACTACTCCCTACAATGTATATTTATCTATTTTTCTGGATAAAATTTGATCATCGCACAACAATCTACCATGTTCTTATTATATTTTAATTTATTAATTGTACGTACACATTTATTATTAAAAAAAATTGAATAATCCCACCGCAACGCGGGGGTTTGTATCTAGTATAAGGCAATTTTTAGCTCATTCGCAAGAGAGAGGAGGCATTTTAGAGAGAAAAATTGTTATCTAAGGAGAGAAATAGAGAAAAACCTCCTAGATCGAATCTAGATCTAGCTATTTTCATTAAATCTCTTGCCAATTTAGATTCAAGCCTTCTATTTCCAAGTTCAATGAGGAAGATTTCACCAACTCCAAGGTGAAAGATTCAATATTTATGTAAATTTAGCATAGATCTGGTTTATTTTGTAAATTGTTGTGCTTGGAATCTATTTTTTTCTGATTAATTTTTTATTTGAGGCTCTCCTAGCATCCTAGATCATATCTAGAGGTGTATGGACCTAATTTGTGGGATTATGGATGCTTATAGAAGATCTCTTAAGGATGAAATCTCCTCCTAATTATCCAATGTATCGATTTTAACTTGGATTCGACTCCTTTTTACTGATTGTTTTTCTTGGGAGTTTCTTTATATTGATTTTTAGGTCAGCCAAGAATTCTCGCAAATAAAATATCCTGATAACCAATCTAAGATATATTGTCGATTAGATCCCGATTACATTATTGTCTAGATCTATGGGATCTTAAATCTACAGATTCAAGTTCCTAGATTCTGAAATCCTTCGTTAGATATCGCCAATACGTGATAGTCTCTCGCAATGTTGACTTCATTGTTTGATCTACGTGTTAGGGTTTACAAGATCCCTTTTCCTAGATTCCAAATTTCGTTTTTGAATCTCATTGTATCTTTGTTGTGATTCCGAATCATGTGATCCTAGGAATGAAGTAAAGACCCTTAAATATCGTGTTTGATG
Organism: Panax ginseng; assembly: GCA_020205605.1. Taxonomy (NCBI): domain Eukaryota; kingdom Viridiplantae; phylum Streptophyta; class Magnoliopsida; order Apiales; family Araliaceae; genus Panax; species Panax ginseng. Next base: position 29,441,075 of record CM035149.1, read on the forward strand.
GGAATTAACAGAATTCCGATGATGGACATAGTTGACGATTGTAATATTTTCTATTCGATCATTGTACTTGTATTTCGGGCATTAAAACAATATCGATGGTTCCATCTCACGACAATTGGATTTCAGGCCCCGTGATAGTGGATCTCTGTTATTGCAAGGTGTTTGGGGAAATTTAGATGGCTTACATGCCCACGGGTAGCTCCAACCCTATATGTGATGCTTGATTTTATCTTTTAACGCCACAAAACGATTTTCGAATAAAATGACAAAGATCTTGTAAAATTGAATCAACCTAGGTTATTAGATTAACTCTAGGCTAAAATTAAAAGTTTTAGAGAACATCGATTTCTATTTGACAAAAGATTTGAAAACAAAGTTTTCTTTAAAACGTCACCAGAAAGTTTTGTCAAATAAAAAAAATTAAAATGAAACTTTTCCTTCAAATCAAATCCTCCATACATAGGTTCAAAGAGGCTCAAAGTTGATTTCAAAATAACGCACCCATCACGATTTGACCTTAGGAGACGACCCCTAGGTTATTTACGTTTTGACTCAAAATTAGGAGATGATATCCTAAATTTTCTCCAACAACACAAATCATATAGACACGGCACGCGCATACACTTTATCTCTCGATGCATTTTATTTTAAAGAAAATATTAATAACTGTGTTTTCACGAAAGTTAGAGAGTGCCTAACGTTTTTTCCTCATTTAAGCAAACCCTCGAACTCTATGAATTCTGGCTACAGACCAATTCTTCAGAGTCACAATGGGCCATCTCGATTATAAAAACTTAGAAATTCTGCTGAGTTAGTACATCCATTTAAACTTTTACCAATTGTCGACTATGGTTAATTGGCTCATCATTAAAAATCAATATTTCAAAACCTTGTCGACATTTATGTCGTATTTTTTCAAAATCACCCTTACTTAATTAATCAAAATATAAAAAGGGAGTAAAGAGTAAAAATAAATTTTCTGGGGTTGACAACATATATAATGTAGAAGATTATTTTTATCATATTTACAATTTTATAATACATTAAAAAGAAATAGATGCATAAGTAAGTTGACATTAATGTTTTATATGACTTTGTTTTGTTTTATTGTGAGATTCATGCATGCATGCATACATAGAAATGAAATTATAATAATATATTTATTGTATTTGAACATTTATTATTATTATTATTATTATTATTATTATTATTATATAATTTGTATTTGAAAATTATAAGGTAATGAATAAATTACCCTTAAAATGACTAACCAAATTACTTTGGATAAGATTTTCAATTGTCTTGTTATATATACAAGCTTGGAACCCGTGCGAGGCACGTGCTATCTTTTTCTTATATATATTTTTGTTTATCAAAATATTTCAATTGTAAGTTCTTCTTTTAGATTATTATTATTATTATTATTATTATTATTATATTCTGAGAACCCAATTTATTTTATTTTTTTTAAGTTTTTAAAATTTAAATTATATTTTGACTAAATAAGAAAGAGAGAGAAAATCATTTTTGACTTAGAAGGGAAAATCAATTTTCGTTTTACATGTTAGGATTTGACAACTTTCCACCATCAGAGACTTTTCTTCATCTTCTTTTCTCTTCTCTTTTCTTTTTGCTTTGAGGATTTGGATTAGGTATAATCACTAGCTTAAGAGGTTCACTAGCAGATTCCTAGTAGGCTTGGTTTTCATTATGTGACGCCCCTAAAATAGGTATACATCACCCATCTTGAGTCGTCAGATACATGGTACAGAACTCAATTACAAACTTAATTATACAACTGTCGTGCAAAATACGACAAAACATAGCTGAGAGTTTAAACACGAATATTGCCTTCTAGACAATATCCACACTCAATGGACCTCATTACAATTATTATCACACTATTTTATAGAAATAGTGAGGACTATTATAGCCACCATCTCGGACCATCACTCCATTCCACGACTCGTCCCAGCTATATTCTCATTTCCTGAAGAGAATAGTGAAAGAAAAGGGTGAACTCAACTAGCCCAGTAAGAAATATTATGACTAAGATAATGCAGAATAAATTATCCTTAGCCTTCAATAATATAACAACTGATAGAATATAATAGACAACAAGTTTTAGATCAACAACTGCAGCGGAACAAGCAATCCATTAGAAGAGTCAAGTAGAGCATGATATCTACTATCTTCTATGATTTAAAAAGTTTTTCATCAAATTTATCGCTGAGACTCAGCTTAATAAATAAACCACATCATCGAATCATCCTTGTACTACGGGCCAAGGATATTCATGTAATCACCAATGGTCATGATTATACCGAATAATCTCTAGTCATAATCATACCAACAACTGTACATCAATGCACTACGGGCCAATGAGGACTTTTACCACATCATTTGTAACATTACGGATCATGATTATACCGAATGATACCTGATCATAATCATACCAATCAACAGTCCATCTATGCACGTAAGCAAAGATGACTTTCATCACAATATAAGCATGAGGATGATGACAATGATATAAGCATTAATCAAACGAAATCAAATCAAACTAAATCAAGGATAAATATTAAAAACTTTAAATTTATCAAGGGTTTAAAAATATCCAAATTGTCAACATGATACTGCTTTGTGGAATAAAATTCAAGAATAATATTCATGTACCAAAAATAATTTGGACATAAAAGAAATATATTTTTTGGGTAAATAGTACCCCGTGAATAGTACCCTATGAATTGTACTTCGTGAATAGTAACCCGGCATGAAAAGTACCCCAAATACCCGTGTGAATAATATTCGAGTGAATAGTAATTGGGTGAATAGTAACCCGTGAATAGTAACTCGTGAATAGTACTCTGGCATGAAAAGTGCCCCGAATATCCGAGTGAATAATATTTGAGTGAATTGTAACCCGTGAATAGTACTCCGTCATGAAAAGATTAATAATTATCAAGAAAGCTCAGAATAATATTTCCATGAAAAGATACTTGATGAAGCGCAAATATCAAGGATATTCTACTAATTTCATGGAGTATAGAAGCCAAAATTTCAACAAAATGAGTATAGAATTCAAAATCTGAAACGAAATAATATTACTTACATACTACAGAGTATGGAAGAAAATATTATTTCAAGCGAATATTGAACAAAAATAACATCCCTTACAACTGTTGAACAAAAATAATATTCCAATGAATATTTAACAACGATAATATTCCTACGAATATTGAACGAAGATAATATTCTTTATGAATATTGAACGAAAATAATATTCATACGAATATGAAAAATAATATCTCTTCGAATATGAAATAAATAATACCCTTACATTTGTTGAGCGAAAATAATATTCCTACAAATATTGAGCGAAGATGATATTCCTTACTTAATATTGAACAAAATAATATTCATACAAATCTGAAAAATAATATCTCTTCGAATATGAAATAAATAATACCCCTTACCTCGGAAGAAATTTGGATCTTTGGAGTAGTGAAGTAGCAGAATACACTTCTTCTTTCTCCTTATAGCTTCTCTCTATAGCTTCTCTCTCTATAATTGCTCTTATAAGTCTTAGTGAATTGGTGAGAATGAAGGAAGAATGAGCGCCTATTTATAGAAAAATATAGTTTCGATAATTGCACGTTTTGGGGCTCGAAATATTACAATACAATACCTTTATCTTTTTCTTTATTTTTAATTTAGTCCTGCAAGTATTATCAAACTTGCACCACCTCCCCTAATAGTATATCATGTGAATTAATAGTACAATCATATGACTCAATAGTCTATACTTGTGAAAAAAATAATTACAGTATAGTACCTTCATCTATACCTTTATTTTTAATTTAGTCATTTAAGTATTATCAATCTTGCACCACCTCCCCTAATAGTACATACATGTGAATTAATAGTACACACATGTGAACACATAGTTATAAGCATGTGAATTAATAGCAATTAATTGCTCATTTATCCGATTAATTACCCGATTGGTCAATATAACTTCTAGACATCAATTATTATCGAAATAAATGTTGATTTCCACTAACACTAATAATCCCAACACAATGAAAATATTTTTATCAACAATTTTATTTTTGAAATTTTGAAGTTTGGCTTTTTTCAAAAAAGTCAACTGTTGACTTCTTTGACCAAAAAGTCAACTCCGATAAATTTTGTCTTTATAATCTATTTCTACTAATTTCATCGTTCCGAACTCAAATATCACGTCCGCGTCTCCAAATTCAACTCCGAACTCAAATTTGATTTTTAATCATATTCATCATTAATATTATAACTCACAATATTAACAACCAGATCGTTCCCAGGAAAGAGGGGGCTTTCCGATAAGGATTTCTCCCTATTGGCGCGCAATTAGATTACCTAACCTCTCCTTGACAGAACTTCTAGACATCGTCAATATTTCAAATAATAATATGAATACTTTTGTCGTCTCAATTATTGATTTAATAATATAAAATATTGTGACAATAATTGAATAAAACTGAGTGATTTCTCACGTAAGCATTAATAATCAATACCGTGTGCTACTATGCAAACCACGCCAGACATCGCATACCTTTATCACCGATTATTTATGACAACTTGATTACTTTGAAAAATTTTCAAATATCACCCTTAACTTTAACCTTTTATCAATTTAACCATTTACTAAATAAAATAATAATTATAAGAAAAATGAATACTTTCATTTCATAAATTTTGGGGTCTCACACATTAGCTTGCTCAAGAGGTTCTAGCAGAAGCCTCCGCAAAAAGTACGGGCTTACCGCAGAAGCAGTTTGACGCGTTGAGCGGCGAGATGCTCCGGATGGTGGTTACCCTCCTAAAGCAGGCTTTTCTTCAGCCCCTGCCTACTCAGGTATATATTATGCATGTTTATGTTATTTTCATTTAATAATATCTTTTTAATTCTCACATATATACAGACTAATGATTTTTATTATAAATTCTATCAACAAGGTGGTGATGGGGAACAGACTGACGATGACGAGTAGACTAGCAATGGCAATGGTGACCAGAAAGACGACGACACTGATTTTTATACACCGGAGCAGCAACATCGTCCACCTCCGCCCGATAATGATCCGACTACTAGTTTATAGTTCATTTGTGTTCATTTTATTCATTCAACTAAATAGCATTTGTACATATTGTAGTCTAATTGCGTAATTTTGTAGATCATATTATATATAATTTACGGCACATTAACTTATATTTGTAATTGTTGATGGGTTAGTATATCATTTGTAATTGTTAGCTTAGTTGTTGATGATGAGATTATACATGTTACTGACATATATATATATATATATATATATATATATATATATATATATATATATATATTATGATAAAATAGGTTACAGGTACAGAAATGAGTTTAAACACCAGGAAATTGCACTTTTAAAAATATTATTAAAAATAGGTTATTTTCGACGAAATAAGGTATTTTTGACGGATATTCCGTCAGATTTAGATGTTCAAACAATTTTCAGAAATCATATTTTTCATCGAAAATAACTTATTTCCGAGCGAATATTCCATCGAAATAAGTAATTAAATACTTTTTAAAAAATGCTAATTTTCCGTCGAAAATATCTTATTTCCGAGGGAACATTCATCAGAGTTAAGCCAACTCCATATTCGACGAATAAATTTTGTCTTACTATTTCCATCGAAAATGCCTTATTTCCGACGGAACTTTGTCGAATATAATTCAGTCGAAAATACGGGCATTACGACGGAATTTTTGACGGACCTTATCTCCGACGCGTGTATATACGACTGAAGTTCCGACAAAATATTCCCTATGAAATAAGCGTATTATGACGAAATATGCTTAATTTCAACTGAAAATTTCGTCGGAGTTAAGATTTTTTCTTGTAGTGTATAGGATAAATCTATAGATATATATTTTTTATCCCCTCCTTCTCCAACATAGGCCCACCTAGCAATTTCCCATCCTTTTTTATTTATCTCTCTTTTTCACTATCAATACCTCCTTATAAAGTGAAACTGAGATGGGTTCCTCTTTATCTCTCACATAAGAGCTCTTCTATGCGGACATGAAAATTAGACCCGAGTGTAAGACCCCAACTTTTATGAATATAGATTAATTTTTCTCTAAATATCATTTTGAATATTATGGTGTGGATTTGATATAATGTTATAGTTGTGGGTATTATTTATAAAGTTTGCAAAGTATGCAAGTTGTCATAAAATATTCGTTTAGTCGGGGAATAATCGTACTACAACACAATCATTGGTGGACCCCACAACGGAATTACTGTCAAAGTTAGAAAATGACAGAAATAACTTTTTATAAAAATAACAACAAAAGTTTTACCGTTAACTGTTGAAATCCCCGGTGATAAAAGTACAGTAATACGCATGGTTTCATAGTAGCACACATTATTGTACCATATCTTTGATTATTGATGCTTACGTAAGAAGTTACTCAGTTTTATTCAATTATTGCCACAGTAATTGATGTATTGATTCAATTATTGTCACAATATTTTATATTATTAAATCAATAATTGAGACAACAAAATTATTCATATTATTATGTGCATTATTGACGATGTCTAGAAAGTTCTGTCGAGGAAAGGGGTTTGGTCACCTAATTGCGCGCCAATAGGGAGAAATTCTTATCGAAAACCCCCCTCTTTCCTGTGAATGATCTGGTTGTTAATATTGCGAGTTATAATAATGATGAATAAATGTTATTAAAAATATATTTTGTGAAGCCAAGTGAATTGAGATAAATAGAGGGAATTTTTATGAAGTATTTGTTATAAATTTGGCTTATTATATGGACTCCCACTTACTCATTTTTTAAAATAATTGGTAGAAAATTATTAAGTATATATATATATAAGTTTTGTTTTTTATGTAAAATAGAATATATTATATTTTATTATTTGCATAGTACTGCATAGTGCTGCATAGTACTTCATAGTGGCTGCATAGTAAAATAAAATAAAAATTTAGAATTCTTCTTCGTGAAATAAATTCGAAATTCCTTTGCGGTCAAATTGTGATTTTTATTTTCAAATAGTATCCTTCCATTCTCCTATAAATAGGATGCTTAGTTTAGAATTGAAAATCACACCAGAATCAGAGAATTCTTCTTCTATAATATTGAGTGTATTTCTTTAGAGTTTAAGGAAGCTTTGAGCGTAGAAAACAGTATAAATTTTTTTTAAGAATATCTCCGCCATACCAGTCAGAAATACTCTCCATTTAAAGTAAGAGGTATTATTTATTTCATATTCGCTACGATATTATTTTTCGTTCAATATTCGTAAAGAATATTATTTTCGTTCAATATTCGTAAGGAATATTATCTTGGTTTAATATTCGTAAGAATATTATTTTCGTTCAACAGTTGTAAGGGATATTATTTTTTGTTCAATACTCGTAAGATATAATATTTTCTTCCATACTCTGTATGTAAGTAATATTATTTCGTTTCAGATTCTGAATTCTACACTCATTTTGTTAAGTATTGCTTCTATACTCCTTGAAATTAGTAGAATATCCTTGAAATTTGCGCTTCATCTAATATCGTTTCACAATAATATTTTTCTGAACATTCTTGTTAAATTTTAAGCTTTTCATGCCGGAGTACTATTCATATGTACGGCACTATTCATACATACGATACTATTCCTACGTATGACACTATTTATGAAGTACTACATGGGGTACTATTCACGAAGTACTTATTCACAACGAAAAATTGATTCTTTTCTGTCCAAATTATTTTTGATACGTGAATATTATTCTTGAATTTTACTCCACAAAGCAGTTATCATGTTGACAATTTGGACATTTTTAAGCTCTGGATAAATTAAAAATCTTTAATATATATCCTTGATTTCGTTTGATTGATGCTTATATCATTGTCATGATCCTCATACTTATATTGTGATGAAAGTCATCTTTGGTGTAAGACCCCAAATTATTATTAATGAAATTTAATTTTCTCTATTTATTATTTTGAAATAGTAAGGGTTGATTTGATTAATGTGGATAGTTATGGGTAAAATACGCAAATATTTTAAAATAAGCAAGTGGTTATAAAATATTCATTATTGTCGAGGGAATATTCGTTTTGTCGTCGTGGAATATTAAATCTGTCGAGGGAATATTAAATTTACTGACAGTAGTGACCGTGTGTGGGCCCCATGTGAAAGCGATTGGAGGAAGAAAAAGCAAGAATAAGTTGTTTAAAAATAACGGCGTAGTTATTACCACAATTATCTTTGTTAAAATACTAAATTGGTAAAAAAATACGATAGACTGCGGTAATGCACAAATTATTGATTCTTACGTAAGAAGGCACTACTCAATAATGGTTCTGAATAATTATTGTTCGAATTTTATTGATTTAATAATTCTTTGCGTTGATATTTTATATTCTTTGTTGTTTTGATAATTGTCATTACACAATATTTTTCATTATCGAAGCAATAATTCATATTATCCGAATAATATTATTAGATAATATTATTGGCAATGTCTAGAAAGTTACATCTAAGGAGAGGTTTGGTCACCTAATTCTGGCGCTTGATGAAGGAGAAATTCTTATTGGAAAGCCCCTCTTTCGGGAGCTACCGGTTGCCGATCTTGTGATTCTGTAATATTATTTATGAATAATTAATTATTGACTTATATAATGAGGAAAATATTGATTTTATGTGGATATAGATGGAGAAAATTTTAATGTGACAATTGTTGAAAATTAATATTTTATCTATTTACGATAAAATAATTCATTTAAATATATTATTTTAATAATATATTAACGGTGATATTTTTATAATGAATGTGGGATATATGAGTATATGAGGAGGAAGAGTATTTTATAGCATTAAATGTTTAACACATATTTTGTGTGTTGGTGGACACAATTATTGATAGAAATTTGATTATAGCTTTGTAAAATCGCTTGGTTTGTGGATTTCGGTCAATTTACGCTTGGAATTTGGAAAAACTTTCTTACGAAAAGTTGTAGAGAATTGAATTTCCTATAAAAATCGCGAGATTCAATTTTCGATAAAGGGCTATTTATTATGAATTATTGAAGTTCAAGTTCGAAATAATTGATTTTGGAAGTTTAAAATATTTTTAATTACAAAAACATTTTTTTTCATTTTGAAACTCATTTAACATGTGATTAGGGAGGCTGAATTCAGATTGTTAGTGTGCGTATGAAGTTGTGGAAAAATTATAATATTAATTTATTAAATTTTCTACTTTGGTGTTACAAGCATTTTTCTATAAATAGGGTGCTTAGGTTAGAATTGAAAATCACACGAAATTGAAGTTTTCTCTCTATATTATCGAGCGTATTCTTGTGAGTATTTTGAGTATACTTTGAGTATTGCTATACTACGGTGCAAGTTCAAGTTATAGCTTTATATCCGATATTAGGGTTAAATCTTTGTCTTTCCGAGGTAAGGGATATTATTTTTTTTAATGATATTATTTATTCTAATATCATTATGCCGAAGTATTGATCTGAACTTTTTAATCAAATTTGGAACTTTTAGTGTCGGGGTTACTATTCACGTATCAAAGACTATTCACGATACACAGTCTTATTCACGAATCTAAGACTATTCATCAAAAAATGAAAATTTTTCTTTTTGTCCAAAATATCTATTCTGGATACTAGCTTTGATTGTATCCATGTTTTGATCATTCTTGAATTTTACACCACTATGATTATTTTTGAGGTGATTTTGGACATGGATAAAATAAAGTATGAATCCTTAATCCTTAATCATTGTCATTTTGTTTCACTGGATTCGTTTCTTTAAAAATATTTTTCATCATCCTCAGTCTTAAATGATGATATTATTGAATATCTTTGGCCCGTAGTGCAAAGATGAACATGTGTTTAGATGAACATGACCAACTGATGAATATCTTTGGCCTGTAGTGCAAAGATGAATATTTGATTCTAGATATATATTGATTGATGTTACAGGGATAAAAGATAGACGATGAACTTTTAAATTCATACATAGAAGATAGTAGTTTGCATTCTCTACTTAACTCTTCTAATGAATTATTATTCTGCTGCGTATATTGATTTAAAACTTGTTGTCTATTGTATTCTATTAGATTTTTTTTCCTGTTGAAGACTAATGATAATTTGTTGTATATTATCTTAGTCATAATATTCTTCTTTGGGTTAGTTGATCTCACCTTTTCCTTTTTGTTCCATTTTTTTTTCGAGGAGGCGAAGATATATAAGCGCGATGCAGTGAGTATGGAATGAAGGTTCTAGAGAGAGTTGTTTAGTAGTCCTCACCATTTTGTAAAATAATATATCAATAAATGTGATGAGGATTTATTTGAGTATAGATATTATACAGAAGATAATATTTGTATTCAAACTCACAGTTTACTATTGTAATAATAAAGTTGTAGTTGTTTCTGTACCATGTATTGACAACTCAGAATGGGTGATGTATACCTATTTTGGGGACGTCACATTTGGCCCGTAGTGCATAGATGGACTATTGATTGGTATGATTATGACTATGTATCGGTATAATCATGACCTGTAATGTTACAAATGATGTGGTAAAATTCCTCATTGGCCCGTAGTGCATTGATGGACAGTTGTTGGTATGATCATGATCATGGGTTCTCTTCGACCAAGGGTGCAAAGATGAATTGTTGTTTGGCATGATCATGACCATTGGTGATAATAAAAAATATCCTTGGCCCGTAGTGCATGGATGATTCGTGGATGTGATAATAATGAATATCCTTGGCCCATAGTGCATGAATAATTCAGTGATGTGGATTATTTATTGAGCTGAGTCTCAGAGATAAAATTGATGATAAACTTTTAAATCATAAAAGATAGTAGATATCATGCTCTACTTGACTCTTCTAATGGATTGTTTATTCCGCTGCAGTTAAATTTTTTGTCTATTGTATTCTATCAGTTTAACACTGTTGAAGGCTAACAATAATTTATTCTGCATTATATTAGTCATAATATTCTTTACTGGGCTAGTTAAGCTCACTCTTTTCTTTCATTGTTCTCTTCAGGAAATGAGAATATAACTGGGACTAGTCGGGAAACGGAGTGATGGTCCGAGATGGTGACTATAGTAGTCCTCACTATTCTATGAAATAGTGTGATAATAATTGTAATGAGGACTCCATTTGAGTTTGGATATTGTCTACGAGACAATATTCGTGTTTAAACTCTCAGCTTATGTATTGTCGTATTTTACACGACAGTTGTATAATTAAGTTTGTATTTAAATTTTGTACAATGTATTTGGCGACTCAGAATGGGTTGTGTATACTTATTTTGGTGGCGTCACACCAAGTGTATTTAAATTTCACTTATTTGTAATGGGGGTCAAAATACAAATAGGTGAAATTTAAATACACTCGAGTTTAATTTTCTTGTCTAATTTTCATGTCCATATAGAGTTTTTGCTCATATAAACTCACTTTCCATTAAAGGTGTAAACGAGTCGAACCGAAGCAAACAAAGAGCTGCTCGAACTACTTGAATTATTAAATTCATACTCAAATTCAACTCGAACTGTATTTAAAAAATTCTACTCAGATTCGACTCGACTCGAATATTTATTAGGAAATTCATATTTTTACAATACTTTTTGACATTTGCACATGAAAAGTGTCGCTATAAATGTATAGCGACGGTGAAAACCGTCGTTATAGGATCTATAGCGACGATTTTCATGTGAAAATATCATTTTCTGTTATGAATTTATCAGTTTCCTATTTATTATTCAAATTCGATCCGACTCGGATCGAATTATAATCAAACTACTTGTGAACTTCAAATTCAAGATGGAATTCGAGTCTCCACATAATAACTAGCTTTTTAATAAATATAATTATACTTTGAATTTGTTATTTTACTTATAAATGAGAAAATATATTTACTATTACACTTTACAAATATAAAATCACAATTAAAATTTAAAAAACAAAACAAAATAATAATTAATTATCCTAATTTGATTTAATTTTGTATATATTATAAGAAAATATATTGAGTGTCTAATAGAATATGTATCAATTGAGTATGTATCGAATCACAATCGAGAATTCGAGTAGTTTGAATCTTAAACGAGTCGAGTATAACCTTGCTCAGATTCTACTCCTATTTTTTTTAAACTATTTTTTATTCTCAAATTTGGATTATATTATTAAAGAATTCGAGTCTCGCTCGTATTTTATCTAGTCAAATCCGAATCGAGCCCGAACTGTTTGGTTTGTTTACAAGCTTACTTTCCATACACTTCTCTCAGGAAAAAATACTTCCAATTCCAAAAATATAAGATAGATTGTAATTTTAAAGAATACTTTTAAAAAATTGTAGTCTTTGTTAAATTAAAATTTACTACTCCATCCGTCTTAAGTTTATTTATCGTTGTCCAAATTTATTTGTCCTAATTTCTTTTTTGAATTGTCCAAATCTAATTGTCATCTTTCTTATTTAATGTTATTTTTAATATTACTTTTTCAAAATTACTCTCATTTAACTTTAAAAAAAATCATTTAAAATAACATGACATACGCTAACAATATTAAAATTCACATTGAAAGCACAATCATACATCCATTTTACTCACTCCTTCCCGAATGCAGGCCCACCTAACAATAAAAAGCAAAACTGAGGTGAGTTCCTCTTTTATCTCTCACATAAACTCACTTTCCACTCACTTCTCTCAATATAAATATAAGATAGATTGTAATTTTAAGGAATTATTTAAAAAAATGTAGTCTTTGTTTAATTAAATTTTACTACTTCATCCGTTCAAGTTTTTTTGTCATTGTCTAAAAGTACACGCCTATTAAAAAAAGTTTTCATCTCTAAATTACTCATCTTAACTAATCTATTATTTTTATTTAATTTCTTAACTTTTTTTCTTGGAACAATAAAATAAAAAAAAAGAAAAAGGGAAAAACAAACAAATAGTATAATTGTGCTTTCAATGTGAAAGTCAATATCTTTACGTTTTTCAATATATCTCGTGTTATTTTTAATAATTTTTTTAAAAGTTAAATGAGGGTAATTTTGAAAAAGTAATGTTAAAAATAATAGGAAAGAGGAAAGAAGAAAGAGGACAAATAAATTTGGACAATCCAAAAAGAAAATTAAGACAAGTTAATTTGGACAAGGACAAATAAACTGGGACAGATGGAGTAGTAAAATTTAATTCAACAAAGACTACAATTTTTAAAACAATTACTTAAAATTACAATCTATTTTATATTTTTTGGAATTGGAAGTATTTTTTCCTGAGAGAAGTGTGTGGAAAGTGAGTTTATGTGAGAGATAAAAAGAACTCACCTCATTTTTACTTTTTAAAGAGGTATTGATAGAATGAGAGAGAGAGAGAGAGAGAGAGGAGGGAAAATTGTTTGGTGAGCACATTACAATACGAAAAATAATATATTTATATTTTTATATATCAATTTTTTAAAAATAATTATTATTGATAGTGTTTTAATTATATATTTAATATAGTGAATTAATTTTATGTATTAATATATATTATAATTTCATGGAAAACTTTATATAACAGGACTCTTACGATAATTTTAATAATGTCACATGTCTATTCACGTACCAAATTTTGTATGCATTTATTAGGTATTTCCAAATGAGGTTATCATTTCAGTCTTCTAGGATATCAAAATCATATAAAAATCAATCAACCAACCAACCAAAATATCCTTGTAAAACATATATAGGAGTATTACTACTAAAATAAAATTTTAAAAAAAAAACAACAAAAAGCCCTATAAATTGAATTTCTAAAATTAATTTGATATATTTTTAACATCAAAATTTATGTGATCTATCAAATTTATAAAACAATAGAACTTATTGTTAGTACTAATACTTTTAATATAGTTTATGGTACTCATAACTATATTGATTAAAGTAAAATAGATTCAAACCGAAAAATATCTTAAATTGCCCTAAAAATAACTAAATTAACAGTTATAATTTTTAATAGGAGAAGTAATTTATTCACTTCTACCAAATATAAATTTATATAACTTCTAAATCCATTTCAAAATTAAAAATATATTTGATTTTTTGAGTCAGTTTAACAAATCTTAAAATTCAAAATTAACATAATTTCATAATTTCATTTAAGTTTTACGAATACAAATAATATAATTACTAGTAGTTCTTAATTATTACATAATAATTTACTTATTTATAATAATATTAAAATTTTAAATTTCATAAATTTAAAAAAATTTAAATATATTTCTAATTTTGAAATAAAAAAACTAATATTACCCAAGTAAATTGACCAATAAAAGGATATTACATATATGTGGTTATGAATCCAACTTATATTACCCAAGTAAATTGACCAATAAAATGATATTTTCACAATAAAAGTATCGTTATAAATATATAACAATGATGAAATCCGTCGCTATAGCGAGGATTTTGTTGTGAAAATATTATTTTGTGTTCTGGATTTATCAGTTTCCATAATATATGTGGTTATGAATCCAACTTGCCAAAGTGTCGGTTGTTCACACTTCATTTTGGCACTTTCCCTATAGAAGACCAGAAGAAAGAAGTTGAGAATTCTGTATAAAATTCTCACTGATTTGTTGGTTCTGAGGGGAAGAAATCATATGGCGGAATTGAAGAACAAGCAGATAGTATTGAAAGATTATGTAAAGGGTTTTCCAAAAGAGACAGACTTTTTGGGACAAACTGGAACTGTAACTCTAAAGGTGCCAGAGGGTTCAAATGGGGTTTTGGTGAAGAATCTTTACTTGTCTTGCGATCCATACATGAGAAATCGCATGAAAAAGAATGAAGGCAGCTACGTTGACTCCTTCACTCCTGGTCAGGTATTTTAGATCACCATATACTCGTATATATCTATCTTTTCAATGAAAATTTTGATGGGTGTTTGATTATATATATATATATAGGGAAATATGGAGGTGCACAGTCGTGTAATTTTTAAAGTTATACGGTCTACGATCGTAGAGTAGTCAACTCTACGATTTGTGAATGCACTCTATTATCGTGGACTACTCTACGATAGTAGAGTGAATTCACTCTACTATCTGTGGACAACTTCTACGATCGTAGAGAGTGAAATCATTTCTACGATCGTAATCATGCCAAATGTAACTTTAAAAATTACTGGCATTTGTATACATCTCATTTTTTATATATATATATATATATCGATCCGCTTCTCGAAGGAGTGAGCCTAAGAAACGAACAGAAATTTATAGCGACGGTTTTTTCCGTTGCTATAGCATATAAAGCCGGTTTTCTATGCTATAGCTACGGAAAAAAAAAGTCACGATAGCTGGTTCACTCTTAGTTTGCTCCCTCCAGTTCACTAGAGAGAGTCGATCGGGCTATATATATATATATTTCGGTGGGTAATTTAATGTTACAAAATGTATCAAGTCTTTTAAGAATAATTTTAGAGCACTTTTAGGTGGACATAAAAATTATACATGAGTGTATTTGAATTTCATCTATTTATATTTTTATCTACTATTGAAGGTCAAAATATAAATAAAATAAAATTCAAATACATTTATGTCTAATTTCCATATCCATAGAGTTTTTGATAATTTTATGTTATAGATTGTAACCAGACTTTTAATGATAATGAAATATAGCTGATATATCAGCTATAAGACGTTAGTGCTGTGTATGTTAAAATTATTAGATTAAATAACGCATTAATTATAAAATAAAATATGGGTTAAAATAATTTGTACCAGTAATAAATTTAAAATTAGTACAAGTAATCTTATTCAATCAATTAATATGCATCCTATGAGCCATTTGGGAATGACTTATAAGTTAGTTTGTCCAATTTATAAGTCATTTGTTTCTATTCTCCTGTTCGGGAATGACTTATTTTTCTACTTGAGTTTTAAGTCAAAAAATTAAGTAAGTATTTGTAACTTCTTTTAAGTAAAATGACTTATAAGTAATTTTAAAACAAGTTAGTTTGACCAAATGTAATATTTATTTTGACCCTCTTTCTATTAATGTCCTTTTTAGTAATTTTCAATTTGATTTTAACTTATAAGTCATTATGAGCCGAACACCATCATAACTTATTTTAACTTAATTTCTACTTATACGATTTTACTTCTAAGTCACAACTTATATTTTAACTTATAACCCATTTTAAAATAAGTCATTTCCAAACAGGCCTTAAGAGTTGTGGTGTTGTGATAATATACATGATAGTAAAAAAATAATGGTAATGAAAAACATGATCAATTTATGCCCCTAAATGCTTAAATATCAATGTATCTTTAATTTTAAAATGGATTAAAAAAGAAAGTGGAACGAAGGGAGTAGTTAGGGATGTGCAACCGGTAAATATCGGCTTAAAGCGGAATAGATGCAAGAAATTAGCTAAATTTCGATCACAAATCTCTAAATATCGGTTATTGAATGGTATACCGAATCGGTTTACCGGTTCGGTATCAATTTTTACCGAATAAATACCGAAAATTAATATAATTATTATTTATTATTATTATTATCATTATTTTATTATTAATATTATTTTTATTATTATAATTATTATTTTATTTTTATTATTATTATTAATTATTTATTAATAAAAAAATTGGAAAACCGGTATATATACCAGTCCGGTTTGGTAATACCGAACCATAAAAACTCCGTACCGAAATCGGTATTTGTATCGAAATCGAACCGGGTCTTTTTGTACCGAACCATCCGTTCGGTTCAGGTCGGAAAATCAGAAATACCGAAAATTATGCACTGCCCTAGGAGTAGTATGATTATAATTCTAAACTAGTCTAGTATTTCTACATGTTGCAAAACTTGAATCCTTCACATAGCATATGATTCCTTACTTCTTAATTAATTTTAGCTATCGGAGTTATATACATCACTTATGTAAATATAACCTGTCCTTCAACCATCTTTTATCTCTGCCTCTTCACTTTGGAATTTATAGGTATGGGTATTTATTTGCGGGTTCTCATCCATAACAATCGATTACTATAAATATTATTTTAACAACCAATTTGTCAGTTGTAGATCAATTAAATAGAAGGCTGAGATGGGAAAAAATATATTGTCAACCGCTATAAGCTGTTGCGGCCCAAACAACACACTCTAATAGCTTCTATTTTAATAAAAGTAAAATTAACTTGCTAATGTGAGCTCATATTGTCAGATAGAAAGATATAAAATAAATTAATTTTTTTTATATACCAACCGCTACAGCTTGTAGCGGCTTGGTCTTAATATATATTTTTAATAACGTGGGCCCATTTTTGAGAAATAGAATGATAAAAAGGGAATTTATTCTTTTTATATACCAACCGCTACAACTTGTAGCGGCTTTATCATAATATTTTTTGTGCCATCCGTTGTCTCACTTTGTTGGTAATAGTGTTATTACTTGCCTTTTTATTACTAATAGTAATATTAATCAAATGAGAATTAAAAAGGCAAAAAAAGGCAATTAATATTACAATATTATCTTTCTATCTCTCAATTTTCTTACAACGGAAGCGGTTGGTAATAGTGTTATTACTTGCTTTTTTTATTACTAAAGACAACACTAAAGACATTAAAAAAATTATAAAAAAAAAAAAACCAAGCCGCTACATCTTATAGCAGTTGGTAATAATGCTATTATTTGCCTTTTTATTACTATTACTAATATCAATTGTCTTTTTATTACTATTACTAATATTAATTGTCTTCTTATTAGTAATACTAATATTAATTGCCTTTTTAATTCTCATTTAATTAATATTAGTAATAGTAATAAAAAGACAAGTAATAACACTATTAACAAGCGCTATAAGATGTAGCGGCTTAGTTTGTTTGTTTGTTTGTTTTAATGCCTTTAGTGTTGTCTTTAGTATTGCCTTTAGTGTTGTCTTTAGTAATAAAAAAGGCAAGTAATAACACTATTACGAACCGCTACAAGATGTAGCGGCTTTATTTTTTTTAATAACTTTCGTTGTAAGAAAATTGAGAGATAGAAAGATAATATTGTAATATTAATTGCCTTTTTTTGCCTTTTTAATTCTCATTTAATTAATATTAGTATTAGTAATAAAAAGGCAAGTAATAACACTATTACCAACAAAGTGGGACAACGGATGGCACAAAAAAAAAAAATTATAACCAAGCCGCTACAAGCTGTAGCGGTTGGTATATAAAAAGAATAAATTTCCTTTTTATCATTGTATTTCTCAAAAATGAGCCCACGTTATTAAAAAACAATTAAGACCAAGCCGCTACAAGCTGTAGCAGTTGGTTTATAAAAAAAATAAATTCATTTTATATCTTTCTGATAATATGGGCCCACATTAGCAAGTTAATTTGACTTTTATTAAAATAGAAGCAGCTAGAGTGTGTTGTTTGGGCCGCAACAGCTTGTAGCGGAATATATTTTTTCCCATCTCAACCTTCCATTTAATTGATATACGACTGACAAGTTAGTTGGTGGAATAGTGTCCATATCAACCGGTTGCTTGCTATGGATGAGAACCTTTATTTGCATAGATGTAATATTTGATATTTTCTGCGGTAGAATTAAACTTTGTGTTTCTTACTTTGGAAACAGTTATCAAATGTAGATGAAAGAAAAGTACAATTTTTTTGGTAGGGTGTACGATATTATCTGGATATAACAGAGACACCTAGGTTCGAGTCTTCAAACCAAGATATAGCATTGAAGTGCAGGCATTTTGTTTTTTGTTTAACTTAGATATTTTTGTCATTAGTCCAAGTCTTACCAATCAAACATAGGCAGAGCAATTGCTATCAATCAAATGGTTCATAAACTTTGCATGAATCCGCAATTGTGAACCCATACATGCACCTAGTTAAGGTGAAAATGTGAAAGCCTGAGGTGGGAATGATCAAGGAAAATGGAAATTCTGTATTTGTTATCTTTGAGGTGATCCAAAGCTAGTTATCTTTGATAATTAGGTCCTGAAGATGTTTCTGAGGATCATAGTTTGTATTGGTGACACTCATTGTTAATTTCGTGCAGCCTATTGACGGGTATGGTGTGGCTAAAGTTTTGGATTCCGGGCATCCAAACTTCAATAAAGGTGACTTGGTTTGGGGATTGACTAGTTGGGAAGAGTACACCCTCATTACAGCTGCAGAGTCTCTATTTAAAATCGAGCATACAGATGTGCCTCTTTCATACTATACAGGATTACTGGGTAAATCTTCTTACTTATTTATTGTATGATTATTAATGTGTATAACAAAGATTTCAAGAGAATGGTCATTTTGCATTGTTAGTCCTATAAGTCAAGGTTGCTGGGAAGGACAGATTGGGTCTGTGTTGTTTATATTCAGATATTTGGTATTGCTAGTGGAGTTGTTCAAAGAGAGACCTGCACAATCATATCATCTATATTATAGCACGCTCAGTATGCAATTTAATAGTACTAAATTACTAACTTTGGTAATGGTGCTATCTCCTTTTAATTGTGGTATGCTCATCTTTTTTAATAATACGTATTAATTTATGTTCGATTTGGCAACAAGAGTTGGTTATGGAATAGTCTTTTGGTCGGCTTTCTCGTTCTTGAGGACTTTCTGCCGGAATTTACAGACCAACTCCCGAGCTGACTCTTTGGCAAGCCGCTAGTTTTATTTCTCCTCGTCTTTCTTTGGTGGTGTTGTAGGTATGCCTGGTATGACTGCTTATGCTGGTTTCTATAAGGTATGTTCTCCGAAGGAAGGCGAATCCGTTTATGTTTCAGCAGCATCCGGAGCCGTTGGTCAGCTTGTTGGGCAGTTCGCAAAGCTGTTGGGCTGCTATGTTGTTGGGAGTGCAGGAACGAAAGAAAAAGTCAGTTCCCTTTGAAGTGTTTTTTCATCAAAATCCAATGTGTGCATTTTTTGACTAAACTGATCTCAAACATAAGCAGTGATGCTCTAAACAAATTTAAATACACCTACTGTGCTGATCATGAAACTGTGACATACATACTCGCAGCATACACGATTTTCTGTGTGTTTGAAACGTATTTGCTTTTTTGCTTAAGGTTGACCTGTTGAAGAATAAATTCGGGTTTGATGAGGCATTCAACTACAAAGAAGAGCAAGACTTGGATGCAGCCCTAAAGAGGTCAGTACTTAGATTTGCTTCCATGGAAGATCATTATAACCTTATGAAGCCCTAAAGGGGTCAGTACTTAGATTTGCTTCCATGGAAGATCATTATAACCCTATGAAGCATGAAGCCTCTTTTTTTTTAAGTTGAAAAAAATGCGAGTGCTGAATCAAACAAGTAAAAACTTTGCTTTTGATGTATAAAGCTTGATTCTAAACTTAGTATATACAGAGTCCTTCCCATGTTTTTAGCATATCTGGGGGTTATCATTGGCGTTGTAATTTTGCCCTCTAAATATCTGGTCTTATTACAAGCTAGGATTATCTACTTAATTGTTTTTCTTGCTGGCCGGTAATTAAAGAAGGAAATGATTATCTATTAGACTATTACATTAGCACACAAATATCACGTTATGCTTTTGTGTTGTTTATCAGGTACTTTCCTAATGGTATTGACATTTACTTTGAGAATGTTGGAGGAAAGATGCTTGATGCAGTACTTGTTAACATGAAACTCCATGGACGGATTGCTGTGTGCGGGTTGATCTCACAATACAACCTTGATAAGCATGAAGGTGTTCACAACTTGTTCTGCCTCATTTCAAAACGAATCCGCATGGAAGGATTTGTTGCTAGTGAATACTATCACCAGTATCCCGAGTTTCTGGAGATGGTTCTTCCTTGGATAAAGGAAGGGAAAATAACGTACGTGGAAGACACAGCCGAAGGCCTTGAGAGTGCCCCTGCAGCTCTAATAGGGCTTTTCTCTGGCCGCAATGTTGGTAAGCAAGTGGTGGTGGTTGCTCATGAATGAGACCTGGTTCTTGTTTTGTAGAATTTCTTCCGCGCCTATTCCCCTATACCTTATAAAACTGGTTATTTATCGTCTTAATGAATGTATCAATATGTTCTTACAATCAAGATTACCAGAGATCTATTATATATGCGAGCTGGTGTATTATTATTTAATATATATCAACTATATAAAAAAAACTTCATAAATTAACTTTTGATATGCAAAAATAAAAAATAATAAACATATATGTTTCACTAACTATATGATTATATATAATAGGCTTAAATATAAAGTATTATTCTAAACTATTGATATTTTTCTATTTCGGTGATTGACCTTTCAATTTAATTTTTTGCACATTCGTCCAATTGAACATGTCACGTCATAAATCGATGTCGTGACCCGATGACTAGGCTAATGTAAAAGGAAACATATTTTTCAAAATATAAAAAAGTAAATAATTTACATAATTAACATAAAAAAATAGTAGTTTAATTTTTTGTTTTTTTTAATATTTTTTTTTGTGCGACTTTCGTGGTTAGTTGTCTGTTTGTTTTGTGATTTGTGGAAAAATGAATTCTTATTATAGTTGGAATAATAATTTTGCTTGGAATCAAGAACCCTACGCAAATTTTAATGCACATCAAGTAAATCAATGTTTTCCAACTTATGAAAATTCTTATCTAAGTCCATATTCATATCCATATCCATATTCGGATCCAGAACCTCAATATCCACAAGAATTAACAAATGAAGAAGAGAAAAGACTTGGTGCCTTAGAGAAAACTATGAAAGTTTTAATGGAAAATCAATTTAGCATGAATCCAGTTATATCTCGTCTAGAAATTTAAATGAATAGATTAGCCACTATAATAAATGAACAAGAGGTGAGTGAATTTTCTAGTAACTCTGAGGTTAATTTTGAAAGTTTTGATGGTTGTGAAAATGATGAGAAAAATAAAAATCTTATATTCAATTCTACACAGTTTGAGTCAAGCCAATTTGAGGAGTTTAAAAATTATGAGTCTATGCCTAAACTTGATCATGTTGCATTTAATGAGTCGGTTGAAAAAATCTATAAGCCTAAAGTTCCATACCCTGGAAGACTTACTCCTAAAAAATCACCTAGTGATTTTTTGGACCAACCCATTAAAGTAAACATGATACAAGAGTTGTCAATGACCCAAGAAATAATTAAAAATAGACTCTTGATTGAAAAAGATCCAATTGATTTTTTCTTAAATCACCTTGACCAAAATTAGAATGAATCTGAATATTTAGATAAGGTCAATGAGCTGTTGAGATCCACTACAAATAAGTCAACTAAACTAGAACATGTATTTGAATCAATTCTTCCATCATTTGAACATGTTTGTGAAAGTTTTCTTGAGGTAATTTTAAGCATATATAATTGTGATGAAAATTCTGACTATTTTTGATTTTCTAGACCTCCTAAAAATAATGAAAAATTCACACTCACTTACCTATTTGTATCATTCATGTAGTCAAATAATTTTTAGGATTTATGAAATTTGTAGATATGTACATTTGTTTTTTTTTTTCACCACATTTTCTTGCAGAACAAATGCTCTGCATACAAGGTACAATTCTTTCACATCTTTGTTCTCTTTTCTTCATTTGCATACATTGAGGACAATGCATGATTTAGGTATGGGGGGAGTTTGTTTGTATATTATTGTATTAGATTTTTTTTTCTTTTTAGGAAAATATAGTAAAAAACACAATAAATTAAAAAAAAATTAAAAAAATTAAAAATTTTATTTGACTTTTTATGGATTGAATTAATTCTAATAAGTGTTTGTGGAGCAAAACTCATGAGTAAGATTGAAAGATTTAGAATTCTTGAATCTTTGATAAGGTACGAAATCTTAGTTCGAAACACCATCTGAATTAAAACTGATTTCACAAGTATTTTTGCACTTCACGTTTGCACTAATTCTTAGTTGTGGGGTATAAACCATGATTCAAGTAATTTCGAAAAAAAAGGGAAAAAATTGAAAGAAAAAAATAGTTGAGAAAAGTTGAAAAAAGAAAAAAAATGAAAAAGTAATAAATAACTGCTTCAATGTCCATTGAACGAAATAACTGGGTATCCAAACCTCAGGAAACATCGATATTCACGCTGAAAAGTGTGATGGATAAAAGCAGCTTGACTAGTCTAATTTTGTGGCCTTTGTTACTCGAGTTAGTAAGCCCTTAGGGGTGTCTCTACACCTAGTGCCCTAAAGCCAATTGATTTGGGAGTCATTGGTCTAACGCTCTAATTGGGTAACTCTGAAAAGCCTAAGAAAATGAAACATTGCACAAATCAAGAATCAAAATTGAAAAAAAATGGAAAAAAGAAAAAAAAGAGTTTGCTTGATTTCCATGATAAAAATCCCTACTAAGAGTTACATCACATACACATGCATGCATCACATGAAATTGATTTAATGAAAGATGGTGTATAAAAAGAAGATCGAGTATTTTTAATAAGGTGAAAGTGTGATTTTGAATTTAATCTTGCTTAGGTATAATGCACATGGATATTTAGAAGTTTTGTTTCAATTTCATAATTTGTTGAACCCAAAAATATTTTTGAATTTTGTGGATATATTCACTGCAAACCCTCATGAGACACAACTCGTCCACTTGGGTAACCTTAGAGTTTAAAGGCTTGTTGCACATGCTAAGTGCAATCGTGTTTCCCACGAAAATGGAGTAGTATAATTTTTGTTTTATTTTATTTTTATTTTACTCGAGGACGAGTAAAAGCTAGGTATTGGGGTATTTAATAGACACAAAATTCATACATTTTATTATCCCTAATTTTGTCCTTTTAATTATATTAGTTTATTAAATTAATATGTTTTATTTAATTTTGTAGGGTTTAATATTTGTTACAATAAAGTCAAAATCTTGGTGATCAAGCGATATTTAATGCTCTTATTCATATAAGGAATGTAAGACCCCAACTTATTATAAATGAAATTAAATTTTCTCTATTTATTATTTTGAAATAGTAAGGGTTGATTTGATTAATGTGGTTAGTTATGGGTAAATGCGCAAATATTTCAAATAAGCAAGTGGTTATAAAATATTCATTGTTGTCGGGGAATATTCGTTTGGTCGTTGAATATTCTTACTGTGGGGGAATATTAGATGACGGCGTAGTGACTTTGTGTGGGCCCCATAACTGAAAAGCGATTGGATAAAGAAAGCGACAAGTATAAGTTGTTTATAAATAACAGGCGTAGTTATTACAATTAATACTTTTGGAATACTCGATGGTTAAAACACAAGAAGATGGTACGGTATTGCACCAATTATTGATTCTTACGTAAGAAGGCACCACTACTCAATAATTGTTACGATAATTACTGATTCAATATTTTATTTTATTAATTCAATAATTCTTTGCGTTGATATTTTATATTATTATTTTGTTTCAATAATTGTCATTACACGTGTATTTTTCTTTATCGAATCAATAATTCATATTATGTGAATAATATTATTAGATAACATTATTGGCAATGTCTAGAAAGTTACATCTAAGGAGAGGTTTGGTCACCTAATGCGGCGCCCAAGAAAGGAGAGATCCTTATTGAAAGCCCCTCTTTCACAGGAACTACTTAATTGTCAAGATTGTGATTCTCGTAATATTATTTATGAATAATTAATTATCGATTATTATGATAAGGAAAATATTCATTTTATGTGGATATAGATGGAGAAAATTTTAAAGTGACAATTGTTGAAAAATTGATATTTTATCTTTTCTGATAAAATAATTCATTTAAATATATTATTATATTTTAATAATATAATAATGGTGATATTTTTACAATGAATGTGGGATATATGAGTATATGAGGAGGAGAAGTATTTTTGTTACTAAAAATATTTAAAACATGTTAAACATGTCTGTGGGCCCATTTCTTGACTGAAATTTGATTATAGCTTGTAAAATCGTCCGTTTGTGGATTTCGGTCAATTTTTGTTTGGAATTTGGAAAAACTTTCTTCTGTAAAGTTGTAGATAATGGAATTTCCTATGAAAAAGACATAAGGTTTGAATTTTTCTGATAAAAAGGCTATTTATTATAAATTATTGAAGTTCTGAAGTTCCGAAATAATTGATTTTTAGAAGTTTTAATTATTATTTTTAAGAAAAATGTTTTTTTTATTGTTGGTGGGCCCCACTAGTATTGAAAACATGATGAATTTAGATTCAAGAGGTGGGCGTGAAGATTTATTAAAAATATTAATATTTTATTAAATTTTATGCTTTGGTGTTCTAAGCATTTTCCTATAAATAGGGTCTTAGGTTAGAATTGAAAATCACACTGTAAACTCAAGTTTTTTCTCTCTATATTATCGGCGTATTCTTGTGAGTATTTTGATACTTTGAGTGTTGCTATCTGATACAAGTTCCTTCGTATATATCGATATTCCAAATGTAAATATTATTCTTTTCGAGGTAAGGGATGTTGTTTTTTTTTTAAAATGATATTATTTCTTCTAATATCATTATGCCAGATTATTGGTAAGATTTTTCTTGTGAAATTCTTGTCTTTTAGTGTTGGAGTTACTATTCACGTATACGACACTATTCACGTATACGGCACTATTCACAGAAAAATTAAATTTTTATTTTTTTAAAAAAATATCGATTATGGATACTAGCTTTGATTGTATCCATGTTTTGATCATTCTTGAATTTTACTTCACTATGGTTATTTATGAAGTATTTTTGAACTTGGGATCATTTAAAGTACTAATCCTTAATATTTGTTCTTTTGTTTCTTTGGATTCGTTTTTCTTTAAAATATTTTCATCATCCTCACCCTAAATGATGATATTATTGAATATCTTTGACAGTAGTGCAAAGATGGTTGATTTTCTTATGCATATCTTTGGCCCGTAGTGCAAAAAGATGCACAGTGTTGAGATGAACATGACCGACTGATGAATATCTTTGGCCTGTAGTACAAAGATGAATATTTGATTCAAGATGTATATTGATTGATTTACAAGAATAAAATATTGATGATGGACTTTTAAATTCATAGATAATAGTAGATTTCATTCTCTACATAACTCTTCTATGAATTATTATTTTTGCTGCGAATATTGATCTGAAACTTGTTGTCTATTGTATTTTATCAGATTTTTCCCAGTTGAAGACTAACGATAATTTGTTCTATATTATCTTAGTCATAATATTCTTTACTGGGCTAGTTGAGCTCACCCTTTTTTTTTATTCCATTTTTCTTCTCAGGAGGCGAGAATGTAGCGAGTACTAGTCGGGGTATGGAATGAAGGTTCTAGAAAGTTATTTTAGTAGTCCTCACTATTTTTGTAAGATAATGTATCAATAATTGTAATGAGGACTTATTTGGGTGTGAATATTGTCTAGATGACAATATTTGTATTTAAACTCACAGTTTATGTGTTGTATTAATAAAGTTATAGCTGTTTCTGTACCATGTTATTGACAACTCAAAATGGGTGATGTATACCTATTTTGGGGGCGTCACAAGGAATGTCCAAGAAGAATCTTACAAGGAGAAGGAAAGAGGTGTAACAGTCTTGGTGTGCAAGTCAAATCCAACAAAAGAAAGGAAAGTAAAGATCTCTTTGAGAAGTTGATTGCTATTAGGAAGTTGAAACCTACATGAAAAGGGAATAAAAGTGTCTAAGTTCAATAAATCTAAATTAGGGTTCAAAATTTATTTTTCCTATAAATAGGTCTCTTGTTTTAGAGATAAGTATGGGAGATTGTATTACTTTAGGTTAGGAGTAGGAATAAATTAAATTACGTCTTCATTGTACGTTCGTTAGATGATCGTGAATAAAGGGAGTTTTCTTATATATTTATTTTCAATCTTCAACTTCTTCCTTATTTTAGTTAGTTTATTTATTTTCATCTCTAGTTAATTTTTTATATCTAGGATGAAGATGAAATTAAATAATTATTCGTGATAATATATTTCATCTCTTCTATTATTTATGCTTTTATGCTTAATTGATTTCGCCTTCATGTTTCGTTATTGAAATACCTTCGTTTTATAGTTTTTATGTGATTTTAAATTAATTAAGAGGTTTTGATAGATTATTGTTAAGATATGAGTTTTTCATAATCCATGCTTGCTCAAAGAAGTTTTGATGGGTTATAGTTAATCCTTAAATTTTCTTAGTTTACGCTTGCCCACGTTAATTGTAAATTACTAAATTAAAGGGAAGGGAGATCAAAATCATAGTTGAGTTATAAAAATAGAATATATTGAATTATATGTTATGTTTATTATTTAATGGATTTAGATTCCTAGATTGTTTTCTCATTATTAGTTTTTATATTCTAGTTAATTAATTCTCAATCTTTATTTCTGATTCGCCTAAAATAGATATTAAGGATACATTAAAATTAATCTAGTCTTTGTGGGTTCGACTTATACTTGCGAGTTATTCAATTTGACACTGTGCACTTGCAGTACATATTTTTTAACACATCAAGTTTTAGTTTTAAAAAAATAATTAACATAATTTTTTGTTTAATTTATATTAATTGTGTAATTAATTTTAATTTTTATGTTATTTATTTAACTGATTTTTGTTAATTGTGTAAAAAAAAAATTATTTATGCTTTTCAAAAAATATAAAATAATTTTTTTTACACAATTAACAAAAATTAGTTAAATAAATAGCATAGAAATTAAGCTTAATTACACAATTAATATAAATTAAATAAATTACACCAATAATATAAATTATACAATTAGCATAAACTAAATAAAGTACACTATTGATAAATTACAAAATAAATTTAATTAGCAAATTAGCAATTCCTCACCACTTCCAGATTTATCCATAGACAAAACTTTCATCATCACCTTCAACAATTTCACCATCGAGCAAGCTGTATCTACGATCGGTAGCCATACCAATTGAAATCTCTATTCCACCAAACACATCACCAGATCTCCGCCATCCACCACTACAACCAAACAAATTGAGCAACACTAGTCCGGTCAAATTGAGCAGCACCTCTCGAAACCTTTTAATAGATCTATATCTCACTCTCATAGGAGGTAGCAAATGTGTCTTTTGTCCACAGAAAGCATACGAACCGCCACCTAGCTTTAAGACCTATCATCTTCTCCCTTTTAAGTTCCTTCTCTCTCTACATTATATGTGTATATATAGAAAATTCCAACTTTTTTGGGGTTTGATTCTTTCTCAAAACGATTATAATTTTTCGATTGAAATAGAAATCTATTGAATTTCTAATTGGAATTTAACATCTTGGTTATGGTGATTGACTGGGTGTATGTAGTAGTGGTGGTGAATTAATTTTTTTTAACTGGTGTGCGTTTTTCTTGGATGGTCACGGTGCATGGTTGGTTTAATAGTGGTGGTGTTATGATGGTGGTTGGTTTGATGCTGGTGGTGGCTGATTGGATGGTGGGAGCAATTGGGTGGTGACGGTAGTTGGGCACAACGGCAGCGGCTTGGGTGATATCTTTCCTAAGAGCACTGTCCCCATTTTCTATGTCCCCCACTTAAATTTTGACACTTGGCCTCTTATTTAATTTTAGAGTTAATTGATGTTAAGTAATTGGCCTCCTATTAGGCCAGGTGTCAAAATTTAAGTGAAGGACACAAAGAAGACATGGAAAATGGGGACAGAGAATCTGTTGTCGTCTTTCCTGCCTAATAGGATAGGTTATGCTTTTTCTTATTTTCTTTAATTTGTTATGTGATTTACTAACTTACATTTTTGTCCCTAAATCCAGCATAAATGTTGAAATCTCATTTAATTTTTTTTGTTATTTTTTACACATAAGCATTAGTTAGCCTAGTCAGCGGTGTGAGACCCCAAATTATGAATAAATATCTAAATTTCTCGAAATATTTTTTTGAATATTATGGTGTGGATTTGATATAATGTTATAGTTGTGGGTAATATTTATAAATTTTACAAAGTAAGCAAGTGGTTATATAATATTCGATTGATCGGGGAATATTAGTTTTAACGGGGAATATTAAATGCGACAAGCATAATCATTGGTGGACCCCACTAACGGAAGTATTGTCAAGTAAAAAACGATGAGTTATCTTTTATTAAAAATAACTACGAAAGTGTTACCAGATTAAAAATGTTGAACTACCCAATAGTAAAAAAGTACAAAGATGTCTGGCGTGGTTGCATAGTAGTACACGATATTGATTATTGTTGCTTACGTGAGAAGTCACTCAATTATACTCAATTATTGCTACAAGAATTCTTTCGATCATATCTCTCATATTATTGATTCGATTATTGTCACAAGATTATCATCGCATAATATGATATATTATTAAATCAATAATTGAGACGACAAAGTTATTCATATTATTAAAATTGCAATATTTACAATGTCAGAAGTTACACAAGGAGAGGTTTGGTCATTTAATTCACGGCGTCGATAAGGAGAAATCCTTATCGTAAAGCCCCCTCTTTCCTGGGAACGACCTGGTTGTTAAATATTGTGAGTTATAATATTAATGATGAATAAGTTCGTGTTGATTAAAGATGAAATTGATAGTTTCATTGTGTTGGAATTATTAGTGTTAGTGGAAATCGACATTTATTTCGATATTAATTGATGTCTGGAAGTTATACTGACTAGTCGGGTAATTAATCGGATAAATGAGCAATTAATTGCTATTAATTCACATGATTATAACTATTTGTTCACATGTGTGTACTATTGATTCACATTCTTGTACTATTAGGGGAGTTGGTGCAAGATTGATAATACTTGCATGACTAAGTTAAAAATGGAGGTATAGATGGAGGTACTATACTGTAATTCGTATTTTTACGTGATTATAACTATTGATTCACATGATTGAACTATTGATTCACATTATTTACTATTAGGGGAGGTGGTGCAAGTTTGATAATACTTACAGGACTAAATTAAAAATGAAAGAAAAGTTGAAGGTATCAGATTTGTAATATTTTGAGCCCCAAAGCGTGCAATTATCGAAACTATATTTTTCTATAAATAGAAGCTCATTCTTCCTTTATTTCTCACCAATTCACTAAAGCTATAGAGCAATTATTATAGAGAGAAAGAGGAAGAGAAGTCTGCTACCTCTCTACTCCAAAGATTCAGCTTCTTCTAAGGTAAAGGGTATTATTTCTTTCGTATTCATGAAGAGAGCTTCATTATTTCATTCTTTATTATTCATTGGAATATCCCATCTGTAAATTACGCTAAACCCGGGTTCCATTCTTTATTATTCATTGGAATAACCTGTCATGCGCGGCCTATCGCATGTATGGTGAATTCTTTGTTATTCCATTCTTTATTATTACGTTGGAATATCCTCGTCTGCACGGATTACGCTTAGACACTGGTTCCATTCTTTATTATTCATTGGAATAACATGTCTCGTATGGTCTATCACATGCATGGTGAATTCTTACATTATTCCATTCCTTATTATTTTGTTGAAATATCCGTCTGTGCGGATTACGCATGACACAGTTCCATTCTTTATTATTTCGTTGGAATAACTTCGCATCATGTGGATTATCACATGCATGGTGAATGATCCTTCGTATTCATTCCTTATTAAATTGTGGAAATGATCTGTCTACGTGGATTACCGTATAGCGGGTGAAAATCCATTTGTAGTTTCATATATTCTATGATACTCATTTGGTTAAAGTTTTGGCTTCTATACTCCATGAAATTAGTAGAATATCCTGGATATTTACGCTTCATCCGGTATCTTTTCTTGAAAATATTCTTCTGAGCATTCTTGAATTTTACTCCACAAAGAAGTATCATGTTGACAATTTGGACGTAATTGATTTCAAGATAAATTAACTTATAAATCTTTAAAATTTATTCTTGAACTTGTTTTATTGAATTATTATGTCATTGTCATCATCCTCATGCTTATATTGTGATGAAAGTCATCTTTGGCTTACGTGCATAGATGGACTTGTTATGATTATGACCAGGGATTATTCGGTATAATCATGACATGTAATGTGATAAATGATGTGGTAAAAGTCCTCAAATGCTTTGTAGTGCATTGATGGATGACTTTTTGGTATGATTATGACCGGGAATTATTCGGTATAGTCATGACCATTGATGATTTAATGAATATCCTTGGCCCGTAGTGCAGGGATGACTTGATGATGTGGTTTATTTATTAAGCTGAGTCTCAGCGATAAAAATTGATAAAAACATTTTAAATCATAGAAGATAGTAGATATCATGCTCTACTTGACTCTTCTAATGGATTGCTTATTCCGCTGCAGTTAAACTTGATGTCTATTGTATTTTATCAGTTTAACATTATTGAAGACTAATGATAATTTATTCTGCATTATCTTAGTCATAATATTTCTTATTGGGCTAGTTGAGCTCACCATTTCTTTCACTGTTCTCTTCAGGAAATGAGAACGTAGTCGGGACTAGTTGGGGAACGGAGTGACGGTCCAGATGATAGCATTAGTAGTACTCACTATTTTGTTAAATAGTGTGACAATAAATGTAATGAGGACTCTATTTGAGAGTGGATATTGTCTAGAAGGCAACATTCCTGTTTAAACTCTCAGTTATGTTTTGTCGTATATTACACGACGGTTGTATAATTAAGTTTGTATTTGTATTCTGTACCATGTATTTGGCGACTCAAGATGGGTGATGTATACATGTTTTAGGGGCGTCACAAGCGGGTCACGTCATCAATTTATGACATGACATGTCCAATTGAACGAATGTAAAAAAAATTAATAGTTTAATCATCTAATTGATAAAATTAAAAGGTGAATCATCAAAGTGGAAAATGGTCATAGTTTAAGGTAGTAATTTATATGTAAGCCTATATAATATTATATAAGAATAAAAATATTATAAAATATAGAGATATAATTAGAATAAACAACTATATATAAAGTGGTTCACAACCGGTGCACCCTCGGTTGAAGAAGCAGTGCAGTTTGGTGTGGTGCATCGGCGGTTCAGAGTTAAATACTAAAATCGCATTGCACCGGTCCTGGTTTAATTTTATTTGCAGCAAAACCGCACTGACAAAACAAACAATTTGGATAAAAATCGATCGGTTTAATGCGATTCAACCGATTTCGATTTAAATTGTCATCCCTACTTTAGCCACTAACCTGGGTAGATGAAGCACAGTACCAAACATGGTCTATGCATACATATTATGAATTTTTTAGATTTGGATCCCCTTCATTGCACCTTCACTCTAATTCTATCTAATACACCATATTTTATAATTGTGAATAGATAATTGAAATCGATATTGGTCAACTAATTTATTATATTGAATAACATAATTATTTCAAAAATAAAAATAATCCGATACTTTTTCACTATTTAATGAACATGTGGATTTTTCATAAAAAAAAATTAATGGACGAAAATTCTTTTAGACTTTTAACAATGAAAATATTTTTTATTATTCTAATTTTTTGCATGATTGATTTTAATATCATTAACTATCTATTAACATATTTTAATCATTACTAATAAAATTATTAATATCAAATAATTGATGTATTAAATGAAATTGGAAAAAATATATAATGTAGGGGAGCCAAGTCCGAATTTTTTTACGTAACATATAATATCGTCACAATCTCTATCCCCATTAAAGGCACTTTTAGAGAGTCACCAAATACTAAAATATTTTTATATTTAAATAAGTGTTTTTAGATAGTCATACACTCACACCGTTCTCTCATAGCATTTTCAGCAAAGTGAACTATATGATGAACTATATTTAGTTCATATGACATTTATTTATGGGATAGTCTTTCAATTCTTCCGGCAGATGGACTATAATATTAAAAAATTATATTATATTTAATGAATTATAGTCCACCAATCATTCTTCTACACTTCTATTTAAATTTATTTAAAATTATAATCCATCAAATCTTGTTCCTTGATATAGTCTCTTTGGCTCACCGAAAAATTCCATAGGCTATATCTAGTCTTATTACTGGAGTAAAATCTAAGTCCTAAACTATATTTAGTTTAGAATTTGTGCTTCTCTGGCATGTTGCAAATGCTCTCAAATGAACTCTTAAAAAATGACTAAAATTTATGAGTTCTTATTACAAATACATAAATAATTATATAATTGATTAATATATCTACAGACAATAAAAATCGACAAATTTTAGTCGCTACGCAAATCTTTTTCGTATTTATAATGTATTATGAAAGTAATTCCTAAATTTTCTCTATTTATTTGAACTTCACTTCTTTTTTCTTTTCTTGAAGTCTCATTTTGGAGAGTATAATATATTCTCATAGAGGAGAAAAAACAAACTCACAAAAAAGCCTGACGTAGGGAGAAAATAAACTTTCATAAAGAAGAAAATAAACTCGAAGTGTGAATTAAAACTGAGACCTAAAGATCACAAGACCTCAGTCTTAACCATTACGACTTTTGAATTTCACTTAAAAGGATAAAAAACAAACAAAAATAAAACTTTGCCCATTGGCTAATTATTATCTATGTACTCCCTCAGTTTCAAATTATAAGATTATTATTGATTTTTAAAAGTTAATTTATTACATTTTCAAACTCAAAATTAAAATGATTCATTAAATTTTATGAAAAATTAAATCCTACAATGAATAATATTTTTGAGATAGTTTATAACATTCGTCGTTGAATTGACAAAAATAAAAAAAATTCATATCAATTTTTAGTTTGAAAAAGTCAATAAAAATCTTTATTTTGGAACAAAGGGGTAGTATATATACATGTTTCCCCTTTTTATTTTTATTTTTATTTTCATTTGACAAACCACAACTTAATCCCGAGTATTACAGGCATGTCTGATCTGACCTGCTGGGCTTGTCAGGTCTTGGGCTTTGACCAAGTCGAACCAAGTCGTTGACTTTGATTTGACAGTTCAAGTCAAGCCAAGACTTGATGCTAAAAAAAGTCTGGTGCAGTTAGAGCCATAAGCTACGCCAGTCGGTAAATGTCGGAGATGATTTGATTCGATCATCTAAACCCTAAACCCTAAATTGGCCCCCTCCCATTTTTTAATGTTAAATATTAAAAATAAAAATCATAAAATATAAACTAATAAATTTTGTAAAAATAATTTTTTTTTTAATGAAGAACTAGAGTATTTACAAAAAACAAACTTATTATTAATGTTTAACATTAAAAGTTAATTTGTTGATATATTAATTAATGTTAATAATTTACATTAAAAGTAGTAAAGACTATTAATTAAATTTTAATGTTAAATATTAGTATTTAGAAGAAACTAACTTATTATTAATATTTAATCAACTAACATTTAATGTTGAATATTAAATAAACTAACTAGTTTGTTAATTAAATGTATTTATAAGAAATTAAAAATGAATAATTTAAACTAATGTATTACACCTTACAAATTAAAACTAATACTTTGGGATGCTTATTTATTTTTATTTTTATTAATTGGATTGGGTCAGGCTTAGACTTATCTAATTAATCAATTAGTTTGAAGTTAGGTTGGGCTATGGACTCATGAAAATGATCAAGTGGGGTGCTGCAGTGGGCTATGAGAAGGGCAAGACTTAGGCTGGATTGACAGACCAAACCCCAGATCGGATCAATCCCCAGGCCAAATCAGGCTTGACTTTTTACTAGGCTGGACCAAGCCGAACTTTATGTAAAAAAAAAAGGTCCTTTACAATAATATACAACATTTAATAAGTAATTACACTATTAGTGCATCACCAAAATAATTACAAAAATAATAATCTTCCCATATTTATTTACAATATTAATGTCCTTAATTTGGGGAAACACTCATCCGCTTATTCTCTTTCTCTCCCTTACCGCCTCTTCTCTCCTCCCCTTCGTCCTCCTCCTTCGTCGTCGCCGCCACCGCCGCTTCAACACCAGCCTTTCCCATGTTACCTTATCTTCTGATAATGTCCTTTTTGGCCCTATTCCATTTATTGGCCGTTCATTTCCACTGGGCCGCGTTAGATTAGTGGCATTCTAGTATAAAAGTCAGAAGGTGCCTCTTTTCAGTAACATAGATAGATAGATATGTTCTAGTTGAACCGTCTGTCAATTCACTCCCAATGGAGTTGTTAAGATTTCCCTCTGCACTCATTTTAGCTACTAATTTATTGCTTCAACACCTCCGCTTCTTCCTCTTCTTCTTCGTCCTCCTCCTTCGCCGTCGCCGTCGCCGCCGCTTCAACACCTTGAAGTTGTAGATCTGTAGATCTTGAAGATGTAACCGCCATGGACGCCGATCTCCTCATCCATTACGGCCACAACTGCCATTATGACGAAGGCTGATTTAGTCCAGAAATTAAAAGGAGAAGAAGATAAATTTTAGTGCAGTTGGTAGCCAAACATTTATACAAAGGTAACCATTTTAGTTTTTGTGGGTAACCAAGAGAAATTTCAGTGTTGTTGGTAACCATTTTTGTTTTTGTTGGTTACATTTGTATTAAGGTTTGGCTACCAATTGCACTATGAAAAAAAAATCTATAA
This sequence comes from Panax ginseng, assembly GCA_020205605.1. Taxonomy (NCBI): domain Eukaryota; kingdom Viridiplantae; phylum Streptophyta; class Magnoliopsida; order Apiales; family Araliaceae; genus Panax; species Panax ginseng. The sequence goes on from CM035149.1 coordinate 29,476,647, forward strand.
TAGATTTTTTATAATTAAATGGTAAACCAATAAAACTGAATTGGTTACCTTTGTATTAAGGTTTGGCTACCAACTGTATTATGAAAAAAAAAATCTACAATATATTTTTTTTAATTAATTGGTAACTCAATAAAACTAAATTGGTTATATTTGTATAAAGTGTTGGCTACCAATTGCACTATTAAATAAAAAAATCTATAATAGATTTTTTTTAAAAATAAATTAGTAACCTAATAACACTGAATTGGTCACTTTGGTTTGAATGTTTGGCTACCAACTGTAATATGAAAAAATCGCAATGTCCATACTGTACTACTAATCTTTCTTTTCAGATTCAAGCAAACTTTGTATATACTGTAAATTAAAGCAAAAGAAATAAGGTCCATGAATTTCATTCAAACTTCAGATCTCAAATTCAAACCACCCATTTCATTCAAACTTCATATCTCAAAATCAAATTCCTCACGTAAAAAGGAATCAACTCAATTACCAGACAATATATGAAAAAATCAAAATCAAAATTTGAGCATTAATTTATCATTATTAATCTCTGCGAATTTCTTGTTAGCCTCCTCATTTCCTTGGTTCTTATCAGGATGATACTTCAATGCAAGCTTCCTGTAGGCTTACTTAATCTGGTCGTCTGAAGCCCCCTTCGAGACTTGAAGAATATCATAGTAACTCTTCCTGCAAGTAATTGTTAAATTTCTCGGATAAATGTATACACGGAACAATAAATTCATTCAAACTTCAGATCTCAAATTCAAACCGCGAGTTCGGCGGAGGGGGATAAAAGGGAGGAGAGAAAGTGTTAAATTAAAACACTCAACTAAAGTAAAGGGAAGAGCATGCACTAATTTTGTAAATAAAACTTAAAATACATTAATTGTGTAAATATTTTATGAGTGCACTATTGTTGTAATAATTTTTAAAAATGTAATTGTTCCAAAAAAAAAATATGACCTCCTTATAGCCTGATAGATCGAGCTAGACTGCACTGTGTCAAGGGGAATCTAAGTGAATCATGGCATGTAGGTGCAGTGTGCAAAATTAGGATCCTCTTTATTTTAAATAGGCTTAAACATAAATTACTATCCTAAACTATATGTCAAATTCCACTTCGGTGATCCACCTTTCAATTTTGTCAGAAATTGTTGACGTGGCATGACCACGTGGCAATACAGTGCTTATGTGTTAACAAAAGACTAATTTTTAAATTATTTTATTGACTTTAAAGGACAAAAGAGTAATATAACATTTTATATTAACTTAAACTAAATTTAAACAAAAATAAAATCCAAACATATCAGATCTAGGCATCTAGCAAACGAGTTCATCTTCCTCCATCACACTAGTTCATCATCACCACATCACTTCCACTGTCGTGAGCTGGAGGATCCGCACCCAGCGGCACCCAACAAAGCAGTCATCGAGTACCAACCCCACCACCGCCACCACCCTCCGCCTCCAGGCGCTAGCAACCCGGATTCTCCTTCTCCACCACCGATCTCCTCCTCATACTACCCCGCCTCGGCATCCCACAGCCCACCACCGCCACCACCCTCCGCCTCCACGCGCTAGCAGCCCGGATTCTCTTTCTCCACCACCGATCTCCTCCTCATACTACCCCGCCTCGACACCCCACAACCCACCACCGCCACCAACCTCCGCCCATCGCCATAGTTAGTCAGGACTCCCCAAAATAGGTATACATCACCCATTTTGAGTCACAATAAATGGCATGTAAATAACTACAACTTTATTAATACAACATAGAAACTGTGAGTTTAAATATAAATATTGCCATTTAGACAATATTCACACCCAAATAAGTCCTCATTACAATTATTGGTACATTATTTTACAAAAATGGTGAGGACTACTAAAACGACTTCTAGAACCATCATTCCACACCCCGACTAGTACTCGCTACATTCTCGCCTCCTGAGAAGAAAAATAGAACAAAAAGGAAAAGGGTGAGCTCAACTAGCCCAGTAAAGAATATTATAACTAAGATAATATATAACAAATTATCGTTAGTCTTCAACAAGAAAAAAATCTGATAAAATACAATAGACAATAAGTTTTAGATCAATATTCGCAGCGGAAACAATAATTCATAGAAGAATTACGTAGAGAATGAAATCTACTATAATCAATGAATTTAAAAGTCCATCATCAATATTTTATCCCTGTAACATCAACCAATATTCATCTTGAATCAAATATTCATCTTTGCACTACAGGCCAAAGATATTCATCAGTCGGTCATGTTCATCTCAACACATGTACATCTTTGTACTACGGGCCAAAGATATTCATAAGAAAATCAACCATCTTTGCACTACAGGCCAAAGATATTCAGTAATACCATCATTTAGGACTTAGGATGATGAAAAATATTTTAAAGAAAACGAATCCAATGAAACAAAAGAACAAGTATTATGGATTCGTACTTTAAACAATCCGAGTTCAGAAATACTTCATAAATAATAATAGTGAAGTAAAATTCAAGAATGATCAAAACATGGATACAATCAAAGCTAGTATCCCCAATAGATATTTTGGACAAAAACAAAAATTTAATTTTTTCTGTGAATAGTGCCGTATTCGTGAATAGTACCGTATACATGAATAGTGCCGTATACATGAATAATAATCCCGACACTAAAAGACAAGAATTTCACAAGAAAAAAAAATCTTACCAATATTCCGGCATAATGATACTAGAAGAAATAATATCATTTTTAAAAAAAAATAACATCCCTTACCTTGAAAAGATCAGACTTCTAATTTGGAATATTGGATATAGTCTTTGAAGGAACTTGCACCATATATAGCAACACTCAAAGTATCAAAATACTCACAAGAATACTCGATAATATTGAGAGAGAAAGGGAGAAAACTTCAGCCGGTGTGATTTTCAATTCTAACCTAAGCACCCTATTTATAGGAAAATGCTTAGAACACCAAAAGCAGAAAATTTAATAAAATATTAATATATATATATTATAATTTCCTACGCACACTTTCATAGATTCAAATTATCAGCCAAACAAGTGGTCCCCCCCTCACTCAAAATCAATAAAAACGTTTTTCTTAATAAAAATAATAAAAACTCCCAAAAATCAATTATTCCGGAACTTCGGAAGTTCAATAATTTATAATAAATAGCCCTTTTGTCAGAAAAATTCGAACCTTATGTCTTTTCTATAAGAAATTTCATTTTCTACAACTTTGCAGAAGAAAGTTTTTCCAAATTCCAAACAAAAACTGACCGAAATCCACAAACGGGATTTTACAGGCTATAATCAAATTTCAGCCAAGAAATGGGCCCACAGACATGTTTAACATGTTTTAACCAACTTTTGCAACAAAAATACTCTTCCTCCTCATATATTCATATATCCCACATTCATTATAAAAATATCACCATTATTATATTATTAAAATATAATAATATATTTCAATAAATTATTTATCAGAAAAGATAAAATAACAATTTTTCAACAATTGTCACATTAAAAATTTTCTCCATCTATATCCACATAAAATGAATATTTTCCTTATCATATAAATCAATAATTAATTATTCACAAATAATATGTAATCACAACATCGACAACTGTGCAGCCTCCAGAAAGAGGGCTTTCAATAAGGATTTCTCCTCATCGACGCCGCAATTAGGTGACCAAACCTCTCCTTAGACAGAACTTTCTAGACATTGCCAATAATATTATCTAATAATATTATTCAAATAATATGAATTATTGATCTGATGATGAAAATATTGTGTAGTGGCAATTATTGAAACAACAATAATATAAAATATCAACGTAGCAATTATTGAATCAATAAAATAAAATATTGAATAGTAACTACCGTAACAATTATTGAGTAATGCCTTCCTACGTAAGAATCAATAATTGGTGCAATACCGTGTGCTACTGTGTTTTAACCACCGGGTATTCCAACAAGATTAATGGTAACAACTACTACTGCTATTTTTATAAACAACTTATACTTGTCGTTTTCTTCATCCAATCGCTTTCCGTTATGGGGCCCACACAAGGCTGCGCCGTCTTACGAATATTCCCCTATAGTAAGAATATTCCACGACCGAATGAATATTCTCCGATAAAAATGAATATTTTATAACCACTTGCATATTTGAAATATTTGCGCATTTTACCCATAAATAACCACATTAATCAAATCAACCCTTACTATTTCAAAATAATAAATAGAGGAAATTTAATTTTATTTATAATAAGTTGGGGTCTTACAACCTCCCCTCCTTATGAAATTTCGTCCTCGAAATTGACGTACGTACCTGGTGTTTCGAAAAGGTGAGGATACCTCGCTTTCATTTCCGTTTTCAACTCCCAAGTCATTTCCTCAATAGCATGGTTTCTCCACAAAACTTTAACTTGTGGTATGACCTTTGTACGTAAGACATGCTCCTTTCTATCCAAGATCTTGACAGTACCTCTCGACGTTAAGTCTTCATTATCTCATCCGGTTCTAACTCAATAACGTGGTTCGGGTCTTTCATATACTTACGAAGCACTGATATATGAATAACATTATGAACACGAGACATACTTGGAGGTAACGCAAGTCTATAGGCTACATTTCCTACTCGGTCAAGAATCTGAAATGGACCAATAAATCGTGGATTGAGCTTTCCTCTCTTCCCGAATCTTGTAACTCCCTTCCATGGGGCAACACACAATAATACATGATCCCCAATTCTAAATTCCACGTCCTTTCGATGAAGATCCGCATAACTCTTTTGTCGATCCTGTGCCGTTTGTATACGTTGTCGAATTATTTGGATCTGTTCTGTAGTCATACATACCAACTCTGGTCCCAACAATGCTGCTTCACCCACCTCATCCCAACATACTGGAGAGCGACACTTTCGTCCATGCAATGCTTCGAATGGAGCCACACCTATACTTGCCTAATAACTATTGTTGTAGGAGAATTCCACCAATGGTAAATACTTATCCCAACTCCCTTTGAAGTCTAGGACACAGAGTCTTAATAAATCTTCAAGAGTTTGAATAGTCATCTCTGATTGTCCGTCCGTTTGAGGATGGTATGTGGCCAGAATCAGAATCCGTGCCCATAGCTTTTTGCAAGCTAACCCAAAATCGTGAAGTGAATCTTGGGTCACGATCAAAAACTATGGATACTGGCATGCTATGCAATCTCACAATCTCATTTACATACATATAAGCAAGACGTTCAAGGAATAAGTCTCCGTGATCGAAAAAAAATGAGCGGACTTGGTTAATCTATCAACAATAACCCAAATAGCATTTATGCCTTGAGAAACCGTGGGAAGACCAGAATTAAATCTATGGTAATGTGTTTCCACTTCCATTTGAATCTCAAGTGGTTCTGAATGGACCCTTAGGCACTTGATGCTTTCGCGCCTTTACACGTTAACAAGTTAAACACCTCGAGATAAACTTCACGATCTCTCTCTTCATATTATTCCACCAAAATGTATGTCGAAGATCACGATACATTTTGGTACTTCCAGGATTGATTGCAAATGGTGTATTGTGTGCCTCCATCATGATCTTGTTCTTTAAATCAGAATCGTTAGGAACAGAAAGTCTGGAGTGGACTCGAAGTATTCCTTCTTCATCGATTCTTGCTTCTAAACTAGCACCCTCTTGTACTTTCTTCTTCATACGCATCAGCTCCAGGTCTGTGGCTTGAGCAACTTTAACTTCATCGATTAAAGTTGGTTCTATGCGTATACTTGACATCATCGCACTCGTTCCTGCCTATGATCTTCTACTCAACGCGTTAGCTACCACGTTTTCTTTTCCAGGATGGTATTGAATAGTGTGGTCATAATCTTTTAACAGCTCGAGCCAACGTCATTGTCGCATGTTAAGTTCCTTTTGGGAGAAGAAATATTTGAGGCTTTTATGGTCTGAACATATCTCTACTTTCTCTCCATATAGATAGTGCATCCAGATCTTTAGCGCAAAAATGACTGTTGCCAACTCTAGATCATGAGTAGGATAATTCCTCTCATATTCTTTAAGTTGTCGCGAGACATAGGCTATGACTTTCCCACGTTGAATGAGAACACATCCTAACCCTTTGCCTGAAGCATCGTTGTAGATAACAAATCTATCTGAACTAAATGGTATTGTCAGAACAGGTGCCGAAATGAGTCTCCTCTTAAGCTCTTGGAAACTCTTCTCGCATTCCTCGCTCCATACAAATTTTGTATCTTTTCCGAGTCAATTGAGTTAACTGAGAAAGCGATTCGAGAAAATCCTTACACGAATCTCCGATAAAACAAATAAGCCCAAAAACTACGCACTTTGTTTCCGACTTGTTGCTCCCAACTTTGTATTGCTTCAATCTTGGCCGGGTCAACAGATACTCTATGTTTTGACACCACGTGCCCAAGGAATGCTACTTCTTTAAGCCAGAATTCGCATTTCTTCAACTTGGCATATAGCTTGTTTTCACGAAGCCTTTGGAGTACCAGTTTCAAATGGTGCTCATGATCTTCACGGCTTTTGGAATATATGAGAATGTCATCAATAAAGACAACAACGAACTGATCCAAATAGTCCTTAAATACTCGGTTCATCATATCCATGAAAGTCGCAGGAGCATTAGTCAATCCAAAAGACATGACTAAAAATTCATAATGCCCGTATCGAGTTCTGAAGGAAGTCTTTGGAATTTCCTCAGTTCTAAGCTTCAGCTGATGATATCCAGAACGAAGATCGATCTTTGAGAAGAATTGTGCTCCTTGCAACTGGTCAAACAGGTCATCGATACGAGATAGAGGATACCTATTCTTGATGGTAACATGGTTCAATTCCCGATAGTCAATACAAAGTCGCATACTCCCGCCTTTCTTCTTTACAAATAAAATAGAGCACCCCAAGGAGATGTATCAGACGAATGAACCCGATGTCCAACAACTCCTCGTAGTTGGACCTTTAACTCGAAGTTCAATAGAGCCATTCGATATGGGGTTTTAGAAATGGGCTTTGTACCGTGTTCAAGATCAATAAAGAATTCAACTTCACGTTCGGGGTGAGACCGGGAAGTTCTTCAGGAAACACGTCAGGAAATTTACTAACAACAGGAATATTATTCAAAACTAACGTGTCTTTATTCAAAATCTATAACATGGGCTAAGAAAGCTTGACATCCGTTTTTCAATAAACGAATAGCTTTATGACTAGATATGACAGTGATTGATTTTAATGGTTTAGTTGCTTGAATTGCATAAAAAAGTTGGTTAGGAATATGAAAACTAACAACCTTATGAAAATAATCAATTTTGGCATGATGAGTAGAAGCTAACCAATCAATCCCTAAAATTACATCAAAAGCAAGTATCTTTAAAGAGATAAGGTCATTGGTAATGTGATGGTGCCAACTTGGATCAAACAAGATTTATAAGCAATTGGATGTGATGAAAGTTTCTCTAAACTGAGTCTCCACAGATAAATCAAAGTCTAATTTCTCCGAAGTTAAGTTTAAACGCGTTGAGCACAAGTAGAGAGAGATAAATGAATGGGTAAAGACCGGTATCAAGTAAGGTATAAACTTCGCAAGAATTTATGATTAGCTTACCCGTGATCACCTCGTTTGGGTTCTCGCATTTTGACTAGTCACAACAAACGCTTCTTCCAGAACCGTTGACTTTGACTTTTACGGGACATCCTTTTGAGTCACCATCCCCATTGGACTTGGTTTCGCCACCGCATAATCTCGAGCGATATGTCCTTCCTTTCCACAATTATAACATACCTTGAACTGTTTGTGGGCGTTTAATGATATGTCCCTCTTTTCCACATTTATAAAGATACTGACCGGTGGTCGCTCTCCTCCTTAGAACCGATTCTTTTCAAAAGTGCGACGTCTTCACATGGTCATTGTTGAATCTCCTCTTTTAAAATCTCCTCCCACTCGCTTCTTCTATTCTCATGGACATGATTACCACAGAGTGGTTACCGCTTTGTCCGTATTCTTCTTTCTCCATTGGTTATCGTTGTTCGATGATCGTTGTCACCAAAGATGATCCTCGTTATGGTCCCCGGTTGAAACGTACTCGTTATCTTATTCTAACAATTGAGCCCTCATTGACAACATCCGAATAGAGAGAAAATTTATGAGAAATGAGATATCGACGTATGTCGGTTTTAAACCTCTCAAAAACATCTCAGATTATCGTTCCTCATTCTCCACCAAATGAGGTGCAAACCCGATAACTCGCAAACTTTTCCCTCTTTGGGACACCGCCATGTTATTTTGTTCCGATCTAATGAACTCCACTTCCTTCATATGACGAATACTTTCGTGAAAGTACTTGTCATTGAACAGATTCAAACGTCTCCCAAGACATGCCGAAAAGCGGTTGGATGGGTACGCTTTACTGATTCCCACTAAAGAATCTCGCCTCATTACGGAACATAAAGGTGGCGAATGGAACCTTACGTTCTTCGTGAATCCTAAGACATCGAATATCTTGGTGATTTGTTTGACCCGACGCTTACGCGCTTTAATCGGATCCCGCTTTCCCTGCACTCGGTGGTCCTAACTCTTTAAACTGCTTGCACGTGACAAACCGTGCGTTGTTATCATTTCCACCAGTATTTTGTGCACGAAGTCTCCTCTCGTCGATTTTACATGAATCGCAAAAACTTCTAAACATCCCGCTGCGTTCATCATCCGCTTTCAGTGGTGTTGTTCACAAGAGGAACATTTCCAAACTGTCAGACGCTCTCCTCGTTGATGAGTAAAGGTGTCTCCACGGCCTCGTTTATTCCATATTAACATTCTCACGGCAAGATTCTCAACATCGCCATAAAACAAGGGTTAATTAAGGAAATCAACATATCACATAATATCCCTATATATCTTGACCAACTAACAAATAAGCTTAGGTAAGACACCTAGCGAAGGATTTTACTCGTGATCTCCTCCTAGTTCTATTCCCGATCTCTCGCCGGAGATCATATCCCTAAGCTCGATATTAATCATGACGCCCCCAAAATAGGTATACATCACCCATTTTGAGTCAATAATAACATGGTACAAAAACAACTACAACTTTATTAATAAAACACATAAAAGCGTGAGTTTAAATATAAATATTGCCATTTAGACAATATTCACACCCAAATAAGTCCTCATTATAATTTTTGGTACATTATTTTACAAAAATGGTGAGGACTACTAAAACGACTTCTAGAACCATCATTCCACACCCTGACTAGTACTCGCTACATTCTCGCCTCCTGAGAAGAAAAATGGAACAAAAAGGAAAAGGGTGAGCTCAACTAGCCCAGTAAAGAATATTATGACTAAGATAATATAGAACAAATTATCGTTAGTCTTCAACAAGGAAAAATCTGATAAAATACAATAGACAACAAGTTTTAGATCAATATTCGCAGGGGAAACAATAATTCATAGAAGAGTTACGTAGAGAATGAAATCTACTATAATCTATGAATTTAAAAGTCCATCGTCAATATTTTATCCATGTAACATCAACCAATATTCATCTTTGCACTACAGGCCAAAGATATTCATCAGTCGGTCATGTTCATCTCAACACATGTACATCTTTGCACTACGGGCCAAAGATATTCATAAGAAAATCAACCATCTTTGTACTACAGGCCAAAGATATTCAGTAATACCATCATTTAGGACTTAGGATGATGAAAAATATTTTGAAGAAAACGAATCCAGTGAAACAAAAGAACAAGTATTATGGATTCGTACGTTAAACAATCTGAGTTCAAAAATACTTCATAAATAATCATAGTGAAGTAAAATTCAAGAATGATCAAAATATGGATACAATCAAAGCTAGTATCCACAATAGATATTTTGGACAAAAATAAAAATTTAATTTTTTTTGTGAATAGTGCAGTATTCGTGAATAGTGCCGTATACGTGAATAGTGTCGTATACGTGAATAATAACCTCGACACTAAAAGACAAGAATTTCACAAGAAAAAAAAATCTTACCAATATTCCGGCATAATGATATTATAAGAAATAATATCATTTTTTTTAAAAAAAATAACATCACTTACCTTGAAAAGATCAGATCTTCTAAATTTGAATAACTGATATATAGTCTGTGAAGGAACTTGACAATCGTATAAAGAACACTCAAAGTATCAAAATACTCACAAGAATACGCCGATAATATAGAGAGAGAAAGGAGAGAAAACTTCAGGTTTCGGTGTGATTTTCAATTCTAACCTAAGCACCCTATTTATAGGAAAATGCTTAGAACACCAAAGCAGAAAATTTAATAAAATATTAATATATATATTATAATTTCCACGCACACTTTTTTACTGATTCAAATCATCACCAAACAAGTGGTCCCCTCTCCAAAATCAATAAAAACGTTTTTCTTAATAAAATAATAAAACTCCCAAAAATCAATTATTCCGGAACTTCAGAACTTCAATAATTCATAATAAATAGTCCTTTTATCAGAAAAATTCAAACCTTATGTCTTTTCTATTGAAATTTCATTTCTACAACTTTGCGTAAGAAAGTTTTTCCAAATTCCAAATGTAAACCTAATCTGAAATCCACAAACAAGCGATTTTATGTGCTATAATCAAATTTCACCAAGAAATGGGCCCTGAGACATGTTTAACATATTTTAAACAACTTTTGCAACAAAAATACTCTTCCTCCTCATATATTTATATATCCCACATTCATTGTAAAAATATCACCATTATTATATTATTAAAATATAATAATATATTTAAATGAATTGTTTATTTAAAAGATAAAATAATAATTTTTCAACAATTGTCACATTAAAATTTTCTCCATCTATATCCACATAAAATGAATATTTTCCTTATCATATAAATCAATAATTAATTATTCACAAATAATATTATGTAATCACAACATCGACAACTGTGCATTTTCCAGAAAGAGGGGCTTTCAATAAGAATTTCTCTCATCGACGCCATGCAATTAGGTGACCAAACTTCTCCTTGTATGTAACTTTCTAGACATTGCCAATAATGTTATCTAATAATATTATTCAAATAATATGAATTATTAATCTGATAATAAAAATATCGCAGTAGTGACAATTATTGAAACAACAATAATATAAAATATCAATGCAAAGAATTATTGAATCAATAAAATAAAATATTGAACAAGAATTCACCGTAATAATTATCGAGTAATGCCTTCCTACGTAAAAAATCAATAATTGGTGCAATACCGCAAAGCTATCGTATTTTAACCACCTGTATTCCAACAAAGATAACGATAACAACTATGTTTGTTATTTATAAACAACTTATACTTGTCATTTTCTTCCTCCAATCGCTTTCCGTTATGGGGTCCCACACAAGGCTGCTACCGTCGCATTTAATATTCCCCGACAAGAAGAATATTCCACGACCAAACGAATATTCTCGAGATAAAATGAATATTTTATAACCACTTACATATTTAAAATATTTGCGCATTTTACCCATAAATAACCACATTAATCAAATCAACCCTTACTATTTCAAAATAATAAATAGAGGAAATTTAATTTTATTTATAATAAGTTGGGGTCTTACACTAGCAGCACGGATTCTCCTTTCCACCACCGATCTCCTCCTCATACTACCCCCCCACCCCAAGACCCCACAAACCCCACCACCGCCACCACCACCTCCGCTTCACACGCTAAGAAATTTCTGGATTCTCCTTCACCACCGATCTCCTCATCATACTACCCAGCCTAAGACCCCACATGCTACTCGCCCTGTTGGCCACATAAGGTCCACAACCGGAGCATAGTCCAACGGTAGGACATGCTACAGCTCCAATTTTCGCACACCCAAATGGTAGAAAGCGATTCAAAACAAAATTGCTACTAATGGGAATGGTTCTTCTTCTTCATCCTAATCTATTGTTGTTATGCTTGATTAGATATTGTTGCTTGATATATTGTGGCCCATCCACTCGTTGGATCTGGGGATCTTAAGGTGGATTGTTATTTTTCATGTAATGACTAAATGAACATCGAAACTGATGCTCGTTGGATCTGGTTTACAGGGGAGGACTTTAGTTTTAGTTTTTTCTTTTTTTTTTTGTTTATTATGTATGTTTTGTTTAATTATATTTTAGTTTAGTTTAATTTAGTTTAATTGTTAATTTATTAAGTTTAATTTATGTTTGTTGTGTAATTTTTAAAGTTAAGTTACTTGTGTAATTATTCATAACTATGTTTTTTTCTGTAATTTGCTTAATTATTAATGTTAATTTTATATAATTTATAATTTCTATTATTTGTTTAATTTTTTATAGTTTTATTTGTTATTTTACCTTTTTGTCCTTTGTCTCATTAAAAATAAATTTTCTTTTTACACATAAGCACTCATTTAGCCTATTAGGATGTCACGTCAGCAATTTCTAACGTGACAAACTCAATTGAATAAAATCGAAAAAAAATTAATAGTTCAATCATCTAATTGACAAAATTGAAAGGTGGATCACTGAAGTGGAATATGGCATATAGTTTAGGGTAGTAATTTATATTTAAGCCTTTTAAATAAATTAGAGAGTCTACATTTCATTGTCCAGATTTAAAATGTGTTAGAATATAACATCTTGATGATTTGAAAGATATGATGATGGGAAATATTCAAATAATGGAGAGAATTCTAGTACGTGTGTGTATCCCTAAATTTAGTAAGAAGTAATATCAAACCTTTTAAATTCCAATTTTTCCAGAAAAATTTTACTTCACCCATGGCGTCATACCAAAACTCAAACCATTCACTTAACAAATTTTTTTATACATTTTCTCGCGAGAAAAGTCGTTCTCCTTCACCATTAAGAGCATCTCCAGCAGCTCGGTGATGCTCAAATTCTAAACTAAATTTAGTCTAAGACTCAGAATTTGCTCCAGCAGACAAACTAAATATAGTCTAGGGTATTTTTCGGCAAAACAAAGAGACTATATCTAGGAACTTGGTTTGGTGGACTATAAAATTTTAATATATTTAAATAAGAGTGTGAAAGAATGATTGGTGGACAATAATTCATTAAATATAATATAATCTTTTAATATTATAGTCCATGAGATAGTTCATCTGCTGGAAGGATTGAAAGACTATCTTATGAATTGATGTCATATGGACTAAATATAGTCCATAGTCTACATTGCTGAAAATGCTCTAACCCATCCATTAAAATACAAAGAGGCCCAAATCACCCTAATGGTGGGATATAAAAACCCACCTCAAATTTCACTCGATTGAGATCCAGCTTAATTAGTATACTTACATTCTGTTTATGAGTTTTGAACAGAAAAGAAAAATAAAAAACTTAAATTAGAACAGAAAAGAAAAGAATAGAAAATTTAAAGTTTTCCTTTGTGTTGTTTTTAAATTTTTAATAGAAAGGAATAGAAAATTAAAAAAAATTCTTTTATTGCGTTTTTTAGTTCTAATGAAAAGAAAAGAAAAATATCACTTTTATAAATTTACCCTTATATTAATTATGAACCATGAATAAAAATATGCAAGATAAGTTTAATCAAAGAAAAAAATTCCATAATCAAATACAAATATCTAAATAAATGTTAAACAAAAATTACTTCTACAAAGTCATTGTCATACCATATCCAAAAGTCATCAAACATAATCTGTATTATTAATACTAACAGAGATTATTCATCAAATTCTTCAAAAAATTCAGGCATGAGTTTTACCAAAATAGGAGACAGATCTAGTCGGAAAGTTTTCGAAGAGGGGGAGATTGGGATGCTGGAGCGCCGACAAGAAAAATATGGAGATGAATTTGTTCAGTTACACTATTGCAGGGAGCTTGGGCTTGAATCGAAGAAGAGAACTTGTTCGCATCAAGTAATTTGTGTCCATACTTTTCTCTTTATCAGATTAGGTTTAGTAGATAAAAATAAATTGAGGATATGAGTTGTAATTTAAAATTTATTATATTAAAAGTTGAGGATAATATGGAAATTATAAAAATATTACTTATTCTAATTTCTTTCGTCCAAATCAGACCAATTTTGGACAAAAAACTTTAACCGAGAAAGTGGCAAAATTTTCTATCCATTTGTTTTCTTTTCGGTTTATTAAAAAACTCATTCCATTTTAAAAAGAGCGTTAATTTCAGCTGGAGGAGAGAGAAAAATGGCCGAAGAAATCAAGAACGAGCAGATAGTGTTGAAACATAACACTGGTTTTGGTCAATTAAAGGAGGCAGATTTTTTGGGACAAACCGGAAGTATAAGCCTAAAAGTGCCTGAGGGTTCAAATGGGATTAAGGGTTCAAATGGTAAAGGGATATAGATTCCGGGCAGTCCAAATTGAGAAGTCCATTTGAACAGTTCTATAAAAACAAGTTACATTACAGAAATGCAGAAAGGTCATTCGAAATGGAGCTCTTTGTTATATCAATGCAACTCTCTTTTATACTTTCCAAATGGACTGCCTATTTTGAACTACTTGGAATTAGGATTGGAGTTAAGTTATTGTCATAATAGGGGTTTTAAATTTCCTATATGGTTTTTTTTTTGTTGTGTTGTTTATCAGGTATTTTCCTAGTGGTATCGACATTTAGTTTGAGAACGTCGGAGGAAAGATGGTCGATATAGTAGTCCTTAACATGAAATCCCACGGGCATATTGTTGTGTGCGGGATGATCTCACAGTCCAACCTTGATAAGCATGATGGTATTCATAACTTGCTCTGCCTCATTTCGAAACCAATCCGAATGGAAGGATTTGTTGTTAATGGTTCTGCCTTTGATAAAGGAAAGGAAAATTGCATACTTGGAAGGCGTAGCCCAAGGTTTTATTGCTGCTACTAATCCTTCCTACAACTGCTACAATTTTTAGAAATTGTTGTCAAGGGCGGAACCATAATTTGCTCAACAGGGGCGGATTTTAATTGATCACCAAAAAAATTGAAGTTCATTTAACTCTAACCCCGAACAAATTTAAATAAATTTCGAACTTTAAATTATGAAACAAAAAATAAAACCATAATTTAATTACCTCTCAAGTCCAAAATACAGTAAAATCGTCAAAATAAAATAAAATTAAAGTTCATTTAACCCTAACCAACAACAAATTTTAAAAACCTACAAATTTTAAATTATCAAACAAAAAAAAGCCCTAATTTAATTATCCCTTTAGTCTGAAAAATTAAATCAAATCATGGGATTTGATATGTTGAGTTTGTGTATATTCTGTATTTTTTTTAGAATAGAAGTACTTTTAGTTTTTTTTTTTCCCTCCAAATTTAATATTTCCATAAATCTATGCTTTAAGTATTAAATTATATTTCTGCCAAAAAAAAAATTAGCATAGATAGTTCCACCCCTAATTGTTGTGAATATATCTAGAAAAATAGGTTTTATTCTAGACCTTTTCATTGGTCTCGTTTAAAAAAATTATATTTTTAATTTTGAAATAAAAAGAGTATGAATCAACTTATTCAATGTTCATTTGAGCTCTGACTTATTCAACTTATTGATCATAAATTATTCGTTGAACTCGACTCATTTTTTCCAAACGGGTAAAATAATCAACCTGCCTAACTTATCAAAAAAAATTCTTGTTGAAGGACCAGAAAATGAAGGCCCAAAAAAATGGTACTTTTATTTGTTTGATATAGTCAAATATTAGGATTGTTTACAAAAACATTTTAGTTAAGATATAGATCTCTTTTTCACTAGTTACTTGAGTTTGTATTTCTGTTATATATTTTTTCCATTTATTATTATTGTGAAAATTGTATTCTTCTTTGTCCTAAAAATATTAATTATTTTATATATGTAACTTACAAGCGTTAATATTTCTTATTTATTTATGTATCTTATTATTTAGTCCGCTTCTCCAAATGAACCCAAGTTTAATTAATAACGACATTTAATTTATAGTGATTTTTTTTTAAAATCATACTATAATAGATTGATTTTTTTATACTATAACGACAAAAAAAATCGTCGCTATAACCGATTTGCTCTAATTTGCTCCCTCCGATTCTTTGGAAAGAGTCGTGCTCTGATTATTTCCTAGTGATTTAAATACCATTGTCCTATGTTTACATTCAAACTTATAACACATGGTAAAAAGGTCTTTGGAATTATTTAAATTAGAGAATGATTGTGACTTACATAGCATAATAGTCATCCCTGGCATCATGTTGAAAATAATTTTAAAAAATATATAGAAAACCAAAGAAAAAGTCAAATTAATAATTTGACCCACTAGAGAGCTCAGAATTAGCTCTCCCAAGTAGCGAATGACTACTTAGTCCACTAATATTACTCGTTTGTTAATATAGATGATGAGCAAGTAATCAAATTAGAATTCAAATCGCACTAAAAATTGTACAAATAACACCAATTAAAATCGTATCAACAGTTCCAGCGTATGTGACAGTTTTAGGTGGGTTGAATAACTAAATTTACGGTTCCAGTTTGGTTACTAGCCAAAATCGCACACATAAAACCGAAATCGCACCATGTGTGTGTATGTATGTATTATCTCTAGTAAATTCTAAAGTTACTTTTCACTTGAACACGCTCAGATAAAATCCCAATTTTGCGTCAAAAAGAGTCAAAAATTGAAAGAAGATGGTTAGAGGTTATAGAGTCAAAAATTAAGCAATTAGGTTTTGGAATTTCGAATTTGTTTGATGCGTTATTGGAAGGGCTTATAGCTGAGGGGCCAAATTCGTTGGTTCGAGCACTTAATGCATTGATTAAGGTCAATGCTATAATAGTAATAGTTTAATAGATTATTTTTCAAATTAGGTATAGTTAGGATTATATTCTATAAGTCCTCCCTGCAATATATAAGATAGAATTTCATTCTATCTCCAGTATATACTTTTAATTTTTTGGGAACTAGGTAAACTTTTTTACAAGAGTACCGGCCCTTGGCTAAAACCCAAGGTGCTCGGGCTTTAGGCCCAAAATTTTTTAAGGTCCCCTTAAATATTCTCTTCCTTTTATTACTTAAATAGAATACTTAAATATTAAAGCAAATAATCAATCTGTAATATTCTACATATACTGATTATTGTAATATTCTACATATTTAAAGCATATAATTTGTACAAAATAATTTAATTATTATGTACCTGGGGGTTCATCATCAGATTCAGTTTTTTGGGTTTTTTTAATTAATTGGGAGTAGTGTTAGACTCTTAATAAAGGAGGCCCTATTTGGTAATTATTTTTTTGACTTAGTGATAATGTGATATCTAAATGATGCTTTGGAAATATTGAAATAGTCGGTTATTATATTTGATATTCTTTCGTATTGATGCTCTTTTGTTCAGGAAAAATTCTTCCTTTTTTTATGCCTGTCTTAATAACAATTCGCAAAAGGTCCATTTTTTTGTTGTTCGCTTTAAGCCCTTCAAAACTCAGGGTCAGCCCTGCTTTCTTGCTTGTTATCGAATATATGGTCTCCGTTGTTTTATATAGCGTATGTTTTAGTTTTAAAACATCATTCCTTTATTATAAACTAAAACTATTTTACGTGTCTCACTGTTCTATGATTTGATGGTGAATTTGACATGTTTGGCAGAATGAACTTTGGTTCTATGCTTGATATAATTCTCATTGCCGACTCTGTCACTAAGTTAATTGCTCAATGTAAGTTCTATGTTAAATTTTATTGAAAGTTTAGACTTTTTTGTGGTTTCAATTAGTTTTGGAACCGATCGAAACCGCACCAATTCAAATCGCATCGCACCAATCACAAGCAATTTTGTGTGCATATTTGAATTTTTCAAATCGCACCTATGTTGCCCCGCGCAACAGAGATATCCCCTTCTCCACCTAGATCTCTCTCCCTAGATTAGGATATATTATTGAAATAAAATAGGACATTTAAAAAAAAAGAAGAAGTTAGTCACTATTATTATTGTTTATATTATTTTTAAAACTAACCAATTATTTTTTCCTACCAATATTGTGTATGGTTTAATTCTTTGAAACCTCGTCAATTTAAGATATAGCTTAGTGTATACTTAGTTGTTGTACATATTGTGAAAAAATAATATATTTATTCTTGTTTTGAATACATACAATCACATTAAATATATATTATCACAAGGTGGAACAATCAGGGATGGGAATTTGATTTACAGAGGAAGACGGGATAAACAATAGAAACAATCACAGAAATTAAATTTAGAATTTTGCGATCACAATAATTTACAAATGAGAGATAAAAGACTGGAGAACAACTATCAGAATAATTTGATAATTCAATAATAATGAGAGTTGTTTCATAATAATAACACTAAGAGGCTATTAACATGAACCCTAAAAATAAATTAAAATCAATAAATTTAAAAATTAAGCCAAAAATATAAGCGGACCCAAAATAATTAAACCCTAAACCAAAGAAATAAATAACAATAGAATATTTTTTTAAATTTTACATAATCAAAAAATATAAATTAAATTCATTCTTCAATGATAATTTTTCCCATGTCATTGATCTTCCAGACTTTTAAAAATATTAAAAAATTATGTAGAAATATCAATTTCCAAATAAAACTTTGCCCCATTGTCATTCATTAGTTATTATCTATATTCATCGTTCCAATTTTTATTTTTATTTTCGGTCTGTATCCGGTAAATAAGTGATTTGATATCAAACTAGACTTGACAAATAGGCTAGACTGGCCCAAATGGGTTAGGTTAGGCTGGGCTAAAAATGGACTGAGATAAAAAGGTTTGATTTTTATTGGGCTACAAAAGTGAGACCCATACAATAGATTTGGCCGGCCCATGGGCTTTTCATATATTTTTTAAAAAATTCTTTAATTTAAAAAATAATGTTATTAATATAAATGCATTAATGATTTTAAGTAATAATTTAAAAACTAGTCTTTTTTGACCAGAGGTAACGAGCAAGAAGTTTTATGGCATCGATAATAGAAAAATAATTTTGACTAATTTACTAATTATTATTCACATTTTTGTTTTTGTTCTTGTTATATATCATGTTTACTTATACACAATTCAAACACTATTTATAATTTTTTTTATTCACAAAATATATTAAAGAGGATCCGCCATCATTATTTACGAATAGTTCAACTAAAAAGTTAAAATACTAAAAAATAATGGTAAAATATAATAATTTTTTTGATTCAAATATTATAAGAATGTATAGTTAAGGCAAATATACCACAAAAACTTCAATTTGATGATCTGATTGAAACGGTATTAAGATAAAAAAAAAAAAAAAATTGAATTAAAAGAATAGGAGTTATCAATTTGAGGAAGACGAGTGGGAGATGGAGAGAGTGAAATTAGAAATCTGAACGAGCATAACTAAAAATGATATTTACGTATTTTTTTTCTTTGTTTACTATTAAATGAATTTGACGCTTAAGTGAGTAGTATTATAGTAGAATGAATAAGTTACTAATTTATTTTTAAATGTGGGTGAGTGGGATTATCCGTGAACTGGGTTGATCTGAGTTGGGTCAAAAAAATTTGAACTTAAAAATAGGGTTCTTTATAATAATATACAATAATTAGTAAATAATTACAAGTCGTGCATCAATAAAATAATTACAAAAATAGTTCAACACAATAACCAAACATATTAAACCATACCCTTCTCATTTATCCATTCTCTCACCGCTTCCTCTCTCCTCCCCTTCATCCTCTTCTTATGTCGCCTCCCCTCTCCTCCCCTTCTTTCTCCTCCCCTTCTTTCTCCTCCTCTGCCGCCTCCTCCTCCTCTCTCCTCCCCTTCTTCCTCTTTTTTTCGCCCCTTCATCCTCCATCCTCTGCCGCCGCCTCTCTCCTCCCCTCCATCTTCTCCTTCATCCTCTGTCGCCTCCTCTCTCCTCCCCTTCTTCCCAGTTGCTTCTGTTGAGGCATCCGCTCACGTTGTTCAGTACGAGCTCTCTGCATCTAGGAAGAGAAAGAATAAAATTGTGCGCAATTGTTATTATGGCATGCTTAAAAGAGTTCAAAATAATGTTATTCAATATGCAGACCAACCTGCATGAGGGAAGCCATGGAAAATCATTTTCAAAGTCTGGTATCAAATCGTGATGTTTTGCACTAATCCTTTCCAAACTTTGAGATTGTTGGTGCTGCTGTTGCAACTTCTGTTGGTGTTACTTCTCATACATCTTGTGCTGGACACTGCAATTGTATTGTATTTTTTTATGACTATTTGGTTACCCACAAAAACTAAAATAGTTACTTTTGTATGAAGGTTTGGCTACCAACTTCACCATTTTATTGATGTATAGTAACCGAGATTGTGTTACATAATATTGAATAATATTTTGTATTTTTTTTAAAACCACACAATTACTCTCTGATTCCATCATTTATGGTTTAACAAAATAAAGAAAACGAATACATGTAACATTTGGTAATTATTCTGAAATTTTTTTTATTACTATTTTGTTACCCATAAAAACTAAAATGGTTACTTTTGTATGAAGGTTTGGCTATCAACTGCACATTTTTCTTGATGTAAGGTAACCGAGATTATGTTACACAATATTGAATAATATTTTGCATTTTTTTCTTCTTACATTAAGTAAGAGGAATACCACACGATTACTCTTCGATTTCATCATGTTTAACAAGATTAAAAAAATAAATACATGTAACACTTGGTAACTGTTCTGAATTTTTTTTATAGCTATTTGGTTACCAACATAAATTAAAATGGTTACCTTTATATATATGAAGGTTTGGTTATCAACTGCACCATAAACAAATACATGTAACGACGACGACCATTGCAAGAACCAATAAACTGTTAGTGTTTGCACATGTTGAAGAAAATAAATCCAACTAACACTTGAAAACTGTTCTTAAATTTTTTATAATTAATTGGTAACCTAATAAAACAGAATTGGTTACCTTTGTATGAAGGTTTGGCTACCAACTGTACTATAAAAAAAAATGTATCGACACTATTTCAAACTAATACCAGATAATGTTAATAATATGGTATCATGAACATAATAATTTCACAGAATGAGATTCCATTTAATTAGTGTTGTTTCAAGTGCTTTTGGATTTTGTTGGTGGAGTTCGCAAAAGAGGAAGAGGAGCAAAACGACGTCAAGATCAGAAAGTTTGGGGTACGTTAGAGCAGAGGTTTTTGTGTGCATGAAGTGGGTGAGGTGGGTTGGACAAGAGGTGACAGACAATAAGTTGGGACTTGTGATGGAGAGAGAGGGAGTGGAGGTGGTGGAGGGTGAGGAAGAAGAGAGGAGGGGATGAGAGGAGGGAAGCGAGACGACGGTGGTGGTGGTGGTGGAAGAGGGAGAAAATGGAGGTGATCAGATTTGAGAATTGGGGTAAATTGGGACTTGTGATGGAGAGAGAATAAGTGGAGGTTGTGACGCCCCCAAAATAGGTCCATTCTATCCAACCCATTCTGAGTCGCCAAATACATGGTACAGAAATAACTATAACTTTATTATTACAACATATAAACTGTGAGTTTAAATACAGATATTGTCATCTAGACAATATCCACACGCAAATAAATCTCCATCATAATTATTGATACATTATTTTACAAAAATGGTGAGGACTACTAAACAACTCTCTCTAGAACCTTCATTCCATACCCCGACTAGTACTCGCTACATTCTCGCCTCCTGAGAAGAAAAATGGAACAAAAAGGAAAAGGGTGAGCTCAACTAGCCCAGTAAAGAATATTATGACTAAGATAATATACAACAAATTATCGTTAGTCTTCAACAGGAAAAATCTAATAGAATACAATAGACAACCAGTTTTAAATCAACAACTGCAGCGGAAACAACAATTCATTAGAAGAGTTAAGTAGAGAATGCAAACTACTATCTTCTATATATGAATTTAAAAGTTCATCGTCGATATTTTATCCCTGTAACATCAATCAATATATATCCGAATCAAATATTCATCTTTGCACTACAAGCCAAAGATATTCATCAGTCGGTCATGTTCATCTAAACACTTGTTCATCTTTGCACTACGGGCCAAAGATATTCATCAAGAAATCATTCATCTTTACACTATGGGCCAAAGATATTCAAAGAATATCATCATTTAGGACCGAGGATGATGAAAAATATTTTAAAGGAAACGAATCCGATTGAAACAAAAGAGCAAATATTAAGGATTCAGTATTTTAAACAATCCAAGTTCAAAATACTTCATAAGTAATCGAGTGGAGTAAAATTCAAGAATGATCAAAACATGGATACAATCAGAAGCTAGTATCCAAAATAGATATTTTGGACAAAAAGAAGAAATTTTATTTTCTATTGAATAATAGCCGAGTGATTCAGTGAATAATAGTGTCGATACGTGAATAGTGCAGTATACGTGAATAGTAACTCGACACCAAAAGATAGAAATTTCACAAAAAAACATCTTCACGCTTCGTGAATGAATAGACTCATGAATAGTAACTCGTGAATAAGAACTCATGAATAGTAACCCGACATGAAAAAGTTCCAAATTTGATAAAATTTCCAACCAATATTTTGGCATAATGATATTGAAGAAGTAATATCATTTTCGAATAAAATAACACCCTTACCTCGAAAAGACAAGACTTTTAGTTGAAATAATGGGATATAAAGCTATGACTTGAACTTGCAATCAGATAGCAATACTCAAAGTATACTCAAAATACTCACAAGAATACGCTCGATAATATAGAGAGAGAAAACTTCAGTTTCTGGTGTGAATTTCAATTCTAACCTAAGCACCCTATTTATAAGAAAATGCTTAGAACACCAAAGTAAAAAATTTAATATAATAATAATATATATATACAAATTTGTCTACGCACCTAGAACCATCTGAATTCAGCAACTTGCATGTGTTTAATGAGACTAACCAAACACAAAAAACGTTTTTGTTAATTAAAACAATTAAAACTTTCAAAAATTAATTATTTCATAGCTTTGGAACTTCAATAATTCATAATAAATAGCCCTTTTATCAGAAAATTCGAATCACGCGACCTTTTTATAGGAAATTCAATTCTCTACAACTTTGCAGAAGAAAATTTTTCCAAATTCCAAATGTAAATTGGAAGAAATCCATAAATGGGCGATTTTACAGGCTATAATCAAATTTCAGTCAATAAATGGGGTCCACCGACATGTTTAACATGTTTTAAACATTTATGGTAATAAAAATACTCCTCCTCCACATATACTCATATATCCCACATTCATCGTAAAAATATCATCATTATTATATTATTAAAATATAATAATATATTTAAATGAATTATTTATCAAAAAAAGATAAAATTTCAATTTTCAACAATTGTCACATTAAAATTTTCTCCATCTATATCCACATAAAATTAATATTTTCTCATCATATGAATCAATAATTAATTATTCACAAATAATATTATTGAGAATCACAATATCGACAACCGTGCAGCCTCAAAGAAAGAGGGGCTTTCAATAAGAATTTCTCCTTCTTGGCGCCGCAATTAGGTGACCAAACCTCTCCTTAGATGTAACTTTCTAGACATTGTCAATAATGTTATCTAATAATATTATTCAGATAATATGAATTATTGCTTCGATAATGAACAATCTTGTGTAATGACAATTATGAAACAACAACAATATAAAATATCAACGCAAAGAATTATTAAATTAATAAAATAAATATATTGAAAGAATTATCGTAACCATTATTGAGTAAAGTGCCTTCTTACGTAAGAATCAATAATTGGTGCAATACTGGTAGTGTCTTCAACAAGCAACAACTCATATTATCGTGTTTTAACCAAGGGTATTCCAACAAGATTGACCAGAATAACAACGGCAAGTTATTTATAAACAACTTATATTTGTCATTTTCTTCATCCAATCGCTTTCAGTTATGGGGCCCACAAAAGATCGCTGGCCGTCGTGCACGAATATTCTCGACAAAGATTTAATATTCCACGACTAAACGAATATTCTCCGAATAATAATGAATATTTTATAACCACTTGCTTATTCAAATATTTGCGTATTTTACCCATAACTATCCACATTAATCAAATCAACCCTTACTATTTCAAAATAATAAATAGAGGAAAATAAATTTCATTTATTAATAATTTGGGGTCTTACAACCTCCCCTCCTTATGAAATTTCGTCCTCAAAATTGACGCACGTGTGTTTCAAAAGATGAGAATACCTCGCTTTCATTTCTGTTTTCAACTCCCAGGTCATTTCCTCAATAGCATGGTTTCTCCACAAAACCTTAACTTGTGGTATAACCTCGGTACATAGGACATGTTCTTTCCTATCCAAGATCTTGACAGGTACCTCCTCGTACGTTAAGTCTTCGGCTATCTCGTCCGATTCTAACTTAATGACGTGGTTCGGGTCGTCCACATATTTACGTAACATCGATACGTGAAAAACGTTATGAACACGCGTCATACTTGGCGGTAAAACGAGTCTATAGGCCACAGTTCCTATTCGATCGATAATTTCAAATGGATTAATAAATTGAAGGTTTGAGCTTTCCTCACCTCACCGATTCTCGCTTTTGAAATAACAATTTCTTGCACCTCCTTCTTCAAATTCATCATCTCCGGTGTGTAGCTTGAACAGCTTTAACTTTATCGATTAAAGTCGATTATACTCGTATATCATCACATGGGTACCTAGAGTTTTCATCTCCATATCTATTATTTGTAAATTATTCGAAATTAGTCTTTGACAATATTGTACTCGTACTTGTATACGATCTTCTACTCAACACGTCAGCTACCACGTTCGCTTTTCCAGGATGGCATGGTCGTAACATGTCTTCGAATCGAGTCTCATCTTGAGTTCTTCGAAGCTCTTTCCACATTCCTTGCTCCATTCGAATTTTTGTATCTCTACGAGTCAGCTGCGTTAATGGAATAGCGATTCAAGAATATCCTTCAACGAATCTCCGATAATAACCAACTAAGCCTAGAAAGCTACGTATTTCGATTACCAACTTAGGTTGTTCTCAACTGTGACTCATATCCCAACCTTGGATAGCACGTTACAATGACACCTATCAGTTTACTATCGCACGAATATGGTGTCCCCTACGGAGAGTCTGGCTTCGGTGCATTCCACAAAGGAAGTCACTAGATAAAGGCTCAGGTACCAAATTCTATAGTTGAATTTTTAACTCCTGAAGTTCAATAGGAGCCATTCGATATGAGATTTTAGAAATGAGTTTTGTACTGTTCAAAGTCGATACAAAATTCAATATCATACTTTGGGAGTAAGCCAAGAAATTCTTCAGGAAATACGTCAGGAAAAATCAATAACAACAGGAATATTATTCAAATCTGACGTGTCTTTATTCAAATCCATAACATGGACTAAGAAAACTTGACATCCGTAATAAACGAATGACTTCATGGCTTAATATGAAAATGTTTGACTACAATGGTTTAATTGCTTGAATTCGAATAACAGGTTGCTTAGGAATATGAAAACTAACAACCTTACGAAAGTAATCAATTTCGGCATGATGAGTAGTTAACCTTAAAATCACATCAAAAGCAAATATCTCTATAGAAATAAGGTTAACAGGTAATGTGATAGTGCCAACCTGAATCAAGCAAGATTTCTAAACAACGGATGTAATGAAAGTTTCTCCTAACGGAGTCTCCATAAATAGCTCAAAGTCTAATTTCTCCGTAGTCAAGTTCAAACGTTGAGCGCAAGCAAGAGAGATAAAAGAATGGGTAGAACCGATATCTAGTAAGGTATAAACTTCGCAAGAATTTATAACTAACTAACTCATGCTAACTTCGTTCGGGTTCCTCGCATTTTGACCGGTCACGACAAACGCTCTTCCAAGAACCGTTGACTTTGACTTTTCCGGGACATCCTTTTGAGTCACCATTCATTGGATCGGGTTTCGATACCGCATAATCTCGAGCGATATGTCCTTCTTTTTCATAATTATAGCATACCTTAAACTGCTGTAGGCGGCCAATGATATGTCCCTCTTTCCCGCATTTGTAACATACGACCGGTGGTCTTTTTCCTCCCTTGGAACTAGTTGCTACTGGCGCTGACGTCTTCACATGGTCGTTGTTGAATCTCCTCTTTTTAAAATCTCCTCCCGACTCGCTTCTTCTATTTTTATGGCCACGATTACCACCAGAGTGGTTACCGCCTTTGTCCTTATTCTTCTTTCTCCGCTGGTTATCGTTATTCTGATGACTTCTATCTTCGGTATGATCCTGGTACCTCGGTTGAACGTACTCGTTATCTTGCTCTAACAACTGAGCTCTGTTGACAACATCTGAATAGAGAGAAAATTTATGAGAAATGAGATACCGACGTATGCCGGTTTCAAACCTCTCGTAAACATCTGCTATCATACGTTCCTCATTCTCCACCAAATGAGGTGAAACGGATAACTCCGCCGAACTTCGCCTCGTGATTGGGACACCGCCATGTTGTTTTTGTTCTAGTCTAATAAACTCTATCTCTTTCATATGAATTAATACTTTCGTGGAAGTACTTGTCATTGAACTATTTCAAACGCGTCTCCCATGACATCTTTGAGTGCATTTGGATGGGTACGCTTCATGATTCCCACCGAAGAATCTCGCCTCATTTACGGAACATAAAAGTAGCGAATGGAACTTTACGTTCCTCCGTGCCTCCCAAGACATCGAATATCTTGGTAATTTGTTTGACCCACTTCTCCGCCTTTAATCGGATCCGGCTTATCCCTGCACTCGGTGGTCCCAACTCTTCGAACTGTTGTTTGGTCGTGACCACCCGTGAATCGCTATCATTTCCTCCTCAGTATTTTGAACACGAGTCTCCCTCGTCGATTTTGCATGAAGCGCAAAAAGCTTTTAAACATCCCTCGTTCATCATCCGCTTCAAATGGTGTTGTTCACGGGAGGTACATTGCCGACTGTTGCAGACGTTCGCCTCGTTGGTAAGTACATGCATCTCCACGGTCTCATTTACTCCACTGTTAATATTATCAATCGACATTCTTAAATACCGTCATAAAACAAGGGTTAATTAAGGAAATCAATATATCACATAATATCCTATATACTAACCAACTAACAAATAAGCTTAGGTAGGACACACTAGCAAAAGGATTTACTCTCTCTCCCTCCTAGTTCTATTCCCCGATCTCCGCTGGAGATCATATCCTAAGCTCGATACCAATTGTGATGCCCCAAAATAGGTCCATTCCATCCAACCCATTCGAGTCGCCAAATACATGGTACGAAATAACTACAACTTTATTATTATAACATATAAACTGTGAGTTTAAATACAGATATTGCTATCTAGACAATATCCACACGCAAAATAAATCCCCATCATAATTATTGATACATTATTTTATAAAAATGGTGAGGACTACTAAACAACTCTCTCTAGAACCTTCATTCCATACCCCGACTAGTACTCGCTACATTCTCGCCTCCTGAGAAGAAAAATGAAACAAAAAGGAAAAGAGTGAGCTCAACTCGCCCAGTAAAGAATATTATGACTAAGATAATATACAACAATTTATCGTAAGTCTTCAACAGGGAAAAATCTAATAGAATACAATAGACAACCAGTTTTAAATCAACAACTGCAGCGAAAACAACAATTCATTAGAAGAGTTAAGTAGAGAATGCAAACTACTATCTTCTATATATGAATTTAAAAGTTCATCGTCGATATTTTATCCCTGTAACATCAATCAATATATATCTGGAATCAAATATTCATCTTTGCACTACAAGCCAAAGATATTCATCAGTTGGTCATGTTCATCTAAACACCTGTTCATCTTTGCACTACGGGCCAAAGATATTAATCAGTCGATCATGTTCATCTCAACACTTGTTCATCTTTGCACTACGGGCCAAAGATATTCATCAAGAAATCATTCATCTTTGCACTACAGGCCAAAGATATTCAGTAATATCATCATTTAGGACTGAGGATGATGAAAAATATTTTAAAGGAAACGAATCCAGTGAAACAAAATAACTAATATTAAGGATTCGTATTTTAAACAATCCAAGTTCAAAAATACTTCATAAGTAATCAGAGTGGAGTAAAATTCAAGAATGATCAAAACATGGATACAATCAAAGCTAGTATCCAGAATAGATATTTTGGACAAAAAGAAAAAATTTTATTTTTCTTGAATAAGGTCAGATTCGTGAATAAGGTCAGAGTATCGTGAATAAGTAACTCAGACACCAAAAGATAAAAATTTCACAAAAAAACATCTTTACGCTTCGTGAATAGTACTCGTGAATAGTAACTCATGAATAGTAACTCATGAATAGTAACTCATGAATAGTAACCCCGACATGAAAAAGTTCCAAATTTGATAAAAATTTCCAACCAATATTTTGGCATAATGATATTGAAAAAATAATATCATTTTCGAATAAAATAACATCCCTTACCTCGAAAGATAGTACTTCTAGTTGAAACACCGGATATAGGCTATGACTTGAACTTGCACCGTATAGCAATACTCAAAGTATACTCAAAATACTCACAAGAATACGCTCGATAATATAGAGAGAGAAAACTTCAATTTCTGGTGTGATTTTCAATTCTAACCTAAGCACCCTATTTATAGGAAAATGCTTAGAACACCAAGGTAGAAAATTTATTAAATATTATTATATTATTATTATTATTTCTACAATGTGACGCCCCCAAAATAGGTCCATTCCACCCAACCCATTCTGAGTCGCCAAATACATGGTACAGAAATAACTACAACTTCAATAATACAAATGTCGTGTGAAATACGACAATACATACTGTGAGTTTAAATATAGATATTGTCGTCTAGACAATATCCACACGTAAATAAATCCCCATCATAATTATTGATACATTATTTTACAAAAATGGTGAGGATTACTAAACAACTCTCTCTAGAACCTTCATTCCATACCCCGACTCGATCCTGCTATGTTCTCACCTCCTGAGAAGAAAATGGAACAACAAGGAAAAGGGTGAGCTCAACTAGCCCAGTAAAGAATATTATGACTAAGATAATATACAACAAATTATCGTTAGTCTTCAACAGGAAAAATCTAATAGAATACAATAGACAACAAGTTTTAGATCAACAAATGCAATGGAAGCAAAGAATCCAATCCATTAGAAGAGTCACGTAGAGAAAGAATTCTCTTGTCTTCTAAGGTTTAAAAGTCCATCATCAATATTTTATCCCCTCAGAATAACAATCAATATTCATCTTTGCACCACTGAGGCCAAAGATATTCATTTAAATCACCAGTTGGTCATGTTCATCTCAACACTGCTCATCTTTGCACCACTGAGCCAAAGATATTCATCGATTAATCGTTCATCTTGCACTACTACTGAGCCAAAGATATTCATCAAATATCACCATTAAGGACCGAGGATGATGAAAAATATTTTAAGAACGAATCCGGTGAGATAGAAGGACAAATATTGGGATTCGCATAACAGTTTATCCAAGATCGATAATACTTCATAATAAAGCGATTTTGAAGCGAGAACTCAAAAATAACGATCAAAACATGGATACAATCAAAGATAGTAGCCAAAATAGACATCTTGGACAAAAAGAAAAATTTTATTTTTAGGTGAATAGTCCGTATTAAGTGAATAAGTGTCAGATATCGTGAATAGTGCCGTATACGTGAATAGTAACCCCAGACACAAAAAAGATAGAAATTTCACAAAAAACATCTTCACGCTTCGTGAATAGTACTCAAATGAATAGTAACTCGTGAATAGTAACTCTGAATAGTAACCGGAGACATGAAAAAGTTCCAAATTTGATAAAAAGTTCAACCAATATTTTGGCATAATGATATTGAAGAAAATAATATCATTTGCGAAAGAAATAACATCCCTTACCTCAAAATAACCGTACTTACGATAAAGATTTTTCAGATATAGTCTTGTAAACTCGCATCAGATAGCAACACTCAAAGTATACTCACAAGAATACGCTCGATAATATAGAGAGAGAGAAAGAGAAAACTTAGTTTACGGTGTGATTTTCAATTCTAACTTAGCCTCTATTTATAGGAAAATGTTAGACGCATAAAAGGAGACTAAATTAATAAAATATATTATTATTTATTCAAAATTCCTACCCACATGTTTTGAAAACTCTAGCATGCCTTCTTTGGTCAAAAACATCAGCCACCCATGTGCCAACAACCACAAAAACGTTTTTCTTATATAAAATAATTAAAACTTCCAAAAATCAATTATTTCGGAACTCCGGAACTTCAATAATTCATGATAAATAGCCCTTTTGTCAGAAAATTCGAATCTCGCGACTTTTTATAGGAAATTCAATTCTCTACAACTTTACAGAAGGAAGATTTTCTAAATTCCAAACAGAAATTATCCGAAATCTATAAATGAGCGATTTTACAGTCTATAATCAATTTTTTGGTCAAGAATTGTGTCCACCGACACACAAAATATATGTTAAACATTTAATGCCACAAAATACTCTACCTCCTCATATACTCATATATCCCACATTCATTATAAAAAATATCACCGTTAATATATTATTAAAATAATATATTTAAATGAATTATTTTATCATAAAAAGATAAAATATTAATTTTCAACAATTGTCACATTAAAAATTTTCTCCATCTATATCCACATAAAATCAATATCATATAAATCAATAATTAATTATTCACAAATAATATTATAGAATCACATTACTAACAACCGGCAGGTTCCCAAGAGAAAGAGGGCTTTCCAATAAGGATTTCTCTCACTGCTTGGCAAGCGCAATTAGGTGACCAAACCTCTCCTTGCATGAACTTTCTAGACATTGCCAATAATGTTATCGGATAATATTATTCAAATAATATGAATTATTGATTTGATAATGCAAAATATCGTGTAATGACAATTATTGAAACAACAAATGATACAAAATATCAACGCAAAGAATTATTGAATCAATATAATATTGAGCAATAACTCATCGTAACAATTATTGAGTAGTGCCTTCTTCACGTAAGGATCAATAATTCAACAAATCTTTGTGCAATACCATGTACCATTTGTGCAACCACGCGATATTATCGTATTTTAACCACGGGTAACCCAACAAATTGTTAAGCAGAATAATTTACGCCGATTATTTATAAAACTCAATCTTTGTCGCTTTCTTTCATCCAACCGTTTTTCCGTTATGGGGCCCAATGATGGCTACTTGGTCGTCACGGAGATTCCAAAACAAAAAAGAATATTCCACGACCAAACGAATATTCCCCGACAATAATGAATATTTTATAACCACTTGCTTATTTTGTAAACTTTGCACATTTCACTCATAACCAAAGCATTATATCAAATTACCACCTTATTAATCAAGAATAATAATTAGAGGAAATTCGATTTTTATTTATAAAAATTTGGGGTCTTGCATACAACTTCCTACGCCAACCTAGAATCTGATTTCAGCAATTAAAACACATGCAAGACCCACACTCAAATCACCAAAAACGTTTTTCATATTAAAAATATTTTAAACTTCCAAAAATCAATAATTTCATAGCTTCGAAACTTCAATAATTCATAATAAATAGCCCTTTTATCAGAAAATTCGAATCTCGTGACCTTTTTATAGGAAATTCAATTCTCTACAACTTTGCGTAAGAAAATTTTTCCAAATTCCAATCGAAATTGACCAAGAAATCCACAAACCAAGCGATTTTTACGTTTATAATCAAATTTCGATCGATAAATGGGGTCCACCAGACATGTTTAACATGTTTTAAACATTTATGGTAACAAAATACTCCTCCTCCACATATACTCATATATCCCACATTCATCGTAAAAAATATCATCATTATTATATTATTAAAATATAATAATATATTTAAATGAATTATTTTATCAAAAAAAGATAAAATTTTAATTTTCAACAATTGTCACATTAAAATTTTCTCCATCTATATCCACATAAAATCAATATTTTCCTCATCATATGAATCAATAATTAATTATTCACAAATAATATTACGAGAATCACAATATCGATGACCGCAGGCGGTTCTGGGAAAGAGGGGGCTTTCAATAAGAATTTCTCCTATCATGGCGCAATTAGGTGACCAAACCTCTTCTTAGCAGAACTTTCTAGACATTGCCAATAATGTTATCTAATAATATTATTCGGATAATATGAATTATTGCTTCGATAATGAACAATCTTGTGTAATGACAATTATTGAAACAACAAAGAATATAAAATATCAACGACAATTATTAAATCAATAAAATAAAATACTGAACAGTAATTATTGTAACCATTATGGAGTAGTGCCTTCTTACGTAAGAATCAATAATTGGTGCAATACTGGTGTCTTCTTCTTTGTGCAAACAGCGCATATATCGTGTTTTAACCACCGGGTATTCAATGATATTGACGATAATAACTACGTCGTTATTTATAAACAACTTATATTTGTCGTTTTCTTCATCCAATCGCTTTCCGTTATGGGGCCCACAAAAGACTGCGCCGTCGTACGAATATTCCCCGACAGTACGAATATTCCACGACCAAACGAATATTCCCCGACAATAATGAATATTTTATAACCACTTGCTTATTCGAAATATTTGCGTATTTTACCCATAATTATCCACATTAATCAAATCAACCCTTACTATTTCAAAATAATAAATAGAGAAAAATAAATTTTATTAATTAATAATTTGGGGTCTTACAGAGGTGGTGGAGGGTGAGGAAGAAGAGAGGAGGGAGGCAAGATGAAGGTGGTGGAGGTGAAAATGGACGCGGTCAAATTTGAGAGTTGAGGAGGAGAGGAAGGAGTTCACTTGATTGTGATTTTTCATAATGCACTAATTTTATAAATAAAATATTAAAAATATATTAATCTTGTAAATATTTTTTTGATGCACTTTTGTTATAATTTTTTTTAAAAATGTACTAGAAAGTATAAATCTTCCTTAAATATAAACTCATAACCCATTTACTTTTGAACGGGTTGAGCTGACTCGTGGGTTTAAATCGGTTTTACTTGATGTCCTGTTTGGAAATGACTTATTTTAAAATGATTTATAAGTTAAAATATAAGTTGATTTATAAATAAAAGCGTTCGATATCAATTAGATTTATAAATCAGAAATAAGTTAAAAAGGTGTTCGGCTCATGACTTATAAGTTAAAATAAATGTGAAGATTATTAAAAAAGACATTAATAAAAATAGGAACAAAATAGACATTATATTTAGTTAAACTAACTTATTTAAAAATAATTTATAAATTATTTTTAAATAAATCACAAATAATTACTTATTTTTTAAAACTTAAAAAGTAATTGTCAAACACTTAAAGTGAAAGAACTATTAAATAGATTCAAACCTTTTTAAACTTCGCTTTTTCTATAAGATAATTGTCAAACACTTAAAGTGAAAGAACTTATAAGTAGATTCAAACCTTTTTAAAGTCCACTTTTTCTAGAAGAAAATTACTTCATCCATGGCATCATACCGAAACCCAAACCGATTCATTAAATTATTCTACATTTCCGCGCCAGAAAAGTCTTTCTCCTTCACCATTACGCCATTGACTAAAATACAGAATGACCCAAATCACCCAAATAGTTGGATATAAAAATACCCCCAAGCTCCATTAAAACCCACCTCAAATTTCACTCCATTGAAATCCAGCTCAGTTAGCACAATTAATTTCAGCGATTAAGAGAGAGAAAATGGCGAAAGAAATCAAGAACAAGCAGATAGTGTTGAAACATAACATTGGTTTTGGTCAATTAAACGAGGCAGATTTTTTGGGACAAACTGGAAGTATAAGCCTAAAAGTGCCTGAGGGTTCAAATGGGATTGTTGTCAAAAACCTCTACTTGTCTTGTGATCCTTACATGCGACCTCGTATGACCAAGCTCGAAGGAAGCTACGTCGACTCCTTCGTTCCTGGGCAGGTAATATTCACACATATACACACACATAACGTATGTATAATTACTCTGTCCCAAATTTATTATTACACTAGTAATTGTCCGTGTCCGTGTCCGAAAGGCAAGCCTTAAAGAAATCCTCCCTCTCTCCATTTTAACAATCCCATTCTCATTTTCTTTCTCCTTCTCCTTCTCCCATCACACTTTTCTGCCCAAATCAATTAAAATCTGAATCGTTCTTATGTTTTGAATCCTTGTGATTTTCGCTCAAATTCAAAATAGATTCTATCTTATGAATATAAATTTTTAAAAAGATGCTTTTTAAGTTTCCCACACAAATTCCTAATACTCTCCCGTCCCTTATCACTATGTTTCTGAGTTTTAAAATGGACAAAAAAAATAATAATTGACAATAAAAAGGTTTTTTTTTTTAATTTTATGTTTTTTAATAAATTTTTATTTTTATAAGTAATATTTTTATAATTCTCATATTATTCTTAATTTTTTATATAATAAATTTTCAATTACAACTCATGTCCTCAATTTTAAATTTTCTATTTTTTTCTATTAAAAATTCAGAAACAACACAAAGAAAAATTTTAAATTTTAAGTTTTTTATTTATTTTTTTTCTGTTCTAATTTAAGTTTTTTTTTTTTTTCTGTTCAAAACTCAGAAACAGAGTCTAAATGTCTAAAGAACTATTTTTATCTCGTCTATTTTGCCTCTTTTTCCAATACAAACCGTTGATATTATATTATATTGTTTGTCTGAATTTGTTTGATAATTTTTTTTTAACTCTTAAGACAGAAATTCAAATTTTTTAAGTATTAAGAGCGGTCTCTTAATAGTTTATTTAAAATTTATGGACAAAAATAACCTTAATAAATATTGTACTCTTTCAATTTCAAATTTTAAGATCACTCAAATAAAAATTTTAAACAACTTATAGGGTTAAAATAATAAACTAAATATCATTCACATGTTTTACGCTTTTTAGTTATCAAATAGTTTTTTAATTCAGAACATCTGATCTAATTTATTATTAAGATGTATTAACTATTCAGATTGTAATTTCTCAGTTTTATCTCGAACACCACCTTAATGACAATAATTTTCTTAATATTTATGCACAACTCTAAAATTAGGACTGATGGAGTATTTATTAGAATTGTAACTAGGAGTTGTAAACAAGCCAAGTCGGGCTTTGGCTTCGAGCTCGAGTTGGACACCCACTTTGCTCGACACAATTAACAAGAGTTTGTTCTAGCTAAAGTTAGTCGAGTCGAGTCAAGCCGGGTTTGTGGACAGCCCGGTTCTTTTATCTCTCTAAAATGTGGAGTATGATTGTACTGAATATGTCAAGATTATAAGTAATGATATTTTACAAATTTCATTTATTTTACAATCTAAATAATTTTGGAACGGATTCAAAAGAAATATGTATGTAAATAATATTTACAGTTGGGTTTGGTTATAAAATTGTTGAATAGGATGACAGTGATAAATTATTTCTTTTTCTTTTTGTGTATGTGATGGGTAGTAATTAGAAAACTTTGGAGCTTTTCTTGGAATTCCTCAAGTTAATATAGATTCGTATTGAAAAGTTAATGTTGTATACAGGGATGTTATTCATTTCTGCCTCTTTGAACTGATTATAGGTCTATGTTGGTACATCTGATTTGTGCACCCATTGATGTCGCACGTCAATCATCATGCCATCCTCTTTTTTAAGTTAAAAAATATGTGTACTCAACTTTTTAGTTAATTTTAACGATATTCTTGATACACGAGTGAGTGCACACTTTATAGACTCGTTTACCATGATGAAAAATCATCAATTTTAACTTACAAATTAGTCAATATTTAGGTTTTACTTTCAATACTTTTGGACATGAATCATGGTATAAACAGTTGTAGAATCTGTAGATAATGATTTAGTTGGATGCATCCATGTTTTCATCATATTTTTGTCGCCTACATATTGATGATTTAATTTGAACTTTCTTGTCGGTTTTTCAGTCTATTTGCATTAATATTGCATCAGTTCACAAAAATGACATTTATAAAAGTGTATTTAGCATACACAACATAGATAACTCTGAAAATAACTGCACAATATTTTCTCTTGTAAAATTTACTTCTCTGTTTGTCATTTCAAAACAATTATCAAATACAGACGAAAGAAAGCTACGAGATTCTTTTAGGTTGGGTGGTATGAATTTGTCTGGATGTATGAGCATAGAGACACATCTTTTGGCACA
This sequence comes from Panax ginseng, assembly GCA_020205605.1. NCBI lineage: Eukaryota > Viridiplantae > Streptophyta > Magnoliopsida > Apiales > Araliaceae > Panax > Panax ginseng. The sequence goes on from CM035149.1 coordinate 29,512,944, forward strand.
AATAGTTGGTAATTGGTATTTAAATTCATATGTAGCATAAGTTGTAGTTTTTTGCATAACTTAGATATTTTGGGCACAAGTCCTGCTTATTCAAGCTTAGAAGGAAAAATATTTCCAGAATCCAATTATAATTGACCTCAAACTGATGTAGAAACTCTGTGCGACTCTTGGTTTTGTATAATTAACGAAGCTTAATGTAATAGTTAAGGAAGAACGCAAATTTGTATAATTGAAGTTACTGGCAACTCAAAGGGTGAAATATTTGTTATACGTGATAATGTAAAAATGTTTATCAGGATCACAAGTAAATATCGGTGAGTGTTGTTGTTAATGTTGTGCAGCCTATCGTCGGATTTGGTGTGGCTAAAGTTTTGGATTCTAAGAATCCAAACTTCAAGAAAGGCGACTACATTTGGGGAATGACTGGATGGGAAGAGTACAGCCTCATTAATGATACACAGGGTATATTCGTGATTCAGGATACCGATGTGCCCCTTTCGTACTATACAGGACTGTTGGGTAAGTGTTCTTATATAGTATTTCTGTTAGTATCAAATATCTTAAGAAAGTATGTCTAGTATATAATGACTAGGTCAACCCTCGTTAACTGTAAAATATACAAATTAAAAGTACAAATGCTCTTTTTAGTTTTGGCTTATAAATATTGCTCATTTGCTTCTTTCTATCCTGTTGTAGGTATGCCTGGTTTGACTGCTTATATTGGTTTCTATGAGGTGTGCAACCCGAAGAAAGGTGAGTATGTTTTCATTTCATCAGCATCCGGACCAGTTGGTCAACTTTTTGGGCAGTTTGCGAAGTTGTTGGGTTGCTACGTTGTTGGGAGCGCTGGAAGCAAAGAAAAGGTCAGTGCCTAAAGAGTTTTCATTGTGTCATTTTATTTCATCAAAATATAATTTGCTTCTTATTCAGATAAGCTGATCCCAATGACCAAAAATAGAAAAAGTGAGACAATAAGCTAAAATCTCAATATATAAATAAATAAAAAATCACCTCTACTATCAATTTCTTTTTTCTTCTTTTTTGTTTTTCTTTTCGTTTCTTTTTTTATGAGGGTAGAGTAATTTTTAGATAGTTGATATTAAAAGTAAACTGTTAGATAATTGAATTTTACCTATTGTGTTGATCCTGATACTGTCGCAACTCATAAGTTTGTGCTAAGACGTATATACGCTAGAGCATAGTGTAATTGATTAGCTTTTTTCTCCATGTGTTTGAAAATCTTTTATTCTTTTCTTAAGGTTGACCTGTTGAAGAATAAATTCGGATTTGACGAGGCTTTCAACTACAAAGAAGAGAAAGATCTGGTTGCAACCTTAAGGAGGTGAGTACGTTTATATTTTGCTTTTATTGAGGATCATGTTAACACTGTGAAGTATAAAACCTTAATGAAAACTTAACTTCTCCTTGTTCTATATAAATTAAGCGAAATGTTAAAAATCATTGCAACAAGTCCTCCCTCCCATTTAGCTAGCCAGAAGAGGGACCTCAATTTCAGCGTTAGTAATTTATCTTTCTATATAATTTTGATCTATTTTACAACCTGCTAGAATTACATTTTCCCTTTAAGAAAATAGACTAAAATACTTGTCACTACATTCAAGTCCTGAAAACAGAGGTAATGCTGCTTACACGGTCCAAAGTAGCAGCCGAGTTGCGAAATCTTGGCGACTCGGTTTGGTTTCCTTACTCACCGATCTGATAATGAGTCACGAATTATAATTTCAAGCATTATCAATGTAAAACTGCATATAGGCTGCTTATATTTGACCCTCCTCGGTCCCAGCTATTTGCGGAAGCCTTGTGCAGTGAGCACTGCACGACTTTTTCATCGTAGTTATCCATCAACTCTGTTTGTTGCTCCGTTATTTATAGGTACTTCCCTGAAGGAATCGACATTTACTTTGAGAATGTCGGAGGAAAGATGCTCGATGCAGTATTCCCTAACATGAGACTTAACGGACGCATTGCTGCGTGTGGGATGATCTCACAATACAACCTCACAGAGTTTGATGGTGTAAAAAACTTGTTCTACATTATTCCAAAACAGGTCCGCATGGAAGGATTTCTCGTATTTAATTACTATCACCTGTATCCCAAGTTTCATGAGATGGTTATACCGCTAATAAAGGAAGGGAAGATCGTCTACGTGGAAGACATTGCCGAAGGCCTTGAGAATGGCCCTGCGGCTCTGGTCGGGCTTTTCGCTGGCAAGAACGTCGGAAAACAAGTGGTTGCTGTTGCTCATGAATGAGTCACTCAATGATCTAGGTCTTGTGTTACTAAAATTACACCTACTATTCATATAGGTTTTGGTTTTACCATGCTTCTTAGTCTTATTACACTTTTTTTCTCTTCCTAGAAAGCTGTTTGGTTGGTTCAACCTAGGCATTTCTATCGAGAAGCTCATGTAACTTCTTTTTTCCCTTATAAATCTCAAATAAAGGTTGTATCTCACATCCCTGTCATTGATCTTTGTGTAATGCTGGTTGTGAGTAACATGGTTTTGCTACTTACTAGTCTTTATAAATTACTCCCTCGGTTCTATAATAATTGTTTTTTTAAAAAAAAAAATTTGTTTTGTTCTAATTTATTTGTCATTTACAATTTTCTAGAATATTTTTTCTTATGTTATCCTCAACTTCTCTTATTCTCTCAATAAATTCTCTCCCTTGCATTAATAGTTTTTAACTTTTCATAAAGGGGTAGTGATGAAATTTCATACAAATTTTAATTCTTAAATAATAGTATTAAATGAATTTCTTAATTTATGTGCATGAATGTAAAAAGACGATGAAACCTATACCTTCATCACGAAAGTCTTTTTTTAATTATTATTATTATTTTTATTTTATTTTTACAATGTACTCATCAAACTACAAATCTATATATCTATATATCTATATATAAAATAAATAGCACAAATAGTTCTTCAACACTAAAATATAAGAATGGTCCTTCAACCTTTAAAATATAGGAATGAAAAACAAAAATTTAGGAAAATATTTTCTTTCTTTTATTTGATTTCAAAAAAAATTATTTATATTTTTACTATCATAATTATCTATTTACTACTATCTCTTATACTCTTGTATTTTTTTTAGTTTTGTTGGTGTTCTTTAAAATTTATATTTTAATAACAATAATATTTAATTATACAATAATTTTTATTATTAAATTACCCAAGTATAATTATTTGAGTTTAATTAAGATTTTATTATTACATAAATAGATGAACGTATCAATATAAACAAAAAAAAAATTAAAAATGAATACTATCATTTATATTACATAAATAGCTGAACTATTATTGTAGATTTTTGAATTTATTTAATTTTTCATCAGTAATTAATTATACATTATTAGTTAAAAAATACATTGTAGATGGAAATAACTTTTTAATATAAAAATCATTGTAGTTGACTAAGGTGCATGTATCTTAGTCATTATTTACCAAAGTGAATCATAATAAAGAAATAAACTATCAATGCTGAATGTTAGTATTTATTTATATATAATTACAACTGTTGATATATAGAATTATCATTACAATAAGTAACAAAATTGCATTATGTTCTTATTTATGAGTGTAATTTTATTCTGCAGGAAAAACAAAACACTAGTATACTTTAACAGTTATAATATATGAGAAAAAAGAATATAATGATATGCTTGAGCTAAGATTGACCGATGCTAAAAATGATTTAGTTTTACCAATTTACCCCATTAAGGTTAAATTTTACCTTTTTAAAAATTAATTATAAATTTTACGCAAAACTATGTCGTTTCCTTGAAATTATTGTACTTTAAATCTCGTTTTCCCATATTATTTATATAAACGTATGTATAAACGTATAATGTAGTAAGAAATGTACACAAGTATTTTAAATTTTTTATTTTTTCAAAAACTTTCATAAATTCCATAAAAATTCAAGTAAATATCAATAATAATAATTGACATATATTAAAAGTAAGGGTGTAAATGAACCCAGTCGAGCCGAGTATTGAGTTGCTCAGATTTGGTTCACAAAATTTATCGAGTATAAAATAAGGTTTGATTGATGCTCATTTAGCTACCGAGTCGAGCATGATCTCGAATCGAGCCCGAACAGTTTAAACTTTTCGAACGAACATGATTCGAGTATCAATAGAAAATTGCAATTTGAGAAAGTTCGAGTAATTTATTGAATTTTAAAATTTGCTCATATTTGATTCATTTATATTTCGAGCCGATCTCAAATCGAATTTTTAGTCGAACGAGTACGAATCGAGTCCGAACTATTTGTTCATTTTACAATCTTAATTAAAAGGTCGTATTAAACGGTTAATGTAATTTACTTATATATTTATATGCTACCCATTCCTACTATGGTGGGGGAAAGGGAAGTGAGATAAAAATAAAAATACAACGAGCACCTACGATTAAGGGGAATAAAATGTCGACCACAAGGTGAGAGAATCTTTTTAATCCGAGAGTAAGTGACTGGTAAACACATTGAATTTAGTAATTTTTATTAACTATTAGGTTTATGTGTTTAAATTAATTAAACTTCTCTCGTTTGCCTTCTTTTCTTTCGTGCTTGTTTTGACAGACCCTTGCTGAAATGAGGGGTGAAGGGGTATAAATAATCTAGAAGAGGGCTTTGAACATATTATTATACTTTCAGAGAATAGTTGGCCTTTTAAAAATTAATTTATGTATTGTCCTATGTGACTCGCTCCAAAATACTTGTTTAATGGCATGTGAATATAGAACAAATAAATAGTTAAAGAAACAGATAACCAATCACATGATACACAGACTATTTATCTGGTTCACAATATATATTTAGGGTATACTGTTACATTTAATCTGACTTGAGATTATATCACTATGATATAACCTCTCCTTCAATAGATGGAAAAATTCTTAAAAAAATTTATAGACAAACTTTTAATTGTATATATAATAATATATATATAACTCCCATATTTATATACATGTAAACCCCATATATAAATATATAAGATTAACTCCCAAATATAAATATATGTAACCCCATATATAAATATAGAAATTAACACACACACACACACATAAATATATATAACTCCCATATTTAAATAGAGATTATAACACACATGTTCATTGTATTTAGACAACGAATCATGTGGTTATATCAACCGGATCGAACGCTCCATGGGCGCATCGATTTAGATCCAATAACCAACAGTATAATAATATTACAACTTCTTGTCTTAGACGATACCTCCCTGCTCATTTCTCAAAATAATAAAGTTTCATCTGAATCCTGAGCTTTGTTCTCTTGTTTATTTGGTCTTGAAACTCAAGTTCTCTCTTTTCTCACAAACTAGAGACCAACTTTTCCTTGACCTGTGACGCCCCCAAATTAAAGTCTACACCACCCAATTCTAGTCTCCAAAATCAATTATTATAATACCGTAAAAATACAGTAACATTCTTACTTTAAATTCTCAATACAATTATTGTCTCACTATTTTATAATGTATTGAGGACTACTATAGCTACTAACTCAAACCATCACTCTATTTTCCTGTTCTCTCCGTTAGACTCAGCTACACTCTTATTTTCTGAAAGAAATTAAGAAACAAAAGGATGAGCACAAATAACCAAGTAAAGAATATCTAAGATAATGAAGAATAAGTTATTATTAGCCTTCAACAGTGATAAATCAGATATTTAAAACATATGGTAGATAATATATGCTTTCAATAAATAACTGTATCGAAATGAACAATCCATTAGAAGAGTCAAATAGATCATGATGTCTACCGTCTTCTCCAATAAAAAAAATTCACCATCAAGATTTTATCAATTGCAATATCAATGATCATGATCATGTCAATCAACAGTTACTGGTCATAATCATGTCAATCTACAGTTCCTCTTTGCATCCTGTCCAAAGAAAATTTTCATCATGTATAATCAACAATTTCTATTTGCACCCAAACCAAAAAAAAAACTTTCGCCACATATATTTGCCACACATGCTAAAGACACTCAACAATCATATTATCGTTGCACCCAAACCAAAGATATTCACAACATAGTATTGATGATTAGTACAAATAACAATAATATCAATACTATGAATGATGGACATAAATAATTAGAATAATAAGATAAAGAAAAATATTAGTGATTATTAATTTAATTTGTCCAGAGTTCAATAATATCTAAATTGTCAACATAATATCCAAATTATTAATTCAAGTTCAAGAATAATATATAAATTTTACAGTTCAAATATAACGATTAAAATTTAATATGAAGATTCAAGTTAAAATATATTAGATGAAGCCCAAACTATTAAAGGTATTTTAATAATTTCAGAAATTTTCATCGTTTAATAATAATTTTTTACTATAAATTTAGGTGTATAAAAAATAATGGTATCTCTTACCTTATATAGTATGAGACTAGATATTGACTATTATGTAGGAGATTAACCTGAGCAATTCTTACACTTTTACTAACGTTAGAAACACTTAAGTATCCTTACATTCAAAAGAAATACTCACAATATTGTAGTAAAAGGATTTTATGTGCCTCTCGTTGCTCAACTGAGCAACCTATTTATAGTATTTCGGGCACGCCAAGTTTGGAAATAAAAATTACTAAATAATTGGAGTTGTAAGTCCCATGGAAAAAATAAATGGAGTTGTAAGTCTCATGGAAAAAATAAATAAAGTTACGAGTCCCATAGAAGAAAATAAGTTAAACTTGCAACAAAACTCTTTATGCTAAACTCCTCTATTTATAATAAAATTTAACCAATATCGACCACACATCAATTATCACACTGTATCTTTAATCAACACATTTTCAATATTCTATTCCTCAATTATTCATAATTCTTATTATATTATTTATCTTGTACATTATTGAATTTAATGTATTAATATCACATATATTAGTGTTCATCAAATAACGAGTCTGTCTAACTATTTAATATCCGTAACTTTTCACTACTACCCTTGCTACGATGACAATTATTAGCTCAATAATATGAAATATTGTGCAATTGCTACTGTGACAATAATTGGTTCAATAATATGAAAAAATAATATACAATTTGTGAGACCCCAAATTTTATGAATAATAATTGGTTTGAAATATTTTTTTGAATATTATGGTGTGAATTTGATATAATGTTATAGTTGTGGGTAATATTTATAAATTTTGCAAAATAAGCAAGTTGTTATATAATATTCGATTGGTCGGGGAATATTCGTTTTAACAGAGAATATTCGTACGATGGCACAATCATTGGAGGACCCCACAATAGAATTATTGTCAGATTGAGAAAACGACAAAAAATATTTTTATAAAAATAACGGCGGAAGTTTTACCGTTAACTGTTGAAACACCCGGTGTTAAAAAAAATGCGATAATATGCGTGGTTGCATAGTAGCTTTTACAGTATTAATTATTGATGCTTACGTGAGAAGTCACTCAATTTTGTTCAATTATTGCTACAGTAATTGTTGCATAGTATCTCACGTTATTTGATTCAATTATTGTCGATATTTTATATATTATTAAAAGTTATTAATATTATTATTTGTAATATTAACGATGTCTAGAAGTTCTGCCAAGGAAAGGTTTAGTCACCTAATTGCGCGCCAATAGGGAGAAATCCTTATTGGAAAGCCCCCTCTTTCTTGGGAACATCCTGGTCGATTAATATTGTGAATTATAATAAAGGTGATAAGTTTTGTTTTATTATTATTATAAATGTAATAAAACAGAAAACTTTTTATATAAAATAAAATACTTTTATAAAGTTATTCGTTTTATTAGACTATAAATAGAATAGATAATATTCTATTATGCATAGTGTTTGCATAGTGCCTGCATAGTATTTGCATAGTAAAATCTTTTTATATAAAACATAATACTTTTATAAAGTTATTCAATTTATTAGACTATAAATAGAATATATAATATTTTATTATGCGTAGTGTTTGCATAGTACTTGCATAGTATTTGCATAGTAAAATCTTTTATATAAAATAGAATACTTTTATAAAGTTATTTGTTTTATTAGATTATAAATAGAATATATTATATTTTATTTAAAAGATTTTATTTTATTAGAATATTTTATTAATAACGTATAGTAAATTAATATGGACCGTCTGCTTTTAAAAGTAAATCAATCTAGGCCAGTTTCATGAATTAGTTACTATTAGATCTATTCTCCTATAAATAAAAAGCTCATTCTTTCATTATTTCTTACGAATTCACTTTGAAACTCTAGAGAGAGAAACTATAGAGAGAAACTATATAGAGAAAGAAGAAAAGTATTCTCGCTACTTCACTACTCCTATATCCAGCTTTTCTTTCTAAGGTAAGGGGTGTTATTTTTTTCGTATTCATGAAGAGAATTATTTTCTTTCAATACTCGTAAAGGGTATTATTTTTTTTGTATTCATGAAGAGAACTTCTGTTTTTTCATTCTTTATTATTCTGTTGGAATAACCTGTAAACGCGGACTACCCTATACTTGGTGAAATTCTTCTGTTATTCTATTCTTTATTATTATGTTGGAATAACCTGTCTATGTGAAGTACCGCATACATGGTGAAATTCTTCTGTTATTCCATTCTTAATTATTACATTGGAATAACTTTATATCTGCGCGGACTACCCTATACTTGGTGAAATTCTTATGTTATTCCATTCTTTATTATTATGTTGGAATAACTTTGCCTATGCAAAAGTACCGCATACATGGTGAAATTCTTCTCATTATTCCATTCTTTATTATTCATTTGGAACATATTATGCAGACGTTTACGCATATTTGGTTCCATTATTTATTATTCGTTGGAATATCACATGCATAAGGATTTACGCATGACTTTAATTTCATTATTTATTATTCTGTTAGAATATCCTGTTTGTGCGTTTACGCATGACCTGGTTTTGTTATTTATTATTCTGTTGGAATAACCTGTCTGTACGGTCTATCGCATGCCTGCACTATGCAAACACTATGCATAAGTTTTGTTTTATTATTATTATAAATGTAATAAAACAGAAAACTTTTTATATAAAATAAAATACTTTTATAAAGTTATTCGTTTTATTAGACTATAAATAGAATAGATAATATTCTATTATGCATATAGTTTTTTGCGTAGTGCTGCATAGTATTTGCATAGTAAAATCTTTTTTATATAAAACATAATACTTTTATAAAGTTATTCAATTTATTAGACTATAAATAGAATATATAATATTTTATTATGCATAGTGTTTGCATAGTACTTGCATAGTATTTGCATAGTAAAATCTTTTTATATAAAATAGAATACTTTTATAAAGTTATTTGTTTTATTAGATTATAAATAGAATATATTATATTTTATTTAAAAGATTTTATTTTATTAGAATATTTTATTAATACTGCATAGTAAATTAATATGGACCGTCCGTTTAAAAGTAAATCAATCTAGACCGTTCATGAATTAGTTACTATTCAGTCCATTCTCCTATAAATAAAAGCTCATTCTTTCATTATTTCTTACGAATTCACTGAAACTCTAGAGAGAGAAACTATAGAGAGAGAAACTATAGAGAGAAAGAAGAAAAGTATTCTGCTACTTCACTACTCCTATATCCAGTTTCTTCTAAGGTAAGGGGTGTTATTTCTTTCGTATTCATGAAGAGAATTATTTTCTTTCAATACTCGTAAAGGGTATTATTTTTTTTGTATTCATGAAGAGAACTTCTGTTTTTTCATTCTTTATTATTCATTGGAATAACTCAGAATGCTGGACTACCCTATACTTGGTGAAATTCTTACATTATTCCATTCTTTATTATTATGTTGGAATAACCTGTCATGTGAAGTACCGCATACATGGTGAAATTTCTACATTATTCCATTCTTAATTATTCATTGGAATAACTTTTGTATCATGGACTACCCTATACTTGGTGAAATTCTTATGTTATTCCATTCTTTATTATTATGTTGGAATAACTTTTGTCTCATGCAAAGTACCGCATACATGGTGAAATTCTTACATTATTCCATTCTTTATTATACATTTGGAACATATTATTCATGACGTTACGCATGACTGGTTCCATTATTTATTATTCTGTTGGAATATCCTCATGTAATGCGTTACGCATGACGACAGTTTCATTATTTATTATTACATTAGAATATCACATTTTGTGCGTTTACGCGTGACTTTGAATTTTGTTATTTATTATTACATTGGAATAACCGTCTCGCATCTGATTCATCGCATGCTGGTGATTTCTTTTGTTATTCCATTCTTTATTATATTGGTTGGTTAAAGTTGTGGCTTTTATACTCCATGAAATTAGTGGAATATCTTTGATATTTGCGCTTCATCCGAGATTTTTTCATGGAAATATTCTTATGAGCATTCTTAAATTTTACACACAAAGCGGTATCATGTATTGTGATTTGGACGTTATTGGTTCTTGGATAAATTAATTCTTGAACTTGTTTTATTGAATTCTTATATCATTGTCATAATCCTCATGTTTATATTCAGTTGAAAGTCATCTGTGTCCTGTAGTGCATAGATGGACTTGGTATGATTATGACCATGGATTTTTCGGTATAATCATGACCGTAATGTTACAAATGATGTGGTAAAAGTCCTCATTGGCCCGTAGTGTATTGATGGACAGTTGTTGGCATGATCATGACCATTGATGAATACATGAATATCCTTGGCCCGTAGTGCATGGATAATTTGTGGTTTTGATACTAATGAATATCCTTGGTCGTAGTGCAGGGATGATGTGGTTTATTTATTAAGCTGAGTCTCAGCAATAAAAGTGATGAAAAACCTTTTAAATCATAGAAGATAGTAGATTTTATTCTCTACTTAACTCTTTAAATGGATTGCTTGTTCACTGCAGCTTAAACTTGATGTTTGTTATATTGTATCGGTTTAACATCTGTTGAAGGCTAACGATAATTTATTCTCGCATTATCTTAGTCATAATATTTCTCATTGGGCTAGTTGAGCTCACCCTTTTACTTTCATTGTTCTCTTGAGGAAATGAGAAGCGTAGCGAGGACTAGTCGGGAAGCGGAGTGGCGGTCGAGATGATAGCATTAGTAGTCCTCACTATTCTATGAAATAGTGTGATAATAAATGTATTATGGACTTATTTTGAGTTTGAATCACATGCTCAGAAGATAATATTTGTATTAAAACTCACAAACTTATATTTGTATATTTAAGATTATATTTGTATTTTGTACCATATTTTTGGCATCTCAGAATGGGTGATGTATACCTATTTTGGGGGCGTCACAGTTGGTATCAAATCTTAGGGATATGATCCCTGGCTCAGATGTGAGATAAGAACTAGGAGGGGAGAGACGGGGAATTCCTTCGCTAGTATGACCTACCTAAGTTTATTTGGTATTTAATTGGTCGGTCGGAGTATAGGGATAATGTAAGACCCCATTTTTTATGAATAAAATGAATTTTCTATAAATATCATTTTTGAATATTATGGAATAAATTTGATATAATGTTATAGTTGTGGGTAATATTTATAAATTTTACAAAGTACGCAAGTTGTTATATAATATTCGATTGGTGGAGAATATTCATTTTAACGAGGAATATTAAATGACGACGGCACATCATTGGTGGATCCCATAATGTAATTATTATCGGATTGAGAAAGCGACAAAAATATTTTTATGAAAATAACATGGCGAAAGTTTTACTAGTTAATCTGTTGAAACACCCGGTGTTAAAGTACAAGAATACGCGTGGTTGCATAGTAGTAGCACGGTATTGATTATTGATGCTTACGTGAGAAGTCACTCGCTTTTTGTTCAATTATTGCTTGATGAATTGTTGCGTAGTATCTCACGTTAATTGATTCAATTATTGTTGATATTTTATATTGAGATAGACGAAGTTGTTAATATTATTATTTGCATTATTAACGATGTCAGAAGTTACGCCAAGGAGAGGTTTGGTCACCTAATTCATGCGCTTAATAAGGAGAAATCCTCATTGAAAGCCCTCTTTCACTCGGGAGCGACACAGTCGATTAATAGTGTGAATTATGATAATGATGATGAAGTTTTGTTTTATTAATATTATTAATGTAATAAAACAGAAAATCTTTTATATAAAATAGAATACTTTTATAAAGTTATTCATTTTATTAGACAATAATTATAATATATTATATTTTATTATGCATAGTGTTTGCATAGTATTTGCATAGTAAAAAATTTTTAATAGTTATTCGTTTTATTAGATTATAAATAGAATATATTATATTTTATTGTAAACCAATACGGACCGTCCATTTAAAGTAAATCGATCTCGACCGTTCATGGATTAGTTCTTATTAGATCCATTCTTCTATAAATAGAAGCTCATTCCTTCATTATTTCTTACGAATTCTTTGAAACTCTAGAGAGAAAAAGCAGAGAGAATTATTATTCTTCTAACGAGCGTATTTCTTTAGAGTTTAAGAAAGCTTTGAGCATAGTGCAAGTTTATTCAAGTATATCACCGCCTCTACCGGTGAGTACTCTTCTTTATAAGGTAAGGGTATTATTTTTTCATATTCATGAAGAGAACTTACATTATTCCATTCTTTATTATTACATTTGAATAACTTTGACATGTGATCTACCCTATACTTGGTGAAATTCTTACATTATTCCATTATTTATTATTCTTTGGAATAACTTTATCATCTGCCAATACCACATACATTGTAAAATTTTGTTATTATTCCATTCTTTATTATTCATTAGAATATCACTGCTCATGCGTTTTATGCCGACACTGGTTAAAATCTTTATTATTCGTTGGAATATCCCGTTTTGTGCGTTTTTAGGACTGGTTAAAATCTTTATTATTACATTGTTGAATATATCACATGCATGCGTTTTCTGTTGGACCGGGTTCCGTTATTTATTATTACGTTAGAATAACTTTGTCATCGCAAGTACGCGCATGCATGGTGATTTCGTTGTTATTCCATTCTTTATTATTACGTTGGAATATCCCGCCATCATGCATATACGCTTGACACAGTTCCGTTATTTATTATTCTGTTGGAATAACATGTCCATGCGAAGTACCGCATGCATGGTGATTTCTTTTGTTATTCCATTCTTTATTATACTCAGTTGGTTAAAAATTTGACTTTTATACTCCATGAAATTAGTGGAATATCCTTGATATTTGCGTTTCATCCAGTATCTTTTCATGGAAATATTCTCCTGAGCATTCTTGAATTTTACTCTACGAAGAAGTATTATGTTGACAATTTGGCGTTATTAGTTCCTGAATAAATTAATTTTTGAACTTGTTTTATTGAATTCTTATATCATTGTCATCATCCTCATATTTATATTTTGTTGAAAGTCATTTGTGGCCTGTAGTGCATAGATGGACTTGGTATGATTATGACCTGGGATTATTGATTGTAATCATCTTGGTAGTAATGTTACAAATGATGTGGTAAAAGTTCTCATTGGCCCGTAGTGCATTGATGGACAGTTGTTGGCATGATCATGACCATTAATGAATACACAAATATCCTTGGCCCGTAGTGCATGGATAAATTGTGGTATTGACACTAATGAATATCCTTGGCCGTAGTGCAGGGATGATGTGGATTATTTTTTTAGCTGAGTCCCAGCGATAAAAGTGATGAAAACCTTTTAAATCTTAAAAGAAAGTAGATTTTATTCTCTACTTGACTCTTTTAATGGATTGCATGTTCCACTGCAGTTAAACTTGATGTCTATTGTATTTTATCAGTTTAACATTGTTGAAGACTAATGATAATTTATTCTGCATTATCTTAGTCATAATATTTCTTCTTGGGCTAGTTGAGCTCACCCTTTCTTTCACCTTTGTTCTCTTCAGAAATGAGAACGTGGCGGGACTAGTCGGGAAGCGGAGTGATGATCCGGATGATAGTATTAGTAGTTCTCACTATTACATTAAATAGTGTGTTAATAAATGTAATGAGGACTTATTCGAGAGTGGATATTGTCTAGAAGACAATGTTTGTATTAAAACTCATGACTCTCTTGTTGTATATTTAAGATTGTATTTGTATTACATACCATGTATTTGGCGACTCAAAATAGGTGATGTATACCTATTTGGGGGCGTCACTGATTAGATATCAAAGCTTAGGGATATGATCCTGGTGAGATGTGAGACAAGAATTAGGAGGGGAGAGGCGGGGAATTTCTTCGCTAGTATGACCTACCTAAGTTTATTTGATATTTAATTGGTTGGTCAGAGTATAGGGATTATATGTGATATGTTAATTAACCCTTGTTTTGTGGCAATATTTGAAAATGGCATCCGAGATTGTTGAGAACATCAATGGAGCACAGGAGACCGTTGAGTCTCCACAGATCAATAATCAGGATAATGTGCATCTGGAAGGCGACAATCCTAATGCAAACAACATCACTGACCAAATAATGAACGATGGAATGTTCCGAGGCTTCATGCAATTCATGCAACATCAGGCGAGGGTGGCTCCTGTCCAAAATACAGGTGGAAACACTGGCAACTCTCGGGCGGTCACCGCCAAATAGTTCAAGGAGCTGGGACCACCAGAGTTTTTTTGGATAGCCAAAACCACTTAAGGCGGAGACGTGGATAAAACAGATCAACAAGATATTTGATGTCTTGGGATGCTCCGAGGAGCAAAAGGTTCCCTTTTCCACCTTCATGTCATGCGAGGCAGATTCATCGGTGGGAATCAGTAAAAGCGACTCAAACTGCCGCTTTGATCAAGATGTCTTGGGAGAAGTTCAAGAAGCATTCAACGACAAGTACTTTCCCGAAAGTATTCGTCACATGAAAGAGGTTGAGTTCATTAAACTGGAACAAAACAACATGACCGTGTCGCAGTACGAAGCCAAGTTTGCCGAGTTGTCCCGGTTTGCGTCCCATTTGGTTGATAATGAGGAGAGAATGACGCGAATGTTTCTAAGAGGTTTGGAACCCGAGATATGTCAATATCTTATCTCTCATAAACTATGTTTGTATTCAGATGTTGTTAATAGGGCTCAGTTATTGGAGCGCGATAATGAGTCAACCCAACCAAAAGAGAGTAGCCGGCAAAATGATAATACCAGTGATAACAGTCATCGAAGCGGTGACAATAAGCGTGGAGGGAATCTGTATGCCGGAAATGGTAACCACTTCGGTGGTAATAATGGCCAAAACAATAAGAATGGACATTTCAAGAAGAGGAGATTCAACAATGATGGAAAGACGTCAGCACCTGCACCTATTGTTAAGGAAGGAGAACGACCACCTATCATATGCTTCAAATGCGGAGGGGAGGGACACGGCGGTCAAAGCTGCGCGATGTCAATCAAAGCATGTTATAATTATGGAAGAGAAGGTCACCTAGGCGATTTTATCGTTCACAGAAGACAAGTTCAAAGAAGGATGGAGGCACCAAAGGGACGCCCCAGGAAAAGTCAAAGCCAGGAGTGCAAGGGAGAGCGTTTGTCATGACCTCCCAGAAAGCAAGGAACCCGAACGAGGTCATCATGGGTAAGCTTATCATAAACTCTAGCAAAGTTTATACCTTATTCGATACCAGTTCTACCCATTTTTTTATTTCTCCTACTTGCGCTCAACGTTTAAATTTGACTCCGGAGAAATTAGACTTTGACTTATCTGTTGAAACTCCGTTGGGAGAAACCTTCATTACATCCACTGTTTATAAGTCTTATTTGGTTCAAATCGGTACCCTCACATTACCTGTCGATCTTATTTCATTGAAAATACTTGCATTTGACGTAATTCTATGGATTGATTGGTTAACTACTCATCATGCAAAAATTGATTATTTTCGTAAGGTTGTTAGCTTTCATATTCCTAATCAACCTATTATGCGAATTTAAGCAACTAAACCATTAAAATTAATCACTGTCATCTCAAGCAATAAAGCTATTCATTTATTGAAAAACGGATGTCAAGCTTTCTTAGCTCATGTCACGGATCTAAACAAAAATACGTCAGTTTTGAATGATATTTCTATTGTTAATGAATTTCCTGATGTATTCCCTGAAGAATTTCCTGGCCTACCCCCAGAACGTGAAATTAAATTTTGTATCGACCTTGAACCCGGTACAAAACCCATTTCCAAAGCCCCATATCGAATGGCTCCTATTGAACTTCAGGAGTTAAATATCCAACTGCAGGAATTGTTAGACATTGGCTTTATTCGTCCTAGTACTTCTCCTTGGGGTGCTCCTGTTCTATTCGTGAAGAAGAAAGATGGGAGTATGCGACTTTGTATTGATTATTGGGAGTTGAATCATGTCACCATCAAAAATAGGTACCCATTGCCACATATTGATGACCTATTTAACCAGTTGCAAGGCGCCAAATTCTTTTCAAAGATTGATCTTCGTTCCGGATATCACCAATTAAAGATTAGAACTAATGACATTCCAAAGATGGCTTTCGAACCCCTAGACGGGCATTATGAATTCCTAGTCATGTCTTTTGGATTGACTAATGCTCCTGCTGCCTTCATGGATATGATGAACCGAGTTTTCAAGAAATATTTGGATCACTTTGTGGTCGTCTTTATTGATGACATCCTTATTTATTCCAAAAGCCGTGAAGATCATGAGCAACACTTGAGGCTGATACTTCAAAAGCTTCGTGAATATAAGCTTTATGCCAAGTTGAAGAAATGCGAGTTCTGGCTTGGAATATATGTTGACCCAGCAAAGATTGAAGCCATTCAAAGCTGCGAGCAACCTAAATCAGTGACCGAAGTACGTAGCTTTCTCTGCTTAGCTGGTTATTATCGGAGATTCGTAGAAGGGTTTTCTCGAATCGCTACTCCATTAACTCAGCTGACTCGAAAAGATACAAAATTCGATTGGAGTGAGGAATGTGAGAACAGTTTTCAAGAACTCAAAAGAAGACTCATTTCAGCACATGTTCTGACAATACCATCTGGCTCGGAGGGATTTGTAATCTACAATGATGCTTCAGGCAAAGGGTTAGGATGTGTTCTCATGCAACATGGGAAAGTCATAGCCTATGCCTCTCGACAACTCAAAGAATATGAGAGGAATTATCCTACTCATGATCTAGAGAGTTGGCAAATTTATTTCTTCGTGACTTAAAATTTGGAGGCATTTCTTGTATAGGGAGAAAGTGGAGATCTTTACGGATCATAAAAGCCTCAAATATTTCTTCACTCAAAAGGAACTCAACATGCAACAGCGACGTTGGCTTGAACTGTTGAAAGATTATGATCATACCATCCAATATCATCCTGAAAAAGCAAACGTGGTAGCTGACGCATTGAGTAGAAGATCATATGCGGGTACGAGTGCGATATTGTCAACGCAAAGGCCCATTTTGTATGACTTGCAAAGGATGGAGATAGAGATAAAAACTCCAGGGACCCACGTGATGATGGCGAATATACGAGTAGAACCAAATTTAATCGATAAAGTTAAAGCTGCTCAAGCTACAGACCTGGAGCTAATGCGTATGAGGAAGAAAGTACAAGAAGGTACTATGCCGGAAGCAAGAATCGATGAAGAAGGAATACTTCGAGTCAACTCCAGACTTTGTGTTCCTAACGACCCTGATTTAAAGTATAAAATCATGATGGAGGCGCACAACACACCGTTTGCAATCCATCCTGGGAGTACCAAAATGTATCATGATCTTCGACATATATTTTGGTGGGACAATATGAAGAGTGAGATAGCGTTGTTTATCTCAAGGTGTTTAACCTGTCAACGAGTCAAGGCGGAACATCAAGTAACAAAAGGTCCATTGCAACCACTTGAAATTCCAGAATAGAAGTGGGAGCACATTACCATGGATTTCGTTACTGGTCTTCCCAAGGTTTATCAAGGCATAGATGCAATTTGGGTCATTGTTGATAGATTGACCAAGTCTGCTCATTTCTTACCTATACGAGAAACTTATACACTTGAACGTCTTGCTCGTATGTACATAAACGAGGTTGTAAGATTGCATGGTATGCCAGTATCCATAGTTTCTGATCGAGACCTAAGATTCACTTCACGATTTTGGGTTAGTTTGCAAAAAGCTATGGGCACGGATTTACGATTTAGTTCGACATATCATCCTCAAACGGACGGACAATCAGAGAGGACTATTCAAACTCTTGAAGATTTATTAAGACTTTGTATCGTTGACTTCAAGGGAAGTTGGAACAAGTTCTTACCATTGGTGGAGTTTTCCTACAACAACAGTTATCAAGAAAGTATTGGCATGGCTCCATTCGAAGCGTTGTATGGAAGAAAGTGTCGTTCTCCAGTATGCTGGGATGAGGTGGGTGAAGCAACGTTGTTGGGATCGGAGTTGGTATGTATGACTACGAAAAAGATTCAAATGATCCGACAACGTATAAAAACCTCACAAGACCGACAAAAGAGTTATGTTGATCTTCATCGAAAGGACGTGGAATTCAATATTGGAGATCATGTGTTGTTACGTGTTGCTCCATGGAAAGGAGTTACGAGATTTGGAAAGAGATGAAAGCTCAATCCTCTATTCATTGGCCCATTTTTAATCCTCGATCGAGTAGGGACTGTAGCCTATAGACTTGCTTTACCGCCAAGTATGTCTCATGTTCATAACGTTTTTCATATATCCATGTTACGTAAATATGTGAAAGACCCGAACCACATTATTGAGTTAGAACCAGACGAAATAGCATAAGATTTAACGTATGAAGAGGTTCATGTTCAAATCTTGGATAAAAAAGAACATATTCTACGCTCCAAGGTTATACCTCAAGTCAAAGTTTTATGGAGGAATCATGATGTTGACGAAATGAACTGGGAGTTAGAATCTGAAATAAAATCAATGTATCCTTACCTCTTTGACATACCAGGTACGTACCCTAATTTCGAGGGCAAAATTTCATAAGAAGGGGAGATTGTAAGATCCCAACTTTTATGAATAAAAATAAATTTTTTTAAATATCATTTTTGAATATTATGGAATAAATTTGATATAATGTTATAGTTATGGGTAATATTTATAAATTTTGCAAAGTACATAAGTTGTTATATAATATTCGATTGGTCGGAGAATATTCATTCATTTAGGAATATTAAATGACTGGCACAATCATTGGTGGACCCCACAACAGAATTATTGTCGGATTGAGAAAACGACAAAAATATTTTTATGAAAATAACGGCAAAAGTTTTACCGTTAACTTTTGAAACACCCGGTGTTAAAAGTACAGGAATACGCGTGGTTGTATAGTAGCACACGTTATTGATTATTGATGCTTACGTTAGAAGTCACTCAGTTTTGTTTAATTATTGCTTCAGTAATTGTTGCGTAGTATCTCACGTTAATTGATTCAATTATTGTTGATATTTTATATTGAGATGACAAAGTTGTTAATATTATTATTTGCATTATTAACGATGTCTAGAAGTTCTGCCAAGGAGAGGTTTGGTCACCTAATTGCGTGCCAATAAGGAGAAATCCTTATTGGAAACCCCCTCTATCCTGGAAATGACCTGGTCGATTAATAGTGTGAAATATGATAATGATGATGAAGTTTTGTTTTATTCGTATTATTAATGTAATAAAACAAAAAAAACTTTTTATATAAAACAGAACACTTTTATAAAGTTATTCATTTTATTAGACAATAATTATAATATATTATATTTTATTATGCATAGTGTTTGCATAGTACCTGCATAGTGTTTGCATAGTAAAATCTTTTTAAAAGTTATTCGTTTTATTAGATTATAAATAGAATGTATTATATTTTATTGTAAACCAACTGCATCATCTCGTTTAAAGTAAATCGATCCGGACCGTTCATGGATTAATTATTATTAGGTCCATTCTTCTATAAATAGAAGTTCATTCCTTCATTATTTCTTACGAATTCAATTTCAAAAACTAGAGAGAGCGAGAGAAAATTATTCTTCTATCTTGGCGTATTTCTTTAGCGTTTAAGAAAGCTTTTGGCGTAGTGCAAGTTTCTTCAAGTATATCCTCGCCCTACCGCCGTAGTACTCTTCTTTATAAGGTAAGGGTATTATTTTTTTCATATTCATGAAGAGAACTTCATTATTCCATTTTTTATTATTACATTGTTGGAATAACTTTTTTACTGTGATCTACCCTATACTTAGTGAAATTCTTACATTATTCCATTATTTATTATTTCGTTGAATAACTTTGTATGTCTGCAATACCGCATACATGGTGAAAATCTGTTATTATTCCATTCTTTATTATTACGTTGGAATATCACACATGCATGCGTTTTTACGTGGGTTCGGTTAAAATCTTTATTATTACATTGGAATATATCACATGCATGCGTTTTTTACGCCGGACTGGTTAAAATCTTTATTATTACATTGGAATATCACGCTCATGCGTTTTCATGGGACTGGTTCCGTTATTTATTATTCTGTTAGAATAACTTTTGTCTCGCTAAGTACCGCATGCATGGTGATTTCTGTTGTTATTCCATTCTTTATTATTACATTGGAATATCCTCTCGGATGCGTACACGCCGGACACTGTTCCGTTATTTATTATTCATTTGAATAACTTTGTCCATGCAATACCGCATGCATGGTGATTTCTTTTGTTATTCTATTCTTTATTATACTCGGTTGGTTAAAGTTTTGACTTTTATACTCCATGAAATTAGTGGAATATCCTTGATATTTGCGCTTCATCCAGTATCTTTTCATGGAAATATTCTTCTGAGCATTCTTGAATTTTACTCTACAAAGAAGTATCATGTTGACAATTTGGACGTTATTAGTTCCTGAATAAATTAATTTTTGAACTTGTTTTATTAAATTCTTATATCATTGTCATCATCCTCGTATTTATATTTTGTTGAAAGTTATATGTGGCCTGTAGTGCATAGATGGACTCGGTATGATTATGGCCAGGGATTATTCGGTGTAATCATAACCGTAATGTTACAAATGATGTGGTAAAAGTCCTCATTGGCCCGTAGTGCATTGATGAACAGTTGTTGGCATGATCATAACCATTAATGAATACACAAATATCTTTGGCCCGTAGTGCATGGATAAATTGTGATTGTGATACTAATGAATATCCTTGGTTGTAGTGCAGGGATGATGTGGATTATTTATTAAGCTGAGTCCCAGCGATAAAAGTGATGAAAACCTTTTAAATCATAAAAGATAGTAGATTTTATTCTCGCTTGACTCTTTTAATGGATTGCTTGTTCATTGCAGTTAAACTTGATGTCTATTGTATTTTATCGGTTTAAACTTTGTAGAAGACTAATGATAATTTTTTACGCATTATCTTAGTCATAATATTTCTTCTTGGGCTAGTTGAGCTCACCCTTTCTTTCACCGTTTCTCTTCGTGAAATGAGAAGCGTGGCGGGACTAGTCGAGGAAGCGGAGTGACGGTCAGATGATAGTATTAGTAGTCCCTCACTATTCATTAAATAGTGTGTTAATAAATGTAATGAGGACTTATTCTGAGAGTGGATATTGTCTAGAAGAAAATTTTTGTATTAAAACTCACAGCTCTCTTGTTGTATATTTAAGATTGTATTTGTATTCTGTACCATGTATTTGGCGACTCAGAATAGGTGATGTATACCTATTTTGGGGGCGTCACAGATAATATGTGATATCTTAGTTAACCCTTGTTTTGTGGTAGTATTTGAAAATGGCATCCGAGAATGTTGAGAACATCAATGGAGCACAGGAGACCGGTTAGTCTCAACAAATCAATAATCAGGTAATGTGCATCAGGAAGGCGACAATCCTCAGGCAAACAACAACACTGACCAAATGATGAATGATGGAATATTCAAAGGCTTTATGCAATTCATGCAACATCAGGCAAGAACGGCTCCTATCCAAAATACAGGTGGAAACACTGGCAACTCTCGGACGGTCACCGCTAAGTAGTTCAAGGAACTGGGACCACCGGAGTTTTTTTGGAGTGCCAAAACCACTTAAGGCGGAGATGTGGATAAAGTAGATCTGCAAAATATTTGACGTCTTGGGATGCTCCGAGGAGAAAAAGGTTCCCTTTACCACCTTCATGTTGCGAGCAGAGGCAGATTACTAGTGAGAATCTGTAAAGCGTACTCAACCTGCCGCACTGAAGATGACTTGGGAGAAGTTCCAAGAATTGTTTAACGACAAGTACTTTCCTGAAAGTATTCGTCACATGAAAGAGGTAGAGTTCATCAAGCTGGAGCAAAACAACATGACCGTGTCACAGTACGAAGCCAAGTTTGCCGAGTTGTCCCGGTTTGCATCCCACTTGGTTGATAATGAGGAGAGAATGACGCGGATGTTTCTAAGAGGTTTGAAACCTGAGATACGTCAATACCTTATTTCTCACAAACTTTTTTTATATTCAGATGTTGTGAATAGGGCTCAGTTATCGGAGCACGATAATGAGTCAGCACAACCAAAAGGCAATGACCAACAACACGATAATAATTATACCGGTGGCAAGGACCATCGAAAAAATGATAACCATCGTGGGGGAAATTATCATGCCAAGAATGGTAACCACTTCGGTGGTAATCATAGCCAAGATAATAGGATTGGAAATTTCAAGAAGAGAAGATTTAACGATGATGGAAAGACGTCAGCACTAGCACTTGTTGTTAAGGAAGGAGAACGACCACCGGTTGTATGTTTCAAATGTGGACAGGAGGGACACATCCGACCAAACTGTACGCAGCAATCCAAAGCATGTTTCAATTACGGAAGAGAAGGTCACCTAGCTCGATTTTGTCGTGTAGTGAAGTCAAGTCCAGCTGGGATAATGATGTCAAAGGATATCTCAAACAAGTCAAAGCCGGTAGTTTAAGTGAGAGCATTTATCAAGGAATCCGAACAAAGTTATCACGGGTAAGTTAATCATAAACGCTTACGAAGTCTATACCTTATTTGATACCGGTTCTACCCATTCTTTTATTTCTCCTACTTGCGCTCAATGTTTAAATTTGACTACGAAGAAATTAGACTTTGACTTATCTGTTGAAACTCCATTGGGAGAAACCTTCATTACAGCCACTGTTTATAAATCTTGTTTGATTCATATCGATACCCTCATGTTACCTGTCGATCTTATCTCTTTGAAAATACTTTCCCTTGATGTGATTTTAGGAATCGATTGGTTAACTACTCATCATGCCAAAATTGATTATTTTCGTAAGGTTGTTAGCTTTCATATTCCTAACCAACCTATTATGTGAATTCAAGCAACCAAACTATTAAAATCAATCATTGTCATCTCAAGCCATAAAGCTATTCGTTTATTGAAAATGGATGTCAAGCTTTCTTAGCACATGTCACGGATCTAAATAAAAATACGTCAGTTTTGAATGATATTTCTATTATTAATAAATTTCCTGACGTATTCTTGAAGACTTCTTAGCCTACCTAGAGCGTGAAATCGAATTTTGTATTGATTCAAAGACAAAACCCATTTCTTCAACCCTTAAATATTTCTTCAACCAAAACGAACGTATAATGCGCCAAAGAAGTTGGCTCGAGCTATTGAAGATTACGATTATACCATTCAATATCATCGTGGAAGAACGAACGTGGTAGCTGACGCATTGAGTAGAAGATCGTATGCGTTTACGAGTGCGATGTTGTTAACACAAAAACCCATTTCGTAGAACTTACAAATGATGAAGATAGAATTAAAGACTCTAGAGACCCACGTGAAGATAGCGAATATACGAGTAGAATCGACTTTAATCGATAAAGTTAAAGCCGCTCAAGCTACACACCCGGAGCTGATGAATGTGAAGAAGAAGGTTCAAGAGGGCATTATTCTAGAAGCAAGAGTCGATGGAGAGAGGAAATCTCAACGCTCGATTTAATTGGCCCATTTAAAATCCTCGATCGAGTAGGAACTGTGGCCTATAGACTCGTTTTATCGCCAAGTATGTCGCGTGTTCATAACGTTTTTCACGTATCAATGTTACGTAAATATGTGGACGACCTGAACCACAATATTGAATTAGAACTAGACGAGATAGCAGAAGATTTAACGTATGAGGAGATACGTGTTAAAATCTTGGATAAGAAGGATCGTATTCAACACTCAAAGGTTATACCTCAAGAGTTAGAATCTAAAATGAAGTCGAGGTATCCTCATCTCTTCTAAGCATACCAGTTCAGACGTAAATTTTCGAGGGCTTAAATTTCATAAGGAGGGAGATTGTGAGACCCCAAATTTTATGAATAAAGATTTAAATTTCTCAAAATATTTTTGAATATTATGGTGGATTTGATATAATGTTATAGTTATGGGTAATATTTATAAATTTTGCAAAGTAAGCAAATTGTTATATAATATTCGATTGGTGGGAAATATTCGTTTTAACAGGAATATTAAATGACGGCACAATCATTAGTGGATCCCCAATGGAATTATTATCGGATTGAGAAAGCGACAAAAATATTTTTATAAAAATAACGGCGGAAGTTTTACCGTTATTTGTTGAAACACCCGGTGTTAAAAGAAATGCGATGTCGCGTAGTTGCATAGTAGCACACGGTATTGATTATTGATGCTTACATGAGAAGTCACTCATTTTTGTTCAATTATTATTACAGTAGTTGTTGCATAGTATGTAAGACCCCAACTTTTATGAATAAAGATGAATTTTCTATAATTATCATTTTTAAATATTATGGAATGAATTTGATATAATGTTATAGTTGTGGGTAATATTTAGAAATTTTGCAAAGTACGCAAGTTGTTTATAATATTCGATTGGTCGGGGAATATTCGTACGACGACACAATCATTGGTGGACCCCACAACGGAATTATTATCGGATTGAGAAAACAATAAAAATACTTTTATGAAAATAACGGTGGAAGTTTTACCATTAACTGTTGAAACATCCGGTGTTAAAAGTACAGGAATACGCATGGTTGCATAGTAGCACACAGTATTGATTATTGATGCTTACGTGAGAAGTCACTTAGTTTTGTTCAATTATTGCTTCAGTAATTGTTGAATAATATCTCACGTTAATTGATTCAATTATTGTTGATATTTTATATTGAGATGACGAAGTTATTAATATTATTATTTGCAATATTAACGATGTCTAGAAGTTCTGCCAAGGAGAGGTTTGGTCACCTAATTGCGTGCCAATAGGGAGAAATCCTTATTGGAAAGCCCCCTCTTTCCTGGGAACGACCTGGTCGATTAATAGTGTGAATAATAATAATGATGATGAATTTTTGTTTTATTAATATTATTAATGTAATAAAACAGAAAAGCTTTTTATATAAAACATAATACTTTTATAAAGTTATTCGTTTTATTAGGATGTATTCTCATGCAACATGGGAAAGTCATAGCATATGCCTCTCGACAACTCAAAGAATATGAGAGGAATTATCCTACTCATGATCTAGAGTTGGCAGCTATTGTCTTCGCACTTAAAATTTGGAGGCATTACTTGTATGGGGAGAAAGTAGAGATCTTTACGGATCATAAAAGCCTCAAATATTTCTTCACTCAAAAAGAACTCAACATACGACAGCGACGTTGGCTTGAACTGTTGAAAGATTATGATCATACCATCCAATATCATCCTGGAAAAGCAAACGTGGTAGGCATTTATTGAGTAGAAGATCATATGTGGACGAAAAGTGCGATATTGTCAACGCAAAGGCCCATTTTGTATGACTTGCAAAGGATGGAGATAGAGATAAAGACTCTAGGGACCTACGTAATGATGGCGAATATACGAGTATAACCAAATTTAATCGATAAAGTTAAAAAGTCGCTCAAGCGATGCACTGGGCGATGCATATAAGGAAGAAAATACAAGAAGGTGCTATGCCGGAAGCAAGAATCGATGAAGAAGGAATACTTCGAGTCAACTCCAGACTTTGTGTTCCTAACTACCCTGATTTAAAGTATAAAATCATGATGGAGGCGCACAACACACCGTTTTCAATCCATCCTGGGAGTACCAAAATGTATCATGATCTTCGACATACATTTTGGTGGGGCAATATGAAGAGGGAGATAGCACTATTTATCTCAAGGTGTTTAACCTGTCAACGAGTCAAGGTGGAACATCAAGTAACAAAAGGTCCATTGCAACCACTTGAAATTCCAGAATGGAAGTGGGAGCACATTACCATGGATTTCGTTACTGGTCTTCCCAAGGTTTCTCAAGGCATAGATGCAATTTGGGTCATTGTTGATAGATTGACCAAGTCTGCTCATTTCTTACCTATACGAGAAACTTATACACTTGAACGTCTTGCTCGTATGTACATAAATGAGGTTGTAAGATTGCATGGTATGCCAGTATCCATAGTTTCTGATCGAGAACCAAGATTCACTTCACGATTTTGGGCTAGTTTGCAAAAAGCTATGGGCACGAATTTACGATTTAGTTCGGCATATTATCCTCAAACGGACGGACAATCAGAGATGACTATTCAAACTCTTGAAGATTTATTAAGACTTTGTGTCCTTGACTTCAAGGGAATTTGGGACAAGTTCTTACCATTGGTGGAGTTTTCCTACAACAACAGTTATCAAGCAAATATTGGCATGGCTCCATTTGAAGCGTTGTATGGAAGAAAGCGTCGTTCTCCAGTATGCTGGGATGAGGTGGGTGAAGCAACGTTGTTGGGACCGGAGTTAGTACGTATGACTACGAAAAAGATACAAACGATCTAGCAATGTATAAAAACCTCCCAAGATCGACAAAAGAGTTATGCTGATCTTCATCGAAAGGACGTGGAATTCGATATTGGAGATCATGTGTTGTTACGTGTTGCTCCATGGAAAGGAGTTACGATTTTTGGAAAGAGAGGAAAGCTTAATCCTCGATTCATTGGCCCATTTTAATCCTCGATCGAGTAGGGATTGTAGCCTAAAGACTCGCTTTACCGCCAAGTATGTCTCGTGTTCATAACGTTTTTCATATATCCATGTTACGTAAATATGTGAAAGACCCGAACCACATTATTGAGTTAGAACCGGACGAAATAGCGGAAGATTTAACGTATGAAGAGGTTCCTGTTCAAATCTTGGATAAGAAGGAACATATTCTACACTCCAAGGTTATACCTCAAGTCAAAGTTTTATAGAGGAACCACGATGTTGAGGAAATGACCTGGGAGTTAGAATCTGAAATAAAATCAAGGTATCCTTACATCTTTGACATACCAGGTAAGTACCCTAATTTTGAGGGCGAAATTTCATAAAAATGGGAGATTGTAAATCCCCAACTTTTATGAATAAAGATGAATTTTCTATAATTATCATTTTTAAATATTATGGAATGAATTTGATATAATGTTATAGTTGTGGGTAATATTTAGAAATTTTGTAAATTACGCAAGTTGTTTATAATATTCGATTGGTCAGGAAATATTTATACGACAACACAATCATTGGTGGACCCCACAACGGAATTATTGTCGGATTGAGAAAACGACAAAAATATTTTTATGAAAATAACGGCGGAAGTTTTACCGTTAACTGTTGAAACACCCGGTGTTAAAAGTACAAGAATACGCGTGGTTGCATAGTAGCACACGGTATTGATTATTGATGCTTACGTGAGAAGTCACTCAATTTTGTTCAATTATTACTTCAGTAATTGTTATATAATATCTCACGTTAATTGATTCAATTATTTTTGATATTTTATATTGAGATGACGAAGTTATTAATATTATTATTTGCAATATTAACGATGTCTAAAAGTTCTACCAAGGAGAGGTTTGGTCACCTAATTGCGCGCCAATAGGGAGAAATCCTTATTGGAAAGTCCCCTCTTTCCTGGGAACGACCTGGTCGATTAATAGTGTGAATAATAATAATGATGATGAAGTTTTGTTTTATTAGTATTATTAATGTAATAAAATAGAAAATCTTTTTATATAAAACAAAATACTTTTATAAAGTTATTCGTTTTATTAGACAATAATTAGAATATATTATATTTTATTATGTATAGTGTTTGTATAGTGCCTGCATAGTGTTTGCATAGTAAAATTTTTTAAAAGTTATTCATTTTATAATATTATAAATAGAATATATTATATTTTATTGTAAACCAATATGGACCGCCCGTTTAAAGTAAATCGATCTGGACCGTTCATGGATTGGTTACTATTCAGTCCATTCTTCTATAAATAAAAGCTCATCCCTTCATTATTTCTTATGAATTCACTGAAACTCTAGAGAAAGAAACTGTAGAGAGAATTATTCTTCTATCTTGAGCATATTTCTTTTAGCGTTTAAGAAAGCTTTGAAGCGTAGTGCAAGTTTCTTTAAGTATATCCCCATTTCTACCGTCAGAGTAATCATCTTTATAAGGTAAGGGGTATTATTTTTCTCATATTCATGAAGAGAACTTCATTATTCCATTCTTTATTATTCTGTGGAATAACTCAGATACGCTGATCTACCCTATACTTGGTGAAATTCTTACATTATTCCATTATTTATTATTCTCATTTGGAATAACCTGTCTATCTAAGTACCGTATACATGGTGAAATTTCGTTATTATTTTATTCTTTATTATTCATTGGAATATCCACATCAGGCGCTTTTACGCCGGGGACTGGTTCCGCTCTTTATTATTCTCGCTGAATATCCTCACATGCGCGCGTTTACTATTTGGACTGGTTCCGTTATTTATTATTCATTGGAATAACTCTATCATAATGGGCACCGCATGCATGGTGATTTCTGTTATTTTTCCATTCTTTATTATTCTATTGGAATATCCTGTCGGTGCGTATTACGCTTGACCTGGTTCTGTTATTTATTATTCTGTTGGAATAACCTGTCCATGCAAAGTACCGCATGCATAGTGATTTCTTTTGTTATTTCATTCTTTATTATACTCAGTTGGTTAAAGTTTTGACTTTTATACTCCATGAAATTAGTGGAATATCCTTGATATTTGCGCTTCATCCAGTATCTTTTCATGAAAATATTCTTCTGAGCATTCTTGATTTACTCTACAAAGAAGTATCATGTTGACAATTTAGACGTTATTAGTTCCTGAATAAATTAATTCTTAAACTTGTTTTATTGAATTCTTATATCATTGTCATCATCCTCATATTTATATTTTGTTGAAAGTCATATGTGGCCTGTAGTGCATAGATGGACTTGGTATGATTATGATCAGGGACTATTCGGTGTAATCATGACCGTAATGTTACAAATGATGTGGTAAAAGTCCTTATTGGCCCGTAGTGCATTGATGGACAGGTATTGGCATGATCATGACCATTAATGAATACACAAATATCCTTGGCCCGTAGTGCATGGATAAATTGTGGTTGTGATACTAATGAATATCCTCGTCAGAAAGTGCAGGGATGATGTGGATTATTTTTTAATGAGTCCAAATGATAAAAGTGATGAAAACCTTTTAAATCTTAAAAGATAGTAGATTTTATTCTCTACTTGACTCTTTTAATGGATTCGTATGTTCATTCATGATTAAACTTGATGTCTATTGTATTTATCAGTTTAACATTGTTGAAGACTAATGATAATTTATTCTGCATTATCTTAGTCATAAATTTCTTACTGGGCTAGTTGAGCTCACCATTTCTTTCACTGTTCTCTTCAGGAAATGAGAACGTAGTCGGGACTAGTCGGGGAACGGAGTGATGGTCTAGATAATAGTATTAGTAGTCCTCACTATTCTGTTAAATAGTGTGTTAATAAATGTAATGAGGACTTATTCTGAGAGTGGATATTATCTAGAAGACAATGTTTGTATTAAAACTCACAGCTCTCTTATTGTATATTTAAGATTGTATTTGTATTCTGTACCATGTATTTGGCGACTCAGAATAGGTGATGTATACCTATTTTGGGGGCGTCATAGTTGGTATCAAAGCATAATACTTTTATAAAGTTATTCGTTTTATTAGACTATAAATAGAATATATATAATATTCTATTATGCATAGTGTTTGCATAGTACCTGTATAGTGTTTGCATAGTAAAATCTTTTTATATAAAACAGAATACTTTTATAAAGTTATTCGTTTTATTAGATTATATAAATAGAATATATTATATTTTATTTAAAAGATTTTGTTTTATTAGAATAATTTATTAATACTGCATAGTAAATTAATATGGACCGTCCGTTTAAAAGTAAATCAATCTGGACCGTTCATGAATTAGTTACTATTCAATCCATTCACCTATAAATAGAAGCTCATTCCTTCATTATTTCTTACGAATTCACTGAAACTCTAGAGAGAGAAACTATAGAGAGAAAGAAGAAAAGTATTCTGCTACTTCACTACTCCTATATCCAGTTTCTTCTAAGGTAAAGGATGTTATTTCTTTCGTATTCATGAAGAGAATTATTTTTTTCAATACTCGTAAGGGGTATTATTTCTTTTGTATTCATGAAGAGAACTTCTATTATTCCATTCTTTATTATTCTGTTGGAATAACCTGTATACGCGGACTACCCTAAACTTGGTGAAATTCTTCTGTTATTCCATTCTTTATTATTATGTTGGAATAACCTGTCTATGCAATGTACCGCATACATGGTGAAATTCTTCTGTTATTCCATTCTTTATTATTCTGTTGGAACATCCTGTTTGTGCGTTTACGCATGACCTGGTTCCATTATTTATTAACTGTTGAATATCCACATGCATGCATTTACGCGTGATTCGGGTTCCATTATTTATTATTCTATTGGAATAATATCACATGCATGCGTTTTACGCATGACCGGTTCCGTTATTTATTATTATATTGGAATAACCGTCTGCAATGCTATCATCGCATGCCTAGTGATTTCTTTTGTTATTCCATTCTTTATTATACTCAGTTGGTTAAAGTTGTGGCTTTTATACTCCATGAAATTAGTGGAATATCCTTGATATTTGCTCTTCATCTAGTATTTTTTCATGGAAATATTCTTCTGAGCATTCTTTAATTTTACACCACAAAGCAGTATCATGTTGACAATTTGGACGTTATTGATTCTTGGATAAATTAATTCTTGAACTTGTTTTATTGAATTCTTATATCATTGTCATCATCCTCATGTTTATATTCTGTTGAAAGTCATCTGTGGCCTGTAGTGCATAGATGGACTTGGTATGATTATGACCATAGATTTTTGGGTATAATCATGACCGTAATGTTACAAATGATGTGGTAAAAGTCCTCATTGGCCCGTAGTGCATTGATGGACAGTTGTTGGCATGATCATGACCATTGATGAATACACGAATATCTTTGGCCCGTAGTGCATGGATAATTTGTGGTTGTGATACTAATGAATATCATTGGCCGTAGTGGATGATGTGGTTTATTTATTAAGCTGAATCTCAACAATAAAAGTGATGAAAAACCTTTTAAATCATAGAAGATATGAGATTTTATTCTCTACTTGACTCTTTAAATAGATTGCTTGTTCCGCTGCAGTTAAACTTGATGTTTATTATATTGTATCAGTTTAACACTCACTACAAGAAAAAGCTTTATTTTCGATGGAATTATTGTCGACTAAACATATTCAGTCGATGTTAATATAAGACCGACCGAATATTTAGTTAACATTAATTCAGTTGGAATTAATGTATCCTCGACTGACATCAGTCGGATTTAAGATCTTCTCCTTGGCGCGAGGGTTTCCCGCCAGTGCGAATATATAGTCGACAGAATATGTGTCATCCTCGACTGAATAATTCATCGAGGTTATCATAACATCGACAGACACAACCTCGACGAAAGTCCGTCGGAAATAAACCTAAAAAAACCCTTCGTCTTCCTTGCGCCCTCTCATTTTCATTTCCATCTCTATTTCTATATTTCCCTCTCTATTTTTCTCTAGACCACTGATCTCTCTCTCTCATACGCCCGTCCCAACCCCCTCTCCACCGGTCCCCCCACCTCGCACCCAGACTACCACTCCCCCTACCGATCGTCGTCCACCACCCACGACCCACCCCCCCGCCTTGGTACCCCACCCCTCTCCCCTGCAATCAAGTCGTCCCCCACCCTCAGACGTCCAGACTCCCACCCCACCCACCCACCCACCCACCCTCGGTACCCACACTCCCAAACCCCTTCCCTGGTACCCCACCCTCTCCCCAGCACCCAGACCCACCCAAAGACTCACTCATGGCACACCACCACCTTGGGCCACGGCCACCGAGATCGCCAACAAGACTTAGACTCTTCTTTCGTAATTTTCCAGGTATTTAGTATATATATATTATATATATGTTAGTAGTATGAAATTTGTGTATGAATTTGGTATTATAATGTGCGATTGGTCTAAATTTATTTTGTTTTTGGATTGATAATGTATAATGTATATATGAATTTTGTTTTTGGTATTATAATGTATATATGAATTCTGTTTTTGGTCATTTGGGTCTGAAATTGGTCATTTGCAGCTTCTGTACATGTATAGCAGTGTAATTGCAGTGTATATTTCTTTTATCTAATTGCAGTGTAATTGGTCATTTGGTCTGTTATTGACTGGGCTGGATTTTCTTTTATGTAATTGCTGTGTATATTTCTTCAATTTCAATATTGTATGTTGTATGTTAATAACAGTAAAGTAATTTTATGCTTGATATTTCCGACGAAATTTCCCACGGAATTCTGTCAGAATTCTTGATATGCAAAATTTGTTGCTCTAATAACTATTTATTACTTAATTTACTAATACTAAAATTCAATAATTAAGTAGCATTTACTTAATTAGTTTTCGACAAATAATTTATACTTCAAATATCAATTATTTTAATCAACTTAATTAATAAAACAAAATAAAATAAAAATTCACTATTTAATATACTAATATATAATTTGAATAAAATAAAATAAAAAAAAAAAATAACAAAAATAAATAAATAAAATAATTAAAATAAAATAAATAAAACAATAAATTTAGTTTAATTTAGTTTATTAAATAAAATAAATTTTAAAAATGAGATAATATAATATAATAAAAAATTAAATTAAATTAAAATAATTAATAAATTAAAATAACATAAAATAAAAATAAAATAAAATAAATTTAATAAATTTAATTTAATTTAATTTAATAATTAACAAATGTTATAAGGTAGTTTAATTTAATTTAATTTAATAAAAAAATTTAAAAATTATATTATATAATACAAAATAAAATAAAACAAAATAATTAATAAATTAAATTATAATAAATTAAAATAATACATTAAATCAACTCAAAAGAATAAACTAAGTAACATTTGCTTAGTTGGGATGCAATTCAAAGAGACTGAATATATAAGAATGTTGTCGCGGAAATAAAATAATATACTTTGCAACTTAATTAGAAACTCGTTTGACAAGTAGGAGTGAATATCGAACAGTAGTCTCTATAGATGTCAAATAACAATTCTATGAAACTAAGTAACGTTTACTTAGTTTATCATTGGCAAAATAAACTAAGTAGCATTTGCTTAGTTTGCCATAATTTTCAATAAACTCGATAATACTCTACCAGTCTACCTACATATATATGTACTCTTCCTTGTATGTAGGATTCGACGTAGCAGTTGCAGCTAATAGTACTCCAACCGGTTCCTCGACAGCAATTAAAAAAAAGGGTCGTAGTTTCTGTTTGTATCTTATACTTGAATAATAAAGTTAATTGAATTATTGAAGACATTCCTCACTGTTCCATCATAATAGATGCCAACATACGGAAGGGGTTCCATTAAGTTGTTGAACAAAGTTATAGGTTAAGCAACCCTCTAAATGAGCGAACGATCACTTCTCTACTAGGAATGAACCATTGCCTGATATGGGTCCAGTCCACAACATAGACAGCTTCTCACCACTCCAAATTCCTCAGATGGGTATATTCAGAATGATGTAGTTGACGTACTCAATGTTGACGAAGTAGAGGAAGATGTGGTTGTTAGTCCGTATGTGATGGTAGAAGATGATACTGAGGAAGAAATTGATCTGAAGAGAAGAGATGTAATTAGAGGATGAAAATGATTTTGACTCTGACGGGTTTGACGACGTACTACTTCTTCACTAATTGGTGTTTTGTAAATACTATACAACTAAAATCAATCATTATATATATATATATATATATATATATATATATATATATATATTTCCCACACATAGGATGGCCATTTGATCATTCATCGTATTTATGTCTGTTATTTCAGTAGTACATCTATATATGCCTCGACATAGCGGTGGTGGAGGGTGGTGGTGGTGGCCGCTCCGGATCGGGTGTGACTCCTGGGAGGGTCGTCTTCAGATGCTAGTGAGTTGATTTCTTTTTTGGTAAATAACATTATTTTCATAACTATATTATACATTCATTTACTATTCTTGGACAATATCATAACTATATATATTAACATACAGATGCTAGACGTCGACGTTCGCGAGGGCCTAACCTCGGTCGATTAGGTCATCCATCAAGCAGCGTGCTCGGCGACACGTTCGATTGATGTCGGCTCGTCTGTGTAGGTTCCAACTATAATATATCACTTATGTTCAATTAGAATGATATTATCATGTGATTAATAAATTAAAATGTTCTTAATAAATTTTGTATTCTAGTATTATGGATCCGTCGCTAAAAGCGACTGCAGACACGCCATCTCACTCCGGCGATCTCCCTCGGGTCGCATGCGATTTAGTCAATCTGCTGCTACGATGCTTGGCTTCATGGTGACAATGATGTTGCGGGAGTTTCACGTAAGTCGACTTACATATATTAAATCAAGGTCCATGCATGTTATTTACATATTGTTCAAATAATAAATTATACGTATGTTATGTCATTTGATAGAGATACTACATATCGAGGTAAGATCATCGAGGCGGATGGTGACCCCGTTATCATTGCCCACATCTTGAAGAATTATGTCGGCTGGTTGTATGAGATGTGACAGAAGGCAGTCCGGGAGATAGAAGAAACTCTCGGGACTACTTTGCGAGATCATCACCACCGACAAGCGATGTCGACGCAAAGCATGGGTTGCGATGTGTGCGATTGGGATGATCTTTGCGTTCAAGACCAAGTCTGGAGCAGATGAAGAAGAATCGCAAGAAGTCATGAGTTGTATATACTTCCGCTCGCAATGCGTTTGAGGAGGTTAAGTTCGGTATGTATTTCTCTTTAGTTTAGTTTAATCTTATATTGCAACTATAGTAAATTAAGGTGATCTTATTTAATGTATATGATTTAGGCCATGCGAAGTAGCTTGGGCCGACCTCCTACTATGATCGAGTTCTGGGATAGAGTCTATATGCCGAAAGGCTCTACTTCGGGGTCGACGATATCTCCGGTGAAGACTAGCTATACTGGGTAATACATTTACTATAATAGATATTATTTAGGATAATATTACGTAATTTATATGATGATACCAAGATAACTCACTTGTATATCAAATTACAGAGAGCGGTTTGAGAAAGCTCGCTGCCTAGCGATAAGCAGAGTCACAGTCGCTAGGGCGATCTTTGAGATGTTAGATTCCACCGCCCCTCCGCCCGAGATTAGTTTATCTCAGACGAGGAGACGGCTCTTTGGTCGCGTCTCGGGATACTCCCACTAGTACTACCTACTTGGGTGTCGAGTGTTGGAATTCTGAGGATACCGGTCCATCTAACCGCCAGGAGGTATAATATTTGTGTTTATTTCGTGTTTATGAATAAAGCAAACTTGTAATATTTTTCATGTTATATTTATTTTTGTAGGCTCTAGCCAGTGTCTGCGTCCGAGAACCCCCGTGGGACCATCACATACGGGCACTGACTTAGATGATGCTTTGTTTCAGCGTGTTATGGCTGCGGTGTCGGAGAGGTTTGAGACCAATCCGTTGTTCCATCGTCAGGACCCGCCCAGCCGAGACTCCATCAGCTTGTGCAGGACGTTGCAATTGGTGCCACCGCCGAG
Source organism: Panax ginseng (assembly GCA_020205605.1). NCBI lineage: Eukaryota > Viridiplantae > Streptophyta > Magnoliopsida > Apiales > Araliaceae > Panax > Panax ginseng. The sequence continues at coordinate 29,549,003 of CM035149.1, forward strand.
AGTACGGGTATCCCTTCGGAGCAGTGGGCCGCGATATGCGACGAGATTGTTCGGATGGTGGTACCTTAGTCGAGAACGCGTTTGGGCCGATGTTGAGTCAACGCTCGACTACTCAGGTATATTTCATTTTAAATACAAATATATATTCTGCATGTTATTTAATTTTCATTTAGTTATCTTTAACTGAATCATATATATGGACTAATGAGTTACATTATATTGTATCAACAGGGTGACGAGCGGACTGACGAGCGGGATGACGATTTTCATACTCCAGAGCAGCGTCGACGCCCACCCGATGATCCTTCTCACACCGGGGGCTCTACTAGCTTGACTTAGTTTACATTCTTTTGTAGTTTAAATTCTTTTGTATTAATTTTACATAACTTTTGACGTACATATTGTAGTTTAAAGTACCTTATCATTAATTACTTTGGTTTTGTTGCGGTTTGACACTTAGCTTAATTTAGCTTAATGGGATGTTTGTTATAGTTAGTTTAGATTAATGGGATCTTTTGTAATTTACCTTAGTTTAATTTACTTTGATTAATGCGGTTTTACATTTTATTACTTTGGTTTGTTGCGGTTATGCTAGTAGTAATGGGATGTTTTTGACATTTAGCTTAATTTAGCTTGTGTATGTGATGTTGGGAAAACATGTACAGGTACAGGTACAAGATGTGGGTTAAATCCCTAGATATTGCAAAAACAAAAAAAAATATTTTAAAAAAAAACAGTAACCTCGACGGAATAATGGTATTCGCGACGGATAACCGTCGAGGTTATGGTTCTTCCCATTTTCGGTATATTGCCACGTGGCATACATAGCCTCGACCGAATATCCTCGACGAATGAATTATAGAGTCGACGGAATTCCGTCGCACGTAAGCTGATTTTTAATTTTTGTCAGGCTGCCACGTGGCATGCTTAGCATCGACCGAATATCCTCGACAGACACATTTCAGTCGGGGATATATTAACATCGACTGAATGTTCGGTCGACAATAGTTCCGTCGGCGTTAAGTATTCCCGACCGAAGAATCGACGGACTTATTTTTGACGTGCTTATATACGATCGAATTGCCGACCGAATATTCCGTCGGCACTAAAGTTATCCTCGACGGAATAACCTTAGTGTCGACGAAAAATTCCGTCGTAAATAAGCCTTTTTTTTTGTAGTGACTGTTGAAGGCTAACGATAATTTATTCTACATTATCTTAGTCATAATATTTCTTACTGGTTAGTTGAGCTCACCCTTTTACTTTCATTGTTCTCTTCAGGAAATGAGAACGTAGCAGGGACTAGTCGGGGTACGAAGTGACGGTCCAGATGATATCATTAGTAGTCCTCATTATTCTATGAAATAGTGTGATAATAAATGTATTGAAGACTTTTTTTGAGTTTGAATATTGTCTAGAAGTCAATATTTATATTAAAATTCACAGCTCATGTTGTATATTTAAGATTGTATTTGTATTCTGTACCATATTTTTGGCGTCTCAGAATGGGTGATGTATACCTATTTTGAGGGCGTCACACAATTGTTATTGTAAAGTACCGTATGCAATTGTAGAATATTGCGTATTATTGTTCCTTCACCGAATATTTTAAAAGTTATAAATTTATTATTTGTAAGGCCACAAATAATAAATTTTAATTGTTTTTATTCTTTTTTCTCTTATTTTTTTAATATATTCGAAAATTATATTTTACTAGTTCTTTCGAAGACGGGGGAGTAACATATTATAATAGTGTAATGTGTGTTTCTCAAATAAAGTGTGTAGTGTAAAGTTCTTCTAGACTGAATGACCATTCCATTTGACAACAAAAATTTTCTTTAGCATTTCTTGAATTTTCTAAATGATGCAAAAATGTATCTTCTACATAGTTGGTTGAATTTTCTTACAGAGATAAAACAACGGAAAGTTCTAACATTAGAGATATAAATTCATATTAACATTGAAGTTTAATATGTAAACGATCTCAAAAGTCAAATTGTATCTCTAATTTTGAAACGAATAAAATATAAACCAAACAAAATTTCACCCAAAAGTAAAAAAGATTTGGATGGAAAACAATGTTTTCGGCACATTCAAATTTTTATTATTCTAATTCTACTATCAAAATAATAAACATCAAATCTTGTAATTTAAATATCTTATAAATTTTATTTTTTCTTTGACAAAACTAATAAAATACGCATTATAGTTGACATGTTTTATTGATTACACCATTAAATTTTTAATTTTTTAAATTATCCCACTAAACTAATTATTATTTTAAAATTGAGTCATTTCGTTAAAAAAAATAAACGGACGTTAAATTTTTTATCGACAAAACAAATGAAGTACTCATTGTAGTTGGCACGTTTTACTGATCCATTGAATTTTTAATTTTTCAAATTACCCCATTAAACTAATTAATTAATATTTTGAAATTTGGTCATTCTTTTATCTCTGCCTCACGATCAAATGTTAAATCGTTTCAGTTTTTACCCTACGTGGATGTGAAAAAGAAAAAAAAATTGATTTACTCTCTCTCCCTTTCTCTCATCTCTCTCTTCTCCCCCTTCTTCCATATCAAATAGATCTACGTATTTTCTTTCTATAAAATCTTTAAAAATTCTTAGATCTGAATACCCCAAATATTGAATTGAGTTTTAAAGTTCAGCATTATATATAACAATGAAGTATCCCCAAAATAACAACAAATGAAGTAAATGGTGTTGCAGTAGGTTTCCTCCATCTCAACTCCGATTATCAGCAACCTTATATCTCCGAACTCTTCTCATTCACTCTCGATCGCCTCCACAAGGTTCATTCCTTCCCCAATCTCTTTATATATATCTTGTGTGTGTGTGTGTGTGTGTGTGTGTGTGTATATATATATATATATATATATATATATACACATGTGGCAGTAATATTTGGTTAAATTGATTTTGTTGGGATTATATTTATGATTTGATAGAAGTTTGAGTTTTTACGAATGGTTGTGGAGATAATTTAGAGGCAGATGTAAAATGTTGTTGTTGTTGCCAATTATCGCGTTTTCATTTCTACTGTTGATGCATTGCTTTTCATTAGCGAGAAAGTTTTTTCTATTGATAAACATATGAGATTAGAGTACCCAAAATATTTTGATTTTTTTTGCTTTCACTTTCAAGTTTTTATAATTTTTTTACAACATAAGTAATATTTTTTATTTTTGAATTTCTTTTTCAGAGCCACATAGATAAAATATTAATGTCTGCTTAATTTTTTTAACAGAATGACTCAATTTCAAAATATTAATAAGTTTAATGGGGTAATTTAAAAAATTAAAAATTCAATGGTGTAATCAGTAAAACGTGCAAACTACAGTGGGTAATTCATTAGTTTTATCGATAAAATATTAATGTCCCTTTATTTTTTTTATCGGAATGACCCAATTTCAAAATAATAATTAATTTAATGAGAAAATTAAAAATTCAATAGTATAATCAGTAAAACGTGACAATTACAATAATATTTCATTAATTTTGCCTTTTCTCTTCCCTTTCTCTTTTTTCCATTCAAATTTATGAATTTTCTAGAGTACTAGGCTGCAGAGGCGGAACTAGGGGCTAAGGGCGGGGCATCCGCCCCTAGTGGCAATGCAGTGATCCAAGGGTCAGGGGGGGGTGGCCAAGGCCATCACCTGCTCCTTCGCTCGCTTCGATCTGCCATCATCATCTTCTTCTTCTTTAGTGCTGTGTAGTATAGAAAATGGAGTGGAAGAAGTTCAGATCTACTCTCAAATGCCTCGATATGGTGACGACTTCACGGCCGGTGAGGTCGTTGTTCGAATAAAGAGCGTGGTGGACGCTTTATTTACGAGGGTCGAGCCGCAAATGCGGTGAATCGGAGGCGGCGGGTGGACTCGGCTGTGGCGGACCTGGTGGAGGCGGTGAAATTGAGTTCAGATAATGCTAGGCGTTTTGCTTGTTGGGTCAGTGTTTTGTGATGAAGGGCTGGGCGTGTACTAATTTTCTTACTAGTTGGCTTTGGTCCAATACACACTATCACAACTTAACTTCTTCTTTTTTTAAGTTTTAACTAGCATTGATAAAATTTGGTAAACATAGTTCTCTTTTTATGTTGATTTTTTTAGATTAATTTATTATATATAACATGTTTATAAATACACTTTTTATGTAAAAAAAAGTTAAAAATATTTATTATTTAAATTTTGATATTGGGCTTTTCATTCACTTATAATTACTTTGATAGCGTTATATTTGTAATTGTGAGTTCTTAATTGATGTATTTTGATGATGTTCAAAATTGTAAAAATTGACTGGATGCCGTCAATTCTAATAGCCATTGCCAATTGATAAAGTTCCTCAATGAATTTTAATTGCTTTGAGAATTGAGACCTTATTTCAAAAAAATTGAGGTCACTGTTTTCATGTGTTGCAATCAACCAATTGGGTCTGATTATTGGTGTTCTTGCCGATAACGTGCTGCCTTGTGCATTGAGTCACGATTCTCTGGTCGATATGCATTGGGTCGCTAATCAAACCCAAAAACCTTAATTCCACTCTCTCGCCATTGTAATTTATACGTCGTTGTTCTGGACCTTCGGTAACTGTCCTCAAATTTTACCCCCCACTCCCCTCAAATTTTATTCTGGTTCCGCCACTGCTAGGCTGATAACGTGCACGAGCACGAGTTAGTTTGATAATCTATTATATTTAGTATTACAATTTAAGCATAAATAATATAGTACAGATGATAATAATACATTAATCCTGAAACTAAAGAATTGTATATATAGCAAAATCATTATTTATGTTTTTTAATACACGCATGTACACCTTTCTCGTAATATAATAAAAATATGAAAAATTTAATATAATTATAAACATGACATATATTGTATCAACAAAATTAATTAAATCGAAATTAATTTATTGACTAACCAAAATGACTCGATTAATTTAAATAGGATCTCTATTTACCTTTATATATATATATATATATATATATATATATATAGTAATAAATTAGGTGCAGAAAGTATTTCACAATTTTGTAGGAAATGTCAAATATGGCTTGCGCCAGTACTGTAGTTTGGACTTTGGAGTACTATAAAAATAAAAATAAAAAAGTCCAGCTTTTAAATATAAATCATAATACTTCATCCCTGGCATCATACCGTAGAAAAGAGAAAACATACAAGTCAAAGTCAAAGTCAAAGTCAAATCAATGTTTTAATATTTCCCCATCAAAAATAACTAGAACAATCTCTCCCCCCGCCCCCCTTAACCTACTATTAGGGGTGGTTGCAGAATAGAGCCAATATTTTATTTTATTTAATTATAGTAAAAATAAAGTATGGTATTAATGATGAAAAGAAATACATCTAGAAGCCCTAGCATGACAATCCAGCCATGTGCTTTGACTACCAAATGAAAAAAATAGATCCTAGAGCCAATATTTGTTATAGTTGAATTTCTAAATAAAACTATATACTCTCTCTTCCCTCAAAAATTGACTTAATTTTTTTTTGTCAAATTAATTAATTTTAGAATAGAATTAAGCATATTTATTAATATTTTTTTTAAACTTATAAAAATTAGAGATGATAATAAATTCATATAGTTTTTTATGGTTATAATTTTTTTATCTATATTTACAAAAAAATAATATTATAAAATTGGTCAATTTAACTTAAAAATTAAACGAAGCCAGTTTTTGTAAGACGAATAGAGTAATATTTTCTACCCCCTTTGAACCATATTCCTTTTATTTTAAAATATTAGAATATTCTCTCGAAAACACATAAAACAATTATTCTTTTAATCAGGACGTGCTAATGAAATTGTTATTTATATAAGGAAAAGTTTATATTTTTACGTGACTTTACGGATCCTATTTATTATTTATGTGAAAAAAGACTTGTGAAAATGTTAAATTTTTTATAAAAATAATATTTCTTCTTGCTAAAATGACCTATGTAAGTTTCTACTTATTTTTATTCAGCTGATCACAAACGTGTTTTATTGCATCTTAATGTATTTTAACAATTTACCTCTTAATGCATCTTAATAATTCACATCTTTGTATTAAGAAGGTCTCTGAATTAATAGTTTAAACTCATATTTGTATTTTAACTATTCAGATGATCTCTTAATATAAAAATGTGGATTGTTAAGATGCATTAAGAGGTGGACTGTTAAGATGCATTAAGATGCAATTAAACACCACCGTAAGGATGAATATGGTGCGATTTTGTGCGGTTTGAAGCCCAAACCGCACACGAAATCGCTTAGGTGCGGTTTGACAAATCCAAAACCGCAAATGAAACCGCTTGTGATTGGTGCGATGCGGTTTTAAACCTTACGGTGCGATTTCATTTGGTACGGTTTCAGTTCCAAAATCAATTGAAACAACAAAATTTTATGCAATTTAAATTAACAATATAACATCACACAATATTAAATATCACTTTGATAACACACACAACCTTACTTATAATATTTTGTCTAAACAAAAATTAAATATAATAGAGTAATATGATATAAATTATTAGAGTAGAATATAGTAGAGTAAACAAAAGCTAAATACAATCTTTTCTACTCTACTCTTACTAACAATATGCTGTAACCCTAGCCTATTTCCATTTTGGGCATAACAGATCTACTAATTCTTTGATTCCAGTTAGTAAGAGGGATTTTGAACTAAGAAATAGACCCGTATACAACCTATTCTACCATATTACAACATATTGTTACTAAGAGTAGCTCAATCATCTTACAGCATATTGTTAACAAAGATCATATTACAATAATATTACAATCATAATACAAAGAAGTCAAAAACATTATAGGCTACCCTACCAACATGGTACGGTTTCGGTTTTATGCGTTTGGTTTTGGTTAGTAACCAAACTGAAATTGTAAATTTGGTTTTTCAACCTACCTAAAATCGTAACATACGCTGGAACCGTTGGTGCGATTTATGCGATTTTTGGTGTGATTTCGATTTCAATTTGATTCCTTGCTCAGTTTTAATATCTAGTAACTTGTGAGTTCAATTGTAAAATTTTTTACCAAAACCCAATAGCATATATATGGACTTAATGAATCTAAAAACCTTGAAATTGTTATTTTTTTCAATTTAATCCACAAAATTTATTTTATTTTTCACAAAATACCTTTCAACTAGTAATTTAGCAAAAAAATACCTTTGAACCAACTAGAGGTGAAAGAAATTGACATACGTGTCATTTTATTTTATTTTTGTCACAATTTGTGATTTTAATTGTTGAAAGAAAATCATATTTACATAAGTAAAAATAATAATTTCACGAGTTTTTTATGTAAAAAATAAATGAATCTGATACTCTCAAATTTTATTTTCGATTATAAATATCAAATTTTAAACAAAGTTTTATTATGTGTTGCAAAACTTTTTTTTTTACCAAATTAGGATTGTAACCCTATGAGATCAAATATAATTATAAGATTAGATTATTTTATTATTAATTAAACTAGTTATTACTAATAGTTACCTACATAAAAAAATTGATAGTAAAATTATCAGATATATCATTTTTTTATATTTAAAATCCCACAATCGTCCGGTTCGCTTGTCAAATTACATTTCACTTCCATTTTCCCGCCAGAAAAGTCTCCCTCCTTCAATCCAGTCATCCACCAAGATACAGAGGGACCCAAATCACCCAAATGGTGGGATATAAAAATGCCCCCAAGTTCCATCCAAACCCACCTCAATTTCACTCCATTACCCATTTTGGATCAAACATTGTGGGACAATTTCACTCAATTTTATCATTGCTACACTTAATTTCAGCGATTGAGAGAGAGAAATGGCCGAAGAAATCAAGAACAAGCAGATAGTGCTGAAACATAACATTGATCTTGGCGAAGTAAAAGAGACAGACTTTTTGGGAAAAACTGTAAGTATAAGCCTAAAGGTACCAGAGGGTTCAAATGGGATTTTGGTCAAAAATCTATACTTGTCTTGTGATCCTAACATGCGACCTCGTATGACCAAAATGGAAGGCAGCTATGTTGAAGCTTTCACTCCTGGTCAGGTGATATTCACATATGTTCTCCTTTATTAATTATTCAGCTTTTTTAATATTTTTATTATAGTGGAATAGGTATGATTAGAAAAGTTTGAATTTTTTCTTGTTGGGGTACATCTTGCCATATGATCTTAGGATATGTATATTTGCAAAAATTGATAGCTGGTGTATATACTATTTTATTCCATGATTTAATCCATTTATCAATTCTAAGATAGTATATTCCATGATTTAATCCATGGACTATATTTTGTCAATTCTAAGGCCATTTGATGATGGATTGCAATTCATGTAAAAAGGTGGTATTATAAAATCCCCTTTTGATGTATCAAATGACCTTTGAAATGTAAACAAATAGTCCACATGATTCAATAACGAACTAATTGTGGGATAAAATAGTACACAGTGATAATAAATTAGTGCAAATAATCCCATCCCAGTATCCCACCCAATATTTTTGAAAACAAACATAGCCTTAAGGGACATTAAATATTTAAGTTTAAGGTTGTTGTAATGTCTTCTCTATCAATATGACTGATCATCTTATATTTTTTGTGTCAAGAGAGCTGGCTTGTTCTCACTGTCATCTTCATTTCCCCCATGCATTACAATTATTGTTTCCTAAATCTTCTTTGTTGTGGAGCATGTTACCACATTTTTAAACATTTCCTCATCAAGAGACATGAAAAGGATGTTTTGGTCTTCTTGTCAAGTCTAGTTAATTTGTCCATTCAAGCTTGGTCTTAAGTACTCTCTTGTTAGGATCATCAGTAGTTGGACTATGCTTTTAGGGAATGAAAGGTCCTTCAAAAACTGTCTCGAACAACTGATCACATTGAAGAATTAATTTTGGATACAAGCATGTTACTCTTGTTTTTGGTTCTCACCTCCAGGTATCCGGCAACCATTAGGCCCCGACTAATCCGGAATTGAGCTACGGTCATACTTATGGTCCTCATTTTCAACTTTTTGAACTAATAGGAGTATACAGATTTGTTGATACATCTGATTTGTGCACCCCTTGATATCACGTTTATGTGGCACATTACATCCTTATTTTAATTACAAAATAGTCATAATTACATTTTTAATCAACTTCAACAATACCCTTGATACACGGGTGGGTGCATGATCTATAGATGAGTTTAATGGGATGAAAGAGGTTGTGCTTGACGCGGTGGGTAAAGTGCACAATTGTTGAATGCTTGACTACGGGTTCAAGTACTATAAACAGCCTTTGTCTATATAAAACTCAGGCTGAGCCCTTTTAATGAGATGAAGCCCCTAATTTTTGAGTCAATATATGGGTCACTTTGAAGTCTCTTGGACATGATATAAACAGGTGTAGATAATGATTTTAGTTGGTTATATACATGTTTTCATCATTTTTTTGTCAACCATAAATTTTGTGTTTTAGTTTGAACGATCTTGTGAATTATTTAGTCTATTTGCATTAATATTGTGTAAGTTTATAAAAATGACACTCATTTACACAAGTGTGTGTTTTTTAACATTCACAACAATCATAACTCAGCATATATGCATAATATTTTCTATGGTAAAATTTAATTCTCTGATTCTCGGTTTAAAACAATACAGATGAAAGAAAATTACAAGATTTTTTTGGGTTTGCAGTGCATGAGTTTTTCTTTGATATAAGAGAAGAGAGACCCATATCTTATTGTTGAATATTGGATCCTATTTTTTGGTCTTTGGTCTTTGGTCATTAATCATTGGTCAATGATCAATGGTCCTCACTCCTTTAATGGGTCAAGGGAACATATCACCATCACACTCATTAATGTTATTCCTTTGTTGAAAATGAGTCCAACTCATTTCCTTTTCTACCCTCAAGTTTTTGGCTATAAAAGGAGGCCAAATGGAAGAGGAAAGACACACCAAAATTGATAGAGTATATCTTAGAGAGAAGAAGAGCAAAGCTCTAGTTTGAGTGTCAAAGAGAGTTAGAGAGTGAGAAGCTTTCGGTTAGAGCATTGAAAGTGAGGGAGAGAGAGAGAAATAAACAGTTAGTTTATTTCTCAGTTGAGAGTTTGTAATCTCCATATTATTTTCATAGTGATTTTCTGAGATCTCTTCCCGTGGTTTTTCTCAGTTGGGTTTCCACGTAAAATTCTTATGTTATTATTTTATATCTCATACAGTAGTGTGTTTGTATTTATCTTAGTGTATTTGTGTGAGCTTGATTTCTCAACAATTGGTATCAAAGCTCTCGGTTCACACCAACGATCAGTTTAAAGAGAAATTAGGCAGGTCACAAATACGAAGATGGCAAGCACAAGTGCGAGGTATGAAGTTGAACCATTCGATTGGTGAAGTCAAATTTGAGATTAGCGATGTCACGATCAAAGATGTATTGGCTCAACAAGGATTGACAAAGGCACTTTAGAAGGGAAGAAACCAATGACTACGACGGATGATGAAAATGGGTGGAACTTGAAGCTAAGGGCCGTGGCAACAATCGATTGAATTTGCGCCCACGATCAAATATCAGGTTTTGACAGAAACCTCTTCGAAGGACTTGTGGGAGAAACTTGAGAAAGTTTACAAGTCAAAGTCTCTGTCAAATCGGTTATATTTGAAGAAGGAATTGTACAAGCCCGGATGGAAGAAGAATCGATTTGCCAATCATATTAATGAGTTTAATAGATTGGTGACCCAACTAACCGAGATTGATGTGAAGTTGGGACGAAGAAGATAAAGCCTTATTGCTTCTTGTCTCTCTACCAGATTCATACTCAACTCTCCAGACTACACTCCTTGTAGGGAAGGAAAAGCTTGCAGTTGACGATGTGATGTCAGCAGTACTGGACCAGGATAAGTTCAAGGGCACTACTTCCAGAGATCAAGGAGACAGTCTTCTTACTTTTTCAAATGGGCGTGGCGGAGGGTCCTAATAAAAAGAAGTATTCCGGCAAGAAGGAACGCGAAAGGTCTCAATCGACACCAAAAGAAGGATAAATCTCAGTTGAATGTTATCATTGCCACGAGAAGGCCTACACAAAAATCGGTGTCCATTGTTGAAGAAGGATAACAAGAAGAAAGGAAAGCAGATTGAAAAATCGCTAATGTTCTTGAAATGGCAGATGTGTGCAATGACGAGAGTCGTATACATACGTGATGATGTGAAAATGAAGCTTCACAAGGTGATCTCTTATCCATTAGACAAAGTGGCAACCTTACTGATTGGTACATGGATTCCGGTTGTTCTTTTCATATGTCCCCTCATAGGGATTGGTTTGATACTTTTACATCCCGCTGATGGTGGTATAGCTTTTATTGGGTAACAATGCGATCTCTGCAAGTTCTTGGGATAGGCACCATAAAAATTAAAATGTTGACTTGAGTTGTTAGAACATTGGGTGATGTAAGGTATATTCGTAATGAAGAAGAGCTTGTTATCGGTTGGAGTACTTGACTCTATAGGTTGCGAGATCTCGATCGAGAGATGGTGTCATGAAAATTACCAAGGGCTCGATGGTAATTATGAAGGGGCGAAGAAGGGCACCCTCTACAAGTTGATAGGGGACACACGATTCTTTGGTGGGAGCGAAGAATTACATGCGAGATAATTCCAACAAGATGATAGCATGTAATTATGGCACACGCGACTTGGTCATTTAAGTGAAGGTGGAATGAAAGAACTTCACAAAAGCGATTCTTTGAAAGGTGTCAAACGTGCGGTTTGAATTTTGCAAGTTTTGCGTGTCTGCAAACAACAACGGAGGGTCGACTTCAAGGCGAGAGCACATATGCAGAAGAATGTACTTGATTATGTACATTCGGATGTGTGGGACCGATCAAGCATACGTCAATGGGTGGAGCCCATTATTTTGTTAGCTTTATAGATGACTACCCGTAAAGGTGTGGGTGTATTTTATGAAACAGAGATCCGAGAGGTTTAAGAATCTTCAAGCAAAGGAAAGCTAAAGTAGAGAACCGGACCGGAAAGAAGTCAAGTATTTCGGATCGAGATAATGGCACGTAATACAAGGCGATGTGTCATTCCCTACAGTTACTGTCGGGATGAAGGTATCACCAGCACTTCTCGATCAAAAGAACTCCAGAGCAAAATGGGGTCTTAGAGAGGATGAACAGAACTCTATTGGAACGTGCCAGATGTATGAGATTGAATGCAGGATTGCCCAAGAGTTTCTGGGCTGAGGCAATCAATACAGCGTGTTATCTGATAAATCGATCTCCTTCAGCAGGAATTGATTACAAAATCCCCGAAGAGGTATGGAGTGGGAAACCAGTTGATTTTTCTGTGATGAAAATCTTTGGTTGTCCAGCTTATGCTCATCTGCCAGTCGAAGAGCGACAGTCCAAGCTTGATCCAAGGTCAAAAGAGTGTATTTTCCTTGGATATGAAGATGGTGTCAAGGGATACGAGTTATGGGATCCAGATATCAAGAAGAGGTTGTCGGCAGAGATGTGGTGTTCAATGAGAAACACATCTTTGAACAAGTCCGAGAATGAAGAATCTGCAGCAAGTGAGTTGCAAAAACACCCGGTTGAGGTGGAGCTCTCAAGAGATTGAAGATGATCAACCTTCAGATCCCCCAAGAGAGGTCCTATAATCTTGTTAGAGATCGGAAAGGCGAGTCAAGAAACCAAAGGCAGTAGATATAGGTTTGAAGACATGGTTGCCTTTGCCTTGATTCTTTGGTAGTGGAGATCCAACTAGCTATCAGGATGCTATTCAAATCAGATGATAATGATAAATGGGCGATAGCTATGGCGTAAGAAGAGATGGAATCTTTACAAAAGAACCGGATATGGAGTTAGTTCAACTTCCAAAAGGATCAAGGCTATAGGATGCGGTGGGTGTTCGGGAAAAGGAAGCTCACCGATAAAGAAGGTGAAAGATTCAAGGCCGATTAGTGGCAAAGGGATTCTCTCGTAGAGAGAGGAATCGACTACAATGAGATCTTCTCACCGCCAGAAACACACATCGATTCGGTTGATCTTATCTATCAGAAAGCATCACAGGATATGGAGTTAGAAACGACTTGATGTGAAAAACAAACTTTTCTCCACGGTGATTTAGAAGAAAAGATCTACATGAAGCAGCCTGAGGGGTTTATTGAACCAGGGAAAGAGGGTTTAGTTTGCAGTTTAAAGAAGTCCCTCTATGGTTTGAAGAAAGTTCCCCAAGGCGAAGTGGTATATGAAGTTTGATAACTTCATGATGGCTCATGGTTACTCTCGCTCGGAGTATGATCCATGTGTGTATTTGAGATCCCTTGATGATGGCTCTCTAGTATTGTTAACGTTATATGTCGATGACATGTTGATAAAGAAAGAAAGAGAAGTCGATATTCTTCATTTGAAGAATTTGTGGGAGCGATGAATTTGACATGAAGGATCTTGGGTCGACTAAGAAGATCCTAGGTATGGAAATTCACGAGGATCGTCAGCAGGAAAGTTGTGGCTAACTTTCGAGAAAGGATATGTGCGTATAAGGTCTTAGAGAGGTTTAATATGAACAATGCTAAACCGATTAAGACTCCGTCAGCAAAGACATTTCGAGTTATCTTCACGATTGAGCCCACAAACAGAGGATGATTTGGAGTATATGTCCAAAGTACCGTATGATGCAGTGGGTTGTCTCATGTACGCCATAGTATGCACAAGGCCAGATATCTCACATGCAGTTATTGTGATTAGCAGGTATATGACAAATCCAAGGAAAGACCATTGGAATGCTATCAAATGGATTTTTCGCTATTTAGCAGGTACAACCAATTACGGTCTTATATTTGATCGTGATACCGCAAGAAGTGAGGTTCTGAGGTTCGTTGATTCGGATTACGCTTTGGAGACCTAGATGCAAGGAGATCTCATTGTGGTTTGTATACACCTTTTGTGGAGGATGTATATGTTGGAGGTCGGTGTTTGCGTCTACGGTAGCATTATCAACAACAGAGGTCGAGTATATGGCATCGACAGAGGCAAGCAAGGAGGCTTTTTGTGGCTTAAGGGACTAGTTGAAGAACTAGGTTTCAAGCAAGCGCAAGATCCAGATTCAAAGGTGATGATCAAAGTGCTATTCATTTAGCAAAGAACCAAGTGTTCCATGCCGTAACCAAACATATAGATGTTCGGTATCACAAGATTCGTGAGTGGTTGAACAATGGTGACATTGCAGTTCACAAAGTTCACACAAAGGAGAATGCCATGCAGATATGTTCACAAAGTCGATTCTGTGAGAAAAGTTCAAGCTTTTATTTGGACTTAATTCACTTCGCCTAATGTTGAGTTCAGTAGTGGAGTATCCAGGAGAGGATACATTCACAGCATACAAAGAAGATCACATGATTTGGAAAATATGAGCCAAGGTGGAGATTGTTGAATATTGGATCCTATTTTTTGGTCTTTGGTCTTTGGTCATTAATCATTGGTCAATGATCAATGGTCCTCACTCCTTTAATGGGTCAAGGGAACATATTAATGGGTCAAGGGAACATATCACCATCACACTCATTAATGTTATTCCTTTGTTGAAAATGAGTCCAACTCATTTCCTTTTCTACCCTCAAGTTTTTGGCTATAAAAGGAGGCCAAATGGAAGAGGAAAGACACACCAAAATTGATAGGGTATATCTTAGAGAGAAGAAGAGCAAAGCTCTAGTTTGAGTGTCAAAGAGAGTTAGAGAGTGAGAAGCTCGGTTAGAGCATTGAGAAAGTGAGAGAGGAGAGAGAGAAATAAAGTTAGTTTATTTCTGGGTTGAGAGTTTGTAATCTCCATATTATTTTCATAGTGATTTTACGAGATCTCTTCCGTGGTTTTTCCCAGTTGGGTTTCCACGTAAAATTCTTGTGTTATTATTTTTATATCTCATACAGTAGTGTGTTTGTATTTATCTTAGTGTATTTGTGTGAGTTTGATTTCTCAACACTTATGAAGCAAATAGTTGGTATTTAAATTCATATGTAGCTGTGAAGTGGTAGTTTTGTGCATAACTTATTTTGGCCGTGTCTACTTATCCAAACTTAGACGGACAATTATTATCCAAAATCCAGTTATAATTGACCTCTAATTGAGGCAGAAACTTTGCATGATCTAGTTTTGTAAATTTACAAATCATGAGGTAATAATTAAGGGAGAATAAAAATTTGTAACTGATGCTAGACGGGACTGCAATGATGAAATTGTTGTCTGTGATACCTTAAACAATGTTAATCAGGACCATAAGTATGTATTGGTGACCGTTGTTATAAACACTTTGCAGCCTATTGTCGGATTTGGTGTGGCTAAAGTTTTGGATTCTGGGAATCCAAAATTCAAGAAAGGTGACTTAATTTCGGGAGTGACTGGATGGGAAGAGTACAGCCTCATTGCGGATACACAGAATGTATTTGTGATTCAGCATACAGATTTGCCTCTTTCGTACTATATAGGATTGCTGGGTAAGTGTTCTTACTTATTTTTTAATCCCTCCGTTCCATAAAAAGCGTCCCATTTTGATTAGTTCCGAATCACTTCATGCACCATAAAGATTAGAAGAGAAGGGACATTAGCCACTGTTGTTTCTGTTTATTAATTTAGGGTACAGGGAATTGATTCCTTTATGCCATAAAATTTGACCACGTAAGTTTAATAGGCATAAAAATCTACCATAACGTGTGTTTGGATTGCAAGAATCAAAGGGGTAATGGAATGACTCATTCCCATGTAATGAAAGAAAAATGTGTTTGGTTGTTCCATCGGAATGGAATGAACCATTCTCATTTCTGCTTGATTATTTTCATTACATAGGGGGGTAGTGGAATGACTCATTCCATTTTATTCCTTCTATATTCCATTCCCGCCTTGTTTCTATTCCTTCAATTCAAAAAATAGCATAATTGTTTTTTTTCATCTGGAAATAGCAGGCCTTTGATGACTATGATAAAATTGATTCCTAACGATAGTCCATTTAGTTGTTAAGTTAGTAGTTGAATAGGAATATTATGCTTACCCTACTTTTAGGATGCTTCAGGGTTGCCGATGAGAGATTCATTTAGCTCCCTAATATATGTCATCAATTAGTCAAGTCATTCCACGGAATTTTGCACAAGGCAATTTAGGCCATAAGTGCAAGATAATCCTATTATTATGAGATCACAAAACTTGGTTATGGCACCACCTCCCATTCAATATACGGATTTTTACCTACACTTTCGGCTTAAAAATAGTGCTCATTTGCTTGTTTTGATGATCTTGTTGTAGGGGTACCTGGTTTGACTGCTTATGTTGGTTTCTATGAGGTGTGCACCCCAAAGAAAGGAGAGTATGTTTTTATTTCAGCAGCATCCGGAGCAGTTGGTCAACTTGTTGGGCAGTTTGCAAAATTGTTGGGTTGCTACGTTGTTGGGAGTGCTGGGAGCAAAGAAAAGGTCATTGTCTTTAGAGTGTTCGTTGTGTCAAATTATTTCATCAAAATCTAGTTTGTGCGTTATTCAGATAAGCTAAACCCAGTGACCAGAAAAAAAGAGACAATAAGCTGATCTCAATAATCTTAAGTGCTGTTGTAAAAAAGATTTCACCTCTTCTGCTAAGATTTTAAATTAGGGTTGAATAACTGTTAGATAATTGAATTTACCTGTTGCACTGATCCTGATTTTGTCACAAGTTTGTGCCAAGACATATATACGTAGAGCCTTGTGGAAACCACACTGTCTAGCTTATTTCTGTGTTTGAAACTCGTTTATTCTTTCAGGTTGACCTGTTGAAGAATAAATTCGGATTTGACAAGGCTTTCAACTACAAAGAAGAGAAAGACCTGGCTGCAGCCTTGAAGAGGTCAGTATATTATTTGATTCCATGGATGATCAAGTTAACACTAATGAAGGATGACACCTTAACTTTACCTGGATTATGGAAATGCTGATCTAAGTGCTTGTTTTTTCATATATGGAGAAGCTCTTATTATATAAAATAAGCATGAATCTTAAAAAGATATTCCACAGCTCCTCCCTCCCATTAGTTAGCCATAATAGGGAGATCAATTTCAGTTTCATAGTAAACATTGGAAATTTATCTTTATTTATATTCTGATTCTTTTCAGAAAATAGACTGAAATGCTGGTTATTTTCAGTCCCACTTTCAAGCCCTTGAAATAGTGGTAAGGAGGCCTATGTATGACCCTCCCCAGACCCTGCTATTTGCGGGGAGTCTTGTGCACTGAGCACAACTTTTTCATTATGCCTATATTTGACCTCTCCAAACCTTGCTATTTACAGGAGTCTTGTGCATTGAACACGACTTTTTTCATTATCGTATATTTGACCTCCCCCAGACCCTGCTATTTGCAGGAGTCTTGTACACTGAGCACGATTCTTTTCATTTTGCGTATATTTGACCTCCTCACACCCTCCTATTTTCGGGAGCCTTGTGCACTAAGAACGACTTTTTCACTCTATATATCCCTCAATTCTGTTTTGTTGCTCTGATATTTATCAGGTACTTTCCTGATGGCATCGACATTTACTTTGAGAATGTTGGAGGAAAAATGCTGGATGCAGTACTCGTTAACATGAGACTCCGCGGACGCATTGCTGTGTGCGGGATGATCTCACAATACAATGTTGACAAGTTTGATGGTGTAACCAACTTGCCCTTCCTTATGCTGAAACGAGTCCGTATGGAAGGATTTCTCGTATTCGATTACCATCACCTTTATCCCAAATTTCATGAGATGGTTATTCCATTGATAAGGGAAGGGAAGATTGAATACGTGGAAGACATTGCCCAAGGCCTTGAGAGTGGCCCTGCGGCTCTGGTTGGGCTTTACGCTGGCCGGAATATTGGAAAACAGGTTGTTGCTGTTGCTCATGAATGAGTCGCCCTTAGTAATTTAGGCCTTGTGTTGATAAAACTACACCTACTGTTTATGTAGATTTTGGTTTTACCATGTTTCTTATAGTCTTGTAAAAAGTGGTTTGTTTGCCTATATTATACATTTTGTTTCTTCCTAGAGAGCTGTTTGGTTTGGTTCAATATTTAGACAGATCTATCAAGAAATTTTGTAACTTAGTATTGCTGTTCTAATCTTCAAATAAAGTGGGAGGGGATTGTTTCTTGTATCCCTGTTAGTGTTATTCATCTTTGTCTAATGCTGGTTGGGAGTAACAAGGTTTTGGAAAATTGGTGTTTAATTACATCTTAACAACCCACCTCTTAATACATTTTAACAGCCCACATATTAAGAGGTCTTCTGAATAGTTTAGACTCGTATTTATATTTTATGAGTCTAAACTATTCAGAGAATCTCTTAATACAAATATGTGAGCTCTTAAGAGATATTAAGAGGTGGACTGTTACTATGCAATCAAACACTATTGACTCTGACACGACTCGTTTTTGACTCGTTTACCACATTTTCATTCCTATGTTACTAATGTTTCATGACATATTCTTGTTAATACATTTTTACACATATCACATGGTCACTTTTATCTCGTCAAACACACTCAAGACCACATCTTTGACACACATTTATTTATCTATTTTATCAAGGGAGAGTAGTGAAAATAATCGCTCCCCTGAAATTGTGTTACAATTTCTTTTCCCTTTTGCCTCTATAAATGTGATTTTATTACAATTTTATCCTTCTTAATTTTATTTTTATTTTTTATTCTGTCTTTAAATTTTTATAAAAATCCTATTATATTTTTAATGCAATTACGAGTGTGTTTGTACGCTATAAATGTCAGTTGAGTGTACAAATTGCCAACGTTGAATGTGATGTGGACTGAATAATCAATTAATCATAAACAAATGACATTAGTAATCGGTATTTGATTATATCTTAATGTATCTTAACCGTTTATTTTTTAATGTATCTTAAGAGTATATATATTTGTATTAAGAGGTCATCTCAATAGTTTAGACTTATATTTGTATTTTAACTATTGAGAGGACCTCTTAATACAAAGATATAAGTTGTTAAAACTTAAAATGCATTAAGTGGTGAGCTGTTAAGATGCATTAAGGTACAATCAAATAATACTGGCCTTAATAGTGTAAAAGTCAGTAGTGCGTCACTACTTCTGGTAGTATTATATATTGTGATAAATTTATGTGACGTCTCCAAAACAGGTATACATCACCCATCTTGGGTCGCCACTTACATGGTACATAAATTCAAATACAACTTAATTATACAACTGTCGTGTCAAATACGACAAACATATGCTATGAGTTTTAAATAAGAATATTGTCATCTAGACAATATCCACACTCAATAGAGTCCTCATTACAATTATTATCACACTATTCCATAGAATAGTGAGGACTACTAATGCTATCATCTGGACCGTCAATCCGTTTCCCGACTCGTCCCAGATATATTCTCATTTCCTAAAGAGAACAATGAAAGAAATGGTGAGCCTTCAACAATGTTAAACTGATAAAATACAATAGACATCAAGTTTAACTGCAGCGGAATAAACAATCCATTAGAAGAGTCAAGTAGAGCATGATATCTACTATCTTCTATGTTTTAAAATGTTTTCATCAATTTTTATCGCTGAGACTAAGCTTAATAAATAAACTACATCATCGAATCATCTCTGCACTACGGGCCAATATATTCATTAAATTATCAATGGTCATGACTATACCGAATAATCCCTGGTCATAATCATACCAAAAACTGTCCATCAATGCACTACCGGCCAATGAGAACTTTTACCACATCATTCGTTACATTACGGTCATGATTATACCGAATAATTCTTGGTCATAATCATACCAAGTCCATCTATGCATATACCCTATATAGGATTCCCAAGCCATAAAATCCTATTTTCTAATTTTGTTACTTCACATAACATATTTAATTCATTTACTCATAACTAATTTATTTTCATGAAAAATACCAAATCAGTCCCAAAAATATTTTTTTTCTGGGATTTAGCAGAATATAGTCTCATATTGAACATATATTTTTCTCGAAATTTTTAAAATTCATTTACTATTTTTCATATGGCCAAAACTGCCGAATATTTAGACATTTATCATAAATTGTACTTTTATCCAAAAATACCAAAATTTATAGGGTATACTCCTGTTATATACATGTACTCCCAATAAAAATTTCACCAATGTTGGAGTTAACCACAAAAAGTTATAAGGGTTTACTTTTAAAATAGTCTTTTTCCATAAAATTTATAACTCTTAATCTATACATCCAAAAATCGCCATTTTTGGACACAATCTAGAAAACTCATCAAATTATCATTTTAATTTTTTCCAGAATTTTTGAGGGTCAGAAAAATTACGAAACTGCCCCTGGCAGAAACCCCTTATGAATGAAAATACTATTCATAAGAATACAAATGATCATTCACCATGCATGCGGTAATCCACATAGATAGGTTATTCCAATGAATAATAAAGAATGAAATAATGAAGAATTCAAAGATAAATGCGTATGAGTAGATGACGCATGAGTTATTCTCAAGCGAATAATAAAGAATGAAACTGTGTCACCAGAAACCGCATGCATGAAGAGATATTCCAAATGTAATAATAAAGAATGGAACTAGGTCATGCGTAAACCGTACAAACAGGATATTCCAACAGAATAATAAAGAATGGAACCAGGTCATGCATAAACCGCACAGACAGGATATTCCAACAGAATAATAAAGAATGGAATAACAACAGAATTCATCAGGCTTGCGGTAGACCGCACAGACAGGTTATTCCAATAGAATAATAAAGAATGGAATAACAGAAAAATTTCACCATGTATGCGGTACTTCATATAGACAGGTTATTCCAACATAATAATAAGGAATGGAATAACAATAACTCGCTTCATGAATACGAAAGAAATAATACCCCTTACTATAATAATAATATCCCTTACCTTAGAAAGAAACTGGATACTGGAGTAGAGAGGTAGCAAACTTCTCTTCTTCTTTCTCTCTATAATAATTGCTCTATAGCTTTAGTGAATTGGTGAGAAATGAAGGAAGAATGAGCTTCTATTTATTGAAAAATATAATTTCGATAATTGCACGTAGACCTAGCAAAAGCGGCCCAGGCCCGTGGGCTGGGCCAGCCCGCCCGTCAAAAATTGGGCTATGGGCTTCATTTTTTTGGCCCATTAAAATCTGGGCCTTTTTTGGTCTACCAGTTGATAATAGCCTTGCATGCGCGCCTACTACCCACCACACTTTAAAAAACCCTTATTCTTTGGTTCAAGTTGTTAGTTGCTACACTCTGCACACATTACGCTACTACTTGATTCGACCAGGACTATTCGAGTAAATCGACTCATACTCTCAGTCTCTCATACTCATACTCATACTCTCATCTAAATCTATTTCTAGTCTCAACTCATACTCTCATCTAGATATCAGATCTGAAACTGACATGTGAGAGAGAGACCTAGGCGTCCGTCGACTGGCGAGATCGGAGAGTCGAAGAGTCGGAGAGTGACGAGCGACGACTGACGAGAGTGAAGTTGGTCTGACTTCTGAGAGTCGCCGAGTCGTGTAGCTTCTTCTTCTCTACAGGCTACAGCCTACATGTAGTTTTCTCTTCATTTTTCAGTCTTCACTTTTTGGTTTTTTAATTTTTCGTTTGAGAGTGCAGTTGGTCTTAACGAATTTGTTCCTACTTCCTATAAACTTGTATAAAACTGAAGCTTTTGTTAGATGTAGACAGGTAGATCATGAATTTGATGGCTTCTTTCTTCAATTAAGCTTTTGTTAGATGTAAGCATGGGAACTCATGATCAAGTTTTTCTATCACTTTAGGATTTTTGTCATACTTAATTCTCAATTCTTTCTTCAATTGATGCTTTCAGTTTACTTTTTGTATATCTTTGTACATGAAAAGATAAGTGTAGTCTGTGTAGACTTTTGGAGTATATCTGCTTGACTGCTTGGACCATGTTGTTGTAAATCTATTTTTATTTGATGTATCATGTATGTATGAATTAGTGGCTAAAAAGGTAGATTCCCTTATGAACTGATAATCATAAAATATATACTTGAATTTTAAAAGGTATAAGATATTAAATCATTTCCAATCGAGCATTGTCAATGTGTTAATTGTTTAAAAATATTTTTTATTTGTAGAGTTCTTATGGAGGATCGACGAGATCGTGTAACAATTGATTTGATTGATGGGAGAGTTGAAAGCTCGGACAATTTGACACAACCAATTGACAGTTCGAAGAGAAAACGAAGGGAAGAAAGTTCAATTTGGAATCAATATGAAAAAAAGGTAGATCCTTCAACCAAAAAGTTAAGAGCATATTGTAAAACATGCACAAAAAGTTATGCTATTGGAGATGGTGGTAGTTCTCATGGGACTAGAAATTTGCATGCACATGAAAAGTCATGTCCTGGTTTATTTAACAAAAATGTGACTCAAATGCATCTAGATCATGAAGGAAAAATGCTTAATAAAAAATTTAGTCAGCTCATTTATAGGGATAAAATGGCTGAAGCAATCATGATGCATAACTATCCATTCTTGATTATTGAACATGAAGGATTACGAAGAGTGCATAACTATTTGAATCTGGATGTGAAATCGTATACTAGAAACACTGCCAAAGCGGATTGTATTAAAATTTATAAGCTTGAGAAAGCAAAATTGAAACGTGTGTTTGAGAACATCCGCGGTAGAATTTGTCTCACTTCCGATTTGTGGTCGTCCGATACTAGTGAGGGTTATATTTGTTTAACCGCTCACTTTATTGATCATGATTGTGTGTTGCACAGTAGGATTATAAATTTCTGTCATTTTCCCCCACCACATACTGGTACTCTTTTATCAGAAAAAATCTTTGAGTTTTTAAAGGATTGAGGAATAGAAAAAAAGATCTTTTCTATCACTTTAGATAATGCAACAAACAACTACAACATGTAAAATTTCTTGAAGGCTCATTTGAGAGGAAACTTGCTTTGCAATGGTAGTTTTTCCATGTTGATTGTTTCGCTTCACATATTAAATCTCATTGTTCAAGATGGTTTGAAAATTGCAAGTGAACCTTTACGCTTAAAATTAGAGAGAGTGTCAAATATATTAAGGGATCCGAAAGTAGATTATTAAAGTTTGTTACATGTTGTGAACAATTGCTTGTGTCCGTAGAATCGGGTTTGCGTTTGGATTGTGTGACTAGATGGAATTCTACATGGGAGATGCTTGATAGTGTTCTGAAATTTAAAGATGTATTCTTTCAATATGCCATGGTTGAATCATCTTACACAACTTGTCCATCAAATGATGAGTGGGAAATAGCACAAGCTATTACTACATTTTTGAAACCATTTTGGAAAATTATAGAACTTTTTTCGGGAACGAGTTATCCAACAGCAAATCTGTATTTCTTACATGTGTTGAGGATAAAAGAACTTTTGATGTTTAATAAGTCTTGTGAGATTGAGGTAATTAGAAACATGGCAAATGAGATGTTGTCAAAGTTTGAAAAATATTGGAACGACTATGTTGTTATCTTGTCCATAGCTACTATTCTTGACCCAAGGTATAAGATGTAATTTGCCAAACGACTATGTACGTTTGG
Source organism: Panax ginseng (assembly GCA_020205605.1). NCBI lineage: Eukaryota > Viridiplantae > Streptophyta > Magnoliopsida > Apiales > Araliaceae > Panax > Panax ginseng. The sequence continues at coordinate 29,572,634 of CM035149.1, forward strand.
GCCAGCCCGACCCGTTTGCCAGGTCTAATTGCACGTTTTGGAGCTCGAAAAATTACAGTACAATACCTCTAATTTTTTCTTTCATTTTTAATTTAGTCTGCAAGTATTATCAAACTTGCACCACCTCCCCTAATAGTAAATAATGTGAATCAATAGTTCAATCATGTGATTCAATAGTTATAATCATGTGAAAATACGAATAACAGTATAGTACCTCCATCTATACCTCCATCTTTAACTTAGTCATGCAAGTATTATCAATCTTGCACCAACTCCTCTAATAGTACAAGAATGTGATTCAATGGTACACACATGTGAATAAATAGTTATATAAGCATGTGAATTAGTAGCAATTAATTGCCCATTTATTTGATTAATTACCCGATTTATCAATATAACCCCCAGACATAAATTATCATCGGAATAGATGTCGATTTCCACTAACACTAATAATTCCAACACAATGGAACTATCAATTTCATCTTTAATCAACACGAACTTATTCATCATTAATATTATAACTCACAATATTTAACAACTGTGTCGTTCTCGTGAAAGAGGGGCTTTCAGATAAGGATATCTCCTTATTGGCGCGCAATTAGATGACCAAACCTCTCCTTGATAGAACTTCTAGACATTGTAAATATTGCAATTTAAAAAAATATTTTGAAAAATTTAAATCTAAAAAAATATTCAAAAAAAATATTTTGAGAAATTTAAATCTTTATTCATAAAATCCGGGGTCTCACAATTTATATCAAATTATAATTGTGAAATTTTGTTAATATACGAGATTGATAAAAATTATAAAACTGTTCCGCTTATTACACATTTATCTAAAAAAATATCACTAATACTCATCCACGAATTTGACAATCAAAACATCCACCTAAACTTTCGTAATATATATAATTTTTTAATACTCCTTCCGTCCAAATTTGTTTGTCCTAATTTTTTTTAGTTTGTCTAAATCTATTTGTCATTTCTTTTTTTTTAATTCTATTTTTGACATTACTTTTCCAATAATACCCTCATTTTACTTTTAAAAAAATCATTGAAAACAATACGACAAACATTGAAAAAAGTAACTGTATTAACTTTGACATTGTAATCACAACCACACTTTTTTTTTTCTCTTCTCTATTTTATTGTTCTAAGAAAGAGTTGAGAGATTAAATAAAATAAAAAGATGATAATAAAATAATTAAAATAAATAATTTGAAGATCAAAATTTTTCCTGATAAACATATACTTTGAAACTAAAAGACAAATAAAATTGGACTAATAGAGTAATAAATAAACAAAGCCGCAATCCGGGTCATCCGCCAAACCAGTCATCTGGTACCGGATCAAATATGAAAAATGATATTTCAATTATATTTTTTTCATTTATGTTCCACTATTGAATAAAGTTTATTCTATTTTAAATTTACAACAAAATATAAATAAATTTTTTTGGATCCCCTAATATAAATCTTAAAAAGAGTATAAATAAATTAACACAAATTTTAATATTAATATTTGAATTGAAGGAATTAAATTATTTTTTAACATCTCAAATGCATATTTGGTTATTGATAGTGGAGGATGGTGTGATAATATGACATAGTTATCATATTTATCCATCCCATTAAAATGAATAATATTTCACATCTCTCTCGTAAAATAAAAACAAGAAAATAAAATGAATTTTTATTTATCAAAATAGTTTATCGTATCTAGCTAAAATATCATCAAATATACACCTTCCTCCATTCCATTCTTTTCTTTTATTAATTTGACTCTTTTAATCAACATAATATAATAACATAGTAGACTTGCTTAATTTAATACTTAATCGCCAACATATGATAGCCCGAAGTGAAAAGAACTCAGTACCTGTTAAATAGGGTCTTGAGTTCGAGTATTATGTATAGAGAAAATAGTGTTAGGAAGAGCTCTACCCTTGTTGATCTGACCGTCTTATAGATGGAAAAAAACGGTTTTGACCGTAGCACGATTTCGAATTAGTTAGGCCTAATGGTGGTCGGATATCGGGAGGTGAAAACAAATTTTTTTTCTTACATATTTTACAATACTGGTTTGAAAATCGATCCGGATTGATCGGTTCAACCAGTTCTATGTTTTGTTCGATTGAACTAATTTGGTTAAAACTCGGATTAAACCGGTTGACCACCAATCAAATAAGTGATTCAATCTGTAAAATCGATTAAGTTGACTCAGTGAACCGATTTTTAATTATTTATTATTATTTTTTTGTACTAAGTTTTTTTTTAATTTTAAAAATAATTACTTTTAGTAATATCGTAACTCAGCTTTATTATGTTTTAATTTATAAAAAATGAGATTTTTTAAAATTTATTAATTATTAATAATATATATTTATTTAAAAAAAATATATGTACACAACTGTGTATTACACAGTCGGCTATGACGACGATTTTTTGGGCTATGACGAAGATTTCACCCGTCGCCATAGCTATTCTGGACTACGACCATAGCCCAAAATACCTGTCGTCATAACCCGACTGTATAATACACACTTATATATATATATATATATATATATAATAAAAGACGACCCATTTTGAATCTTTAATTTGGGAAAGCACAACAACAATTAAGATTCTTCCCATTTTAATCTAACAAATTATATTTCATCTCACACAAATAAAATTTCTGCCCAATCATAAAAACTCCCGCTCAGATTTTCTCTGCTTCCTCCTCTCTGTCTCTGTCTCTGTCTCTTTCTCTCCTCCTATTTTTATTCATCTTCATCTGCAATACCTCACCTTCACATTTTTTAAAACTGCATTTTTTACTCTATGTAAGTATCTCTTTTCTCTCTTTCTCTCTCTGTATCTGGATGTATATACCTATACATATGTAAATGAGGTAAGATTACTCATTTATGGATCCAAATCTGAAATTAGGGCTATTTTAATTTGGGCTATTTTATATATATATACGGTCCGGATCAAGTGTATATCCCTTATCTTATTCACCCGTGCTCACCCCCCTTTAGCGACGGACCCGACGACGGTTTGGTTATACAACCGTCGTCTATACTTTTAGCGACGCAACCGTAATCGTCGTCGGTCCATCGCTAAAGGGAGGTGAGCACGGGTGAGTAAGATAAGAGGTTTGTCTTTGGGTGTACAATTTGGTTGTGTACATAGATTTATTCGTTATAAATTTATAAAATTACCAATTTAAGTAAGCCCCTTTACATATGGAAAACTGAATGAGTACATCGCAACATCTTATTTGCATCATTCCATTGTACTGAATTTAGGTCAAGCTGAACATTATACAAAGTATAATAAGACTTCAAGGGAGAAATTGGGAAGATAGGTAGGAGAAGGGACTTTGGTCCTTGTGTGCTTTGCAGCCTGTTATACCATGTACACACGTATGCTGCTTGTTTATTGCATATTTCATTTGTGCAAATCATTGAAACAGACCAATTAATTATAATCTCTCTTCAACATGAGCATAATCTTCCAGAAGTTGGAGGTTAACTGTTATACGATGTACACCTATAGGGTGCTTGTTTATTGCTTGTTAATAGATCTTTGTCATCTCATATAACCATCTATAGAACCCAATATATATTATTGTACGTGTATATATATATATATACTGTATGCAGTTATCACCATGACGCGATCCTCATTTGTGTTAGAGTTTGGACCCTTAAAAATTTCTGTGGAAACAACGCTTGTACTTTTTAGACATGGCTGATGGATGATCAATCCTTGTTATATGTTGCCATTAACATCAAAGATGTTTGAATTATTTACAAAACGAAAAATGGGAAATATTAGATTAATCTTTTGTCCATATTTCAGCTTTGTGCCAAAAATTGAAACTGACCTCCATTGACATGTATGTACATATGTATGTGTGTGTGTGTGTGTGTGTGTGTGTGTGTGTGTGTGTGTGTGTGTGTGTGTTTGTGTGTGTATATATATATATATTCTTTGATGGCTGTGATGAAATTGAGATCATTTGCTAATTACAATAACTCTAAAACCGAATCATTTTTAAACTCAATTTTAATTACTGGTTCTATGGCATTGATTAGTGAAATTCTGCATAATAAAACTGTTTCTGTTGTGGCTCGGTCAGTAATTTAGGCTATCAAGATGCCTGTTACCATTAGTAGATTACAAAACCGTGCCTGTGCTCCTATCTCTAATTACATGTACAATGCTCATCACTATTATCGTTATTTTTAGCTAGGTTTATTGCTCATTAATTCTTGTGTCATGTTATAGGTATGCCTGGTTTGACTGCTTATGTTGGTTTCTACGAGTTGTGCTCTCCGAAGAAAGGAGAGACTGTTTTTATTTCAGCAGCATCCGGAGCAGTTGGTCAGCTTGTTGGGCAGTTTGCAAAGTTGTTGGGCTGCTATGTTGTAGGGAGTGCTGGAAGCAAAGAAAAGGTCGGTGCACTTGAAGTGTTTATATTGTCTAGTTATTTTAACCAAGCTTATCAAACATAAGCAGTTTTGCAGTAAATCTATCTATCTAAAATATATATATATATATATATATATAGATGTATGTGTGTATTATTTTTATTTTAATATTCTTTTACCCTCCCGTAGTTATTTTGATGAGGGCATCGCTGATAATTGAATTAACTGTTAGTTGAAGTTTGGGCTGCGTAGTGTAATTAAATTGACTAGCTTCTATGTTTAACGGTTGTTTTCTTTTTTATAAGGTTGACCTCCTGAAGAATAAATTTGGGTTTGATGAGGCTTTTAACTACAAAGAAGAGGAAGACCTGGTTGCAGCTTTGAAAAGGTTAGTACCTATTTTTCCTTCCCTAAAGGATCATGATATCTCAATGAAGCATGAAATCTTAATTTTACCGTGGAAAATGGGGATGCTGATTTAAGAAACCTTTTTTGGTAAAGTGGAAGTTCTTGTTATATATAGCAAGAATCTTTACTCATCTTTGAATTTCTCCCTACCTTTTAGCCAGTTAGAATAGTTCTATAACTGGCCTGGTAATAAATCCTTTACACTATGTTTGTTTTTAGAGTAAAATTCAAAAAATCGCCTGTGGTTTACTCGATTCTTGAGTCACCACCTGTGTTTTGGAAACTATAGTTTCACCACTTGGGTTTACAATCCCAAATGTTTATTAATTTCAAGGGATTACAATCCATGGAATATAGTCCTTAGTCTTCAAAATTAGTAATCCTGTCACTTTTTTATCCTTTTAAAGAATAACCATGTGTTTGTTTAGAGGGGATTATACGTGGGATGGCTGAAATAAGGGTATATTCCTGAAAAAAATAAGCTAAAAAAATAATTCTAAGTTAGGGTTAACTTGATATTTTAGGGTATTATATTAGCAATAGGACTTAATAGTCCATCCTCCATAATACAAACTAAGAAACAAACATGTGATTAAAATTTTAAAAGACTAAATAGTCCCATCTCCTTGTTAATCTTTGCAAACAAACATAGCCTTAGTACATCTGATGTTAACTCGACCAAAATACAAAGTGAATCTAGATACTTGGATGTTTAAGTCTCTTCACTTTCCAGGCTGGTTCATTTCCATCACCTTATTTGTTTATTGCTGTTTTATTTTTATCAGGTACTTTCCTGATGGCATGGACATTTACTTTGATAATGTTGGGAGGAAAGATGCTTGATGCGGTACTTGCTAACATGAGAAACCATGGACGCATTGCGGCATGTGGGATGATCTCGCAGTACAACCTCGATAAGCCTGAAGGTGTACATAATTTGGCCAACCTTATTTGGAAACGAATCCGCATACAAGGGTTTCTCGTATTTGATTACTACCACCTCTATCCCAAGTTTCTGGAGACGGTTCTACCTTATATAAAGGAAGGGAAGATAAAATACATTGAAGACATAGCCAAAGGCCTTGAGAGTGGCCTGACAGCTCTGGTTGGGCTTTTCTACGGCCACAATGTTGGAAAGCAAGTGGTGGCTATTGCTCATGAATGAGTCCGTGTCTATGTAGGCTTGCAAGTAGAATAAAACATAGTGCTTATGTAGGCTTTGTTTCGCATGTTTTTCTGTTGATGTAGAGTTCTTTCTTCTTAGAAAGACCATCAGTTTTATGTACTCATATATTGTAGTGGGTTTCTCAAATAAAGTGTGAAGGGAGAGTATCTCTTATTTGTTTGTCAATGGTCTGGGGTCTAAAGCTGATTGTTTTGTGAAACATGTTTTTGGGTTTCATCAATATAATTATTTGTTTCTCTTATTTGTTTGTCAATGATCTGGGGTCTAAAGCTGATTGTTTTGTGAAACATGTTTTATGTTTTTGTATTGTGTTTCTCAAATAAACATGGTTTGTGAAACATGAGAAAACAAAACCTACATAAACAGTACTCATTCCGTTCTAGAATAAAAGTCTTCTATCGACTATTTTGGTTAAATTGACCATTTTTAAAATTAATAATTAAACATATATATATTTAGATTTTTATGTACATATATATTGTAGTGTGTTTCCCATGCATCTCTTATTTGTCTGTCAGTGATCTTTTTTACTTACTAGATTACTAGATTATGTACAAACAAACAAACGGAAGTAACTGTTAGATAATTAAATTTTTACCCAGTGACCAAAAAAGACAAAAGGGAAAAAGAGAGACAATAAGCTAAAAGCTGATCTCAAATCATCATCAGTGCACTTGCAAAAATGATTTCACCTCTTCTGCTAAGTTTTGCTGATGAGGGCTGAGTAACTGTTAGATAATTAAATTTTTACCTATTGTGCCGATCTTGATACTGTCACAAGTTTGTGCCAAGACATAATAAATATATAAGTTAGCCTTGTGGAAATAATCTATTCTTTGCTTAAGGTTGACCTGTTGAAGAATAAATTCAGATTTTTTGATGATGCTTTCAACTACAAAGAAGTGAAATACTTGGCTGCAGCCTTGAAGAGGTTAGTCAGTATATCTATATCATCATGCTGGATTATGGGAATGCTGATCTATGTGACCTTGTTTCTTATATGGAGAACCTTTAGTTATATAAGATAAGCATGAATCTTAAAAATTATTGCACAACCCCTCCCTCAAATTAGCTACCCAGAATAGGGAGCTCAACTTCAGTTTCATAATCAAGCTTGGTAAAATTTATCTTTCTATATATTACTCATCTCTCTAGTAGCCATAAACATTTTCTTTTTTAGAAAATAGACTGAAATGCTGGTTATTTTCGGTCACCCTGAAATAGTGGTAAGGATGCGTATATTTGACCCTCCCCAGACCCTGATATTTGCTATTTGCGGGAGCGATGTGCATTGAGCACGACTTTTTCATTATGCTTATTTTTGACCTCACCCTACCTTAGCTATTTCGGGGAGCCTTGTACGTTGAGTATGACTTTTTCATTATATATATATATATATATATATATATATATATATATATATATATATATATATATATATATAGTCCGGATTCTTAGTTTTTTTATCCAACTCACCTGAGCTTACTCCCCTTAGCGAGCGGACCCGTGACGTGATTTCATCATACTGGTTGTCGTCTATACTTTTACTTTTAGCGACGCTTATATGTTGTCCGTCGCTAAAAATATATAGAACGACAGTTGTATGATGATTGAACCGTCTGCCGGAAATAAATCGCTAAAGGGGGTGAGCACAGTGAGTTGGATAAAGAATGAAAATAAGATCCCGACTATATATATATATATATATATATATATATATATATATATATATATAGGTCGAGGATGAAGTAAGGATCTCTTATTTTCTTAAAATGAGGATTTTTTTTTTTTTTTTTGCTTTTTTTAAAACAACTAAAAAAAAAGTTTAATATTTTATGGAATGAAATTTTTTCATAATCTGATGTTTTGGGTGTGATTTTGAGTGCATTATAACAAAACATGTATGTATAGTCCTGCAGACTGTACCACCACTTTTTGGTATAGGTATTCAAAACACGCTTAAAACATTGTATTATGGAAAAAATCGGCCCATAAATATTAAACTTTTTTTAGTTATTTAAAAAAAAAAGCAAAAAAAAAAAAAAAAAAAGTCCTTCATTTTAAGAAAGTAAAGTGGATCCCTTTACTGATTATTTTCGTATATATATATATATATATATATATATATATATATATATATATATATATATATATATATATATATATATATATAATCGTGCCTATACTTTTAGCGTATTTATTTGTCGTCCGTCGTTAAAAGTATAGATAATTCGGTTGTATGTAATCAAAGCGTCACCGGTCCGATTCTAAAGGGATAAGCACGGGTGAGTAAGATAAGGGGTATGGTACTTGATATAGTCCGCTTCCTATGCGAACTAGTCCGCATGCGGACCACCTTTATTGACGGACAAAATTATCGCTAAACCGTCATCATAGGATTTGAATTGGGCTATAGCGACGGTTCTGGGCTATCGCAACGGTTCAAACCCTATGACAACGAGTTTAGCGACGATTTTGTCCGCCATTAAAGGTGGTCCGCATGCGGACCACCCGCATAAAAAGCTCTTTGTGTATATATCCACCAATTCTGTTTTATTGCTCTCTTATTTGTCAGGTACTTTCCTGATGGAGTCCACATTTACTGTAAGAATGTTGGAGGAAAAATGCTCGATGGAGTACTTGTTGAAATATTTTATTCTTTATGTGGCCTGTACTATTTATGTAATTATTGGACTTATATATTGTATTAATTTAATCACTTTATTTATGGGTTTGGTAATTAATTATGTGACCTATAAATAAAATTTCTAATAGTATTTGGCATAATGAGCCCTGAGGTTTTATAATCGGGTTAATTACATATTTTAGTACATTTTTAGAAATAATTACAATAATAGTGCATCCATAAAATAATTATAAAAGTAATACACTTTCCATATTTATTTACAATATTAGTACAATTAGAATTACTTAATTTAAGAAATTAATATACAATTAGGATTCCTTAATTTAGGGGATTAATATTGATTTACTTATTAAATTAAGTAATTAATAAATAATCCATATAGCAAACTTTCTCTCTCCTCTTGTTACATAGTACATCTCAGCTTCTTCTCATCTCAACTTATTCAACTTTCTCTCTCTAGACTCTGCCATGGCAGCTTCTTCATCTCTAACTATTTCTCAGGCCATCCTTTCTCAATCTATTCCTCGTCATGGCAGCTCTAATTTCTTCTACCCAACGACCCTCTTCTTCTCTCCCCTCTTTCTCTCACCTACCCACTTTCTCCACCTCCCTAAATCCTCCTCCATCGTCATTGTCATCGCAACTCTCACGGACGACGTGTAGTCAAATCGTCATCGTGGAGCCTTCGAAAAAGACAAAGACTTCACTGGTGAAGAAATCGGTGAACACGATTCGGTTCTTGGCCATTGATGCAGTGGAGAAGGCCAATTCAAGTCACCTGGGTCTACCCATGGGGTGTGCCCCCATGGGTTACATTTTATATGATGAGGTACAATCCCAAGAATCCATAACCAAACCTTCATACTAAGGTAACCAATTTAGTTTTATTAAATTACCAATTTATTTTGAATGTGATGCAGTTGGTTGCCAAACTTTCAGACCAAGGTAACCAATTCATACTGCAGGTGTGAAGGTAGATTGGTTACCTTGGTATAAAGGTTTAGTTACCTTGATATAAAAGTTTGGTTACTTTTTTAAGAAGGTTTGGTTATCAGCATTACATTACACATCACTCTCTTATCTCTCTCTTTTTTATGCAGTGTTCTTATTTTCTTTTGGACATGAAATTGGAATTGGAATTTCAAGACATGAATAAATTGTGAAAAATTAAATATCCACCTCCTTTCTACATCTCATCGACCATTTTGTGGCTCCGTCTCACCGGCGAAGGGGAGGAGGAAGATGACGTTGCCAAACTTTGAATATTTGAATTTGAATTTATTTTTGTTGTTAAATCCAAGATATTTGAATTTGAATTATTAATTATGGCAGTTATTTCTCCTTGATTTTAGGTTTCCTTATTATTGTGAATTGAATCTTATACTAATTCTCTAAATTAAGGAATCCTAATTGCACTAATATTGTAAATAAATATGAAAAAGTGTATTATTTTTGTAATTATTTTGTGAATACACTAATAGTGTAATTACTTACTAAATGTTGTATATTATTATAAAGGACCCGACGATTTTGACCCTTAGCTATTATATAAATAAAACAGTTAGGATTTGATACCAATAGTCGTCTCAATAATTTTATACACACCTATACATCCATCATATCATAAGATTGAGAGAGACAATTGAAGACTTTCACTCTTAAGCACAGCGAAAGTGTGATACCTACAAGATGACTTTTTTCAATTCATGTAAGTACTTAATATTATGATTATTAATTTTTATTTTTATTCTATGCAATAATATGTTTCAATATAATTTATTTAACATCTGGTATCAGAGCTTAGTTACGTTTTTGTATAAAATAAATTATTTACACTGCTATGCTAAATTTTTTTAATCCATCATAATCTCTTTATTGGTATAATATAGAACTATTCTATAAATTAAGGAATTTTCGAACGGAAATAATTTTTTCGAAAAGTAAAGTGTTTAGTTCCACACCTTTTAGTTTTGTGCTTATGCCACATGCTTGATACTATCCTGTCCTTTACGGGAAAAAAAATAAATTGTTTGACAGATAGTCTTCTTCTTTAATTAATTAATGTGTAAAATAACATAATGTCGTTATTATGTAACCACTGTTGAACTAAACATCATTATGTCCTTTATGGTTAATGATAACCATTGTTAATTAATTAGCCATGAATTATTTTAATGAATACAAAATTAATACATTAAAATAATTCATGGCTACTGTCATATATATGTATATTATGCTTATTGGAACTTGGACAATTTGAAAATGGTTATTGATGTATTTCTAATTATGTTCATATAATATTATTATTTATTATGTCCTTATGTACTTAGTTATGAAATAAATGTGAATATTTATAATTAATTCATGTTCAAAATTGTATATCTTAATTTAAGATTTTAGAACATGATGTGATATATTATTAGAGCTTTTAAGATGTTACATGTAAATTTTAAGTAATGTTAATTTTCAAACTTGATTAATATGTTTAAAGAAAATTGAGTTTGATCATAATAATTTACGTGTATGTGTAATTTTTTTATTGTTAAAATTAATAATCAACCCAACGGAGGATTATAAATTGAAACAATTAAATATTAAGAAAAGTCACATAATGTTACATTTGATAAATAAAGATTTTAATTTTACCCAACAAAAAAATTAGAATTAAAATTTATTAAATGGAATTTTATATATTGCATAATTAGTAATATGTTTATTTCATTTCTGCCCAACGGTGATGCGTGGATAAATGTGTTATTCATTATTTTATGGGGATGTAATTATCATATTATTAATTGGACAAACGAAAGATTGATAACTATGTACCAACGTCTCATTAAAATATATTTTTGGGTGTTGTAAATAGATTATATGTAACTAACTGCTTGCCCTACATTTGGTTTTATTATGATTAATTATTAATTATTATTGCACATTGTGGATTTCTTTTAGTTTTTTGTGAGCATGCTTATGATCTTAATTGTGTTTCAGCATTGACTCCAACTAATATTTCTGGGAATCTCTCTAGAATTGAAGCCTTGAATGGGACTAATTTTACCACTTGGAAAGAGCAAGTGAAAATTATTTTCGGCGTTATGGATTTGGACTATACATTATGAGTTGATCCTCCTGCTCCACTTACAGATACAAGCTCAATTGAGCAAAAATCTATTTATGAAAAGTGGGAGCGATCCAACCACATGTCTCTTATGATTATGAAAAACTCCATCGCGACAGCCATTCGAGGAGCCATTCCTGACTCTGAGAATGCTAAAGAGTACTTAACTTCAGTTGAGGAATAATTTAAGGGTTCTTCTAAAACTCATGCAAGTACCTTTATTATGAAAATGCTCTCTAGCAGGTATGACAGGTTTAGTGGAGTGCGCGAGCACATTATGATGATGAACGACACAACCTTTAAATTAACGGGTATGTACATGGAGATTTCTAAGGGTTTTCTTGTTCAATTCATTATGACTTCTCTTTCTGCACAATTTGATCCATTTAAGATCAATTATAACACGCAGAAAGAAAAGTGGAAGATGAGCGAGTTAATCTCCATGGGCGTCTAAGAAGAAGAAAGGATTAAGATTGAAAAACCTAATGTTGCTCATTTGACTACCAATGAATTCCATAAGAAGAAGGCTCATAAAAATAGCAAAGGTTTTAAGAATAAGGATAAGTACTTAATTTCTACCAAAACAAATAAGGCAAATTATTCAGGTAACAACTTTGAAGCATGTCCTAAATGTCGCTTCTGTAAGAAGCAAGGAAATATTCAGAAAGAATGCCCTAAGTTCAGAGAATGACTTGAAAAGAAAGGGATTCCTTTCAAAGAAGACACTCCGAAAGGGGGAAAGAACTATTAAAGTTAGCAATGGAGAGTCTATACAAGTTAAAGCTGTATGAACTCTTCCTTTAGTTTTGGTGAGTGGTTTCACGTTGTATCTATATGATACTCTTTATGTTCCCAGTATGACACATCATTTAATTTTTGTATCTAAACTTGACGTTGATGATTAATATTTCGTTTAAGTTTGGGAATAATAAAATAATTATTTATCATTACTCTCATGTTATTGGTTGTGGCTCTTCAGAAGGAAACCTCTATAAGATAAATTTGGATAATGTCTTTGCTGAATCCTTGTTAACAATGAATGTGATAGAAAGTACCTCTAAAAGTGGAAATGAAAGAAAATTAGATAATGAGAATTCTTCAAAATTATGGCATCAACGCTTAGGCCATATTTCAAAAGATAGAATGCAACGTCTTATAAAAGATTGAATTATTCATTCACTAGATTTTTTTGATCTTGACCGAAAAATTAAAGTAGTGAAACCAGATAGAGGCGGAGAGTATTATGGTAAACACTCTGATACAGGTCATAATCCTGGTCCGTTTGCCTTATTTTGTTAAGAAAATGGCATCGTAACTCAGTATACAATGCCTGATACACCGCAGCAGAATGGTGTAGCTGAGAGGCAAAATCGTACCCTTTTGGATATGGTACGTAATATGTTATGCAATTCTAACTTACCAATATTTTTGTGGACTGAGGCATTAAAGACATCTGTTCATATTTTAAATCGGATTCCTAGCAAATTTGTCCCTAACACTCCTTATGAAATTTGGACAGGTAGGAAACCTAGTTTAAAATACTTACGGGTGTGGGGTTGTCCAGCCGAGGCTAAGATTTTTAATCCACAAATAAAGAAACTTGACTCTAAAACCATTAGTTGCCATTTCATTGGATATCCTAAAAGATCTAAGGGTTTTTGATTTTATTATCCCTCTCATACCACTAGAATTGTTGAGACTAGGCATGTATAATTTTTAGAGAATGGTGATTTAAGTGGGAGTGGTGAGCTTAAAAAAAAATTGATCTTGAAGAAAACAGGATTTATGTTTCTAATCCTGTAATTCAAGAGGGTGTGGCATAAAAATCTCTTATTGAGGCTAATGATGCCCCTAAGATAGCTGAGCCACCACCTAATGTTGAGCTCAGAATTATTAAAAATCATATTCCTGAAATTGTGCAACCTTTATGTAGGTCCGAAAGACCTAGAAAACCTTTTAATTTTGATAATTTTATAACCTATCTTAATGAGATTGACTATGATTCAAGTAAAACTAATGATCCTATCTCCTATAAAGAGGCCATTGCGAGTGCTCAATCAACTCAATGGCTTGAAGCCATGAATGATGAGTTGAAATCAATAGAGCTTAATAATGTTTGGGATCTTGAAGAATTATGAAAAGGTGTTAAACCTGTTGGTTGTAAGTGGATCTATAAGACCAAATTAGATCCTAAAGGGAACGTTGAAAGGTATAAAGCTCGATTGGTTGCTAAGGGTTTCACTCAAAAGGAAGGTGTAGATTATAATGAAACTTTCTCTCCAGTATCTAGGAAAGATTCATTTAAAATAGTCATGACTCTAGTAGCTCATTATGATTTAGACTTACATCAGATGGATGTTAATATTACATTCCTTAATGGTAACTTGCATGAGACTGTCTATATGGAAAAACCAGAAGGTTTTCTCGTTAAAGGCAAGAAACATATGACATGTAAACTAAAAAGTCCATCTATGGGTTAAAACAGGCTTCTTGACAATGGTATCTTAAGTTTCACGAGGTGATGAGTAGTTTTGATTTTAAGAAAAATATAGTGGATCAATGTATATACTTGAAGGTCAGTGGGTGTAAATTTGTTATTCATTTTTTGTATGTTGATGATATACTACTTGCAAGTACTAACTTAAACATGTTGTATGATCAGACCAAACACATCCTTTTTGGAAATTTTGATATGAAGGATCTCGGTGAAGCCTTTTATGTTATAGGTATTGAAATTTATCGAGATAGGTCTCACGAGATATTAGGATTGTCCCAAAAAGCTTATATTGACAAAGTTCTTAACAAATATAACATGAAAAATTGCTCCCCTACCGTCGCTCCTATTGTTAAGCGTGACAAATTTGGCTCATATCAATTTCCTAAACTTAAACGTGATCAAATGAATCTTATTCTCTATGCTTCTATGGTTGGAAGTCTTATGTATTCTCAAGTTTGTACACGTCCAGATATAACGTATGTAACTGTCATGCTTGGACGTTATCAATTAAATCCAGGTTTGGATCATTGGAAAGCAACAAAAAAAGTTTTATGCTACTTACAGGGTACTAAGGATTTTATACTTACATTCAGAAAACAATAACCTTGAAGTTATTGGTTATTCTGATTCTGATTTTGCTAAGTGTAAAGACGAAAAGAAATCTGCATCAGGGTACATCTTTATGCTTTCAGGAGGCCCTATTTTGTGGAGAAGTCATAATCAGGAATTAACTACCACTTCCACGATGATGGAAGAATATGTGGCTTGTTATCATGCTACTTGTCACGCCGTATTATTGAGGAATCTTATTTCAGGACTTAAGGTTGTAGATTCAATTTTAAGGCCATTGAAAGTATTTTTTGATAATGATTATGCTGTTAGTTTTTCCAACAACACCAGTTCGAGTGGTGCTAGACTATACCTCGACTCTAAGTACTTATTTGTCAGGGAAAGAGTTGAAGATCAAAGAGTTGTCATTAAGTATATTTGTACGCATGATATGTTAGCAGATCCCTTACGAAAGGCTTACCACCCAAGCTCTTTTTAGAGCATGTTGCCGGCATGGGTTTAACTGGTAGTCTTAATTAGTGAGTTATTTTGATGTAAGACAATATTTTTGAGCTCGTTGTTTTGAACTTCACTTTATGTTTATGGTTTGCTATTCTCTTTATTGTGCACACTTGAGAACTTGTGAGCAAACAATTATATTTTGGATCATATGAGTGAGTTTAATTTATTACCACTTATGTAAACTCTATTCATACTTGTTATGCTTAATGTTAATCTTTGTTCTTATAAAAGTACTAATTGTGTAACTAATGAGGATCTTATGTTAATAGTGACACAAAGATTGTATTAATTCAAATTGGTGTTTTTATTTGAATAGGGTGTAGACATTAAATTAATACTTGGCCAAATTAATGATTGCAAGTGTTATATTTTGTATATAAATAGTATTTCGACCAAGTGGGAGAATGTTGGAATATTTTATTCCTTATGTGGCCTCTACTATTTATGTAATTATTGGACTTACATATTTTATTAATTTAATCACTTTATTTATGGGTTTGGTAATTAATTATGTGGCCTACAAATAATATTCGTAATAGTATTTGGCTTAATGAGCCCTAGGGTTTTATAATCTTGATGGACGATTTTGACCCTTAGCTATTATATAAATAAAACAGTTAGGGTTTGGTCCCAATTGTCGTCGCAAGAATTTTATACACACCTATACATCCATTATATCATAAGATTGAGAGAGGCAATTGAAGACTTTCACCCTTAAGCACATCGGAAGCGTGATACATATAAGATGGCTTCTCTCAATTCATGTAAGTGCTTAATATTATGATTATTGATTTTTATTTTTATTCTATGCAATAGCACGTTCCGATATAATTTATTTAACAGTACTAGTTAACATGAGACTCCTTGGACACATTATGATCTCACAATAGAAGGATGAAAAGTTTGGTGTAGTAACCAGCTTGCGTGCCCTTATTTTGAAACAAGTACGCTGTAATAACCCAATATTTTCAATAAGAAATTTTGGGATTTTTTTTTTTTTTATATATATAAAGGTGAAAATATTTGCAAAGTAAAGTATATGTATCTATATGATAAATAAAATTATTTATTAGATGTAAATAATTTCTTTTTAGACTTATTGATCATTATAGAATATATTCTTATAATAAAATAATTTTGTAATAAAAATATTTATTATTTATTTTCCATGAAAATATGATTATGGTATATATGATATGATTATTAGGATTCTTATGATATGTATTTTATTATATTGGTTAGGTTAATTATTTTAACTTAATTAATGATGGTATGTATGAAGGTTATGTCAGATATGAATTCAAAACCCTAAGTCTGGATTTTGAATAAGGAATGAGAATAATAATATAATATTATTTATATTTCAGTAATAGAATTATGCTTGATATGTGTGTAATGTTAATTTGTAGATCAATTATAGCAAAATAGTACAAACCCTAGCATTACTGATAAACTATAGTATAGAAGTCAGTTATGACTGCAAGATCTGTTAAGTTGTGTATTATGTAGTTAATGACCTTTATTATGTTTTATGTTAATTAGGTAAATCCTAATTAATGTCTAGAAACCCTAATTATTAAATTAGAACCCTAATTGCTAAGTTATAAACCCTAAGTATTAATTTAGAAAGGTTAATAGTAATTAATATATTATAATGGCTAATTTACAAAACCTGAGTGATTAGGAAACCTAGTGTGATTAAGGGAACCCTAATCAATATTTTTAGAAACTAAGATTTCCATTTTTGCCCTTAATACACAATCCTAGATTTAGAGCTTAGGAAACCTTAGGGTTAAATCCTAAGGGTCAAACCCTAAGGGTTAGAAATGAATTGACAACTTTACCACAAAAAGTAAGCACCAAAATGACATAATTGCCCTTTTTTTTATTTTAATGAGGTGGAGTGTAGATCTAACCCTAGTAAGGAGTTGGTGACCAACTCTAGCTAGCCATGTGGTCTAGAAGTAATCTTTAATCATTCAATCTCAACCATCTTGCATCATAAGTACACTAGATTCAAGTATTATATAAGATCAAGGAGAGAGAAGTTGCATAAATTAGCTCATTTGATCACAACACTCAACCAAAACCCTCTCAACATCAAACATCCGAAATTTTCTTGCTAGACCAGTCACTAATCAAGCCCCACTAACACTTGTAGCAGATCAGAAGCATTAGATCAAGATTTGGTTCATAGAAAGGTATAAAAACCCTAAACCTAGAAATCCTTATGATTCATGTTAATCTTTGTGTTTAGATGTTTAAATTTGTGCAATAGGATGTTTTTGAGTGATCTGGGTTGTTATA
This sequence comes from Panax ginseng, assembly GCA_020205605.1. Classification (NCBI taxonomy): domain Eukaryota; kingdom Viridiplantae; phylum Streptophyta; class Magnoliopsida; order Apiales; family Araliaceae; genus Panax; species Panax ginseng. The sequence goes on from CM035149.1 coordinate 29,590,291, forward strand.
ACTCAGATCCATAACACTTAGATGCTTGAAATTGATGTTTTTAGAATTCTGGAAAAATTTGAAATTTTGGTCTGACAATGAATGTCAGTGCCTTTAGATTCTTTTATGATCTTGGTTTTTGTTGTTTAAAGCTTTGTATTTGTAGTATGTAATGCTTGCTTTGATCTGGATCAAGAATTAGACTTAGATCTGATCTAGAATTCAAGTTATTCTTGGTCAAAGGTCATTAACCGACCATGACCAGACCATTTCTGGGCAACCCAGAAATGGGTTTTCAGTGTCTGACATGATATTTAAGGCTCCGGATTTCTCATGATTTTGATTTTTTGAGTTTGTTGTTGAAACCATGTTATAGTATGTTAGTTTAACTCTCGATCCATGCTATTAGTGTCTCTAGATATCAAGTGTACATGATTTTATGGCTGGTCAAAGGAGGTCAGATGTTCACGAAATCAGTTTTCTGGGTAACCCAGAAAACTGATGAACATGACGACTGCCAGACTTTGACCGACATGTATCTCGCGTATATATTGTTGTTATGATGATGTTAAGTGATAGATCTGTAGTCTCACATGTTGTTTACAAGCTGGAACCTTTAGATCACAAAAACAACACTTGTAGAACAAGTAGTGGAAGTCCAAATATGACCATCCGAACTGTTCTTCATTTCTGGGTAACCCAGAAATGAAGAACAACCTCTTACAGCTACTTTGATGGCTCAGATATCTTTGGTTATGTGTTGGTTGAACATGTTTGTTGTTGGATATTGTAGTCTTGCATTAGCACTACAAGATCTGACTAACAAAATGCCCAGAAACTAAGGGTGTAAACGAATCGAGTCGATCCGAGTATTGAGTTGCTCAGATTTGGTTCACAAAATTTATCGAGTATAAAATAAGGTTTGATTGAGGCTCATTTAGCTACTGAGTCGAGTACAATTCCGAATCGAGCCCGAGCAGTTTGGACTTTTCTAACGAATATGATCCGAGTATAAATAGAAAATTATAATTTGAGGAGGTTCGCGTAATTTATCGAACTTTAAAATATGCTCATATTTGACTCATTTATATTTCGAGTCGAGCTCGAATCGAACTTTTAGTCAAGCGAGTACAAATCGAGCCCGAACTGTTTGCTCATTTTACAGCCTTACCAGAAACATTACGATCTGTCAGATATTCTTGGTCAAACTTGGTCACTCAGTAACTGACTTGATTTTCTAGGTTTCATGAAGAACATGAAGAACACCTATAGCGACGGTTCTGTCACTATAGGTGGTCTTTAGCGACAGTTTATTCATAAAATTATTATTTTTATTTATAATTAGTATTAAATAGTTTTTAATTATTAAAAATACAAAATAAATTTCTAAAAATTATTTTAAAGTCTAAAAATAGGTTTTTTATTATTTTGAATATATTTCATTAATATTTATTATTTTTGGAATATTAATGGTATTTAATTTATTTAATTATGATATTAAATAAATTACTTAAAAATGATTTTTATACTTGAAAAATCATTTAAAATTATATTATGTTATAAGAAAATATTTTAAGTTATTTTTAATATTTTGTGATGAATTTCATTAATAAATAAATATTAATAATAATTAAGTTATTTAATAAATGTATTAAATAAATTATAAAAATAGAATTAATAATTTAAAAATTATATAAATATGATTTAAAGGTTATAAAAATATTTAAGTTATAAAATATAACTTTTGATATTTTATCATGAAAATATTAATATTTTAATATTAATGATGTTAGAGTTATTTAATAATTATATTAAATAAATTAGTTTAAAAATGATTTTAATATTATAAAAATTATTTTAAATGAAAATAAAGTGTTTAAAGATATTTTAAGTTATAAAATATAACTTTTAATATTTAAATGATAATTTTATTAATAATTTAATATTAAATTATATTGGATTTATTTAATAATTATATTAAATAAATAATTTAAAAATGATTTTATTTATTTAAAAATCATTTAAAAAAGGTATAAATGAATTAAAATTATTTTTAAGTTATACTTAATGACTTTTAATATTTTGAGGAATAGTACATTAATATTTTAATATTAATGGTAATTATTTAAAAATAATTTTAAATATTTTAAAAATCATTTAAGGTAATATAAATGTTTTAAAAATATTTTGAGTTATTATAATTAGCTTTAATATTTTGCCAAGGGTTTCATTAATAGTTTAATATTAATTAAATTTTAATGATAATAGAATTATTTACTATTTAAATCATTTAATAATGATACCGGTGTCTAAAAATTTATGATAAATTATAATAAATATTTTAAAATTAGTATAAGTCATTTAAAAAAAATGATATGACTGATAATTACAGTTATTGAACTATTGGATAGAGTCTTAGACTCGATAATTACCCGATAAAGCCGTCGGCAACGACATATTTTAGAAATTGATCTTGACTTAGATATTTTGACTGTATTAATGTTTGTTTGTGATTCAATGACTGTTCAATATGTATGACAATGTGATTAGGTTATGTGTTGATTGCAATAAGCAATGCTATGTGTTATAGTATATTGTTCTAATCAAACGAATGATCTTATTAATGATAGGTTTCGGTATAAAAGATAAAACTAAGTTGCATTTTGTAAGCAGCAGACCAGGCAAGTATCCTACCTTTGCATTTCCTTTATGCAATGGACAGAAGTAAGAGAGTTTCAGAATTATATTATTATTGTACTATATTATTAACCCTATTGTTATATATGTTATATCCGATCATTGATTATCAACATGGTACTATATGGTAATTCAGATATATATATTCTGTTCGTTAGTTTCTAAATATGGTTATTCAAGTGTCCCCACTTGGATAATCATTGTATTTAATCACATATTGATATATATATATATATATATATATATATATATATATACCTATTTATCCCAGTATGTATACGATAACAAAGAGTCATCTAAGCTATTTGACCAGCTAGACACAGATTTAGAAATATCGTTGAATATGATAAAGCCTTTTTGTATCCAATCAAATTATTTTAGTTCGGATTCCAGACTAAGTATGAACATCCCGAACATGGGAAAACTTTTATGCGCCCAAGGCGGACATAGTGAACGATAATATCGTTCTTGCATGTAGTATTGATCAATACAGGCACATTTAGGCGAGATCACCTACGTGTGTAAAGTAAGTTATGATGGTTTTGCGGATGAAGTTCTGCTAAACCTTAGAGAAAATGAAAAACAATGTTCATAGTATGTCACCTTAACCCTATTTATAGTTAGTACGTAGTTTCAAAAATTTGATAGAGAGTAGTTATGTTATTATTATCGGTTCAGATTACTTCACAACTTTTGATTGGTTGTAGAAGGGTAGTACAAAGAAAACATTTAATCCTTTCAGCTAATATTTATAATTGCTATTACTTGCTGGGCACTCAAATGCTCATCCTTGCTTAATTTAAATGTTTTCAGTTAAGTATGATCGGCCAGAGGGCTCTGCTAAGAACAAAGGGAAATGAAAGCTACCCGAATAAGTTTGTGTTATCTTGTGTAGTAGCTAGACTTAAATAAGATGATTATATTTAATATCTATCATGTAATGAAATGTTTTACGGTCGCGTACCTGGGATTAGACTCTGATATGTAAATTAAGTTTGATATTTATGATAATATTATTATTTCCGCTCATAGAAATGGTATCGTAATGCACTGAGTTCGGGTTTCAAGTATCCGAATTTAGGGGCGTTCCAATTTGGTATCAGAGCTTTAGGGTTAGAAACCTTAGGCGGGGGTAGACCTTAGGCTATAACCTTAGAGCATAGAAAAACGTTGAAAGTACAAATAACTCACATAGAGTTTAAAAGGAGATGAATCGAATAAAATTCATTGTCAAACAAAAATAAAAGATAACTTAAATAAAACTATTAATTGTTGTGTGTATATACTATATGCTAATCAAGATAATTTATGTGTAGATGTCAGATACAAAAGGTTTAGGATACCCTCAGATCGTAAAGAAAGAGTCAACCTCCATAACCAAGCCAATATCAAAGCTGATAGCTGAAATAGAGGCTTACATTGAAACAACCCTGATGAGGTGATTATACTGAAAAATGTAGTATTAGACCCAGAAACGATAGTATAACTGATAGGTAGAGTATAGTTAAAGAATATAAGGACAAGCTCGAGTTCTTAAACTCATATATCTGTGGTGAGTTCTTAAACTCATAATGTGTGGTAAAGTTTGACGAACTAGGTATAGTTAGGTGTGAATGGATTATTAAGGATAATGGGAATATATAGAATACTGAGCAATTGATCCTTAGTGAAGGCGTAAGAAATAAGTAGTATTAGTTTTACTTGAATATGTATGATTATATGATGCGTATATGATAGGTATGTGGGTATAATGTAATATTCTTAACTTTTGTATAAGTTATGGCAGCGAATCCCGACTTTCGAGTCACAAGGGGATAGCGGATGTTTAAAGCAGAATGTGCTATGGTATGTCAAGCACTATGAATATGAATCTATGTTGGATTAATAAAATAAGTTGGTATAAAGATAATAATTATTTATCTGAACATTGATTAATATAGTAACCAAGTTTTCAAAATATAATATTTTGAATTTATGATTATTTGAGTAGAAAATTTTGCGTTATAGAAGGTAAGTCGATAAAAGATCAATTATGATCAGATAATGCCGCTAAGACGTAAACTAAACCAAAGGGTAGAAGAACACTCAACAACAAATGGGAGGACAACAACCACCGATGCGTAATTTTGCGAATGTGGTCGCTCAAGATATGCAGAATGGAATGCCAGCCGCGGGAAATCCGCTAGACAATCGATTTGCGAACTTTAAAGATTTTAAGGCCATAGGACCGTTAGGATTTAGAGGGTCGGTGACCTCAGAGAAGTGGTTATGATAGCTAGGTAGTGCGAGAAGGGCAAAATATGTTTTTTCCACCTATACGATGAAAGGGGGGGGGGGAAAGTTTTGGTGGGAGTCAAATCAAGCTAGAGTCGGAGAAGGGAGTAGTGGTAGTAGGACTGGAAAAAGGAAAGGAGATAATTCCGGGAATACCGAAGTTAGGCCAGGAGGGGGAAAGAATAAGGTTGTGCAGTGTGGAAATTGCAGAAGGAATCACTCGGGAGAGTGTCTTAAAGGTAAGTTAGTGTGTTATAAGTGTGGGCAGAAGGGACATATCTCTCCCAACTGCCCCAATCCTAGGATGAATAGAGGGTGTTTCAGGTGTGGATCAATGGAGCATAAGGTGAAGGACTGTCCGAAAAGGAGAAGGGATCCAAGAAGTGTGATTACGGAGAAAAGTAGCGGGATGCTGGAGACAACGGGACCAACTTCAACAAACAACCTAACAGAATCAACCGCAAGAGTCTTCAGTATGAACGTTCAAGATACCGTGTGTGACGCCCCCAAAATAGGTCCACACGACCCATTTTGAGTCGCCAGATATCATACTATAAAAATCAAATACAAACTTCATTTATACAATTGTTGAACTATAAATGCGAATCGACCCACGTTAAACCGTGAGTTTTAATACAAATGTATGTAACTCTCATGGTGCCTTGACCATAACCTTACAATGGTACCTTACATATAATAAGATGCAGTCCATAACTATTTTAGAAATTAAAATCTTTGGGAAGTGTCCAAAAGAAACCTTCAGACATGGGAGGCCATGCGTCAGGGTTATGATAGATATCATATGTCCTGTAATTATCCTTGGTTGATTAATAGTCCCCAAAGAAAACCCGGAAGATTGCTATCATCTTTTTTCCAATGGTGAGTCTTCTCTTGACATATAATTATCTCTGTTGTCTCCAAGTGAAAATTATATTTCAAATAAACTCCAAGATTATATAGGTAGTGCTCGTAGATATACTCAGCAAGTGGATGTGCACAACCCTGTCTTATGATAACACGAGGTTGTATGTCATTAGACATCTTGTATGATAGTGGCAAAACACCCTTCCAAAGTTGGGTTCACCTCACCCTATTCAGTTCACCAAAATTAAATATCAAATGACGTATACAATACGATACACTTATCTAAAGTTCTCAATAAAATTATTTCTATTATATTTAAGGAGAACCTCAATAGCTATAGACCACCGTTCTATTCTCTCCGTTACCCCTCTTTCAACCAAATTTACACTCTTTATTACCGAAAGGAATTGTGAAGCAAAAAGGGTGAGCACAACTAGCCCAGTAAAGAATATCATGACTAAAGATAATTTACATCATCAATAGCCTTCATCAGTAATAAATCAGAGATTTAGAATATATGGTAGATGATAAAACTTTTGAACCATAGTTGCAGCGGAACGAGCAATCCATTAGAAAAGTTAAATAGACCATCAGATCTATTATCTTCTCCATGTTAAAAGTCCACCAATAATATTTTATCCTCGTAACATCAATCAACAATTCCACATCACAATCATATGAATAACTCATAATCATAATTGTGATTCTAAATTCCTCATCGCACCCAGGACAAAGATAATTTTCATCACCTATCTTCACCTGAAACATCAAAAATAATGGTTATACCAAATCACAATTCCTGCTCATAATCATTCTAATAATTCATCTTTGCACTACGGCTAAAGATATTCATTAACAATTCATCTTTGCACTACAGGCCAAAGACATACAACTGTATTATAGAAGAGTCAAGTAGAGCATGATATTTACTATCTTCTACACTACAAAAAAACAGGTCATTGGCAACGACCTCATTAGCGATGGCAGCTTACCCGCCGAGAATGACCTCATTTACGACGGCATGGCCGTCGCCAATGTGGCCCGTCGAGAATGACCCTTCCCGGGTACAAATTTAGTGGGAATTATTTCGCACGCACGGGAAAGGATCATAGGCGACGGCCTTGCCGTCGCTATTGAGTTAAATTGTAATGCCGTCAAGAATGAGGTTATATTTAACCCCTGACTTTCATTTTTCTTCTGTTCTCTTTCTCTCTTTCTCCCGCTCAACCCTCCGCACCTCACCATCGCCTCTTCACCTCTGCCGTTGCCTCTCCTCAATCCCTGCCATCGCCGGCGTCATCAACGTTGCCGTGCCTCTCCATTTCTTCCTCCCACCGACTGGCCTTCCCCTTTCTTGCTCCCCTTTCCTTGGCCTGTGCGACCTGTTGCCTGTGATCTTTTCGTCCCTCTTGGTTCTGCTGGTTCTCCATTTCTCAGAGAACAACAATTAGTAAGTTAATTTTTTTTCTTAGGCTTTAATTTGTAAGTTCTAATTTATTTATGTTAGGGTTTAATTGGGTCTTTAATTTTCTTATGTTATCATGCTTCTATTATTGTCTTTCCTGCTAAGTAGTATATATTTTACCTTTTTTTGAGCATTATTCATCTCTATTATATGTTAGCTTACAATACTAGTGTAGAATTAATAATGTGTTAGCAATTTATAATTTGTGTTGTGTAAAATGGTTCTGCAATTTGTAATGTCTTTGAGGCTTTGGTGACTGTGTATTGGCGTATGTGTATAGTGGTAAAGTAAGGCTGTTTTTGAAGCTTACTGTACACTCCATGATTTCTCAGATAGAAAAGACTTCAATTATGGTTAAGTAGCAATTTATTAGCAGTTTGTTATTTAGAAAAGCAGAAACTGTATTGGATTTTTGCTGTAAAAAAAGGTAAAGAGGAAAGGTGAAATTGTATTACCTTTTTTGTTGTAGAAAGTAAAGGAAGTATCTTGAAATGTGACCTACAGAATGTTAACTTAAGCTCTAATGAAAACGTTTTATAGTTTTGGCGGTGCATTAGAGCTTCCGAGCATTACCCTGCTATTAAAGATTATAACTTGATCAACTTGTTATATATAGTTACCATTGTTTGCCTCAATTGTCTCAACTATGATAGTCTGATGGCAAAGTCTAATTGGCCATGACTTATCAAGAATAAAATAAAAACTAATTCGCATTGACCAACAAAAGCTTTCCAACTTTTTTATTGACCTTGAATTAGTTATAGTTATGGCTTGCAATGAGATCCTCTGCTATCTAGTTTTGATATTGTAAATAATTCTTTCCTAAAAAGTTTCACCTCTTTCATTAATTACAGAGTCACCTACTAGACCTTACGACCCTCGTTGGTTAAAGCACTTGCAAGCATTAGTAACCCATCATAATTAATAACTATTCCCTATATAATGTGTTTGCTTGTTAATTTGAGTCTTTATTTTTTTTTCTTTGTATCATATTCAAGTTTAAGAAAGTGATTTAGTATCTTTCAATGGCAGAGTTATAATATCCAGGTTGTTTCTACTGCATTTGATTTGTCCTTTTACTGTAGTGTTTGTCGTGTTGTAAACTTGTTTTAGGATCTGTTGTTTGTTTTCCTTTTCCTAGTTAAGAGGTATATACTTGGACTAACATGATAGCTGAAGAAAGGTAATTGATATACTTTATGGTTTTGGCTAAAAATTGTATCTTTCTGGTTGAAATTGAAATATGTTTTTGCATCTATATCTTCATGCCCTCTCTTTACATACAGGCGAATATTAGTTTATTGTGGAGAGATTTGATTTGAGTTTAACTGATTTATATGTAACATGTAATATATAGATGGTCCATTAAACTGCAAGCATATTCAAATTCTCAATTTATTTGTTTTTTTCCTATTTGAGGGTGGGTTAAGAAATTTACCAGCTCATTATACTTTCACACGTGCATATTTTCATATAGTTTGGGAAGCTTAGAAACCCGTTTGAGATTCACTTAGTAGGAGTGAATCTCAAATAGTCCCCGTTTTTGGACTGTTCTTGTATGTTTCGATCTCACTTAGGTCGGTGTTAACGACTTGAGCACATCTTTATATTTTTTGAATTTTCGGTTAGTATATATCTCTTGATGTTCTTCGGGTGCATATTTAGACTACGATGTGTTAGTCTATTTCGTGTACTTGAAGACCATAGGGAGGTGCTGCCGAAATTTTTGAAAAATTTAAAGATGTGTTCAAGTTGTTGGCATCAGTGAGGCGACACATCCGGGAATGGGATAGAAGCTGACTTCGTTAGAGTGGGAGATGAAGTTAGGAAACTCATAAGCTTGCATATACATTAACTTGGAGACTTGATTGTGTTTGTCTAACTTTCCATATATATAGCGAGATAATTGTGTCGAGATGTACATTGATCGAAGTTGGATGGAGCGTAGGGTAGCCACCGATAGGAGTGGGCTTAGCTCTGAGTATCGTAGTGGGGTTGAACAGTTTCTCAACTTTGCGTTTGAGCAAGTCAGCGGCGATGAGATCAGATGTCCTTGTAAGAGGCGTGCGAATGAAGTGTGGAAGGAAAGGAGTGATGTCATGTGCGACTTATTTGCATATGGGTTCAAGCGAGGTTATCGACATGGATCTATCATGGGGAAACTGGTTGGATGAACATGAATCGAACCGGAATTCGGAGGTGATGAAACCTTTATGTATCTAACATGATAGTCGAAGGCTGCTTTGGTTCATACTTCCGGTGGAATCTGAGCGAGGATGGCGATGGCGTCGAGCAAGAGCCAAATGATGGGGCTAAGGGTTTCTATGAGTTATTGCATGAAGCAATGACGCCTCGTATGTATGGCCAGCACGAAAAAGCACACCGTTTTATCTCTAGTGACTAAGTTCTTACACTTCAAGAACGAGCATGTATTTATGCGAGAGAGGTTTTAATGAAGCTATTAAGCATTGTGAAGGAGTGCTTACCTGCAGGCAATAATTTATCGGAGTCGTACTATGATGTGAAGAAAATGGTTTAAAGGCTCAATCTAGGGTATGAGAAGATTGATGCTTGTGAGAATGACTGTATGTTGTATTACGGTGATGTCAATAAAGATAAGAGGTCGTGTGATATTTGTGGTACAAGTAGATACTGTGAACATCGCAAGAAAAAGGGAAAAGACGTGCCGAAAAAGATCTTACGTTACTTTCCCATTGCCCCGAGGCTTCAGCGGTTGTTCATGTCAACACATATCGTCGAGGATATTAGGTGGCACTCTACACGGGACATAGTCGAAGGTCAACTGATGCACCCGACAGATGGGCTTGAGTGGAAAATTTTTGATAACAAGCACCCCTCGTTTGCTGAAGAGGTTTGAAATGTTAGGCTTGGACTTGCTACGGATGGGTTTAATCCGTTTAACGGGCCTTACACAAAGCCCTACTCAACTTGGCCGGTGATTATTGTGGTGTATAACCTCCCGCCGCCGATGTGCATGAAAGATCCCTACATGTTCATGCCTTTCTTGATTCCGGGTGATAAGAGTCCGAGTAAAGACATCAATGTATACCTCGGTAGTTAGTTGATGAGTTGAAGATGTTGTGGGAAAAAGGGTTCAAACTTATGATGTATCTCTTAAGCGAACTTTGACATGAGAGGCGACTTTCTTATGGACAATAAATGACTTCCCGGTGTTAGGAATGATCAATGGATGGTCGACTCATGGGGGCTTGTCATGTCCCGTGTGCATGGGGTCAGTTAAAGCTATGCGGCTCAAACATGGGGGGAAAATGAGTTTCTTTGCAACATCCAGACATTTTTTGCCGATTGAACATCGTTATCGGCGAATGAGTAGACAATTCAATCGAAAAATAGAGAAAGCGTCAAGTACTGGCCGTCTTTACGGGTCGATGAGTGTTGAGTTGGATTAGTCATTTGAAGTTTCCACCTCCAGGGAAGAATCACAGATTAGAGCGAGCTTATGGTTACGACAAGGTTCACAACTGGACACACAGATCCATGTTCTTTGACGCCTTTATTGGGCTACACTCTGCATCCGTTATTGTTTAGATCCGATGCATCTTGAGAAGAAACGATTTGATAACATTTTTATACTGATCCTAGATGCCACCTTTGGTAGAACAAAGGACAACAACAAGTCGAGGCTTGATTTGGTAGAAATGAACATTAGGGAAGATCGTGGTACATATCGGGAGGGTAGTAAGATGGTAACGCCTAAAAAGTGAATATGCTTTGACGAGGAACAATTGATATTGATATATAATTGGATCGATCAAATTTGAAGCTCCCGGATGGATATTCTTGAATATTACAAGGTGGTGTAAAGTCAAAGAAATTTGAAGTTTCGGGTCTCAAAAGTCATGATTATCACGTATTATTCATGCGAAGTTGATCCTGTGGCATTTATCGACTTATTTACCGAAGCGTGTGGTTGAAGTAATCGACAAAGCTTTCTAATTTCTTGAGAGATCTATGCTTGACGGAGCTTCAGGTCAAAGACATAGATAAAATGGAGATGCAGATAGTGGAAATAATGTGCAAGTTAGAAGTGATCTTCCCTCCATCATTTTTTGATTCAATGGAGCATTTGCCAATTCACTTGCCATACGAAGCTAAGTTTAGCGGTCCCGTACAATATAGATGGATGTATCCATTCGAGAGGTAATGACATTAATGTTTTTAATACGGTAAAATGTTCATTCTTTCTTGCTAATTTATATATCACATAGGTATATGCGACGTCTAAAGCAAAAGGTGAAGAATAAAGCCCGTGTAGAGGGGTCGATTGCTGAAAGTTATGTTATGGAGGAACTTGTTAATTTCTACTCATTGTACTTTGAGCCGAATGTTCAGACGAAGCACAATCGCGCACGTCGAAATCAGGTTGTTGAGCACGAGGAAAATGGAGAACTAACGGCCTTTAGTCATCCTGTTCACCCATTCGGCGGTAAAAAAAGGCGATTCTTAACCGATAGTGAATATGCAGCTGCCACATTGTATGCACTTGTCAACATGAATGAAGTAGCGCCATACATTAAGTAAGTAGTCATAACTATATATGTCTGGTGTAATTGTGTCAAGTTCCTTTACAAACACATTGAGTATATAAGCGTCTTTGAAGTCAATATGATCTTTGAAATCGTGAAGCAAATCCGAGTATATCGGACGGGGATTTGCAAAATTTGAGAAATGGAGAATTTGTGCAATGGTTTAAAGATCATGTAAGTCTAACCTTTACAAGTTCAATGAATCTACCATCATGGATTTATTCTTATGGCGTAATTAACATTTGTGCAATGTTGTGTTAATGTATTAGGTCTTCACAGATGAGTTAGCTGACAATCGGCTAAAGCTTATAGCCGATGGCCCTGAAAGATCTGTAGATACTTATACATCTTTGCATTGTCATGATTCTGATTTAAGTGTTGCGATATTGGGGATGTAAACCTGGCGATTCTCGGTGTTGTGGTGAAAGGTAGCTGCTACGATAACATTTGGGATGACTGGTATGGACGATTGCTAGAAGTTGTCGTGCTCAAGTATTGGGGTCATAAAGAATTAGTTTACTTCAATTGTCATTAGTTTGATGTTGAGAATGGAGTTAAAGTAGATAAAAAATCGGGACGAATTGGTTTATTAACGTTAAGTCAAAACTAAGACTGATGAGTGGTATGGACGAGCCTTTTATTTTAGCAAGTCAAGCAACACAGGTGTACTACGCGCGGAGTGTTAAGACTCTTGCAATCCCATGGGATGCGGTTATAACCACCAAAGCCTGTGGGTTTCAAGGCACAACTCCTCGTCCAGACGATGAACCTTTACAAGTGGAGTCTACCAGTGTCACACCTGCTGATGTGACAATTATTAGTGAGTCTAGTGAAGAAGAGGATGATGTTGTCGCTGTCAAAAGTGAAGACGATGAGGTTGAGGAGGTAGATATAATTGAAGAAATCGTTGAGGAAGACGAAGATGGCGATGACAACGATAGTGAAGATCTACTGCTCGAAGATGATGATGCTGATATTGATGGCTTTGATGATATAAATGATTAGGAATATGTACTCTTTATGTCCTTTTAGTTGTATTCAAATGTAATAGTTGTCTCCTTTTAGTTATATCTGCATGTTGTATCCTTTTAGTTGTATTCAAATATCATAATTGTTTCTTTGTAGTTAGGCTTTTAGTTGGTGATTCACCTTTCAATGATCGTGACTTTGGGGCATAAATGATCGTGACTTTGTTGCCATTTTTTATATTTAAGCCTATAAAAAACAATAAATAAATAAAATAAAAATAAAATGAAAGAACAAATGCATTTTGTATCTACATGTTGTATCCTTTTAGTTGTATTCAAATGTCATAGTTGTTTCCTTTTAGTTATATCTGCATATTGTATCCTTTTAGTTGTATGTGCATGATGATTCTGATATTTGTATTTGTATCCTTTTAGTTGTATCCGCATATTATCTTCTTGATGATGATTTGACATTATATATACAGATATGACACATACACCACATGGCAATCGTGGTGGGCGTCTTTAGTAGTTCGGTAGTGGGGTAGTGGAGGTAAATCTTGGTGATGAGGCCGGATCATCAGGTATAATTACATGTTTTATTGTTATACATCTTATTGTTTGTAATTTTATATAATATTGACATTATATTCGTTTATATAAATATTGTTATATTTCACTACATAGGTGATCGACGTAGGCCTCCACGGGGACTAGCACTTGGATTGCTAGGGGAATCCCAGTGTGCGTTATATATTATCTTAGGGCCGGGACTACTGGTAATATATACATTACGTTTATATTAATTATTTAGTTCTTATATATTCTTTGTAATTTGGAAATTTAATAATTTCAATTTTAGTATCTTTGACGCGACGCCAAGGAACACGTTGCTTGGGATCGTCTGCAATCGATTCTCCAGCTCGTGGATGAGGTGGGCGAATGTGGATGACCGCACACGTGCGCTTATTATTGCTGAGTTTATGATAAGAAGTCATTCATTCATATGTTAGTTTTAATTTGTGCTTTTGAATATTTATTTACCGCTTTGCTTTATGTTGTCTACTAAGTAACTGTTGATATTCATATGTTGTACTCCAGAGATATTATCGTTTTAAAGACGGGCAGGAGGCCCATGGGATGACTGTTCTCGGGAAGTATCTCGAGATGAATTGGCACAAGTGGGTGTACGACTGGAAGAAGAAGGCCTGCACTAAGATGGGTGATGGACGGATGACACTTAGAGATGTCCCACCAGATTTTATTGGTCTTTGCGGTGTGGGAAGCGGATGTGCGATATTTGGGAGGGCGAGGCGTTCAAGAAGATGTCGGCATAGCGTATAACTTCCCGACAGCAGAGTCGTCTCCCACACTGCACTAGGAGTCAGTCGTACGACCTCTATAGGGAGAGACTCGAGGCGAGTCTAAAGCACCGACCTTCCCGCCTCGAGTTTTTGTGGCACGCTCACCAGAAGAAAGGTGACGGTGGTTATATCTCACCTAAGGCAGAGCGCATTGCGGTAAGTAATTTAATTATTTCATTTAGTATGTATTTGATGGCTTTGAAATTCTTTTGAATTTTTTTGTGTAATACTTGCTTTTCACCTATTTCTGTGTTTTTTCAGACACGGTTCGAGGACCTTTCTGTGGTCCGGAGCACCTAGAGAGGTGACACTCCAGTGGCTGATGCTGAGCCTGAGGACGAGGAGATGGAGGACTGGCTGGAGGCTATAGGGGGACCGAAGAAGGGTAGAGTTGTGGGCATCCCCCGTGTCCCAGCCTACACTATAACCCCTGTTGCGAGATCTCGACGTCGCCCACCCACCGGAGGTAGTGGTGTGAGTGGAACTAGTGGATCAAAGGCCGAAATGATGACGAGTGACCTCCTCCAAGATGAGGTGATGACCGTCGAGTTGATGACGAGCAAACTTCTCCAGTCTGAGGTGATGACCACCACTCGGATGACATGGAGACAAAGCGCAGTGACGGGTTGTAGTTAGTTTAGTTTATGTTATATTCTAAGTTTATGTTATATTCTAAGTTTCATGTATGTATTTGTACAGTTTTTGAGTTGTACCGACGACCATTATATTTTTTATCTATATATTTGATTTGGGTTACTAGTTTATAACAGGTATAGTTATGATTTGATGGTTGTTATTAGTTTATAACAGGTGTATATTTGTAAATGAACAGGGAAATTTTGAAATTTTAAAAAAAATTCAAAATTTATTTAGTCATTGCCGACGGGGGTAATGGCGATAGCCATGCCGTCGCCAATGACATATAGCGACAGACATGTGATTAAGGTCATTGCCGACGGCTTCTAAGGCATTACCGACGGCTATGCCGTCGGTATTGAGTTTTTCCCTAAAAAAGCTATGAGGTCTTTGCCGACGGCCTTGCCGTCGGTATAGCCGTCGGTAGTGACATTATGCCGTCACCAATGACACCCGTCGATAATGACAATGATGCCTTTTACGGTGGCGGCAAGAGCCAGGGCGACGACACGTGAGGCGACAGAAGGTCAGATTCATTAATGACCTCAATGCCGACGCAGCACTATGGTCATCGGGTTACGCGGCCGTGCGTCATTCAAGAATGACTGGTTTTCAGTAAGTGTTACGAATTAAAAGTGTATTATCAATATGTTATCACTGAGACTCAGCTTAGTAAATAATCCACATCATTGAATCATCCCTGTACTACAGCCAAGGATATTCACTAGTATTACGACCACGATGCACTACGGGCCAAGGATATTCGTGTTTTCAACAATGGTCATGATTATACATAATAATCCCTAGTTATAATCATACCAACAACTGTCCATCAATGCACGTAAGCCAAAGATATACAATTATAAAATCAATAATCAACAGTCCATCTTTGCACGTAAGCCAAAGATATACAACTATAAAACCAATAATCAATAGTCCATCTTTGCACGTAAGCCAAATATATACAATTATAAAATCAATAATCAACAGTCCATCTTTACACGTAAGCCAAAGATATACAACTATAAAACCAATAATCAACAGTCCATCTTTACACGTAAGCCAATGATATACAATTGTAAAATCAATAATCAACAGTCCATCTTTGTACGTAAGCCAAAGATATATACAATTCTAAAATCAATAATCAACAGTCCATCTTTGTACGTAAGCCAAAGATGACTTTCATCACAAAATAAGCATGAGGATGATGACAATGATATAAGCATTAATCAAACGAAAACAAGGATAAATATTAAAGACTTTAAATTTATCCAAATATTATCAATCACTTAATAAACTCATAATCTAATATTATTAATATTATAACAATATTTTAATCACTTCTTAAACTTATAAACAATTTATTTCAATTGTTTACACTTTACCAAATAATGCATTTAATCATTCAAAAATGCCATACTCATAAGATTTCATTACCAATGATCAAATCCCTCATCAAAAATCTGCATATAACTTATATAGGATTCCTAAGCCATAAAATCCTATTTTTCAATTTTGTTACTTCACATAACATATTTAATTCATTTACTCATAACTAGTTCATTTTCATGAAAAATAACAAATCAGTCTTAAAAATATTTCTTTTCTGGGATTTAGCATAATATAGTCCCATATTGAACATATACTTTTCTCAGAATTTTTAAAATTCATTTACTATTTTTATATGGCCAAACCCATTTAATATTTAGACATTTATCATAAATTGTACTTTTGTTCAAAAATTCAAATTTACAGGTATACTCTCGTTATATATATGTACTCCCAATAAAAATTTCACCAATTTTGGAGTTAACCACAAAGAGTTATAAGGGTTTACTTTTAAAATAGTCTTTTCCCATAAAATTCATAACTCCTAATCTATACATCCAAAAATTGCCATTTTTGGACACAATCTAGAAAATTCATCAAATTATCATTTCAAATTTTTCCGAATTTTTTGAGGGTGAGAAAACTTACTTAAACCGCAAATGGATTTTCGTCGCCATGCAGTAATCCACGTGAGACAAATCATCTCCACAATTTAATAAGAAATGAATACGAAGGATCATTCATTATGCATGTGATCATCCACATAGACAAAAGTTATTCCAATGAATAATAAAGAATGGAATAATGTAAGAATTCACCATGCATGCGATAGACCGCACATGCATGAGTTATTCCCAATGTAATAATAAAGAATGGAACCAGTCACGCGAATCCGCATGCATGTGATATTGGAACCGGTCATGTAATCCGTATGCATGAGGATATTCCAATGAATAATAAAATGGAATAAAAAACAAATTCACACGTGCATGCGATAAATCGCATGCATAAAGTTATTCCAATGTAATAATAAAGAATGGAACCGTGTCATGCGTAATCCGCATGCATGTGATATTCCAAATGTAATAATAAAGAATGGAATAATAGAAGAATTTCACTATGTATGCAGTACTTTCCATAGACAGGTTATTCCAATATAATAATAAGGAATGGAATAACAATAGCTCTCTTCATGAATACAAAAGAAATAATACCCCTTACTATAATAACAATATCCCTTACCTCAAAAGAAGACTGGATACTGGAATAATGAGGTAGCAGACTTCTCTTCTTCTTTCTCTCTATAATAATTGCTCTATAGCTTTAGTGAATTGGTGAGAAATGAAGGAAGAATGAGCTTCTATTTATAGAAAAATATAGTTTCGATAATTGCACGTTTTGGGGCTCGAAATATTACAGTATAATACCTTCAACTTTTCTTTCATTTTTAATTTAGTCCTGCAAATATTATCAAACTTGCACCACATCCCCTAATAGTAAATAATGTGAATTAATAGTACAAATATTTGACTCAATAGTTATAATCATGTGAAAATACGAATTACAGTATAGTACCTCCATCTATACCTCCATTTTTAACTTAGTCATGTAAGTATTATCAATCTTGCACCACCTCCCCTAATAGTACATGAATGTGAATCAATAGTACACACATGTGAACAAATAGTTATAATTATGTGAATTAATAGCAATTAATTGCTCATTTATTCGATTAATTACCCGGTTGGTCAATATAACTTTCAGACATCAATTATTATCGAAATAAATGTCGATTTCCACTAACACTAACAATCCCAACACAATGGAAACATATTTCTCAAAAATTTCAATATTGAAATTTCAAAGTTTGACTTTTTCAAAAAAGTTAACTGTTGACTTTTTTGACCAAAAAGTTAACCCCGACGAATTTTGTGTTTATAGTCTATTTCTACTAATTTCATTGTTCTGGACTCAAATATCACGTCCGCGTCTCCAAATTCAACTCCGAACTCAAATTTAATTTTTTTTTATAACATTCATCATTAATATTATAACTCACAATATTTAACAACCAGGTCGTTCCCAGGAAAGAGGGGGCTTTCCGATAAAGATTTCTCCTTATTGGCGCGCAATTAGGTGACCAAACCTCACCTCGATGTAACTTCTAGACATTGTCAATATTGCAAAAAATAATATGAATAACTTCATTGTCTCAATTATTGATTTAATAATATAACATATTATACAAATGATAATTGTGACAATAATTGAATCAATACTACGAGAGATATGATGCAACAATTCATCAGAGTAATAATTGAGTATAATCGAAAGTGACTTTCACGTAAGCATCAATAATTAATACCGTGTGTGCTACTATGCAACCACGCATACATCGCATTTCTATCACCGATTATATTATGACAACTTACTTACTTTGAAATTTTTTTCAAATATCACCCTTAACTTTAAACTTTTATCAATTTAACTATTTACCAAAATAAAAAAATAGAATACTTTTATTTTATAAAATTCGGGATCTCACACCGTGGTAGATGGGGATGCGAATCCAGGTATTATTCGAGTCAATTGTATTTTCTTATATATGATTTTCGTATATATATAGTAAATTATTTTATAAAAAAATTTTGAAGGAGGAATTTGAGTTCTATTAGAAATCAAATTTTCTGTTTAAGCAGATAGACAAACTTTATGCTAAATAGTTAAAGATCAGTTCTATCAATTATGATCGAGATCTACTTGCAATGACTGTGTATGCTATTTTCCCTAATGTTTATAGGTTTTAAAGCGGTAATTCCGGGGACGGAATCCTTATAAGGGAGTGTGGATGTAATAACTCAATATTTTCAATAAGAAATTTTGGGATTTAATTTTTTTTTATATATATAAAGGTGAAAATATTTGCAAAGTAAAGTATATGTATCTATATGATAAATAAAATTATTTATTAGTTGTAAATAATTTCTTTTTAGACTTATTGATCATTATAGAATATATTCTTATAATAAAATAATTTTGTAATAAAAATATTTATTATTTATTTTCCATGAAAATATGATTATGGTATATATGATATGATTATTAGGATTCTTATGATATGTATTTTATTATATTGGTTAGGTTAATTATTTTAACTTAATTAATGATGGTATGTATGAAGGTTATGTCAGATATGAATTCAAAACCCTAAGTCTGGATTTTGAATAAGGAATGAGAATAATAATATAATATTATTTATATTTCAGTAATAGAATTATGCCTGATATGTGTGTAATGTTAATTTGTAGATCAGTTATAGCAAAACAGTACAAACCCTAGCATTACTGATAAACTATAGTATAGAAGTCAGTTATGACTGCAAGATCTGTTAAGTTGTGTATTATGTAGTTAATGACCTTTATTATGTTTTATGTTAATTAGGTAAATCCTAATTAATGTCTAGAAACCCTAATTATTAAATTAGAACCCTAATTGCTAAGTTATAAACCCTAAGTATTAATTTAGCAAGGTTAATAGTAATTAATATATTATAATGGCTAATTTCCAAAACTTAAGTGATTAGGAAACCTAGTGTGATTAGGAAACCCTAATCAACATTTTTAGAAACTAAGATTTCCATTTGTGCCCTTAATACATAATCCTAGATTTAGAGCTTAGGAAACCTTAGGGTTAAACCCTAAGGGTCAAACCCTAAGAGTCAGAAATGAATTGACAACTTTGGCATAAAAAGTAAGCACCAAAATGACATAATTGCCCTTGTTATTATTTTAATGAGGTGGAGTGTGGATCTAACCCTAGTAAGGAGTTGGTGACCAACTCTAGCTAGCCATGTGGTCTAGAAGTAAGCTTTAATCATTCAATCTTAGCCATCTTGCATCATAAGTACACTAGATTCAAGTATTATATAAGATCAAGGAGAGAGAAGTTGCATAAATTAGCTCATTTGATCACAATACTCAACCAAAACCCTCTCAACTTCAAACATCCGAAATTTTCTTGCTAGACCAGTCACTAATCAAGCCCCACTAACACTTGTAGCAGATCAGAAGCATTAGATCAAGATTTGGTTCATAGAAAGGTATAAAAACCCTAAACCTAGAAATCCTTATGATTCATGTTAATCTTTGTGTTTAGATGTTTAAAGTTGTGTAATAAGATGTTATTGAGTGATCTGGGTTGTTATAACTCAGATCCATAACACTTAGATGCTTGAAATTAATGTTTTTAGAATTCTGGAAAAAATTGAAATTTTGGTCTGACAATGAATGTCAGTGCCTTTAGATTCTTATATGATCTTGGTTTTTGTTGTTTAAAGCTTTGTATTTGTAGTATGTAATGCTAGCTTTGATCTGGATCAAGAATCAGACTTAGATCTGATCTAGAATTCAAGTTATTCTTGGTCAAAGGTCGTTGACCGACCATGACCAGACCATTTGGGCAACCCAGAAATGGATTTTCAGTGTCTGACATGATATTTAAGGCTCCGGATCGGTCAGGATTTTGATGTTTTGAGTTTGTTGTTGAAACCATGTTATAGTATGTTAGTTTAACTCTCGATCCATGCTATTAGTGTCTCTAGATATCAAGTGTACATGATTTTGTGGCTGGTCAAAGGAGGTTAGATGTTCATGAAATCAGTTTTCTGGGTAACCTAGAAAACTGATGAACATGACGACTGATAGACTTTGACCGGCATATATCTCGCGTATATGTTGTTGTTATGATGATGTTAAGTGATAGATCTGTAGTCTCACTTGTTGTCTATAAGCTGGAACCTTTAGATCACAAAAACAACACTTGTAGAACAAGTAGTGGAAGTCCAAATATGACCATCCGAACTGTTCTTCATTTATGGGTAACCCAGAAATGAAGAACAGTCTCTGACAACTACTTTGATGGCTCAGATATCTTTAGTTATGTGTTGGTTGAACATGTTTGTTGTTGGATATTGTAGTCTTGCATTAGCACTACAAGATCTGACTAACAACATGCTAGAAACATTACGATCTGTCAGATATTTTTGGTCAAACTTGGTCACTTAGTAACTGACTTGATTTTCTGGGTTTCATGAAGAACATGAAGAACACCTATAGCGACGGTTCTGTCACTATAGGTGGTCTTTAGCGACATTTTATTCGTAAAATTATTATTATTATTTAATAATTAGTATTAAATTGTTTTTAATTATTAAAAATACAAAATAAATTCCTAAATATTATTTTAAAGTCTAAAAATAGGTTTTTTATTATCTTGAATATATTTCATTAATAGTTATTATTTTTGGAATATTAATGGTATTAACTTATTTAATTATGATATTAAATAAATTACTTAAAAATGATTTTAATACTTGAAAATCATTTAAAATTATATTATGTTATAAGAAAATATTTTAAGTTATTTTTAATATTTTGTGATGAATTTCATTAATAAATAAATATTAATGATAATTAAGTTATTTAATAAATGTATTAAATAAATTATGAAAAATAGAATTAATAATTTAAAAATTATATAAATATGATTTGAAGGTTATAAAATATTTAAGTTATAAAATATAACTTTTGATATTTTATCATGAAAAATATTAATATTTTAATATTAATGATGTTAGAGTTATTTAATAATTATATTAAATAAATTAGTTTAAAGATAATTTAATATTATAAAAATAATTTTAAATGAAATTAAAATGTTTAAAGATATTTTAAGTTATAAAATATAACTTTTAATATTTAAAGGATAATTTCATTAATAATTTAATATTAATGATATTAATTTAATATTAAATAATATTGGATTTATTTAATAATTATATTAAATAAATAATTAAAAATGATTTTATTTATTTAAAAATCATTTAAAAAGGGTATAAATGAAATAAAAATATTTTTAAGTTATACTTAATGACTTTTAATATTTTGAGGAATAGTACATTAATATTTTAATATTAATGGTAATTATTTAAAATGATTTTAAATGTTTTAAAAATCATTTAAGAGTAATATAAATGTTTTGAAAATATTTTGAGTTATTATAAATAACTTTAATATTTTGCCAAGGGTTTTATTAATAGTTTAATATTAATTAAATATTAATGATAATATAATTATTTACTATTTAAATTATTTAATAATGATACCGGTGTTTGAAAATTTATGATAAATTATAATAAATGTTTTAAAATTATTATAAGTCATTTAAAAAAAATGATATGACTGATAATTACAGTTATTAACTATTGGATAGAGTCTTAGACTCGATAATTACCCGATAAAGCCATCGGCAACGACATGTTTCAGAAATTGATTTGGACTCAGATATTTGACTATATTAATGTTTGTTTGTGATTCAATGACTGTTGAATATGTGTGACAATGTGATTAGGTTATGTGTTGATTGCAATAAGCAGTGCTATGTGTTATAGTATGTTCTTCTAATCGAGCGAATGATCTTATTAATGATAGATTTCGGTATAAAAGATAAAACTAAGTTGCATTTTGTAAGCAACAGACTAGGCAAGTATCCTACCTTTGCATTTCCTTTATGCAATAGACAGGAGTAAGAGAGTTTCAGAATTATATTATTATTGTACTAGATTATTAACCCTATTGTTATATATGTTATATCTGATCATTGATTATTAACATGGAATTATATGGTAATTTAGATATATATATTTTGTTTGTTAGTTTCTAAATATGGTTATTCAAGTGTCCCCACTTGGACAATCCTTGTATTTAATCACATGTTGATATATATATATATATATATATATATATATATATATATACCTATTGATCCCAGTATGTATACGATAACAAAGAGTCATCTAAGCTATTTGACCAGCTAGACACAGATTTAGAAATATCGTTGAATATGATAAAGCCTTTTTGTATCCAATCAAATTATTTTAGTTCAGATTCCAGACTAAGTATGAACATCCCGAACATGGGAAAACTTTTATGCGCCCAAGGCGGACATAGTGAACGATAATATCGTTCTTGCATGTAGTATTGATCAATACAGGGCACATTGGGCAGATCACCCTCGTGTCCGTAAGTTATGACGGTTTGCGGATGAAGTTCTGCTAAACCTTAGCAAAAATGAAAAACAATATTCATAGTATGTCACCTTAACCCTATTTATAGTCAGTACTTAGTTTCAAAAATTTGATAGAGAGTAGTTATGTTATTATTATCGGTTCAGATTACTTCACAACTTTTGATTTGTTGTATAAGGGTAGTACAAAGAAAATATTTAATCCTTTTAGCTAATATTTATAATTGCTATTACTTGCTGGGCAATCAAATGCTCATCCTTGCTTAATTTAAATATTTTCAGTTAAGTATGATCGGTCAGAGGGCTCTGCCAAGAACAAAGGGAAAGGAAAGCTACCCGAATACGTTTGTGTTATCTTATGTAGTAGCTAAACTTAAATAAGATGATTATATTTATTATCTATCATGTAATGAAATGTTTTACGGTCGCATACCTGGGATTAGACTCTGATATGTAAATTAAGTTTGATATTTATGATAATATTATTATTTCCGCTCATAGAAATTGTATCGTAATGCACTGAGTTCGGGTTTCAAGTATCCGAATTTGGGGGCGTTACATACGCATGTAAGGATTTCTCTTGATTACTATCACCTTTTATCCCAAGTTTCATGAGATAATTTTACCATTGATAAGAGAAGGGAAGATCATATACGTGGAGGACATTGTCGAAGGCCTTGAGAGTGATGATTGGGCTTTACGCTGTCCAGAACATCATAAAGCAGGTGGTTGTTGCTCATGAATGAGTTTCTCTTAGTAATTTAGGTCTTGTGTGCAGGGCGGATCAATTTATTCCCAGCAGGGGCGAATTTTAAGTGTTTGAGCACATGTATTGGCAAGAAAACACTCAATAACACATTCATGTTTGTTCATATAACGTAAAGCAACAACTATTTGTTCTTTAATTGATGAATTATGAGCCTCATCAACTAAAAAAAGAAAAAAATTATACCTGATCTCTGCAACTCTTTTGTGGTAAAAAATACAACGACACTACAAATGTCTTTTTGGATTGAAGGTGTTGTCTAGAGCATTTTTCAACACAACTTTAATCACTTCATCATTGTTCTTGGATAAAAAATTTAGAATAAAAAAAACAAACTTTGCTTTTTTGAAGCATCTATTTCATCATGGCCACGGAAAGACAACCCCTCACTTAAAAGTAACCAAACACACTTAATGGATGAGAGCAAATAAAGTTTGTAATTTTTTTTTTCTTGGTCAGATATATTGAAAAGTTTGATATCTATATGTTCCTTTCGGTTCTTCAAATTTTGACAAACTAACATTCATTATGTATGAATACTATTAGCCTATTAGGTGACTCTCCACTATGTTCAGATAAGTATTTTGTATTCCTCCAATTATTAAATTCCTTATTGACAAATGTATTCCCACCCCTTGACCACCAATATCAACTTTGAATAGATAACAATATAAGAAAAATATTGTATCTTCAATTACTTTTCAGTATATTCCAACAACCGTCATACTTTTTGTATCATTCGAGATTAAATCTACGTTTCTCTCCGTAAATAAAAGTTTGAGTGAGTTTGGAAAACATTAGTTGATGAGGGCCCTTAAGAAAATATTATCGGTGAATACTCTCTCTTTTGTTAGCATTATATTCCATTCACTACTAAAAAAATGGTCATTTGTGATGGCCAAAATCCATCACAAAAAGTAAGAAAACCATCACGAAAGGTTTACGTGATGGCTTTTAAGCTTATCACAATGGTAATTCAGTCTTATATCGCCCATCATGAAAGGTTTTACGTGATAGTTTTGGCAATCACACAAACGCTTAGTGCTTTAGTGATGATTAATACAATCACATTAACACGTAATCTATTGTGATTGTCAAAGTCATCATACAAAAAAAACAAGACTTTATGGATCAAATGTAAGAACGTGAATCTTTATTTACGTATAATTTATTTTACTGTATTAATTGTATGAAATGATACTTGTAGGATTTGAACCCTCCCCCCATTTGCAAACTAAATAACGAGTATTACCACTACAACAAAGCCCAAATCATGATTATAATTTTAAAACAAAATATAAAAGGAAACATATGTGAGTTGACTTACTAAACAAAATTAATTCCACATAAGTTTTGGAAATTGCAAAGGTAGTCACAAATACTTTATAATGATGGTAAAATTAGCCATCATTGAGAGCCATCATATATTTTATTATTTTATGATGACTTGAAAATTCCATCACAAATACCTTCTTTTTGTAATTACAAATAAAAGTCGTCACAAAAATCTATCTTTTTTAATGATTGTCACGACCGTCATAAAATATTATTTTGATTATTTCTTACATTAAAATATTAGTGATAGCTTAAATGCAATCACAAAAAGGGTATATCTATAAGTGATGACTTAGTGCATCATAAAAAGAAAATTTATTTTGCGCAAAAAAATTGGTGTGATTGGCGTGGCCATCACAATTATAATACAGTGATGGCAAGATTAGTCATCACTAAGAGCCATCATATATACTATTATTTTGTGATTGTTTTAAAAGTCCATCACAAATTAGTATCTTTTGTGATTGTTTTTAAAAACTGCCACAAAGTTCCGTCACGTATTCTTGTTTTTTCTAGTAGTGATTATAGATGGTCTTAGCTGGTGTTTGTTTGGGTCTTAAAGGCTCTTAATAGGTGTACCTCTCTTTCGGTCAAAGGCACAACTTGTTTGGTAAAATTTTTATGCCTCTTAATCGGTAAGATTCAAAAATAATGCTAAACCATTCAGAGCCACATCTGAGCGAGTTTATGTTTTTTGGGCAAAACTAACCTTAACAATATTAAAAAATTCCTTTTGTATCCCCAATTCTACCATCCCCACCGATTGAAACTATCTGACCTCAGAGCTAAAACATTCGAATTGCCACCAGCCACAAAGCCCATCATCCGATCTAGAAAAAAAAACAAATTCATATATATATATATATATATATATATATATATATATGCACCTAGAATAACAAACCAGATCTACAATTCCACCATTAATAAATTTTTAAAAAAGCAACCAAATACAAATCCATGCCGATTGAAACCATCTGAAAATACAGAGCTCGAATTTGGAGAGAGAAAGTAGATATAAAATTGTTACTATAAGATTGGATCCAAATGGAATTGGAAGGCTATGAATGAAGGAAGTGTGAAGTGATAATTTGTTTTAGTATATATATATATATATATATATATATATATATATATATATATATATATAATTTAGTGAGAGAAAATATGATCTAAAGGAATGAGAGAGAAGGCGTCCGTGGCAGCGGTGGCGGCGGCGGAGGAGGGCGACGCAAGGGAGGTGGAGCTAGTAGAGGAGGAAAGTGAAGAGGAAGGGGAGAGAGAAAGTAAAGAGGGTGAAGAAATGAGGAAAGTGAAGAGGGGAGAGAAAAAGTGAACAGTGAGTAGCACTGTTTGCTTAAGGGTTAAAATGGTAAAATACTCTTATTTAGACATTGTAAAAAAATTAATTATCAAACAATATTTTTTTATTAAGAAACAATTCTAAACAGATGCTCTATATTATTTAGACGTCTAAATTGTTTAGATCTTAATATTCAGTTTTATCAAACACAATCTTAGTTCTCTTCTAAATTGAATTTAACTTGGGATTAAAAATTAATATTTTGAGACGGTTCTTAGATAGGGTTTCATTTGAGAGATTTTGAGTAGTCATCGACTCAGATGGATTGTGATGTTGATGATTCATTTTTGGAATGTTTGAATTTTGACTACATGCGTTCTTGAATGCCTAAATCAATTAAAATACAAGTATACGACAACCCTAAATAAACAATTATTTAATGCAACAAAAATTATTAATCCAAATTAAAAAAGAAATTTCAAAAAAAATATATTTAAATATAATTTAGAAACTTACTTCGATTACTTGTCATAGTTCAATTTTTATGATTCCCAAACAATTACAATTTCAATTATTCTTAAAGTTTCAAACCAAATTTACTTTTTATATTCAAACAAAACCAAACCACAACATTCAAAATCAAGTCACAATTCACAAACACAACAAATTCAAAAAGAAATTGGAGAAGAGGAGAAGTCTCGGACTGTACAATTGTACCCGTCGCAGAGATGTAGTATGCTCTAAAGGAGGAAGTGGATTGAGCAACGAAAGAAGAAGCAGTTAATAAGTATGCTCTGTACTTTGTATTTAGAATTAGAATGAAACTTTTATTTTTTATTTTTTTGCCCCTTCCAAATTTAAGTCTCTCTATTAATCTGCTTCCTTGAGTTTATTAACTTATATTTCTGCCCTTGCCCCTATACCTATATTAAAAAAAAGTTAGCATAGACAACTGCCTATGCTGCCCTCCTAGTACATTTGCCCCTATTTGTGTGTTACTGGTGAAGCTTATTTAAACTTTAATTTAGAGGTGGATATAAAACTATTCAAAAGGTAACTGAGCTCATTCATGTAGCAGAAGTAACGGGTCCTATCATGCATAATCATTGTTTGATTGCCCCTACGAATAATTTAGCGGGGGTCCGTGGGCAGCGCCCCCGACAAAATTTTATAGGGGTAGTTTTGTAATTTTGGATGAATTAGGGTTACTTATATTCGTTATATAAGGAAGGGATATTGCAATTGTATGATGTATGAATTTTCTAAGAGATAGTAAAATTGTCAGTCGCCGACCGTAGACTAGCCCAAACATTTTGGGTGAACCACTTAAATTTTTTGTCTTGTGTGATTGTTTTCTTTCGATGTCTTTTTGCTATTACTTTCGTTGCGTTGTTATTCTCTAACATTGTGTTGATAAAACTACACTTACTTTCATGTAGATTTTGATTTTACCATCACTATAAGAAAAGAGGTTAATGTCGACAAAAGTAATTTCAATTGAACTTATTTCATCGATATTATGTTATTCTCAACGAAATATTCAGTCGACATTAATTCCGTCGAATGTATTTTATTTACGATGGACGTCTGTCGGACTTAAATATCCGTTTTGGTGTTAATGCTTCCTACCAGCTTTAACAGTAAACCCGATGGAATGTATATATGGTCGACGAAATTTGCGTCGGGCATAAGGTATAATCGTAGGACTTAACTTAAATCATATCTAATAAATAAATAAAATAAAATTAATATTTAATTAAAATAAAATAAAATAAAATAAATAAAATAAAAATAATTTAAAAAATAGATAGTATAATATAATGTAATATAAAAAAAAAATAAAAAATAAATTTTAAAAATAAATTAAATTAAATTAAATTTAATAAAAAAATTAAAAATTAGATAATAAAATAAAATAAAATAGATTTAATAAAATAAAAATAATTTAAAAATAGATAATATAATATAATGTAATGCAAAAATAAAATAAAATAAATTTAATTTAATTGAATAAAATAAATTAAATAAAAATTAAAAATAAGATAATGAAATAAAATAAAATATATTTAATAAAATAAATTTAATTGAATATAATTTAAATTAATTAATTTAATTTAATAAAAAATTTATTAAAAATTATACAATAAAATAACATAATTGAAATAAATAAATTTAAAATAAAATAAAAAACTAAATAGCATTTGTTTAGTTTTCAACAATTAAAATAAGGTGAATAAGTATTATATGTATATATACACATATGTACTATATTTTGGAACTAAGAAACTCATTTGACAAGTAGGAGTGAATGTCGAATAGTAGTTCTCATATTTAAATAATAGTTCTCATAAACTAATTTGCTTAGTTTTCTATTGGTAAAATAAATAAAGTAGTATTTGCTTAGTTTGCCACAATCTTCAATAAACTCAATATATATACATGTGCATGTAGTATATATAGGTAGGAGCTTAAAAACCCGTTTGACATTCACTCATTAGGAGTGAATGTCGAATTATCGATTTGGCTTGGGAATTTATTCATTGGATGTTATGTCTCTTAATTAGAATTGATTGCCAATTCGCAGGGTACGTTTTTATAAACTTTTGAGGATTTTTCAGCTGGTGTCCCTCCATGTTCTCCGAGTGCATACTTAGACTAAGTTGTCTTGGTTTATTTCGTGTACTTGGAGACCATGAGGAGGTGCTGCTGAATTTTTCTTAAAATAGAAGAAACGTGCTCAAGATTGGCACTAGTGAGGAGACACATCTATGAATGGGATAGAAGTCTAACCCCTGTAGAGTGGAGATATATACTAGGAAAACTAAATTCATATATGGACCGCATTCACGAATATTTTTGTTCTAATTGGGTATTTTGTTCAATTAAAGATGTCAGCCGACCGGAGTTGGATGTACAGTAGGATATGGATTGATAAGAGGGGATTATTTGATGCGTACCGTAATTAGGTGTCCAATTTTATGAACAAAGGAATAAAACATGTTGATGATTTGAATGAAAAGATGAGATGCCCGTGTCTCAAGTGTAAAAACATGATCTGGAAGACTGCTGACGAAGTTAAATTTGACTTATATTCACGTGGTTTTGTGGATGGGTATTTGGTATGGATTCATCACAGGGAATCAACTGAGTTTAGAGAACTGACAGATAGTATTGTAGACCAACCAGTTCATGGGGATTCGCAATCAGATAACTTTGATGTCGTGCAGATGTTGGTTGATGCGTATAGCCCTACCAATATTGATTGGGCTGAAAATGAGCATGTGTCAAGTAGTGCTCAGTAAAAACCAAATGATTTAGCTGCTGCATTCTACAAGATGCTATCTGAATCTAGGGTCCCATTGTATCCTGGAAATGACAAGCACACCAGGCTATCTGCAGTGACGAATCTTTTACACTTCAAGAATGAGTATAACTTTAATGAAAGAGGATTCAATGATTTGCTTGCTATTATCAGCGAGTTCTTACCTAGGAATAATACTCTGCCTGCGAATTACTATGTAGTAAAGAAGATGGTTAATGGGTTGAATATCGGGTATAATAAGATCGATGCTTTTGAGCAAGATTGCATGTTATACTTTAGGGAGGACAAAGATAAGGTGCAGTGTGATATTTGTAACTTTTCTCGATACAAGACGACAAAACGTGGTGGGAAAGTGAAACATGTTCTAAAGAAGATCTTATGGTACTTTCCTCTTGCGCCGAGGTTGCAGTGGTTATTCATGTCTTCGTACACTGCTGAACATATGAGTTGGCATAGAACAAGGGATGTCGTGTCTGGTTAGCTGACCCACCCTGCAGATGGAGATGAATGGAAGAAGTTTGATGCCATTTTTCCAAAATTTGTTGAGGAAGTTAGGAATGTCAGGCTTGGCATGACTACAGATGACTTTATAATCTACCACCGTTAGGCTAGCGATCATGGTAGCTTATAATCTTCCAAAATTTTCGTCAGCCTTACTTTGTTGGGCCATTGATCATGGTAGATTATAGTCTTCCACCATCAATGTGAATGAGGGATTCGTATCTTTTTTTGACTTTACATATACCGGGGATAAGAGTCTTACAAAAGACATCAACGTGTACCTCAGGCCATTAGTCGATGAACTTAAGATGTTGTGGGAAACAGGTGTTCAGACTTATGATAAGGCTATTGGGCAGAATTTTTTTATGAAGGTAGCATTGTTATGGACTATTATCGAATTTCTAGAACTTGGGATGATTAGTGGTTGGTCGACTCACGGGAAGTTGTCATGTCCAGTCTGTATGGGGGATGTGCAAGGCAGACAACTACCTCATGGGCAGAAAACTAGTTTCTTTGGAACTGTTTGTAGATTCTTGCCTGTTGAGCACAGTTACAGAAAGATGTTTACACAATTCAATAGAAAGACAGAGAAGAAGGGGGTTGTTAATCGCTTGTCGGGCAGTGGGGTATTGGGCAGGCTAAATGATCTAACATTTTCATTGCCTTGGAAGGATCATGGTAAGTTGAGAGCAATAGGGTACGGGAAAACTCATAACTGAACACACTTGCCCATTTGGTTTGAGTTGCCATACTAGGTCACACTAGTACTTCATCATTATATAGATGTCATACATACAGAAAAGAATGTATTCGAGAACTTATTTTACACCGTGCTAGATACGAGTGGTAAAATAAAAGACAATGATAAAAAACATAAAGACTTAGAGGAAATGAACATCAGGAGGGAATTGTGGCTCTGACCTAACAACTTAAAACCAAAAGCTCCATTTTTTCTTACCAAGCAACATGTTGAAGACATTTGCAAGTGGCTTAGTGCATTGAAGCTCCCAGATGGATATGTTTTTAACATATCTCGTTGCAATAAGGTTGAGAAGTTAAAAATTACTGGGTTTAAAAGTCACGATTGCCATGTATTCATGAAGAAGTTGATGCCAATTGCATTTCGTGAGATGTTACCGAGGAAAATTATTGATGCCTTTACCACACTTTCAAATTTCTTTCATGATATTTTTTCAACGGTTATAAGTTATGTACAATGATGTAGAGCAGATGGAGAAAAACATAGTGTTGACAATGTGCAAGCTCGAAATGATCTTACCAACGGGGTTTTTTGACTCGATGGAGCATTTTCCTATTCATCTGCCATATGAACTTAAGCTTGGAGGATCGGTGCAATATTGATGGATGTATCCTTTTGAGAGGTAATATCACCTACATTATGCAATATTCATGATCTTTATAATTAATTTAGCTAATACCATCGTATTTCAGGTATATGCGTCGATTAAAGCAGAAAGTGAAAAACAAAGCTCGTGTAGAGGGTTCTATGAACTCTATACGGAGGAAGAGATTGTCAACTTCTGCTCCTTGTACTTTGATGATGTAGTCTCAACGAAGTACACCCGGTTAAGTTAGAATGAGGTCGTCGATCCCCAATCTCGTGCTGATGAGTTGGTTGTATTCACTTATCTGGCTAAACCATTTGTATATGAGACGAAGACTTACCTAACTGATAAAGATTTGAAGATTGTATCTACATACGTGCTTCTAAATATGCCTGAAGTATCGTCGTACATCAAGTATGTATTATTATATGTGAAAGCTTTAATTTCTACCCTTAATTAGCAATTATATCATAGATTCATATTGCATGTAGTTCATTCGAAAGGGAAATGTATGCTTCTAACCCGGGACTAACTACAGCACAGTTGGAAGACTTACTAATGAAAATTTCCAACAGTGGTTTAAGAGAAGGGTTGAAGAAGAAAACACTTCTGAGCATTTTAGAGATGTCATTTTAGGTCCGTACAAACTTATTAGTTCATTTCCAGGCTGCATCATTAATGGATATAGATTCAATGTTGATGACTTGAATGAACTGACATCAGTCAACTCTGGCATTGTCGTGTTGGGAAGTTGTTACCAAGATTCTGAATCCAATTACTATGGAAGATTAGAGGAATTTGTTGTGCTCAATTATCCCGGGGGTAAAAAGGTCGTTACATTTAAGTGTCGCTGGTTTGATACTGCAAATGGTTTTAACGTTGATTGTAATAGAATCGTTACAGTGGATATAAAGTCAAAGTTATAGTCTGATGACATATTCGCGTTAGCCAACCAAACAACTCAAGTGTACTACGCCTCTAATGTTGTAAATTATAGAACCCCCTGGTATACTTTTGTCACAGAGACTTGGGCATTTGATGGTACTAATCTGTCTGGAACGGATGACCCGTTGCAAGAACAAGTTAGCAATCCCAACCACGTATTGCTAAATGATGACGATGTATGGATGGATGATGTCGTTGACATGCCCGATGTTGACGAAAGTGGAGGAAAATGTGGTTGTCAGTCCGTATGTCGTCGTAGAAGATGATACTGAGAAAGAAATTGATACGCAAAAGGAAGAGACAGAATCAAAGGATTAAAATAATTTTGATCTAAGTTTTAACTACTTGGTGTTTTGTAAATATTTTACTACTAAAAAAAATTAGGCCGGCGTCACTGAGGGCCTAACCTCAGTTTATTAGGTCATTCGCTTTAGGATTTTGAGGGCGATTCATGTTGATGTCGACTCTTTGCGATGAGGGTTTCAACTATAATATATCATGTTCAATTACAATGATATTATTATGTGCTTAATAAATTAAAATAATCCATTTAATTTTTGTATTCTAGTATTATGGATCATGTCGCTAAGGCGACCGTACACGCATGCATATCATTTAGTTTAGTTTAATATTGTTGGGATTTATAGTAGGGTAATGTGATATGAATTAATGTATGACTTAGGACATGCGGAGCAGCTTGGGCCGACCTCCTACTATGGTTGAGTTTTGGGATAGAGTCCATACGCCGAAGGCGTCGACTTCGGCGTCGACGATGTCTCCAGCAGTATTACCTATATAGGTAATATATCTACTATAATAATTGTTATTTAAGATCATATTACGTAATTTATATGATGATACCGAGTTAACTCACATGTACATATAATAAATTACAAGATTGGTTTGAAAAGCTTCGATGTTAACATATAGCTGAGTTGCAAGCTACTAGGGGTGATGCCAAGACGTTAGATTCTACCATCCCTCTGCCCGAGATTATTTTATCTAAGGATGAGGAGACGACTCTTTGGGTCACGTTTCAGGATCCTCCCAATAGCACTACCGGTCGCTATCGAGTGCTGGAGTTGCCGAGGATACCAACCTATACTCTATCTGGAGGTATAAAATTTTAGTATATTTCTTGTTTATGAATAAAGTGAAATATAATATTATTCATGTTATCTTTTTTTATAGGCTCTAGCCAGCGTATGCGTCTGAGAGCACCCGTGGGACCATCACATAAAGGTGCTGGCTTAGACGACACTATGTTCTAAAGGGTTATGGTGGCGATATCGGAGAGGTTAGGTATGGATCCATTATTCCGTCATCAGGACTTGCCCAACCGTGCTCGCCCCTATCATCTTGCTCAGGACATAGCAGTTGGTGCCATCGTCGAGAGTATGGGTATCCCTCCGGAGCAGTTTGTTGATGAGATGATCCAGATGGTTGTTACCTTACTCATGGAAGCTTTTGGGATGATTTTGAGTCAGCTCTCGACTACTCAGGTTTACTATTCGTTTTAAATTCAAGTATATATTCTGTATGTAATTTCATTTTCAATTAGTGTTATCTTTAATTGTATCATATGAACTAATGAGTTACATTATATTGTATCAACAAGGTGACGCTCTCGAGCAGGCTGGCGATGTCGTGGAGGCTGCTCACTCCAATCACGACGTCGACGATTTTCATACGCCATAGCAGCAGCGTCGACGCTCGCTCAATGATCCTCCTCACACTGGGGGTAGTACTACTGGCATGACTTAGTTTAGTTGATGTTTGACATATTGTAATTTAAACCTTGTAATTACATGTCATTTTTTTATATCTTATGGAAAATTAGAGTATTTTTAGGAAATTGTTAAATTCACAACTTAAAATGTTATTTCCACAATAAAGGTGTCGTTATAGATCCTATAGCCACAGTTTTCACCATCGCTATACATCTATAGCGACACTTTTGTTGTGGAAATAACAAAAAGTTTTGTGGATTTAACAATTCCTTATTTCTATTATTGTTGGACTTGTAATTTATATTGGACTTGTATGTGAACAAAAGCCAGTTATTACTGTTTGTATATATTGTTGGAAGGTTATTATTATGTTGTATGTGCTATTGGTTGGGAAAATAAACAAGTTTACATGTACAAAAATGTGGGTTAAAACCCTAGATGTTGCTAAAATAGAACAAACATAAAAAAACTCCTTATTCTTGACGAAATAAGGTATTCTCGATGGAATTCCAATGGAATTATGCCCTTACACATGTCAGAAGGTAATGCCATGTGGCAGCTTAACACCGAATGAATAATTTTTACGGATTGGATTCCGTCGAGGATATCTTAATATCGACGGAATATTCGATCGAAAATGGTTCCGTCGGAGTGAGCTATTCCCGCCTAAAATCTAGACGGACTTAATTTCAACGCGCCTATATCTGACCGAATTCCCGACTGAATATACCATTGGAATTAAGACATCCTCGACAAAATATCCTTAATCTCTTAGGCTGTTTTCTTGTAGGCATGTTTCTTGTAGTATTTTATGTAATTCCAACTTACCAATATTTTTGTGGACTGAGGCATTAAAGACAGCTGTTCATATTTTAAACCGGATTCCAAGCAAATATGTCCCTAACACTCCTTATGAAATTTGGACAAGTAGAAAACCTAGTTTAAAATACTTACGGTTGTGGGGTTGTCCAGCCGAGGCTAAGTTTTTTAATCCACAAATAGAGAAACTTGACTCTAAAACCATTAGTTGTCATTTCATTATATTGGATATTGTGACGCCCCCAAAATAGGTATACATCACCCATCTTGGGTCCCCAGAAAATACACTACTGACAACTCCATTTATACAACTGTCGTGCAAAATACGACTACTCATATATTGTGAGTTTCAATACAAATATTGTTACGTATATAAAATGACAATATTCATATTTAAATTATTACAATGTCATATAAAGTACAGCAGCAATTATATCAAGTCCCCGAAGGGACATGAGAAGATTTAGGTTCTCCTCATTCAAATGGAGTGCACCTTTGACGCTTCCAAATTCTGATTTGCTTCACCCTATTGTTGTTCACCAAAATTAAATATCAAATGATGTATAAAACATGTCACACACATTTTAAGTTTTCAGTACAATTATTATGCCACACCGTTTCATAATTTGATTAGGATTGTGACAAATTCGTATCACCACTTTATACCCATGTTCTCTCTGCTAGTCCCATCTACACTTTTATTACCTGAAAGTGGTGGTGAAGTAAAAGGGCGAGCACAAATAGCCCAGTAAAGAATATCATGACTTAAGATAATTAAATTATCAAAATAATTCAGATATTTAGAACATATAGTAGAAGATAAAAGTTTTCAACCATAATAGCTGCAAAATCAACAATCCATTAGAAGAGTAAAGTAGAACATAATGTCTACTATCTCCTCTAGATTAAACATCGTTAATATTTCATTCATGTAATAATTATCAACAGTTCTTGGTTATACCCAAGACAAAGAGAACTCTCATCACCTGTCTTCACCTGAACCACCACGGATTATAATTAAATCACAATTCATATTTATAATCAAGTAAATCAACAATCCAACTTTGCACTACATGCCAAAGATATATAACTGTAAAACCAATAACCAACAGTCCATCTTTGCACTACAGGCCAAAGATATACAACTGTAAAACCAATAAACAACAGTCCATCTTTGCACTACAGGCCAAAGATATACAATTGTAAAACCAATAATCAACAGTCCATCTTTGCACTACAGGCCAAAGATATACAACTATAAAACCAATAATGCTGAGACTCAGCTTAATAGTATCACGACCATGAATTATCCATGTACTACGGGCCAAGGATATTCGTGTTTTCAATTACGGTAATGATTATATCGAATAATCCTTGGTCATAATTATACCAAGTCCATCTATGCACTACGGGCCAAAGATGACTTTTACCACATCGTTTGTAACATTACGGTCATGATTATACCGAATAATCTTTGGTCATAATCATACCAAGTCCATCTATGCACTACTGGCCATAGATGACTTTCAACATAATATGAGCATGAGAATGATGACAATGATATATAATGAATAAACATAAATCATCAGAATAATAAGATAACATAGATCTTAGTGATTTTCAACTTAATTATCCAGAGTCCAAATCCATAACATAATAATAGATGAAGCACAGACTATTAAGGATATTATAATCCTTTCAGGACTTTTCACCATTTAATGATAAAATGAATAAACGAATAATAATATCTTACCATAATATGGAGTATGAAAGAAAATAATATTCTTTTTACCATAAAAATGATACCCCCTTACCACAATAATGATATCCCTTACCTCAACATGTGACTTGATTCTGCTTTCTGTGAAATTGATCAACTTAAACAATGCTTGCATTCCTTATCTATACTTGGAGTAACATTACACTCAATAGAAATACTCACAATATTATACTCACAATATTTTAGTAAAAGAATTCTATATTTTTAGTGTAGTGATGGTGTGTCTTTAGTTACTCAACCGAGCAACCTATTTATACTAAAAATTTAGTAAACAATTAGCACACCTACTTTGACAAAATAACCAAATGAGGTATATAATAATGGTAGTGAATTTATGGTCCCACAGAGAAAATTAAACCAACTTGTACACGTTTTAAAAATAATTGAGTTGTGGTCCAGGCTACTTTAGAAAAAGTAGAGTGTCGGCAAGTCCTGCCAAACTTACTTTTGTAAAAAAATATAATTGAACAAACATCTGTATATCATACTTATCTAATTCATCATTGATTAATGTTAAATATCATTATATTTAATAATGTTCATGTTTTACAACTTAAAATAACATCCTTTATCGTCGAAAACATTTGCATGCCCGACGTCCTCCGATTGTCTCTGAATGCACATCAGTCTCGAACATAGTAATTTTAGGCCCTGATACCGACCTCAAATCTCAAAACATAAAGAATGAAAGTTTTAGGTCTACTCGTTATCTTTCCGAATCATCCTGAATCACCTCAAACAGAGTTTTTATGAAAAAGTTATCCCCAATTTACTAAAGGACGTCCGGACAGATTTTGACTTAACACTTGACCAGTGCCTAGGCGCCCAACTTTGGCCTTGGGCAAGCGCCTAGGCACCCAAGAACAGAGTCTAAGTGCCGAGCCTAGCGCCTAGGCGCTCGACCCTTGGCACTTAACTCCAATTTTCCAGATTTTGCAACTTTTGACGCACATACTTCAAATCTTCATAACTTCTTCATCCGTTATCGGAATTAGTCCGTTTTCGAGGCTATGGAAAGCTTGTAACATGCTCTACAAAACCCCCACAATTTCATAATTTTTCAGATTCATTAATTATTCTAAAATCTGGCTCCAAAGTCCCCCAAGACTAAGTTTTTCATCGATTAACATGATTTACGAAAACTTTCATCACAACTTCAATTTAAATCATTTTTAGTTCTTTCAAATTAGAATATTTCCATAACTTCTTAATCTATAGATCCTCCTCCTCAGATTTTACACATAAATCAACCATCAACACTTTTACAAGTTTGTTTTAAGTCCTCAAAATAACTTTTATTCATCCTCAAACACATGCCTAACTTTTTGATCTTAAATTTGATTATGAAATGGAATAAACATAAAATCATCATATACTTCATTATTACTTCGGATCCATCATGATCCCCTATAACCCAACCTTCAACAAATCAAACTCTTAGTAAAATTAAAGAGATGAAAAGTTTTGGTTGTACAAAATCAAGTAACAAACATTTTTTTCTGAAAATTTCTAGATTTTGTTCTTCTCTTAATTTCTTGATTTCTTTCCTTTGATTCACATTTTTTGTAAGTTTAATCTATCACATACAAACATAAACACACCAACATTATAAAAATTAACTTCTATCATGAAAATCAAAGGATAAATCAAGGTTTTATTCATTACCTTTAAAGAGTTTATTCCTTCATTCTTTTTCTTCCTCTCTCTCTTTCCTTTCTCTCTTCTCTCCTTCTTCTCCAGAACATGGCTACGGGAGGATGGAATGAGGGAATGAGAAAGTGTGCTGAAAATAAAAATGATGGTGTTTTCCCTTTCTTTTCCTTTTCTCTCCCCCTCTTTTCTTTTCTCTCATTCTATATTCTTTTTTGCTGAATATTGGCGTAGGAGAATAATGTAGGTAGGAGTCTACTGATTCTTCCTCTTGTTTTTATCCTTTTTCCCTTCCTCTCTCTTTTCTCCCTTAATTTCCACAAGTCAAAAATGATGTGCAGAAGATTGTCCCATTCTTCTTAATTGGTGATAGTTATGGTCAATTAAAACCATCCCACATGTTAGCCACCTCCCCCATGGCCCACAAATTTAATATCTCCTCTTTTAATTACTCATTTATCCAATTAATTGCTCATTTGACCATTTATAAATTTAACATTTTACAACTTTAAAATAATAATCATAAATTAAATTAGACTTTTATTTTATAAAAGTCAGGGTTTTACAGATATCCTGAAAGATATAAGGGTTTTTGATTTTACTGTCCCTCGCATACCACTAGAATTGTTGAGACTAAGCATGCAGAATTTTTAGAGAATGGTGATTTAAGTAAGAGTGGTGAGCCTAAAAAAATTGATCTTGAAGAAAACAGGATTTATGTTTATAATCATGTAATTCAAGAGGGTGAGGCATAACAATCTCTTATTGAGGCGAATGATGCCCCTAAGATAGCTGAGCCACCACCTAATGTTGAACTCCATATTATTGAAAATCATATTCCTGAAGAGACATAATCAGAGGATGAAAATGATTTTGAATCTAACAAGTTTGATGACGTACTAAGTCTTAACTACTTGGTGTTTTGTAAATATATATTTTACTATAAAAAACAATTAGGTCGGCGTCATCGAGGGCCTAACCTCAGTTTATTAGGCCATCCGCCTGCAGTTCCCGAGACAGTTTATGTTGATGTCGACTCTTCGCAGTAGGTTTCAACTATAATATATCATGTTCAATTACAATGATATTATTATGTGATTAATAAATTAAAATAATCCATTTAATTTTTGTATTCTAGTATTATGGATCATGTTGCTAATGCGACCATACTCGCATGCATATCATTTAGTTTAGTTTAATATCATTGGGATTTATAGTAAGGTAATGTGATATTAATTAATCTATGACTTAGATCATGTTGAACAGCTTGGGTCGACCTTCTACTATGGTTGAGTTTTGGGATAGAGTCCATATGTCGAATGCGTCGACTTCGGCGTCGACGATGTCTTCAGCAGCATTAGCTATACAGGTAATACATCTACTATAATAATTGTTATTTTGGATCATATTACGTAATTTATATGATGATACCGAGTTAACTCACATGTACATATAATAAATTACAAGATCGGTTTGAGAAGCTTCGATGTTAACATATAGCTAAGTTGCAGGCTGCTAGGGGCGATGCAGAGATGTTAGATTCTACCATCCCTCTGCCCGAGATTATTTTATCTCAGGATGAGGAGACGACTCTTTGGGTCACGTCTTAGGATCCTCCCAATAGCACTACCGGCCGCTATCGAATGACGGGGTTTCCAAGGATACCAGCCTATACTCTATCTAGAGGTATAAAATTTTAGTATATTTCTTGTTTATGAATAAAGTGAAATATAATATTATTCATGTTATCTTTATTTTTTGCAATCTCTAGCCAGCATCTGCGTCCGAGAGCACCCGTGGGACCATCACATATGGGTGCTGACTTAGACGGCGCTATGTTCCAGAGGGTTATGGCGGCGATGTCAGAGAGGTTAGGTACGGATCCGTTATGCCTTCATCAGGACCTACCTAACCGTGCTTGCCCCTATCAGCTAGCTCGGGACATTGCATCTGGTGCCACCGCCGAGAGTATGGGTATCCTTCCGGAGCAGTTCATCGCGATACGTGACGAGATAATCCGGATGGTTGTTACCTTACTCATGGACGCTTTTGGGACGATTCTGAGTCAACCCTCGACTACTCAGGTATACTATTCGTTTTAAATTCACTACTAGAAAAACAAGAATACGTGACGGAACTTTGTGGCAGTTTTTAAAAATAATCACAAAAGATACTAATTTGTGATGGACTTTTTAAAAAATCACAAAATAATAGTATATATGATGGCTCTTAGTGATGACTAATCTTGCCATCACTGTATTATAATTGTGATGGCCACGCCAATCACACCAATTTTTTCACGTAAAATAAATTTTCTTTTTGTGACGTACTAAGTCATCACTTATAGATATACCCTTTTCGTGATTGCATTTAAGCTATCACTAATATTTTAATGTAAGAAATAATCAAAACAATATTTTATCACGGTCGTGACAATCATTAAAAAAGATAGAATTTTGTGACGACTTTTATTTGTAATTACAAAAAGAAGGTATTTTGTGATGGAATTTTCAAGTCATCATAAAATAATAAAATATATGATAGCGCTCAATGATGACTAATTTTACCATCATTATAGAGAATTTGTGACTACCTTTGCAATTTCCAAAACTTATGTGGAATTAATTTTGTTTAGTAAGTCAACTCACATATGTTTCCTTTTATATTTTGTTTTAAAATTATAATCATGATTTGGGCTTTGTTGTAGTGGTAATACTCGTTATTTAGTTTGAAAATGGGGGGAGGGTTCAAATCCTACAAGTATCATTTGATACAATTAATACAGTGAAATAAATTATACGTAAATAAAGATTCACGTTCTTACATTTGATCCCTAAAGTCTTGTTTTTTGTGTGATGACTTTGACAATCACAATAGATTACGTGTTAATGTGATTGTATTAATCATCACTAAAGCACTAATCATTTGCGTGATTGCCAAAACCATCACGTAAAACCTTTCATGATGAGCGTATACAAGACGACCATTGTGATGCTTAAAGCCATCACGTAAACCTTTCGTGATGGTTTTCTTACTTTTTGTGATGGATTGTGACTTTGAAACGTTGTTGATGAAAAGTTCTGAGACAATACATGATTTTTCTATAAGAGTTACTTCTATTGTTAATCAAGCAAAGTCTCTTGGTGAAAACATGTCTGATCAAAAAATTGTTGAAAAAATTTTGAGGAGTTTAACTCCAAAGTATAATTTTGTTGTGGCTGCAATTGAAGAATCCAAAGATTTGTCTACTTTATCAATTACTCAATTAATGGGTTCATTGAAAACAAATGAGGAAAGATTAAGCAGAGTTGTTGAAAATCAAGTTGAACACGTTTTCCAGTCAAAGATTGACTTGAAGATAGGTGCGAGCTCACATTCCCATGGGTGGAAGAATCATTCAAAAGATAAACGTGAAGGTGCTCGAGGCGGAGGAAAAAGTTGGAACCAGACTAAAAACATTATAGCAGAGGTAATGGTGACAAATCCTGGAGCAGGAATAACAGTAAGCACTTTAACAAAGCTAGTGCTCATAAGCACTTCAACGGTCGCAATGGTGAGAAACACAACTCAGGTAATTATGAGCTTCCCATCTGTTATAATTGCAGTAAGAAGGGTCATATTGAGAAAGATTGTTGGTATAAAAACAAGGATTCAAATATTCCTATTTGCTCAATTTGTGGAAAATATGGATATACTTAAGACAATTGTTGGTATAACAAGAAAAATGAAGCAAAATTTCATGAAAAAAATGTGATAATAATGAGGAGTCGTTGTTTCTGTGTTGTTTAACTGAAACTGTAGAGCATGTTTGGTATCTAGATAGTGACTGCAGTAATCACATGTCTGGTGATAAGTCTATCTTTGTCAAAATTGATGAATCCGTAAAGTCTGAGGTCAGCTTAATTAAGAAATAATGAGCAAGTCGGGTTCATGGAAATGAAGTTGTCGCCATTGATACCAAGTTTGGAAAGAAATTTATCTCAGATGTAATGTATGCTCCACGGTTGGGTCAAAATCTTATTAGTGTGGGTCAACTACTTATGAAAGGATACTACTCTGTTTTTGATGATGAATGTTGCATGATTTACAATAAGGAGGATAAGAAATTATTATTATCTATAAAAATGACTGAAAATAAGATGTTTCCCCTTTAATTTTCTGAGCTTAATTGTAATGCATTTAGTGTTATTGATGACTTTGGGCTATGGCAGAAAAGATATGGGCATTTGAATTTTGATGGCCTAAGGTTGATGCAAAGAAAGACAATGGTGAATGGGCTGCTTGTAGTAACTAAAAATCAGGAAGTATGTGAAGCTTGTGTTTATGGTAAACAACATCGTGTTCCATTTCAAGCGGGGAAGTCTTGGAGAGCAAAAGCACCGTTGATGCTAGTACACAATGATTTATGTGGCCCTATGCGTACAACCTCATTAGCTGGGAACAAGTACTGTTTGGTATTTGTAGATGATTTTTCTCGACTAACGTGGGTTTATTTTATCAAACAGAAATCTGAAGCATTTTCAAGATTCTTGGATTCAAAGCATATGCTGAGAAACAATGCGAACATTCCTTGAAAACACTACGAACAGATCGTGGTGGTGAATTCACATCTGATGAGTTCTTCTTTTTTTGTAAAAGTGCAGGAATTCGAAGAGAACTTACTACAAGTTATACTCCACAGCAGAATGGGGTTGCCGAACGAAAGAACAGAAGCATAATTGAAGCTGTGAGATGTATGTTGAAAGAAATAAGACTACCAAAGAAGTTTTGGGGTGAAGCAGTGTCAACTGCAGTGTATTTAATAAATTGGTTTCCTACAAAGGTTGTTCAAGGCAAAACTCCTTATGAAGCTTGGCATGGGAGAAGGCCAAATGTGAATCACCTAAAGGTATTTGGTTCTATAGCTTATACTCACATTCCATATCAAAAAAGAGGGAAATTAGATGATAAAGGTAAAAAAAATGTATCTTTATTGGTTATAGTGAGGAGACAAAGGGCTATAGACTTTATGATCCTTCTAATGATCAATTACTTGTTAGTCGTGATGTTGTTTTTAATGAACATGATTATTGGAATTGGGAAAAAGATACTGAAAATTTTTCTGAGATGTCAAAGGTGATAGGGGAAGAAGAGTCCGTTGAAGAACCAATAACTCTTGAAGAAGAGTCTGATCAAGTTGCCACCAAAGAAGTTACAGAGTCTAGCGGACATATATCAATCTTGTGATTTTGCTTTTGCAACATTTGAACCAGTTTCATTTGAAAAAGCAAAGGAGAGTGCTGCATGGAGGGATGCAATGAAAGAGGAAATTGATGCCATTGAAAGAAATATAGTACATGGAACCTAGTCAATCTACCTAAAGGAAGGGAAGCTATTGGACTGAAGTGGATTTACAAGTGCAAGTTTAATCATGAAGGTACACTTCAAAGGCACAAAGCACGATTGGTAGTGAAGGGATATTCTCAAGTACTTGGAATAGATTATTCTGAAACATTTTCTCCCGTGGCAAGGATTGACACCATCAGGACTGTCCTCGCATTAGCAGTGCAAAAGAAATGTCAAGTTTATCAATTTAATGTGAAGTCGACATTCCTTAATGGAGAGTTAGAAGAAGACGTATATGTTGAGCAACCAAAAGGATTCGAAGTCAAAGGGATGGAAAATAAAGTCTACAAATTGCAAAAAGCTTTGTATGGACTTAAACAAGCTCCTAGAGCTTGGTACGGGAAGATTGACAAGTATTTTTTCCAGCACAACTTCAAGAGAAGTGAGAGTAAGCCAACCTTGTACGTAAAAACTCAAGGTACTGATTTCTTAATTGTCTGTCTCTATGTTGATGATATGATATATATACTAGTAACTCACAAAGATTGATTGAAGAATTTAAGAAAAGTATGATGTCTAAGTTTGAGATGACAGATTTGGGACTACTACATTACTTCTTGGGTATGGAGATTGTTCAGGATTCTTACGAAATTTTCTTGTGTCAAGAAAAATATGCTACTGATCTGTTGAAGAAGTTTAAACTGTC
The DNA here is from genome assembly GCA_020205605.1 of Panax ginseng. Taxonomy (NCBI): domain Eukaryota; kingdom Viridiplantae; phylum Streptophyta; class Magnoliopsida; order Apiales; family Araliaceae; genus Panax; species Panax ginseng. Next base: position 29,635,049 of record CM035149.1, read on the forward strand.
AAGTTGTAATCCTGCAAAAACCCCAATGAACACCAATGAAAAATTGGTGTTAGATGATGGAGCTAAAAGATGTGATTTGAAAGAATATCGAAGTTTAGTCGGAGGATTGATTTATCTCACTCATTCGAGGCCAGATATAATATTCGCTGTTAGTTTGTTATCGTGTTTTATGCAGAATCTAAGCAAAGTTCATTATGGTTCATCAAAGAGATTTTTGAGATATGTTCGTGGCACGATTAACTATGGGATCAGGTATCATAATGTTGATAATTTTAAGTTAATCACCTATACTGATAGTGATTGGGCAGGTTGCACAGATGATCGAAAAAGTAGTTCCGAATTTGCACTTGGTCTCTGTTCTGGAATGATATCTTGGGGAACAAATAAGCAATACTTAGTTGCTTTATCAAGTTCTGAAGCTGAATATGTAGCTGCTACAAAAGCCGCATGTCAAGTTGTGTGGTTGAGGAGGATATTATGTAATTTAAAGGAGAAGCAAGAGAGGCCAACAACTATATTCTGTAATAACAAGTCCAGCATCGCGATGACTCAAAATCCAGTTTTTCATGGAAGAACTAAACATATTGAGCTTCGTTATTATTTCATCCGAGAGCTCGTAGCAAAAGGTGAAGTAAAACTAGAATTTTGCAGCACAGATGATCAAATTGCAGATGTGTTCACAAAAGCGTTGACTATAGAAAAGTTCTACAAGTTCAGGAGCTTACTTGGATGTTGTGGTCGTTCGAATTAAGGGAGGATATGTTGGATGTTAATTCAAACTCCACCAGATTTTCTGTTCCTAGTTTTCAGTTGTTAGTTATTTTTGAATTAAATCCTTCTATCTGAAGGATATAATTAAATCAGTTTAGTTTTAATTTTGAATCAGCCTTATCATGTTGTTAGGCTTATCTTTTATTCTAATGCCTATATAAAGGCCATCTTACTATTATATGTAATACACCACAGATAAATAAAAGTTCAGTACTTCTCCTTCCTTTAAATATTCATTGTTCTGTTTTTTCTTGCTGCTGATGCGTTAACAGGGTAAGTCTTGTTACTTTATATATGTCTAGAATTCTTTTTGGATAAAACGCCTTAATGGCTTTATTTTTTTTCTATTCAATCATAGCTCATACAAGCTTCTTTGGTTGAATCTCAACTGGTTTGCATCACCATAAATGTTTCTTAATAGATAGATGACATCATAAAGCTATAAACATAAGCATTGCGTCTTCTTTTCATACATTTTTTTATTAAAAAAAGTTAGTATACAAGTATTTTGAAAAGTAAAAGATGGTATGCATGCAGCAAATTCGAACATTTTCACATCAGTTATAAATTTATAATATTACCAATTTAAGTAAATCTCATTACATATGGAAGAACGGAATGAGTACATCCCTACATCTTATCTGCATCATTCCATTGTAGTGAAATTAGGTCAAGCTGAACATTCTACAAAATATAATAGTACTTTGAGGGAGAAATTGGGAAGATAGGTAGGTGGAGAGGACTGTGGTCCTTGTATGTTTTGCAGCCTGTTATACCATGTACGAATGTTCTAAAAATTTTCCCCTAGGCACTAGGTCCCTTCTTGGCGTCCCGCTTAGGCGTTAGGCCCCCTGACGCCTCACCTAGGCCCAAGGCAGCAAAAAAAATCCCTCCAGGAAATTAAGAGGGGCCTATGCGCTTAGGCGGGGTCTTGGTGGAGAGGTTTTTTTTATTTTAATAACTACTCAAATCAGATCTTGATATATTTATTTTTCTAATAATTTACCATATTCATAATATAGGTTGTAACATATCAAATCACAACAAGAAGTGAACAATATCAAATCAAAATAGATAATTTTATTATAGTTGTAATTTTTTGTACTTGTACCAACTTCAAATTATATAAATGATGATACATTTGTAATATTTAGTTTAATTCAATATAATTCTTAAATTTATGTTTAGTTTCTTAAGTTTTAATATTGAATTAAATTCTTGAAATTTTAAATTTTATTATTTAATAGCAATCTTGTTTATGAATAAAATTAATACGTTAAAAATATGTTTAAACTTTGAACAATTGCATGTTTGTGTTGGAACTTTGACATTAGCAATATGGATGTGTTTGAACTTTAAGCAAAAGCCTTTATTATCTTTATTATAGATTGTTTTGTTTTATATTATTGTTTTGTTTGGATAAATATAAGATAAAATATTAAAATTGACTTAAAATAAAAAATCCAACCTAAGCTTTCTAGGCGCTTGGCCCCCCGGCCTAGCGCCTTTTAAAACATTGCCATGTACACATGTATGCTGCTTTTTATTGCATATTTGTCTTGTGTGAATACATGTAACCTTGGATAGAACCCAAAATATATAGTTTGCATATAATAGTACAGATATCACATTAAGGACTTCTAGTTTTTGTTTCAGAGTTTATTGGTTCCTTAAAAATATATGCATTTTTAGTTGATTCTTCTATCCAAATTTCATTTATGCCAATCATAGAAACAGACCAATTAATTACATTCACTCTTCGACAAGAGCATAATCTATCAGAAGTTGGTGGTTAACTGTTATACGATGTACACCTGTATGGTTCTTGTTTATTTCCTGTTAATAGGTCTGCGAGTCATCTCATATAACCATCGATAGAACCCAATACATGTACATATATACTGTATACAGTTATCACCAAGACGCAATCCTAATTTGTATTAGACAGTTTTTGGTCCCTTAAAAAATTCTGTAGAAAGAACACGTACTATTTAGACATGGCTGATGGTGATGGCTGATCACTCCTTGTTATAATTTGGCATTAACTTCAAAGATGTTCAAATTATTTACAAAAAGAAAACTGGGAAATGTTTAGATTAATCTTCTGTCCATATTTCATTTCTGTAGCTTTGTGCCAAAAATTAAAACTGACCTCCAATGACATGAATATATATATATATATATATATATATATATAGAACCGATCAAGTGAGGGCTCCCTTACTTTGTTAAAATACGGACTTTTTTTTTTGCTTTTTTTATTAAAACAACTAAATATTTTTTTTTAATATTTTATGGAACTAAAATTTTTTTTTAGTTGTTTTAAAAAAAAAATCAAAAAAAAAAATCCGTGATTTTAACAAAAGAAGAAGCCTTTTACAGAACCGGACCCTATATATATATATAGTCTGCCCGAAGTTTTCTGGACAGAGCATTTGATGGCTGTGGTGAAATTGAGGTCGTTTGGTAGTTATAGCAACACTAAAACTCAATCAGTTTCAAACTCAATTTTAACTACTGGTTCTGTGGCATGTATTAGTAAAATTCTGCATAATAAAACAATTCCTGTCGTGGCTCAATCAGCAATTTAGGCTATCAAGATGCTCTTACCATTAGTAGATTAAAAAGCCGTGGCTGTGCTTCTACCTCTAATTATACATACAATGCTCATCACTATTATTGTTATTTTTAGCTAGGTTTATTGCTCATTAATTATTGTGTCATGTTATAGGTATGCCTGGTTTGACTGCTTATGTTGGTTTCTATGATGTGTGCTCTCTGAAGAAAGGAGAAACTGTTTTTATCATCAGCATTTGGAGCAATTGGTCAGCTTGTTGGGCAGTTTGCAAAGTTGTTGTGCTGCTATGTAGTTGGGAGTGCTGGAAGCAAAGAAAAGGTTGGTGCGCACTTGAAGTGTTTATTTTGTCTAGTTATCTTAACCGAGCTTATCAAACATAAAAAGTCTTACAGTATATATTTATGTATATATGTATACATATAAAGATATTTATATTTTTATATATATAAACATACATATATATAAATCTGTTTAGCTATTGTCCTTATCATGAAATGGTTACAAGTTTGGGTTGTGTAGGTAACCTAGACCATAGTGTAATCTAGATTGTCTAGCTTCTATGTTTTTGTTAACTGTTTTTTGCTTGGTTTTGATGAGGTTTTTAACTACAAAGAAGAGGAAGACCTGGTTGCGGCTTTGAAAAGGTTAGTATCTATTTTTACTTCCCTTACACCTTGTTTGTAAGTTTTTATTTGAAGGGAGGAAAAGGGAAGAGAAGGGAAAAGAAAATAATAAAAATTCCTTTAAATTTTATGTTTGTGAGTTTTCTTAGGGGGGAAGGGAAGGGATTTTGAGGTAAAGTTAATTTAATTTTTGGCTCAAAACTTCCCCTCAAAAGTGGGAGGATTTGGAGGGACGGGAAAATGAAATATTTTATATTACCAAAAACTATCTTTTAAAATAAATAATGTGACAATCTTGTCCCTAATTATTATCTCAATTTTTGAAAATACAATTTTTCTCTTTTCCCCAACGTCCCAACCCCCCACTAAGAGTGAGCAAAAAACGGATAAAACCGAATTACCGAACCGACCAGAAATTTTTTAACCGAATTTTTTCGGTTATTCGGGTATTTTTTGTAATTCGGTTATATCCGATTTTATTTCTGAGTTTTTCGGGTTCGGGTTTGGTTTCCAATTTTTTGTTATTTGGTTACTCGAATAACCGAATTAAAAATAAAGAAAAGGTAAGGCTTAAAAATTAAAACAGCTCTCAGCCTCTCATCTCAGCTCAGATCTCAGTATTTAACTCTCTATCTCTAATCTCTATTAACCGTCTCTCTCTCAGACTCACTATTCAACCCAAATCATCTCCGATCTCTCATCTCTCAAGTCTCATGACTCTCATTTGATATCTCTAGATCTCTTAAATCTCTACTCAAAAGTCAAAACCCAAATCGATCTCTCATCTCTCAGATTTGGATACCCATAGCCCTCATCTCCCACTCTTTCCCCTAGTGCCCTAATCCCCTAACCCCAAAGGCAAAACCCCAGTCCCCAAATAGTGTCTCCGCTCCGACGTCAACTCCCAAATTTTATTGAAGTTTTTCTCCTTCGACGGACTATTTGCTTTACTCTGTTCCATCAAGTTCCGTCATTAATGGGTATGGAGGAAAAAGGCCCTTCTTGGGTTCCCCTGCTCCTCCTTTTTAGGGGATTTGGTGGGTGATTTCAATCTGTATTTGGTTGATTTTTCTTTATTTGATTTTTTTTTTTTAGAACAAATGAATGTGGGTAATTGTTAATTTGTTGTGGGAATTTGTATTTCTCGTGTATTTTCCATGGTTTGTGAATTGGTTATGTTACTGATACTCTGTTTCGTTCATTAAAAAATAGTCTAATTTGTGAATATTATTTCATTTTGTTAATTTTAATCATATATTAGGCATTGACTGCTTCTGCTGTTTAGTGTTGATTGACTGATTGTTGTGAATTGTAATGTTGTTATGTTAATTATGGAAGCCTTCATTTCAGTTATTAACCGAATAACCAAATTTACTATTCCGTTATTCGGTAATTTTCGGTTATCTCTAAATTCAGTTATTTATTCGGATATCAAAAATGTGTATATTTTGGTTTTCGGTTATAATAGAATTGCTCACCCCTACCTCCTATATATATATATATATATATATATATATATATATATATATATATATATATATATATATATATATATGCCATATGGGCTATATGTATATACATCTGTATGTATGTATTACAGTCGGGCTATGGTGTGAGTTTTTTGGACAATAATGACGACGATTCACTGTCTTCATAACCCATGATAACTATGGCGACAGGTGAAACCATCGCTATAGCCCAAAAAACCATCTACACAAATTGTATATATATTTTTCTATATATATATATCTTTTGAATTAGAGTTAATATATATATATATATATATATATATATATATATATATATATATATGAGCATAAAAAAATTTGAACAAAATAATTCAATAGCTAGACATTGTTAAATCATACATTTATTATATTTATATATATGGGTAATATAGTAATAGTGTAGTTTAAAAATAAAATAACTATCACATCATTTTTCTTCCTTTCTAAAACTCACAAACATGACAAAGGAAAATTATAATCTCTTCTCATCCCTTCCCCTCCCTTCCCTTTCTATACTTTCTCTTCTCGTCACTTCCCTCCAAACTCATAAACGCAGCCTTACACTGTGTTTGTAACTTTTTATTTGAGGGCAAGGGAAGAGAAGAGAAAATAATTAAAATTCCTCTAAATCTCATGTTTGTGAGTTTTTTTAGGGATGAAGAGAAATAATTTAGAGGTAAAATTGATTTAATTTTTGGCTCAAAATTTTCCCCTCAAAAGTGGGAGGATTTGGAGGGATGAAAAAATGAAATATTTTATATTATCAAAAATAACCTTGTAAAATAAATAATATGACAATCTTGTCCTTAATTATTATAACTCATAATTTTTAAAAATACAAATTTTCTCTTTTTCCAAATACCCCCGTCACCCCTCCCCTAGTTCCCCTACCCCCGCCACACCACCTCCCCTAGTGACCCCACCCAGACATAAATAATAATTTTTTATTATTCATAGTTAACAGTACGCATATCATTTTGAAACAAACAGTACACATCATTTTGTTAATATAACAGAAACAGTACGCATATCATTTTTGATATATATATATATAACAGTACACATAAATAATCATTTTATTTATTATTTATAGTTAACAATACGCATATCATTTTGTTAATATAACAAAAATTCACAAATAATATGAAAGGTTTGATCATATACTCATAATAATAAATTAGAGTTAATATGTATGTATATATATAAACATAAAAAAAGACTGAACAAAATAATTCAATAGTTAGACTTTGTTAAATCATACATTTATTATATTTATACATAAGGGTAATATAGTAATAGTATAGTTTAAAAATAAAACTATTTTCCCTTCCCTCCCCTCCTTCTAAACTCACAAATAAGAAAAATATAATAAAAATCTCATCTCTTCTCTTTCTTTCTAAAACTCACAAACATAACAAGGAAAAATTATAATCCCTTCTCATCCTTTTCCATCCCTTCCCCTCCTATACTTTCCCTTCCCATCCCATCCTATCCCTCCAAACTCACATACTGACATACGTAGTGTTAAGGATCATGGTAACTAAAACAAGGGTGTTTTTTGTTAAAAAAAAATAATGCCAAGGTTTGGTTTTCTTAATTTTTAAGGGGGAGGGGATTAAATAGTCCCCTAATTTAGGGTATATATATTAGCAGTAATACAAATTTATAAACAAACATCAGATTAAAATTTTAAAAGACTAAATAATCATATCTCCTCGTTAATCCTTGCAAACAAGCAGTCTTGGTACATCTACATCTGATGTTAAAAACGACCAACGTACAAAATATGAATTTAGATGCTTGTCGTTTGAGTGTCTCACTTTCCAGGCTGGTTCATTTTCAGGCTGACCCGCGAACCAGTCACTGGTTCGCTGAGTTAGGTGGTTCAACTACCGTTTCGTCGGGTTTGAACGGTTTTTGGACAAAAGTGGTTCATTGGTCCAAACCGGACCGGAAGACCGATCAGTTCCGATTTTTTTCGATTCGACCGTCGGTCCGGTCCAGGTCTGAAAACCATGGTTTTAACCATTTTAACACTACCACGTATGTCAAAATTGTTGGTGCGACTAAATTGGTACGATTTGGTCAACTTTTGGTATAGTTTTGGGCCAATTTCGATATTTTCTTTACTCAACCCTAAGGTGAAGGCAAGTGATCGAAAACTAATCACCGCACGTTCAGTAAAGTAACTAAGATATAGAAATCATTTGTGAGTGGCATGTAAGACGTATGTGATATTCCGGATGTTTATAAGTTTAGTGAATTATGATGTTAAACTATTACGACGATGATAATATATACGATAATCCTTGAAAAAAGAATTTGACGGTTTAAAAAAGTATAATACTTGAAATATAATCGAGTTCAAATAAAGCTTATAAAATAAAATTTATATTAAAGTAATATGTTGAAAATATTCAACGATAAAGTTGCAAAGGAAGATAGATGTAAACTGAGTAAGGATGTTTCAGTACTTGTGATTCCGGGGACATAATCCTTATAAGTGGGGAATATATATATATATATATATATATATATATATATATATATATATATATATATGTGTGTGTGTGTGTGTGTGTGTGTGTGTGTGTGTGTGTGTGTGACGCCCCCAAAATAGGTCTACACAACTTATTTTGAGTCACCAAATACATGGTACAGAAAACAACTACAACTTCATTATTATAATTATCGTGCAAAATACGACAACACATATGTTGTGAGTTTAAATACAAATATTGTCTTCTAGATAATATCCAAACTCAAATAAGTCCTCATTACAATTATTGATACACTATTTTACAAAATAGTGAGGACTGCTAAAACAACTGACTTGAAACATCACTCCACACCCCTACTAGTTCCCTCTATATTCTCGCCTCCTGAGAAAAATGGAACAAAAAGGAAAAGGGTGTGCTCAACTAGCTCAGTAAAGAATATTATGACTAAGATAATGTACAACAAATTATCCTTAGTCCTTAACAGGAAAAAATCTGATAGAATATAATAGACAACAAGTTTTAGATCAACAACTGTAACAGAAACAACAATCCATTAGAAGAGTCAAGTAGAACATGAAATCTACTATCTTCTATGATTTAAAAGTCCATCATCAATATTTTATCCATGTGACATCAATCAATATACACCTTGAATCAAATATTCATTTAGGCACTACGGGCCAAAGATATTCATTTGTATCATCGTTTGGTTATGTTCATCTCAACACCTGTCCATCTTTGAACTACGGGCCAAAGATATTCATTAGGTAATCATTCATCTTTGCACTACAGGCCAAAAATATTCATCAAGTATCACCATTTAAGACTAAGGATGATGAAAAATATCGTAAAAAAAACGAATTAAGTGAGATAAAAGGACAAAGATTAGGGATTCGTACTTTGGTTTATCCAAGTTCAAAATTAATACTCCATAATAATCAATTGTGGAGCAAAATTCAAGAATGAAGATCAAAACATGGATACAATCAAAGATAGTAACCATAATAGACAACTTGAACAAAGAAAAGAAAATTTATTTTTTCTATGAATAGTGTCGTATGCGTGAATAGTAACCCCGACACGAAAAGGTAGAAATTTCACAAGAAAAATCATACTTCGTGAATAATACCGTATTCGTGAATAGTGCCGTATACGTGAATAGTGTTGTATACGTGAATAGTAACCTTGACATGAAAAGGTAAAAATTTCATAATAAAATTCATACCAATATTTCGGTATAATGATATTGAAATAAATAATATCATTTACGAAAAAAATAACATCCATTACCTCAAAAGAATAGTACTTCTGACTGAAATATCGGATATAATGCTGAAGGAAACTTGCATTGTATAACAACACTCAAGATATCTAAATAATCACAAAAATACGCTCGATATTATAGAGAGAGAAAACTTCTGATTCTGGTATGATTTTCAATTCTAACTTAAGCACCCTATTTATAGGAAAATGTCAAAATGCCAAAGCAGACTAACCTGCTACCGGTGGCTAACCACCCCCCTTCCATTCACGCACACCACTCTTGAACTTCAACATTTTTTCCATAAAAAACAAAAGTGGGGCCCACCCATGTTTTTAATAAAAAAACATTTATTTCTGAAACTTTAATAATTCATAATAAATCAATTGAAAAATACGAATTTTATGTCCATTCCATAGAAAATTTAATTCTCTACAACTTTGTAGAAGAAAGTTTTTTCAAATTCTAAATGAAAAATTACCCAAATTTACATACGGATGATTTTTTCACATTTTTATTTCGACAAAATACATACGGAGGTTTTTTTTTATCTGCAGCATTCCATCTTTGAAGATTCAAAGCCCACCAAAAAGGACAATTCCCATCCACCACATGTTTATATATATATATATATATATATATATATATATATATATATATTAAAACATTTATAATTATTAAAAAGAATTCATAATTCTATTTTCTCTCTTCCAAAAAATATTTACTTACCATATTCATCAATTATTTACAATTCCTCAATAATTATTACTAATTAATATTATAGATTCACAATACTGATAACCAGATCGTTCCTAGGAAAAAGGGGGTTTTCCTAGCTATAAGAATTTCTTCTTATTGGCTAGACATTATCAATAATGCTATTCAATAATATTAACTCAATATAATATGAGTTACTGTGTCGTGACGATTATTGAATCAATAATGCAAAATACTATTCAATTATCACTGTAGCAATTATTGCACCAATAATATGAAAGATCATGCGATATTCTTTGTATCAATTATTGGTGACTTCTTACGTAAGAATCAATAATCAAAATCTTTGTGTAATCTTGTGTGCTGCCATGCAACACCGCAGTATTCTTTGTATTTTAACCAAAGGTATTCAACAGGTTTTAACGGTAATAACTACTGCGTTATTTTTATAAAAAATTTATTTATGTCGCTTTATATCAAGCGGTTATTAAGTTATGGGCCCCACAAATGGTTTGCGTCGTCGTAAATGCGAATATTTCGATAGCAAGAATATTTCACGACCAAAACGAATATTCCCCGACAAAATGAATATTTTATGACCACTTGTTTACTTTGTAAAATATGCACATTTCACCCATAACTAAAGTATTATATCCAATCAACACCTTATTATTCAAAAATAATAATTAGAGAAATTAAATATTTATTCATAAAAGTTGGGGTCTTACATATATATATATATATATATATATATATATGTGTGTGTGTGTGTGTGTGTGTGTGTGTGTGTGTGTGTGTGTGAGTGAGTGAGTGTGCGCGCGCGCGCGTGCGTGCGTATGTGTGCCTGCGTGTGTGGGGTGTGTGAATCATATTTATATGATTAAAAGATAAGAGTTAATAGTTAATTAAATTATTAAATTAATTGGATGCATGGAAATAGCAAGAGAATGAATAAAAATATATAGGTCTTATACATATTTTGAAATATGAGATTTTGTGTGACGCCCCCAAAATAGGTATACATCACCCATTTTGAGTCGTCAATAACATGGTACAGAAACAACTACAACTTTATTAATACAACATAAAAACTGTGAGTTTAAATACAAATATTGTCATCTAGACAATATTCACACCCAAATAAGTCCTCATTATAATTATTGGTACATTATTTTACAAAAATAGTGAGGACTACTAAACAACTTTCTAGAACCTTCATTCCATACACCGACTAGTACTCGCTACATTATCGCCTCCTGAGAAGAAAAATAGAACAAAAGGGAAAAGGGTGAGCTCAACTAGCCCAGTAAAGAATATTATGACTAAGATAATATAGAACAAATTATCGGTAGTCTTCAACAGAAAAAAATCTGATAAAATATAATAGACAACAAGTTTCAAATTAATATTCGCAGCGAAAATAATAATTCATAGAAGGGTTACGTAGATAATGAAATCTACTAATATCTATGAATTTAAAAGTCCATCATCAATATTTTATCCCTATAACATCAATCAACATACTTCTTAAATCAAATATTCATCTTTGCACAGGCCAAAGATATTCATCAGTTGGTCATGTTTATCTCAACACATGTACATCTTTGCACTACGGGCCAAATATATTCATAAGAAAATCAACCATCTTTGCACTCTACAGCCAAAGATATTCGATGAATACCATCATTTAGGGTGAGGATGATGAAAAATATTTTAAAGAAAAGCGAATCCAGTGAAACAAAAGAACAAATATTAAGGATTCGTACTTCAAACAATCCGAGTTCAAAAATACTTCATTAATAATCATAGTGAAGTAAAATTCAAGAATGATCAAAACATGGATACAATCAAAGCTAGTATCCATAATAGATATTTTGGACAAAAAAATAAAATTTAATTTTTCTGTGAATAGTGCCGTATTCGTGAATAGTGTCGTATACGTGAATAGTGTTGTATACATGAATAGTAACCCCGACACTAAAAGACAAGAATTTCACAAGAAAAATCTTACCAATATTCCGGCATAATGATATTAGAAGAAATAATATCATTTAAAAAAAAATATCCCTTACCAAAAAAAAGAATAGTACTTACATTTGGAATATCGGATATAATTTGAAGGAACTTGCACAATATAGCAACACTCAAAGTATCAAAATACTCACAAGAATAAACTCGATAATAGCGAGAGAGAGAAAACTTGACTTACGGTGTGATTTTCAATTCTAACCTAAGCACCCTATTTATAGGAAAATGCTTAGAACACCAAAGAAAAAATTTTAATAAAATAATATTATTTATTAAAATTTTCCTACGCCCACTTTTGAAGATCTTAATTCAGCCATTAACATGTGCAAGTGGGGCCCACCAAAGTGTAAAAAATGTTTTTATTAAAAAAAATATTTAAAACTTCAAAAATTAATTATTCTAGAACTTCGGAACTTCAATAATTCATAATAAATAGCCCTTTTATCAGAAAAATTCGAACCTTATGTCTTTTCCATAGGAAATTTCATTCTCTACAACTTTGTAAGTTTAAGTTTTTCCAAATTCCAAAGAGAAATTGATCGAAATCTATAAACGGGCGATTTTACAAGCTAAAATCAAATTTCAGTCAAGAAATGGGCCCACAGACATGTTTAACATGTTTTAAACAACTTTTGCAACAAAAATACTCTTCCTTCTCATATATTCATATATCCCACATTCATTGTAAAAATATCACCATTATTATATTATTAAAATATAATAATATATTTAAATGAATTATTTTATCAGAAAATATAAAATATCAATTTTTCAACAATTGTCACTTTAAAATTTTCTCCATCTATATCCACATAAAATGAATATTTTCCTTATCATATAAATCAATAATTAATTATTCACAAATAATATTACTGAGAATCACAATATATAAATGACTGTAGTAATTACTGAGGAAAAGGGGCTTTCAATAAGGATTTCTCCGTCTTGTGCAATGATTAGGTGACCAAACATCTCCTTGATGCAGAACTTTCTAGACATCGCCAATAATGTTATCTACTAATATTATTCAAATAATATGAATTATTGATCAGATAATGGAAAATATTATGTAATGACAATTATTGAAACAATGATAATATAAAATATCAACGTAGCAATTATTGAATCAATAAAATAAAATATTGAACAATAATTCTTCGTAACAATTATGAGTAGTGCCTTCTTACGTAAGAATCAATAATTGGTGCAATACCAAAGTGTCTTCTTATGTTTTTAACCAAGAGTATTTCAGCGGTATTAATGGTAACAACTACGCCTGTTATTTATAAACAACTTATATTTGTCATTTTCTTCATCCAATCGCTTTTCATTATGGGGCCCACACAAAGGTCTGCAGCGTCGTAAATACGAATATTCTGAAGCGGTAAGAATATTCCACGAACAAACGAATATTCCCTGGTAACAATGAATATTTTATAAACACTTGCTTATTTAAAATATTTTCGCATTTTACCCATAACTAACCACATTAATCAAATCAACTCTTACTATTCTAAAATAATAAATAGAGGAAATTTAATTTCATTTATAATAAGTTGGGGTCTTACAACCTCCCCTCCTTATGAAATTTCGGTCCTCGAAATTGGACGACGTCACGTACACAGTGTTTGAAAAGGTGAGGATACCTCGCTTTCATTTCCGTTTCCAACTCCCAGGTCATTTCCTCAATAGCATGGTTTCTCCATAAAACTTTGACTTGGGGTATGACCTTTGTGCGTAGAACATGCTCCTTCCTATCCAATATCTTGACAGGTACCTCCTTGTACGTTAAGTCTTCTGTTATCTCGTCCAGTTCTAACTCAATAACGTGGTTCGTGTCTTTCATATATTTACGAAGCACAGATATATGAAAAACATTATGAACACGAGACATACTTGGAGGTAACGCGAGTCTATAAGCCACATTTCCTATTCGGTCAAGAATCTGAAATGGACCAATAAATCGTGGATTGAGTTTTCCTCTCTTCCCAAATCTTGTAACTCCCTTCCATGGAGCAACACGCAACAATACATGATCCCCAATACTAAATTCCACGTCCTTTCGATGAAGATCCGCATAACTCTTTTGTCGATCTTGTGCCGTTTGTATACGTTGTCGAATCATTTGGATCTTTTTCGTAGTCATACGTACCAACTCGGGTCCCAACAATGTTGCTTCACCCACCTCATCCCAACATACTGGAGAGCGAAACTTTCGTCCATACAATGCTTCAACTAGGGCCACACCTATACTTGCCTGATAACTGTTGTTGTAGGAGAATTCCACCAATGGTAAATACTTATCCCAACTCCCTTTGAAGTCTAGGACACAGAGTCTTAATAGATCTTCAAGAGTTTGAATAGTTCTCTCTGATTGTCCGTTCGTTTGAGGATGGTATGTCGAACTGAATCGTAAATCTGTGCCCATAGCTTTTTGCAAGCTAACCCAAAATCGTGAAGTGAATCTTGGGTCACGATCCGAAACTATGGATACTGGCATGCCATGCAATCTCACAATCTCATTTACGTATATACGAGCAAGACGTTCAAGGGAATAAGTCTCCCGTATCGGCAAAAAATGAGCAGACTTGGTTAATCTATCAAAAATAAGCCAAATAGCATTTATGCCTTGAGAAACCATAGGAAGACCCATAACGAAATCCATGGTAATGTGTTCCCACTTCCATTTCGGAATCTCAAGTGGTTTCAATGGACCCTTAGGCACTTGATGCTCCGCCTTTACACGTTGACAAGTTAAACATCTCGAGATAAACTTCGCGATCTCTCTCTTCATATTTTTCCACCAAAATGTATGTCGAAGATCACGATACATTTTGGTACTTCCAGGATGGATTTCAAACGGTGTATTATGTGCCTCCGTTATGATCTTGTACTTCAAATCAGAATCGTTAGGAACACAAAGTCTGGAGTGGACTCGAAGTATTCCTTCTTCATCGATTCTCGCTTCCGGAATAGCACCTTCTTGTACTTTCTTCTTCATATGCATCAGCTCCAGGTCTGTGGCTTGAGCAACTTTAACTTTATAGATTAAAGTTGGTTCTATGCGTATACTTGACATCATCACACTCGTTCCTGCATATGATCTTCTATTCAATGCGTCAGCTACCACGTTTGATTTTCCAGGATGGTATTGAATAGTGTGGTCATAATCTTTTAACAGCTCAATGTCGTTGCCGCATGTTAAATTCTTTTTGGGTGAAGAAATATTTGAGGCTTTTATGGTCTGAATATATCTCCACTTTCTCCCCATATAGATAGGGCCTCCAGATCTTTAGCGTGAAAACGACTGCTGCCAACTCTAGATCATGAGTAGGGTAATTCCTCTCATATTCTTTAAGTTATCGCGAGGCATAGGCTATGACTTTCCCATGTTGCATGAGAACACATCCTAACCCTTTACGAAGCATCGGCCAGATAACAAATCCATCCGAACGGATGGTATTGTCGAAACAGTCTTAGAAATGAGTCTCCTCTTAAGCTCTTGAAAACTCTTTTCACATTCCTCGCTCCATACGAATTTGGTATCTTTTCGAGTCAGCTGAGTTAACAAAGTATCAATTCGAGAAAATCCTTCCACAAATCTCCGATAATAACCAGTTAAGCCCAGAAAGCTACGTACTTCGGTTATCGACTTCAGTTGTTCCAAACTTTGTATTGCTTCAATCTTCGCCGGGTCAACAGATACTCCATGTTTTGACACCACGTGCCCAAGGAATGCTACTTCCTTAAGCCAGAACTCGCATTTCTTCAACTTGGCATATAGCTTGTTTTCACGAAGCCTTTGGAGTACCAGCTTCAAATGGTGCTCATGATCTTCATGGCTTTTGGAATATATGAGGATGTCATCAATAAAGACAACAACAAACTGATCCAAATATTCCTTGAATATCCGGTTCATCATATCCATGAAACCCGCAGGAGCATTAGTCAATCCAAAAGACATGACTAAGAATTCATAATGCCCGTACCGAGTTCTGAAGGTAGTCTTTGGAATATCCTCGGTTCTAATCTTCAAATTGATGATATCCGAAGCTAAGATCGATATTTGAAAAGAATTGTGCTCCTTATGGCGGTCAAACAGGTCATCAATACGAGGTAGCGGATACCTATTCTTGATAGTGACATGGTTCAATTCCGTTAGTCAATACAAAGTCGCACACTCCGTCTTTCTTCTTTACAAATAAAACAGGAGCACCCTAAGGAGATGTACTAAGGCGAATGAAACCGATATCCAACAACTCACGTAGTTGGACCTTTAACTCTGAAGTTCTATAGGAGCCATTCGATATGGGGTTTTAGAAATGGGCTTTGTATGCGAGTTTAAGATCAATAAAGAATTCAACTTCACATTTCGGGGTAGGCCAGGGAAGTTCTTCAGAAATCGTCGAGAAATTTACTAACAACAGAATATTATTCAAATCGGCGTGTCTTTATTCAAAGCCATAACATGGGCTAAGAAAGCTCGACATCCGCTTTTTTAATAAGCAGATAACTTTATGATTTGATATGAGCGGTGATTGATTTTAGTGGTTTAGTTCTTTGGAATTAAATACAAACAGGTTGGTTAGGAATATGAAAACTAACAACCTTACGAAAACAATCAATTTTGGCATAATGAGTAGTTAACCAATCAATCCCTAAAATCACATCAAAAGCAAGTATCTTTAAATAGATAAGGTCAACAGGTAATGTGATGGTGCCAACTTGGATCAAACAAGATTTATAAAAAGTGGATGTGATGAAAGTTTCTCTAGCAGAGTCTCCATAGATAAATCAAAGTCTAATTTCTTGGTCAAGTTTAAACATTGAGCACAAGCGGAGATATAAATGAATGGGTAGCACCCAGTATCTAGTAAGGTATAAACGCAAGAATTTATGATTAGCTTACCCGTGATCACCTCGTTTGGGTTCCTCGCATTTTGACTCGTCACGACAAACGCTCTTCCGAGAACCGTTGACTTTGACTTTTTCGGGGACGACCTTTTGAGTCACCATCCTCATTGGACTTGGTTTATTCATTGTACAATCTCGGCGATATGTCCTTCCTTTCCACAATTATAACATACCTTGAACTATTGTGGGCGGGTTCAATGATATATGTCCTCTTTCCGCATTTATAGCATATAATGGGTGGTCGTTCCCTCCTTAGAACCGATTCATCTTTGGTCTTGGCGTCTTCACATGGTCATTGTTGAATCTCCTCTTTTTATAATCTCCCCCCGACTCGCTTCTTCTATTTTCATGGCCATGATTGCCACCAGAGTGGTTACTATTTTTGTCCGTATTTTTCTTTTTCTGCTGGTTATCGTTGTTCGATGGCTAACATCCGTGTATGATCTGGTTGTGGTCCCTCGGTTGAGCGTACTTCGTTATCTCGCTCTAATAATTGAGCCCATTGACAACATCTCGAATAGAGAGAAAATTTATGAAATGAGATATTGGCGTATGTCGGGTTTCAAACCTCTCGAAACATCCGCTTCATACGTTCCTCATTCTCCACCAAATGAGGTGCAAACCTGGATAACTCTGTAAACTTCGCCTCGTAATGGGACACTGTCATGTTATTTTGTTCCAATCTAATAAACTCTACTTCCTTCATATAACAAATACTTTCAGGAAAGTACTTGTCATTGAACGATTTCAAACGTCTCTAAGACATCTTTGAGTGTGCATTTGGATGGTGCGCTTCATGATTCCCACCGATGTCGCCTCATTACGGAACATAAAGGTGGCGAATGGAACCTTCTGTTCCTCCGTACATCCCAAGACATCGAATATCTTGGTAATTTATTTGACCCACGTTTCTGCCTTAATCGGATCCGGCTTTTCCCAGAATTCTGGTGGTCCTAACTCTTTAAACTGCTTAGCTGTGACAAACCGTGCGTTATTATCATTTCCACCTATATTTTGTGCACGAGTCTCCCTTGTCTGATTTTACATGAACTGTAAAAAGCTTCTAAACATTCCGTCGTTCATCATCTGCTCAGTGGTGTTGTTCACAGGAGGAACATTGCCAGCCTGTTGCACGTTCTCCTCGTTGGTGAGTAAAGGAGTCTCCACGGTCTCATTTACTCCACTATTCACATTCTCAGTCGACATTCCAAATACTGCCATAAAACAAGGGTTAATTAAAGAAATTAACATATCACATAATATCCCTATATACTGACCAACCAACAAATAAGCTTAGGTAAGACACACTAGCGAAGGTTTTATTCGTCTCTCCCTCCTAGTTCTATTCCCGATCTCGCCAGAGATCATATCCTAATCTCGATATAGCTGTGGCCTAGAAAATAGGTATACATCACCCATTTTGAGTCGTCAATAACATGGTACAGAAACAACTACAACTTTATTAATACAATATAAAAACTGTGAGTTTAAATACAAATATTGTCATCTAGGCAATATTCACACCCAAATAAGTCCTCATTATAATTATTGGTACATTATTTTACAAAAATGGCGAGGACTACTAAACAAGTAGAACCTTCATTCCATACTCTGACTAGTACTCGCTACATTCTCGCCTCCTGAGAAGAAAAATGGAACAAAAAGGAAAAGGGTGAGCTCAACTAGCCCAGTAAAGAATATTATGACTAAGATAATATAGAAAAAATTATTGTTAGTCTTCAACAGGGAAAAATCTGATAAAATACAATAGACAACAAG
This sequence comes from Panax ginseng, assembly GCA_020205605.1. Classification (NCBI taxonomy): domain Eukaryota; kingdom Viridiplantae; phylum Streptophyta; class Magnoliopsida; order Apiales; family Araliaceae; genus Panax; species Panax ginseng. The sequence continues at coordinate 29,653,729 of CM035149.1, forward strand.
TTTCAGATTAATATTCACAGCGGAAATAATAATTCATAGAAGAGATACGTAGAGAATGAAATCTACTAATATTTATGAATTTAAAAGTCCATCATCAATATTTTATCCCTGTAACATCAATCAACATACTTCTTGAATCAAATATTCATCTTTGCACTCTGAGCCAAAGATATTCATCGATTAAGTCATGTTCATCTCAACACCTGTACATCTTTGCACTACGGGCCAAAGATATTCATAAGAAAATCAACATTCTTTGCACTATAGGCCAAAGATATTCAGTAATACCATCATTTAGGACTGAGAATGATGAAAAATATTTTAAAGAAAACAAATCCAGTGAAACAAAAGAACAAATATTAAGGATTCGTACTTTAAACAATCTGAGTTCAAAAATACTTCATTAATAATCATAGTGAAGTAAAATTCAAGAATGATTAAAACATGGATACAATCAAAGCTAGTATCCATAATAGATATTTTGGACAAAAAAATGAAAATTTAATTTTTCTGTGAATAGTGCCGTATTCGTGTATAGTGTCGTATACGTGAATAATGTTGTATACGTGAATAGTAACCCCGACACTAAAAGACAAGAATTTCACAAGAAAAATCTTACCAATATTCCGGCATAATGATATTAGAAGAAATAATATCATTTAAAAAAATAATATCCCTTACCTCGAAAAGAATAGTACTTCTGGCTAGAATATCAGATATAACGCTGAAGGAACTTGCACCATATAGCAACACTCAAAGTATCAAAATACTCACAAGAATATGCTCGATAATAGAGAGAGAAAACTTCAGTTTCTGGTGTGATTTTCAATTCTAACCTAAGCACCCTATTTATAGGAAAATACTTAGAATACCAAAGCAGAAAATTTAATAAAATAATATTATTTATTAAATTTTTCCTACGCCCACTTTTGAAGATCTGAATTTAGTCATTAACATGTGCAAGTGGGGCCCACCAAAGTGTAAAAAATGTTTTTATTAAAAAAAATATTTAAAACTTCAAAAATCAATTATTTTGGAACTTCGGAACTTCAATAATTCATAATAAATAGCTCTTTGATCAGAAAAATTCAAACCTTATGTCTTTCCCATAGGAAATTCCATTCTCTACAACTTTGTAAGTTTAAGTTTTTCCAAATTCCAAACAGAAATTGACCGAAATCTACAAACGGGCAATTTTACAAGCTAAAATCAAATTTCAGTCAAGAAATGGGCCCACAGACATGTTTAACATGTTTTAAATACCTTTTGCAACAAAAATACTCTTTCTTCTCATATATTCATATATCCCACATTCATTGTAAAAATATCACCACTATTATATTATTAAAATATAATAATATATTTAAATAAATTATTTTATCAGAAAATATAAAATATCAATTTTTCAACAATTGTCACTTTAAAATTTTCTCCATCTATATCCACATAAAATGAATATTTTTCTTATCATATAAATCAATAATTAATTATTCACAAATAATATTACAGAATCACAATATAAAAACCGGTAGTAGTCCAGGAAAAGAAGGGCTTTCCAATAAGGATTTTTTTTTCTTCTTTGGCGCAATTAGGTGACCAAACCTCTCCTTAGATGAGAACTTTCTAGACATCGCCAATAATGTTATCTACTAATATTATTCAAATAATATGAATTATTGATCCGATAATGGAAAATACTGTGTAATGACAATTATTGAAATAACAATAATATAAAATATCAATGTAGCAATTATTGAATCAATAAAATAAAATATTGAACAGTAATTACTTTAACAATTATTGAGTAGTGCCTTCTTACGTAAGAATCAATAATTGAATTAATATAGCGATGTCTTCTTGTGTTTTAACCAATTAGAGTATTTCAACAAAGATTATTAGCGGTAACAACTACTGCCGTTATTTATAAACAACTTATATTTGTCGTTTTCTTTATCCAATCGCTTTCAAGTTATGGGTCCCACACAAGGTTGCTTGCGTCAATCACGAATATTCCAAGCGGTAAGAAGAATATTCCATGACCAAACGAATATTCAAACAACAATGAATATTTTATAACCACTTGCTTATTTAAAATATTTGCGCATTTTACCCATAACTAACCACATTAATCAAATCAACCCTTACTATTCCAAAATAATAAATAGAGGAAAATTAATTTCATTTATAATAAGTTGGGGTCTTACATTTTGTGTGAAGGGTTAGATGTGTACATATAAATGTGAAATATATATATACATTAGAAAAATAAGATTTAATAGTTAATTAAACTTTTAAAGAAAGTTGATGAAATTAATTAAGAAATGAAATATGGAGGCACAGAAAATTAATTAATTAATATTAATTAATTGAGATTAAATTGAAATTATATTATAAAATAATATAATTTAAATATTAAGCCTTGAAACGACAATAGAACTATTATGAATTAAATTTCATAAGCGCGAAATTAATTCGCTTAATTAAAATAGTGAATTAATGTAAGTCTTTTTATTTTAATAGAAATGAGGAGTTAATTAAACTAATTATTTTAAATATACTACATATAAATATAATGTATTTACTTAGATAACTTAATATACTATATTATGCGAAGATGAATTGAAAACATGAAATGAGAAAATTAATATATTGACCATAATAATGAAATAAAGAAATTGATTCGATTAAATGAGAAATGATATTATGTTTCAGGGTTAATGGCTTAATATTCGATATTATGTCTAGTGAATATAATGAATACGTTTGAAGGATCAATATATAATGTATAAATATTGGTGTCAAATTATTAAATTAAATTAGTATTTAATTTATGGTTAAATGTGTATGTTAAATAAATTGTCTTGAAACAATTTATGCAAGGAATGATGAAGTTTAATTTAATTGTGCAATATTAATTGTATAAATGAGTTATTTAAAATAATTAATAAACTTTAATTCCATAATTAGTAGAATTGTTTTATACATAATACAAATGTATAAATTAACAAAATGGGGTTTTATTAATAATAATACATATATGGATATATCATATGTATTATGTATATATGTATGTATGTTATAATGTTAGTATGTATGCAAAATGTATGTATGCTGAGTCATTTTAAAAAACACGAGGTGGGGGCGTTTAGGCTAGTAATGACACCAAGTATTAGTAACATCTAATAATGAGTGAGCTGCTCTATTCTTTGCTTTGCTCCCTCACTTCTGTTCCAAACAAATTTTCTACATAAACCTTCATGCTTCCAACTATCAATACAAGAATTCACTAATTCTTGTTAAATACTCCACCAAATCTTCTAAGAGTGGAAGCTACAAATTGAAATCGATGGAGAATCAAAGCAAAGTACTGTCCAAGAAAGGATTCAAATCAATTATAGTCAAGCCTGAAGCAAGGATTCAACTAAAATACCAAATAAGAGGTTATACGACGAAGAGTAATGAACGGAGATCAAAATTAACCAATGAGTAAAGTTCGAGAGTAAGCATGAGCAAGAGTAGCTAATCATCATGCAAGTTCTTACAGTAATTTGTAAACTTGTTGCTATGTGAAAATATATGATAATGTGTGTTAAAACATGAGTCTATGGTAGTTAGTGAAATTTGTTGTTCTATGTGAACAAGTTGAGCATGTAAATGTTATGTACTGATGAAACAAAGATTATTCGTTTTGTATATGAAATGTAGCTTTACAATTATTTTGTAAAGTAAATTGACATGGTGCATGACAATAATGTATGAGAGATGGTATATATTGAATATATAGTTGTTGGATTATAGTTACGAAGGTCGAGAAGAATAAATTTAATATCAAAAGTTGAATTATTCACAACTGACATTTGAGATGAATCATGGTATATATATGATTTTGAGATTTAGGTATGTGTTGATCGATTTCACAATCAATTATTTGTGCAAGTGTGACGCCTCCAAAATAGGTATACATCACCTATTCTGAGTCGTCAAATACATGGGACAGAATACAAATGCAATCTTAAATATTCAACATAAGCTGTGAGTTTCAATACAAATATTGTCTTCTAGACAGTATTCAAACTCAAAATAAGTCCTCAATACATTTATTATCACACTATTTCATAGAATAGTGAGGACTACTAATGCTATTATTTGGACCGTCACTCCGTTCCCCGACTAGTCCCTGCTACGTTCTCATTTCCTAAAGAGAACAATGAAAGCAAAAGGTGAGCTCAACTAGCCCAGTAAGAAATATTATGACTAAGATAATGCAGAATAAATTATCCTTAGCCTTGATAAGTGCTAAAGCGATACAATATAACAAACATCAAGTTTAGCTGCGGTGAACAAATGATCCATTAAAAGAGTTAAGTAGAGAATAAAATCTACTATCTTCTGTAAGACCCCAACTTTTTGAATAAAGATGAATTTTCAATAATTATCATTTTTGAATATTATGGAATGAATTTAATACAATGTTATAGTTGTGGGTAATATTTATAAATTTTGCAAAGTATGCAAGTTGTCATATTATATTCGATTGGTCGGAAAATATTCTTTTTGTGTGGAAATATCCAAATACAAGCAGTACAATCATTGGTGGACCCCACAATGAAATTATTGTCGGATTGAAAGCGACAAAAAAATTTTATGAAAATAACTTGGCGGAAGTTTTACAATTATCTTTGTTGAACTACTTTCGGTAGTAAAAAAAATACGATGTCCTTTGGTTGCATAGTATCACACGGTATTGATTATTAAGGCTTACGTGATAAGTCACTCAGTTTTGTTTTATTAGTATTATTAACGTAATAAAACAGAAATTTTTTTTATATAAAACAAAATACTTTTATAAAGTTATTCATTTTATTAGGCTAATAGTAAAATCTTTTTATATAAAACAAAATACTTTTATAAAGTTATACATTTTATTAGACAATAATTAGAATATATTATATTTTATTATGCATAGTGTTGTATAGTATTTTGTATAGTAAATTTTTTATATAAAACAAAATACTTTTATAAAGTTTTTTCGTTTTATTAGATTATAAATAGAATATATTATATTTTATTTAAAAAAATTTCTTTAAATATGTAGGCCGTCCGATTAAAGTAAATCAATCGGATCGATCGTTTCATGAATTAATTCTTATACAATCCATTCTTCATAAAAAGAAGCTCATTCCTTCATTGTTTTCTTCTGAATTCCTTTGAAACTCTAGAGAGAGAAATTATAGAGAGAAAGAAGAAGAGTTTTCTGTTACTTTCACTACTCGATATCAAGTTTCTTTTACGGTGAGGGATATTATTTCTTTTGTATTCATGAAGAGAACTTACATTATTCCATTCCTTAATATACATTGGAATAACTTTTTGTATCGCTTGGGCTACCCTATACTTGGTGAAATTATTCTATTATTCGGTCTTTATTATTACATTGGTATATCATATGCATGCGTTTTTCTATTTGGACTGGTTAAAATCTTTATTTTTACGTTGGAATATATCACATGCATGCGCGTTTTACGTTGGACTGGTTCCGTCTTTATTATTACATTGGAATATCCTTTCTACATGCGTTTTCTGCCGGATCTAGTTCCGTTATTTAGTATTACATTGGAATAACTGCATACATCAATAAGTACCGCATGCATGGTGATTTTGTTGTTATTCCATTCTTTATTATTACTGTTGGAACATCACCGTCGGTCTTGAATTTTGCTTGACTGATTCCATTACTTATTATTACATTGGAATAACACGCTGTCATCTCAAGTATCGCATGCATGGTGATTTCTTTTGTTATTCCATTCTTTATTATACTTAGTTGGTTAAAGTTTTGACTTCTATACTCCATGAAATTAGTTGAATATCCTTGATATTTGCGCTTCATCCAGTATCTTTTCATGGAAATATTCTTCTGAGCATTCTTGAATTTTACTCTACAAAGAAGTATCATGTTGACAATTTGGACGTTTTTGGCTCCTGGACAAATTAATTCGTGAACTTGTTTTATTGAATTCTTATATCATTGTCATCATCCTCATGTTTATATTATGTTGAAAGTCATCGTGGCACATGAGTGCATAGATGGACTTGGTATGATTATGACGAGGATTATTCGGTATAATCATGGTAGTAATGTTACAAATGATGTGGTAAAAGTCCTCATTGGCCCGTAGTGCATTGATGGGCGAGTTGTTGGCATGATCATGACCATTGATGAATATACGAATGTCCTTGGCTTCGTAGTGCATGGATAATTTGTGGTCATGATACTAAAGAATATCCTTGGTCGTAGTAGGCGGGGGTGATTCGATGATGTGGATTATTTATTGTTTGAGTCTCGTGATAAAAGTGATGAAAACCTTTTAAATCATAAAAGATAGTAGATTTTATTCTTTACTTGACTCTTTTAATAGATTGCTTGTTTATTTGCGATTAAAACTTTGATGTATTGTATTTTATCGGTTTAACATTGTTAGAGACTAATGATAATTTATTATGCATTATCTTAGTCATAATATTTCTTCTTTGGGCTAGTTGAGCTCACCTTTTCTTTCCTTTGTTCTCTTGAAATGAGAGCGTAGTTGGAGACGAGTCGGGGAGCGGAGTGATGGTGGGATGATAGTAATAGCTAGTAGTCCTCACTATTTTGTTAAATAGTGTGACAATAAATGTAATGAGGACTTATTACGAGAGTGGATATTTATGCAGAAGGCGGTATTTGTATTAAAACTCACATGACTCTCTTGTTGTATATTAAATATTGTATTTGTATTCTGTACCATGTATTTGGCGACTCAGAATAGGTGATGTATACCTATTTTGGGGGCGTCACAGTTGGTATCAGAGCTTAGGGATATGATCCCTGGCTAAGATGTGAGACAAGAACTAGGAGGGGAGAGACGGGGAATTATTTCGCTAGTATGACCTACCAAAGTTTATTTGGTATTTAATTGGTCGGTCAAAGTATAGGGATAATATGTGATATGTTATTTAACTCTTGTTTTGTGGCAGTATTTGAAAATGACATCCTAGAATGTTGAGATTATCAATGGAGCACATGAGACCGTTGAGTCTCCACAGATCAATAATCAGGATAATGTGCATTAGGAAGGAGACATTCCTCAGGCAAACAACAAAACTGACCAAATGATGAACGATGGAATGTTAAGAGGCTTTATGCAATTCATGCAACATCGAAGCAAGAGGCGGCTCTGTCCAAAATGTAGGTGGAAAAACGGCAACTCTCGGATGGTCACATGAAGCGATTTAAGGAACTGGGACCACAGGAGTTTTTGGAGAGCCGAAACCACTTAAGGCGGAGGCGTGGATTAAGCGAGATCAACAAGATATTTGATGTCTTGGGATGCTTCCAGAGAGCAAAGAGTTCCCTTTGCCACCTTCATATTTGCGGCGAGGCGATTCTTGGTGGGAATCAGTAAAAGCGTACTCGACCCTGCCGCGACTTGAAGATGTCTTGGGAGAAGTTCAAGAAGCTGTTCAACGACAAGTACTTTTTTAGAAAGTATTCGTCACATGAAAGAGGTAGAGTTCATCAATTTGGAACAAAACAACATGACCAGTATCCACGATCTGAAGCCAAGTTTTCCGAGTTGTCCGATTTGCGTCCCATTTGGTTGATAATGAGGAGAGAATGGCCTTGAATGTTTTGAGAGGTTTGAAACACGAGATACGTCGATATCTTATCTCTCATAAAATGTGTTTGTATTGAGATGCTTAGGGCTCAATTATTGTAGCGTGATAATGAGTCAACCCAACCAAAAGAAAGCAGTCGGCAAAATGATAATACTAGTGAAGCGGTCATCGAAGCGGTGACAACAAGCGTGGAGGAATCAACGGGCGAAATGGTAACCACGCCGGTGGTAATCGAGGAAAAACAAGAAGAATAGACATTTCAAGAAGAGGAGATTCAACAATGATGGAAAGAGCGTCGACCAAAGACCCGTTGTTAAAGAAGGAGAACGACCACCTATCATATGCTTCAAATGTGGAGGAGAGGGACATATTAGTCCAAACTGCGCGATGCAGTCCAAAGCATGTTATAATTATGGAAGATAAGGTCACCTAGCCCGATTTTGTTGTTCACCAAAGACAAGTTCGGCTAGGATGGAGGCACCAAAGGCCGTCCCAGAAAAGTCAAAGCTGGTGGTGCAAGGGAGAGCGTTTGTTGTGACCTCCTAGAAAGCAAGGAACCCGAACGAGGTCATCACGGGTAAGCTAATCATAAACTCTAGCGAAGTTTATACTTTATTTGATACTGGTTCTACCCACTCTTTCATTTCTCCTACTTGCGCTCAACGTTTAAATTTGACTCCGGAGAGATTAGACTTTGACTTATCTGTTGAAACTCCATTGGGAGAAACCTTCATTACATCCACGGTTTATAAGTCTTGTTTAATTTAAATTGGTAACCGCACATTACCTGTCGATCTTATTTCTTTGAAAATACTTGCATTTGATGTGATTCTAGGGATTGATTGGTTAACTACTCATTATGCAAAAATTGATTGTTTTCGTAAGGTTGTTAGCTTTCATATTCCTAACCAACCTATTATCGCAATTCAACAACCAAACCATTAAAATCAATCACTTTGTCATCTTAAGCCATAAAGCTATTCGTTTATTGAAAAAGCGGATGTCAAGCTTTCTTAGCTCATATCGCGGATCTAAACAAAAATAAATCGGTTTTGAATGATATTTCTATTGTTAATGAATTTTTCGACATATTCACTGAAGAACTTCTGGCCTACCCAAGAGCATGAAATTGAATTTTGTATCTACCTTGAACCCGGTACAAAACCCATTTCAATGCCCCATATCGAATGGCTCTATTGAACTTGAGGAGTTAAAGACCCAATGCGAGGAATTGTTAGACATTGGCTTTATTAGATCCTAGTACTTCTCCTTGGGGTGCTCTGTTCTATTCGTGAAGAAGAAGAAGAGATAGGAGTATGCGACTTTGTATTGATTATCGGGAGTTGAATCATGTCACCATAAAAAAATAGGTACCCATTACTACGTATTTGATGACTGTTTGACCCGATTGCTGAGAGCCAAATTCTTTTCAAAGATTGATCTTCGTTCGGATATCACTAGTTAAAGATTAGAACCGATGACATTCCAAAGGCGACTTTCGGAACTTCAGTGCGGGCATTATGAATTCCTAGTCATATCTTTTGGATTGACTAATGCTCCTGATGCCTTCATCGATATGATGAACCGAGTATTCAAGGAATATTTGGATCACTTTGTGGTCGTCTTTATTGATGACATCCTCATATATTCCAAAACCCATGAAGATCATGAGCAATACTTGAGGCTGATACTCCAAAAGCTTTGTGAATATAAACTTTATGCCAAGTTAAGGAAATCCGAGTTCTGGCTTGAGAAAGTAGCATTCCTTGGGCAAGTGGTATCAAGTCATGGAATATCTGTTGACCCAGCAAAGATTGAAGCTATTCAAAATTTGAGCAACCTAAATCGATGATAAAGTATATAGCTTTCTCGATTTAAGCTGGTTATTATCGGAGATTCGTGGAAGGATTTTCTCGAATCGCTTACTCCACTAACTTCGGTGACTCGAAAAGATACAAAGTTCGGTTGGGGCGAGGAATGTGAGAAGAGTTTTCAAGAACTCAAGAGGAGACTCATTTATTTTGTTACGACAATACCATCCGGTTGGGAGGATTTGTCATCTACGGTGATGCTTGAAGCAAAAGGTTAGGATGTGTTCTCATGCAACATGGGAAAGTCATAGCCTATGCCTCACGACAACTCAAAGAATATGAGAGGAATTATCCTACTCATGATCTAGAGTTAGCATTTATTATCTTCGCACTAAAGATTTGGAGGCATTACTTGTATGGGGAGAAAGTGGAGATCTTTACGGATCATAAAAGCCTCAAATATTTCTTCACTCAAAAAAGAACTCAACATGCGACAACGACGTTGGCTTGAACTATTGAAAGATTATGATCATACCATCCAATACCATCTTGGAAAAAGCGAGCGTGGTAGGCGGCGCATTGAGTAGAAGATCATATGCGGCACGAGTGCGATATTGTCAACATAAAGGCCCATTTTGTGTGACTTACAAAGGATGGAGATAGAGTTAAAGACTCAGGGGACCCGTGTGATGATGGCGAACATCTGAGTAGAAGCCGGCTTTAATTGATAAAGTTAAAAAGTCGCTCAAACTACAGGACTGGGGGTGATGTCATTATGAGGAAGAAAGTGCAAGAAGGTGTTATGCCGGAAGTAAGAATCGACGATGAATGAATACTTCGAGTCAACTCCAGACTTTGTGTTCCTAACGATCCTGAGTTAAAGTATAAAATCATAATGGAGGCGCACAACACACCGTTTGCAATCCATCCTGGAAGTACCAAAATGTATCATGATCTTCGACATACATTTTGGTGGAACAATATGAAGATAGAGATAGCGCTGTTTATCTCAAGGTGTCTAACTTGTCAATGAGTCAAGGTAGAGCATCAAGTACCAAAAGGTCCATTGCAACCACTTGAAATTCCAGAATGGAAGTGGGAGCACATTACCATGGATTTCTTTACTGGTCTTCCCAAGGTTTCTCAAGGTATAAATGCAATTTGGGTCATTGTTGATAGATTGACCAAGTCTGCTCATTTCTTACCAATACGAGAAACTTATATGTAAGACCCCAACTTATTATAAATAAAATTTAATTTCCTCTATTTATTATTTTTTTAAATAGTAAGGGTTGATGTGATTAATATGGTTAGTTATGGGTAAAATGTGAAAATATCTTAAATAAGTAGGTGGTTATAAAATATTCATTTTTGTCGGGAAATATTCGTACGACGGTGCAGCTTTGTGTGGGCCCCATAACGGAAAGCGATTGGATGAAGAAAACGACAAGTAAAAGATGTTTATAAATAGCTTGGCGTAGTTATTCACAATTAATATTGTTGAAATACTAAATTGGTTAAAAACACGATAGCTTAGCTGCGGTATTGCACCAATTATTGATTCTTACGTGAAGGCACTACTCGATAATTGTTATAGTAATTCTTTATTCGGTATTTTATTTTATTGATTGATAATTCTTTGCGTTGATATTTTATATTCTTTTGTTGTTTGATAATTGTCACTACACGGTATTTTCCATTATCAGACAATAATTTATATTATGCGAATAATATTATTAGATAACATTATTGGCGATGTCTAGAAAGTTACATCTAAAGAGGTTTGGTCATCTAATTGCTTGTATTTAGTAAGGAGAGATCCTTATTGAAAAACCCCCTCTTTCTTAGGAATTGCATGGTTGTCAGTAATGTGATTCTGTAATATTATTTATGAATAATTAATTATTGATTTATATGATGAGGAAAATATTGATTTTATGTAGATATAGATGGAGAAAATTTTTAATGTGACAATTGTTGAAAATTAATATTTATCTTTTTCTAATAAAATAATTTATTTAAATATATTATTATATTTTAATAATATAATAATGGTAATATTTTTACAATGAATGTGGGATATATGAGTATATAAGGAGAAAGAGTATTTTTGTTGCATTAAATGATTAACACATGTTTTGTGTGTCGGTGGACCCCATTTCTTAACTGAAATTTGATTATAGCCTGTAAAATCGTCCGTTTGTGGATTTCGGTCAATTTCTGTTTGGAATTTGGAAAAACTTTCTTCTGCAAAGTTGTAGAGAATGGAATTTCCTATGGAAAGGTTATGAGGTTCAAATTTTTCTAACAACAAGGCTATTTATTATGAATTATTGAAGTTCCGAAGTTCTAGAATAATTGATTTTTGAAAGTTTTAATTATTTTAATCAAGAAAAACATTTTTTTTCAATCCCACATGTGTGGTAAATGAGCTAAATTCGGATTCTTGGGTGGTGGGCTTGAATATTTATTAAATAAAATTATTTTAATAATTTTTCTAATTTGGTGTTCTAAGCATTTTTCTATAAATATGGTGCTTGGGTTAGAATTGAAAATCACACCAGAAACTGAAGTTTTTTCTCTCTTTCTCTCTCTATATCTGGAGCGTATTCTTGTGAGTATTTTGATACTTTGAGTGTTGCTATACGGTGCAAGTTCCCTTTAGCACTATATCGATTATTCGGTCGGAAATCTTTGTCTTTTCGAGGTAAGGGATGTTATTTTCTTCATATATGATATTATTTCTTTCAATATCATTATCTTCAAGTATTGATCTGAACTTTTAATCAAATTTGGAACTTTTAGTGTCGAGGTTACTATTCACGATACGACCTTTATTCACGTATCTGACCTTTATTTACGTATCTGACCACTATTTTCTGAATCTGACACTTATTCACGGAAAATTAAATTTTTGTTTTTGTCCAAAATGTCTATTATGGATACTAGCTTTGATTGTATCCATGTTTTGATCATTCTTGAATTTTACTCCACTAAGATTATTTATGAGGTATTTTGGACATGAATAAAGCGAAATCTGAATCCTTAATATTTATTCTTTTGTTTCATTGGATTCGTTTTTTCTTTAAAATATTTGTCATCATCCTCGGTCTAAATGATGATATAAGCTTGAATATCTTTGTCTGTAGTGCAAAGATTAATGATTTTATGATGAATATCTTTGGCCGTAGTAGCAAAAGATGAGCAGTGTTGAGATGAACATGACCGGTGATGAATATATTTGGCTGTGTAGTGCAAAGATGAATATTTGATTTATGATGTATCTTGATTGATATTACGAGGATAAAATATTAATGATGGACTTTTAAATTCATAGATAATAGTAGATTTCATTCTCTCGTAACTCTTCTTATGAATTATTATTTCCTTCATGAATATTGATCTGAAACTTGTTGTTTATTATATTCTCATGATTTTTCCTGTTGAAGACAAATGATAATTTGTTTTATATTATCTTAGTCATAATGTTCTTTCTTTGGGCTAGTTGAGCTCACCCTTTTCCTTTTTGTTCCATTTTTTTTCTTCTCGGGAGGCGAGAATGTAGCGAAAGTCTTAGTGGGTATGGAATGAAGGTTCTAGGAAGTTGTTTTAGTAGTCCTCACCATTTTGTAAAATAATGTACCAATAATTGTAATGAGGACTTATTTGGGTATGGATATTGTCTAGATGGCAATATTTGTATTTAAACTCATGATTTATATGTTGTATTAATAAAGTTGTAGTTGTTTACGTACCATGTAATTGACAACTCGAATGGGTGATGTATACCTATTTTGGGGCGTCACGGTTGGTATCGAGCTTAGGGATATGATCTCTGGCGGAGATCGGGGAATTGAACTAGGAGGAGAGGCGAGTAAATCCTTCGCTAGAGTGTCTCTCTACTAAGCTTATTTGTTGATCGGTCGTAATATAGGGATATTATGTGATATGTTAATTGGTTTAATTAACCTTTGTTTTATGGCGATGTTAAGAATGGCAACCGAGAATGTTAACGATTGGAGTAAATGAGGAATAGTGAGGCGCATGTACTCACGAATGAGGAGAAACGTTAAACAGTAAGCAATGTTCTTCTGTAAACAACACCCTTGATCAGACGATGAGCAGCCGCAATGTTTAGAAGCTTTTTACGGTTCATGCAAAAATCGAGCGAGGAGACTCATGTTCAAAATATGAGGAGGAAATGATAACAACGCCCGGTTTGTCACAGCCAAGCAGTTTAAGGAGTTGGGACCACCAGAATTATGGGGAAAACCGAATTCGATTAAGGCGGAGACGTGGGTCAAACAAATTACCAAGATATTCTATGTCTTGGGATGCACGAAGGAACAGAAGGTTCCATTCGCCACTTTTATGTTCCGTAATGAGGTAGATTACTGGTGGGAATCTGTGAAGCATACCCATCCAGCCGCACTTAGAATGTCTTGGGAAACGTTTCAGAAACTGTTCAATGACAAGTACTTTCCTAAAAGTATTCGTCATATGAAGGAGGTAAAGTTTATTAGACTGGAGCAGAATAACATGACGGAGTCGAGTGACGGCGAAGTTTGCGGAGTTATTCAGGTTCGCACCTCATTTGGTGGAGAATGAGGAGCATTATGGCGGATGTTTTGAGAGGTCTAAAACCCGAGAAGCGACCACCGGTCGTATGCTAAATGCGGGAAAGAGGACATATCACCAAAGCGCCCTAGCAAGTTCAAAGTATGCTATAATTGTAGAAAGGAAGGACATATCGCTCGAGATTGTATAGTAGCGAAACCTAGTTCCGCGGGGACGGTGACTCTAAAGGCTGTCCCAGAAAAGTCAAAGTCAATGGTTCCTGGAAGAGCGTTTGTCGTGACTGGTCAAAATACGAGGAACCCAAATGAGGTGATCACGGGTAAGCTAATCGTAAATTCTTGCGAAGTTTATACATTACTAGATACCGGTGCTACCCATTCATTTATCTATCCTGCTTGTGCTCAACGTTTAAACTTGACTCCGGAGAAATTAGACTTTGATTTATCTGTGGAGACTCCATTAGGAGAAACTTTCATCACATCCACTGTTTATAAATCTTGTTTGATCCAAGTTGGCACCATCACCTTACTTGTTGACCTTATCTCTTTAAAGATACTTGCTTTTGATGTGATTTTAGGGATTGATTGGTTAACTACTCATAATGCCAAAATTGATTATTTTAATGACGGTTGTTAGTTTTCATATTCTAACCAACTTTGTTATGCAATTCAACAACTAAACCATTAAAATCAATCACTGTCATATCTAATCATAAAGCTATTCGTTTATTGAAAAATGGATGTCAAGCTTTCTTAGCCCATGTTATGGATTTGAATAAAGACACGTCGGATTTGAATAATATTCCTGTTGTTAGTAAATTTCCTGACGTATTTCCTGAAGTACTTCCCGGTCTACCCCCAGAACGTGAAGTTGAATTCTTTATTGATCTTGAACCTGATACAAAGCCCATTTCTAAAACCCCATATCGAATGGCTCTTATTGAACTTCAGGAGTTAAAGGTCCAATTA
The DNA here is from genome assembly GCA_020205605.1 of Panax ginseng. Lineage (NCBI taxonomy): Eukaryota > Viridiplantae > Streptophyta > Magnoliopsida > Apiales > Araliaceae > Panax > Panax ginseng. The sequence goes on from CM035149.1 coordinate 29,668,745, forward strand.
AAGGAGTTGTTGGACATCGGTTTCATTTGTCCTAGTACATCTCCTTGGGGTGCTCCTATTTTATTTGTAAAGAAGAAAGACGGGAGTATGCAACTTTGTATTGACTACCGAGAATTGAACCATGTCACCATCAAGAATAGGTATCCGCTACCTCGTATTGATGACTGTTTGACTAGTTGCAAGGAGCACAATTCTTTTCAAAGATTGATCTTTCGATTCGGATATTATCGGTGAAGAAGATTAGGCGAGGATATTCAAAGGCGCCTTTAGAACTCGGTATGGGCATTATGAATTCTTAATCATGTCTTTTGGATTGACTAATGCTCCTGGCTTTCATGGATATGATGAGCAAAGTATTTAAGGATTATTTGGATCGGTTTGTTTTGTCTTTATTGATGACATTCTCATATATTCCAAAAGCCGTGAAGATCATGAGCACCATTTGAAATTTGGTACTCCAAAGGTTGCGTGAAAACAAGTAATATGCCAAGTTGAAGAAATGCGAGTTACGGCGAGGAAGTAGCATTCCTTGGGCACGTGGTGTCAAAACATGGAGTATCTATCGACCGTGAAGATTGAAGTAATACAAAGTGGGAGCAACCAAAGTCGGTGGCCGAAAGTACGTAGCTTTACGGGCCTATTGGTTATTATCGGAGATTCGTGGAAGGATTTTCTCGAATCGCTACCCGATTAACTCGGTGACTCGGGAAAGATATAAAATTCGTATGGAGCGAGGGATGCGAGAAGAGTTTCAAGAGCTTAAGAGGAGACTCATTTCTAAGCACTGTTTCGACAATACCATCCGGTTCGGATGGATTTCTTTATCTACAATGATGCTTGAGCAAAGGGTTAGGATGTGTTCTCATGCAACATGGGAAAGTCATAGCCTATGCCTCGCGATAACTTAAAGAATATGAGAGGAATTATCCTACTCATGATCTAGAGTTGGCAGCAGTCGTTTTCGCGCTAAAGATCTAGAGGCATTATCTATATGGGGAGAAAGTGGAGATATATTCAGACCATAAAAGCCTCAAATATTTCTTCACCCAAAAGGAACTCAACATGCGGCAACGACGTTGGCTTGAGCTGTTGAAAGACTACGACCACATCATTCAATACCATCCTGGAAAAAGCGAACGTGGTAGCTGACGCATTGAGTAGAAGATCATACGCGGGAACGAGTGCGATGTTGTCAACGTAAAGGCCTATTTCGTGTGATTTACAAAAGATGAAAATAGAATTCAAGACTCCGGGGACCCATGCGATGATGTCAAGTATACGCATAGAACCAGCTTTAATTAATAAAGTTAAAGTTGTTCAAGCACAGACCCGGAGCTGATTTGTATGAAGAAGAAAGTGCAAGAAGGTGTTATCCCAGAAGCAAGAATCGATGAAGAAGGAATACTTCGAGTCCACTTTAGACTTTGTGTTCCTAATGACTCTGATTTGAAGTACAAGATCATGATGGAGGCACACAATACACCATTTGCAATTCATCCTGAAAGTACCAAAATGTATCGTGATCTTCGACATACATTTTGGTGGAACAATATGAAGAGAGATTGCAAAGTTTATCTCGATGTGTTTAACTTGTCAACGTGTAAAGGCGGAGCATCAAGTGCCTAAGGGTCCATTGCAACCACTTGAGATTTGGAAATGGAAGTGGGAACATATTACTATGGATTTCGTTACAGGTCTTCCCACAGTTTCTCAAGGCATAAATGCTATTTGGGTTATTGTTGATAGATTAGCCAAGTCTGCACATTTCTTGCCGATATGGGAGACTTATTCCCCTGAACGTCTTGCTAGTATGTACGTGAATGAGGTTGTAAGATTACATGGCATGCCAATATCCATAGTTTCGGATCGTGACCTAAGATTCACTTCAAGATTTTGGGTTAGCTTGCAAAAAGCTATGAAACGCAGTTCGATTTAGTTTGGCATACCATCCTTAAACGGACGGACAATCAGAGAGAACTATTCAAACTCTTGAAGATTTATTAAGACTCTGTGTCCTAGACTTCAAAGGGAGTTGGGATAAGTATTTACCATTGGTGGAATTCTCCTACAACTACAGTTATCAAGCAAGTATAGGTGTGGCCCCATTTGAAGCATTGTATGGACGAAAGTGTCGCTCTCCAATATGTTGGGACGAGGTGGGTGAAACAACATTGTTGGGACCCGATTTGGTACGAATGACTACGAAAAAGATCCAAATGATTCGACAACGTATACAAACGGCACAGGATCGACAAAAGAGTTATGCGGATCTTCATCGAAAGGACGTGGAATTTAGTATTGGGGATCATGTATTGTTGCGTGTGGCAGGAGTTACAAGATTTGGGAAGAGAGAAAAGCTCAATCCACGATTTATTGGTCCATTTCAGATTTTTGACCGAGTAGGAAATGTAGCCTATAGACTCGCGTTACCTCCAAGTATGTCTCGTGTTTATAATGTTTTTTACATATCTGTGCTTCATAAATATGTGAAAGACCCGAACCACGTTATTGAATTAGAACCGGATGAGATAGCCGAAGACTTAACGTATGAGGAGGTACATGTCAAGATCTTGGATAGGAAGGAGCATGTCCTACGCACAAAGGTCATACCACAAGTCAAAGTTTTGTGGAGGAACCATGCTATAGAGGAAATGACCTGGGAGTTGGAAACGGAAATGAAAGTGAGGTATCCTCATCTTTTTGAAACACCAGGTACGTACGTCAATTTCGAGGATGAAATTTCATAAGGAGGGGAGGTTGTAAAACCCCAACTTATTATAAATAAAATTTAATTTCCTCTATTTATTATTTTTTTAAATAGTAAGGGTTGATGTGATTAATATGGTTAGTTATGGGTAAAATGCGCAAATATCTTAAATAAGCAGGTGGTTATAAAATATTTATTTTTGTCAGGGAATATTAAATGCAATGGTATGACCTTGTGTGAGCCCCATAATGTGAAAGCGATTGGATGAAGAAAATGACAAGTATAAGTTGTTTATAAATAACAGGCGTAGTTATTCAGAATTATCTTGTTGAAATACTAAATTGGTTAAAACACGGTAGCTTTGCGGTATTGCACCAATTATTGATTCTTACATATGAAGGCACTACTCATTAATTATTACGATAATTCTTTATTCGGTATTTTATTTTATTGATTCAATAATTCTTTGCGTTGATATTTTATATTCTTGTTGTTTTAATAATTGTCACTACACGGTATTTTCTATTATCGAGACAATAATTCATATTATACGAACAATATTATTAGATAACATTATTGGCAATGTCTAGAAAGTTACATCTCAAGGAGAAGTTTGGTCATCTAATTGCTGGCGCGATGATGAGAGAGATCCTTATTAGAAAGCCCCTCTTTCACAGGGCTGCTGGTTGTCGATAATGTGATTACGTAATATTATTTGTGAATAATTAATTATTGATTTATATGATGAGGAAAATATTGATTTTATGTGGATATAGATGGAGAAAATTTTTAATTTGACAATTGTTGAAAATTAATATTTATCTTTTTGATAAAATAATTCATTTAAATATATTATTATATTTTAATAATATAATAATGGTGATATTTTTACAATGAATGTGGGATATATGAGTATATAAGGAGAAAGAGTATTTTTATTGCATTAAATGATTAACACATATTTTGTGTGTCGGTGGACCCTATTTCTTGATTGAAATTTAATTATAGCCTGTAAAATCGTCCGTTTGTGGATTTCGGTCAATTTCTGTTTGGAATATGGAAAAACTTTCTTTTGCAATGTTGTAGAGAATGGAATTTCCTATAGAAAGGACATGAGGTTCAAATTTTTCTGACAAAAGGGCTATTTATTATGAATTATTGAAGTTCCGAAGTTCTAGAATAATTGATTTTTGGAAGTTTTAATTGTTTTAATCAAGAAAAACATTTTTTTTTCAATCCCGCATGTGTGGTAAATGAGCTAAATTCGGATTCTTGGATGGTGGACTTGAATTTTTATTAAATAAAATTATTTTAATAAATTTTCTGCTTTGGTGTTCTAAGCGTATTCTTGTGAGTATTTTGATACTTTGAGTGTTGCTATATGGTGCAAGTTCCTTGAGACTATATTGATATTCGATCGGAAATCTTGTCTTTTTCGAGGTAAGGGATGTTATTTTCTTCAAATATGATATTATTTCTTTCAATATTATTATGCCGAAGTATTGATCTGAACTTTTAATCAAATTTAGAACTTTTAGTGTTGGGGTTACTATTCACGTATACGGCACTATTCACGTATACAGCACTATTTACGTATACGGCACTATTTACGAATACGGCACTTTTCACAGAAAAATTAAATTTTTGTTTTTCGTCCAAAATGTCTATTATGGATACTAGCTTTGATTGTATCCATGTTTTGATCATTCTTGAATTTTACTCCACTATGATTATTTATGAGGTATTTTTGGACATGAATAAACCGAAATATGAATCCTTAATATTTATTCTTTTGTTTCACTGGATTCGTTTTCTTTAAAATATTTTCATCATCCTCAGTCCTAAATGATGATATAACTGAATATCTTTGTCCTGTAGTGCAAAGATTAATGATTTTATGATGAATATCTTTGGCCCGTAGTGCAAAGATGAACAGGTGTTGAGATGAACATGACCAACTGATGAATATCTTTGGCCTGTAGTACAAAGATGAATATTTGATTTATGATGTATACTGATTGATGTTACAGGGATAAAATATTAATGATGGACTTTTAAATTCATAGATAATAGTAGATTTCATTCTCTACGTAACTCTTCTATGAATTATTATTTCCACTGCGAATATTGATCTGAAACTTGTTGTCTATTATATTCTCTCAGATTTTTCCTTGTTGAAGACTAACGATAATTTGTTTTATATTATCTTAGTCATAATGTTCTTTACTGGGCTAGTTGAGCTCAACCTTTTCCTTTTTGTTCCATTTTTCTTCTCAGGAGGCGAGAATGTAGTGGGTACTAGTCGGGGTATGGAATGAAGGTTCTAGGAAGTTGTTTTAGTAGTCCTCACCATTTTTGTAAAATAATGTACCAATAATTGTAATGAGGACTTATTTGGGTATGGATATTGTCTAGATGGCAATATTTGTATTTAAACTCACAGTTTATATGTTGTATTAATAAAGTTGTAGTTGTTTCTGTACCATGTAATTGACAACTCCGAATGAGTGATGTATACCTATTTTGGGGGCGTCATATTATACACTTGAACGTCTTGCTCATATCTACATAAACGAGATTGTAAGACTGCATGGTATGCCAGTATCCATAGTTTCTGATCGAGACCCAAGATTCACTTCACGATTTTGGGTTAGTTTGTAAAAAGCTATGGGCAAAGATTTACGATTTAGCTCGGCATATCATCCTCAGATGGACGGACAATCAGAGAGGACTATTCAAACTCTGGAAGATTTATTAAGACTCTGTGTCCTTAACTTCAAGGGAAGTTGGGATAAGTTCTTACCATTGTTGGAGTTTTCCTACAATAACAGTTATCAAGCAAGTATTGGCATGGCTCCATTCGAGGCGTTGTATGGAAGAAAGTGTCGTTCTCCAGTATGCTTGGATGAGGTGGGTGAAGCAACGTTGTTGGGACCAGAGTTGGTACGTATGACTACAGAAAAGATTCAAATGATTCGATAACGTATAAAAATCTCACAAGATCGACAAAAGAGTTATGATGATCTTCATCGAAAGGACGTGGAATTCGATATATGAGATCATGTGTTGTTACATGTTGCTCCATGAAAAGGAGTTACGAGGTTTGGAAAGTGAGGAAAGCTCAATCCTCGATTCATTGGCCCATTTTTAATCCTCGATCGAGTAGGAACTGTGGCCTATAGACTCGCTTTTACCGCCAAGTATGTCTCGTGTTCATAACGCGTTTTCACATATCCATGTTACGTAAATATGTGGAAGACACGAACCACATTATTGAGTTAGAACCAGGGCGAAATAGCGGAAGATTTAACGATATGAAGATGTTCTGTTCAAATCTTAGATAAGAAGGAACATATTCTACGCTCAAGTTATACCTCAAGTCAAAGTTTTGTGGAGAAACCACGATATTGAGGAAATGACCTAGGAGTTAGAATCGAAATGAAGTCAAGGTATCCTTACCTCTTCGATATACAGTCGTACCCTAATTCCGAGGGCGAAATTTCTTAAGAAGGGGAGGTTGTAAGACCCCAACTTTTTGAATAAAGATGAATTTTCTATAATTATCATTTTTGAATATTTTGGAATGAATTTAATATAATGTTATAGTTGTGGGTAATATTTATAAATTTTGCAAAGTATGCAAGTTATCATATGTCAGGGAATATCCGTACGACGGTACAATCATTGGTGGACCCCACAACAGAATTATTGTCGGATTGAGAAAACGACAAAAATATTTTATGAAAATAACGGCGGAAGTTTTACCGTTAATACTATTGAACTACTCGGTAGTAAAAGTACAGTAATACGCGTGGTTGCATAGTAGCACACGGTATTGATTATTAAGGCTTACGTGATAAGTCACTCAGTTTTGTTTTATTAGTATTATTAACGTAATAAAACAGAAAAACTTTTTTTATAAAACAGAATACTTTTATAAAGTTATTCATTTTATTAGGCTAATAGTAAAATCTTTTTATATAAAACAGAATACTTTTATAAAGTTATCTGTTTTATTAGACAATAATTAGAATATATTATATTTTATTATGCATAGTGTTGTATAGTGCTTGCATAGTGTTGCATAGTGCCTGCATAGTATTGCATAGTATTTTGCATAGTAAAATCTTTTTATATAAAATAAATACTTTTATAAAGTTTTTTGTTTTATTAGATTATAAATAGAATATATTATATTTTATTTAAAAGATTTTGCTTTAAATATGGACCGTCCGATTAAAGTAAATCAATCTAGACCGTTCATGAATTAGTTACTATACAATTCATTCTTCTATAAATAGAAGCTCATTCCTTCATTATTTTCTTACGAATTCACTGAAACTCTAGAGAGAGAAATTATAGAGAGAATGTAAGACCCCAACTTTTTGAATAAAGTTGAATTTTCTATAATTATCATTTTTGAATATTATGGAATGAATTTAATATAATGTTATAGTTGTGGATAATATTTACAAATTTTGCAAAATATGCAAGTTGTCATATTATATTCGATTGGTCGGAAAATATTCTTTTTCGGGGGAATATCCAAATGCGACAAGTACAATCATTAGTGGACCCCTGGCGGAATTATTGTCGGATTGAGAAAGCGACAAAAAATGTCTTTATGAAAATAACGGCGGAAGTTTTCTGAGTTAAAATTGTTGAACTACTACTGGTAGTAACTTCGGTTTTGTTCAATTATTTCTATAGTAATTGTTGCATAGTATCTCGTATGTTATTTGATTTAATTATTGTTGATATTTTATATATTATTAAATTTATAATTGAGGCGACAAAGTTATTAATATTATTATTTGCAATAATAACGATGTCTAGAAGTTACATCGAGGAGAGGTTAGATAATAATCTAATTGCTTGTGCATAGGGAGAAATCCTTATTGGAAAGCCCCCTCTTTCTGGGAGCGACACAGTCGATTAATATTGTGAATTATAATAAAGGTGATAAATGTTGTTAAAATTATTAAAGTGATTTTTATGAAGTTTTGCTTATTTTATGGACCCCCATTTACCCATTTTTCAAAATAATAGGTAGAAAATTATTTACAGGTGTGGCCCATATGTGGGGGCCACATGTGGGGCCCATATGTGTTGAAAAAAATTGATTTTAGAAATGGGGGTGGGAGGGAGTTACGTATAGGGGAGAGAGTTAATATATATAAGGTTGTGATGTGTGTGTATATATATAATATTATATGTGTGTGAGTGGGAAGTTGTGGGGGAAAAGAGAGAGTGAAAGTGATGTGTGTATGATTATAGTATATATGTTTATTATGTGGGTGGGAAATGGTGGGGGAATGAAGTTGATTTATGAAAGAGGTAATTAGTATTATATATATATATATATATATATATGTTTATAACATGTGTGGTTTGTATATATATATATATATATATATATATATGTATTATTATTTTTTGCTTTATTCTTATTGGTTAGAGGTTTGAAAAATTTGCATCTTGGGTTATCAAAGTTGTCATCCGTAAATTTACAAAATTATTGATTCCTAACATAGTGCCTTTTCATTCTTCTATAAATAGAAGCTCATTCCACCATTATTTCTTACGAATTCACTGAAACTCTAGAGAGAGAAAATTATAGAGAGAAAAAAAAGAAAAGTATTCTGCTACTTCCCTACTCTTATATCCAGTTTCTTTTACGCTAAGGGGTATTATTTCTTTTGTATTCATGAAGAAAACTTCTGTTATTCTATTCTTTATTATTCTGCTAGAATAACCTGTATACGCGGACTACCCTATACTTGGTGAAATTCTTTTGTTATTCCATTCTTTATTATGTTGGAAGATCACATGCATGCGTTTCTATTTGGACTGGTTAAAATCTTTATTATTACATTGGAATATCACATGCGTGTGTTTTCTGTTTGGACTGATGATTCCGTCTTTATTATTACATTGGAATATCACATGCATGCGCGTTTCTATTTGGACTGGATTAGATTACTTATTATTACATTGGAATAACTTTGTCATCATCTTAATCAATGCATGCATGGTGATTTCATTGTTATTCCATTAATTATTATTACATTAGAACATCACAGCCGGTGCGAATTTCTCGATAGTTCCGTTACTTATTATTACATTGGAATAACTTTATACATCTGCAATACCGCATGCATGGTGATTTTTTATTGTTCCATTCTTTATTATACTCGGTTGGTTAAAGTTTTGACTTCTATACTCCATGAAATTAGTTGAATATCCTTGATATTTGCGCTTCATCCAGTATCTTTTCATAGAAATATTCTTCTGAGCATTCTTGAATTTACTCTACAAAGAAGTATCATGTTGACAATTTGGACGATATTGGTTCCTAGACAAATTAATTCGTGATGTTTTATTGAATTCTTATATCATTGTCATCATCCTCATGTTTATATTATGTTGAAAGTCATATGTGGCCTGTAGTGCTTAGATGGACTTGGTATGATTATGACCAGGGATTATTCGGTATAATCATGACCGTAATGTTACAAATGATGTGGTAAAAGTCCTTTTGGCCGTAGTGCATTGATGGACAATTGTTGGCATGATCATGACCATTGATGAATACACGAATATCCTTGGCCCGTAGTGCATGGATAATTTGTGGTCGCGATACTAAAGAATATCCTTGGCCGTAGTGTAGGGGTGATTCGATGATGTGGATTATTTATTAAGCTGAGTTCTAGCAATAAAAGTGATGAAAAACCTTTTAAATCATAAAAGATAGTAGATTTTATTCTTTACTTGACTCTTTTAATGGATTGCTTGTTCCGCTGCAGTTAAACTTGATGTCTATTGTATTTTATCGGTTTACCATTGTTGAAGACTAATGATAATTTATTACGCATTATCTTAGTCATAATATTTCTTCTTGGGCTAGTTGAGCTCACCCTTTCTTTCCTTTGTTCTCTTGAAATGAGAGCGTGGTTGGGACGAGTCGGGGAGCGGAGTGATGGTGGGATGATAGTATTAGCTAGTAGTCCTCACTATTCTATTAAATAGTGTGACAATAAATGTAATGAGGACTTATTCTGAGAGTGGATATTGTCTAGAAGACAGTATTTGTATTAAAACTCACAGTTCTCTTGTGACGCCCCAAAAATAGGTCTACACGACCCATCCTGAGTCGTCAGATATCACTCTATAAAAATCAAATACAAACTATATTTATACAAATTTGTTGAGCGTGCATGCAGATGCGTACCACGAGATAAAGTTGTGAGTTTCAATACAAAAATCTATGTAACTCTTATAGGTGCCTCGACCACAACACCTTACAAAGGTACTTTACATAAAAATACGATCAATAATGATTTTAGAAATTAAAATCTTTGGAAAGTGCTCAAGGAAACCTTCCTACATGGGAGGCCATGCGTCTAGGTTATGATAGATATCATATGTCCACAGAATTATCCTTGGTTGACCCAATAGACCCCAAAGGAAAATGAGAAGATTACTATCATCTTTTATCCAATGGTGAGTCTTCTCTTGACAGATAATTATCTCCACTGTCTCCAAGTGAAAATTATATTTCAAATAAACTCCAAGATCATATAAGTAGTGCTCGTAGATATACTCAGCAAGTGGATGTGCACAACCCTGTCTTATGATAACACGAGATTGTATGTCATTAGACATCTTGTATGATAGTGGCAAAACACCCTTTCAAAGTTGGGTTCTCATCAACATATTGTTGTTCACCAAAATCAATTATTAAGTAACGTATAACATACGACACGCACATCTTAGGTCCTCAATGAAATTATATATTGCATGTCATGCCGTTTTATAATGTATTGAGAAACTTCAACAGTCTCGGACCATCTCACTATTTTCCTGTTATCCCTGCTCGACCCAGCTACACTCTTATTACCTGAAAGGAATTGTGAAGCAAAAGGGTGAGCACAACTAGCCCAGTAAAGAATATCATTACTAAAGATAATTAAATTATTAATAGCATTCATCAGTAATAAATCAAAGATTTAGAACATATGGTAGATGATAAAACTTTTCAACCATAGTTGCAGCGATACGAGCAATCCATTAAAAGAGTCAAATAGACCATCAGGTCTATTATCTTCTCCAAGTTAAAAGTCCACCAATAATGTTTTATCCTCGTAACATCAATCAACAATTCATCCACAATCATATGAATAACTCATAATCATAATTGTGATTTGAATTCCTTTTCGCACCCAGGATGAAGATAATTTTCATAACATATCTTCACCTGAAACATAAAAAATCATGGTTATACCAAATCACAATTTCTGCTCATAATCATACTAATAAATTCATCTTTTGCACTATGGTCAAAGATATACAAATTGTATAACCCGGTAACAAAAGTTCATCTTTGCACTGAGGCCAAAGATATACAAGCTATAAAACCAATAATCTTTGAGACTCGACTTAATAGTATCACGACCATGAATTATCCATGCACTACGGGCAAGGATATTCGTGTTTTTAATTACTGATCATGATTATCTTAAGAATAATCCCTAGTCATAATCATACCAAGTCCATCTATGCACTACGGGCCAAAGATGACTTTTACCACATCATTTATAACATTACGGTCATGATTATACTGAATAATCCCAAGTCATAATCATACCAAGTCCATCTATGCACGTAAGCCACAGATGACTTTCAACACAATATAAACATAAGGATCATGACAATGATATAAAGAATCAATCAAATGAAATAAAGGATAAATATTAAACATTTATAATATAATTTATCCAGGGTTAAAGAATATCCCAATGTTATCAATCACTTAATAATCTCATAATCTAATATCATTAATATTATAACAATATTTTAATCACTTCTTAAACTTATAAACAATTTATTTCAATTGTTTACACTTTACCACATAATGCATTTAATCATTCGAAAATGCCATACTCATAAGATATCATCACCAATGATCAAATTCCTCATCAAAAATATACATATACCCTATATAGGATTCCCTAGCCATAAAATCATATTTTTCAATTTTGTTACTTCACATGACATATTTAACTCATTTACTCGTAACTAGATCATTTTCATGAAAAATACCAAATCAGTTCCAAAAATATTTCTTTTCTGGGATTTAGCATAATATAGTCCCATAATGAAAATATATTTTTCTCAGAATTTTTAAAATTCATTTACTATTTTTTAAAAATTAATTTCTAATTAATTCCTTAAGAAATTAGCTACCTCAAGGTTAACTCCATAAATCCCCAAATCTTGGCAGGATCTTACACATGTTAACGTGAGCTCCCAGTTTAAATTTCATGGTCATCGGAGTTATAGAACTCCGGTTATAGCGTTTTTCATCAGAAAAATCTAAATATTGAAATGGTCATAACTTGCTCATTTTAAGTCGGAATGAGCTCATTTTTGGACATGATGTTCTTTATACCATATAATTTCATGTCCCAAAAGGCCAGAATTTTTCTCACAAATTAAGTGGCCGAAACAGCTCTTTTAAAAACATGGGCAGTAGCTTTTTGGCAATTTTCAGCTTTTGACTCCTTTGCTAAAATAAGTCCACACGAAAATATACAATACCTTTTTCAGTGATTCTACTTGGAGATACTACAAAACTCATAGATCTAACTCTTGAACTTGACCACACTCAAAAATTCAAAATATAATAGGAGATATGGTCAATTGAATTTCATGTTCCATTTTCACCAAAATTTGATTTTCATCCCTTTGTGATTTCTAAGAAACTTTCATGTTTTCACATACTAACCAACATAACTCATTATAACACTTGCTAATACTACATATACCCATGATTTTCATCAGTCCAATGCTTTTATTATGACTTTCATCATAATCAACGTAACCAGATTATTTCCACAATTTAATAAGGAATGAATATAAAGGATCATTCACCATGCATGTGGTAATCCACATAGACAGGTTATTCTAACAGAATAATAAAGAATGGAATAACAGAAGGATTCACCATGCATGCGATAGAGACTGTACAGACAGGTTATTCCTAACAGAATAATAAAGATGGAACCAGGTCCAGCGTAAAACGCACAGACAGGATATTCCAACAGAATAATAAAGAATGAAATAACATAAGGATTTCACCAAGTATACAGGTTATGTATAGGGTATGCCGCGTATACAGGTTATTCTAACAGAATAATAAAGACGGAATAATATAAGGATTTCACCAAGTATAGGGTATGCCACGAATACAGGTTATTCCAACAGAATAAATAAGAATGAAATAACATAAGGATTTCACCAAGTATAGCGTATCAGCGTATCTGAGGTTATGTATAGGGTATCAGCGTATCTGAGTTATTCCAACAGAATAATAAAGAATGGAATAACAGAAGTTCTCTTCATGAATAAGAAAGAATAACACCCCTTACAGGTATAACAAATAATATCCCTTACCTTAGAAAGAAGTTGGATACTGGAGTAGTGAAGTAGCAGAATACTTTTCTTCTTTCTCTCTATAGTTTCTCTCTCAAGAGTTTCAGTGAATTCGTAAGAAATAATGAAGGAATGAGCTTCTATTTATAGAAGAATGGATTGAATAGTAACTAATTCCTGAACGGTCCAGGTTGATTTACTTTTAAACGGACGGTCCATATTAAAACTTAAAGCAACGGTCCATACTGATTCACTATTAAAACTTTTAAACTAGCGATCCATATTGATTCACTATTATAACTTTTCCACCATCGGTCCATATTGATTTACTATTATAACTTTTCACCAGCGGTCCATATTGATTCACTATTATAACTTCAACCAACGGTCTGAAAAATTAGCACATCTCCTCATGGAATAATATTGTACCCAAATACCCGAATGCACAATACTAGAGTGCATAGTAACCAGGTGAATAGTAACTCATGAATAGTAACTTGTGAATAGTAACTCATGAATAGTAACTCATGAATAGTAACTCGTGAATAGTAACTCCGACACAAAAAGTGCCCCGAATACTCGATTGAACAATATAACCTCCAAACATCAATTACTATCGAAATAAATGTTTAACACAATTAATTTCAACATAATGGAACTATCAATTAATCTTTAATCAACACGAACTTATCCATCATTAATATCATAACTCACAATATTTAACAACCAGGTTATTCCCAAGAAAGAGGGGGCTTTCCGATAAGGATTTCTCCCTATTGGCACGCAATTAGATTATCTAACCTCTCCTTGACAGAACTTCTAGACATTGTAAATATAACAATTTAATAATATGAATAACTTTGTCATCTCAATTATTGATTTAATAATATATCATATTATACAGAAGATACTGTGACAATAATTGAATCAATAATATGAGAGATATGATCACGACAATTCTTGTAGCAATAATTGAGTATAATTTGAGTGACTTCTCAAATAAGCATCAATAATCGATACCGTGTGCTACTATGCAACCACACGTATTTTACCACCGATTATTTTATAACAACTTGCTTACTTTGTAAAATTTTCACATATCACCCTTAACTTTAACCTTTATCAATTTAACCATTTACTAAATAGAATAATTATAAGAAAATTGAATACTTTCATTTCATAAAATTCGGGGTCTCACAATCCCCCCTCCTTATGAAATTTTGCCCTCGAAATTTACGTACTTGGTAGTTCGAAGAGATGAGAATACCTTGCTTTCTTTTTGGATTGTACCTCCCCGGTTATATCCTCTGTATCATGATTTTTCCATTGCTCATCTCCTGTATTTTAGATATCATTCTAGAATATATCTTCAAAACAAAGGTCAATTGACATAACACAATTTGTCAACTTATCAAGTAAAAATGTAGGCTTATGTAAGTCACACCCTAGCGAAGTATATTACTCGTCTCTCCCCTCCTAGTTCTAGACTAACATCTCCGCCAGCAACCATATCCCTAAGCTTTGATACCAATTGTGACGTCCCCAAAATAGGTCCACACGACCCATCCTGAGTCGCCAGATATCACTCTATAAAAATCAAATACAAACTTCATTTATACAACTGTTGAACTGTCGTGCAGAGTACGACCACAGATAAGCTGTGAGTTTCAATACAAAATCTATGTAACTCTCATAGTGCCTCGACCACAACACCTTACAAAGGTACTTTACATAAAAGTACAGTTAATAACTGTTTTAGAAATTAAAATCTTTGGAAAGTGCTCAAGGAAACCTTCCTACATGGGAGGCCATGCGTCTAGGTTATGATAGATATCATATGTCCACAGAATTATCCTTGGTTGACCCAATAGACCCCAAAGGAAAACAAGAAGATTAATCTCATCTTTTATCCAATGATGAGTCTTCTCTTGACAGATAACTATCTCCACTGTCTCCAAGTGAAAATTATATTTCAAATAAACTCCAAGATCATATAAGTAGTGCTTTCGTAGATATACTCGAAGAAGTGGATGTGCACAATACATCTTATGATAACACGAGATTGTATGTCATTAGACATCTTGTATGATAGTGGCAAAACACCCTTTCAAAGTTGGGTTCTCATCAACATATTGTTGTTCACCAAAATCAATTATTAAGTAACATATAACATACGACACGCACATCTTAGGTCCTCAATGAAATTATATATTGCATGTCATGCCGTTTTATAATGTATTGAGAAACTTCAATAGTCTCGGACCATCTCACTATTTCCCTGTTATCCCCGCTCGACCCAGCTACACTCTTATTACCTGAAAGGAATTGTGAAGCAAAAGGGTGAGCACAACTAGCCCAGTAAAGAATATCATTACTAAAGATAATTAAATTATTAATAGCATTCATCAGTAATAAATCAAAGATTTAGAACATATGGTATATGATAAAACTTTTCAACCATAGTTGCAGCGAAACGAGCAATCCATTAAAAGAGTCATATAGACCATCAGGTCTATTATCTTCTCCAAGTTAAAAGTCCACCAATAATTTTTTATCCCTGTAACATCAATCAACAATTCCTGTCCACAATCATATGAATAACTCATAATCATAATTGTGATTTGAATTCCTTTTCGCACCCAGGATGAAGATAATTTTCATCACATATCTTCACCTGAAACATAAAAAATCATGGTTATACCAAATCACAATTTCTGCTCATAATCATACTAATAAATTTATCTTTGCACTATGGCCAAAGATATACAAATGTATAACCAGTAACCAACAGTTCATCTTTGCACTACAGGCCAAAGATATACAACTGTAAAACCAATAATGCTGAGACTCAGCTTAATAGTATCACGACCATGAATTATCCATGCACTACGGGCCAAGGATATTTGTGTTTTCAGTTACGGTCATGATTAACTCTTGTTATTTAACTCTTGTTTTGTGGCAGTATTTGAAAATGGCATCCAAAAATGTTGAGAACATCAATGGAGCACAGGAGACCGTTGAGTCTCCATAGATCAATAGTCAGGATAATGTGCATAAGGAAGGTGACAATCCTCAGGCAAACAATAACACTGACCAAATGATGAACGATGGAATGTTCAGAGGCTTTATGCAATTCATGCAACATCAGGCAAGAGTGGCTCCTGTCCAAAATGCAGGTGGAAATACTGGCAACTCTCAGACGGTCACCGCCAAGCAGTTTAAGGAACTGGGACCACCAGAGTTTTTTGGAGAGCCAAAACCACTTAAGGCGGAGACGTGGATTAAGCGAGATCAACAAGATATTTGATGTCTTGGGATGCTCAGGAGCAAAAAGGTACCCTTTGCCACCTTCATGTTGCGGGCGGAGGCGATTATTGGTGGGAATCAGTAAAAGCGTACTCAAACTGATGCATTGAAGATGTCTTGGGAGAAGTTCTAAGAAGCTGTTCAACGACAAGTACTTTCGAAAGTATTCATCACATGAAAGAGGTAGAGTTCATCAAGCTGGAACAAAACAACATGAGCGTATCGCAGTACGAAGCCAAGTTTGCCGAGTTATCCGGTTTGCGTCCCATTTGGTTGATAATGAAGAGAATGACACGAATGTTTTAAGAGGTTTGAAACACGAGATACGTCAATATCTTATCTCATAAAGCGTGTTTGTATTCGGATGTTGTTAATAGGGCTCGATTATTGGGCGTGATAATGAGTCATCCCAACCAAAAGATAGCAAACGGCAAAATTATAATACTAGTGAGAGCAGTCATCGAAGCGGTGACAACAAGCGTGAAGGAAATCAACAGTCCAGAAATGGTAACCACTTCGGTGGTAATCAGGGCCAAAACAATAAGAATGGACATTTCAAGAAGAGAAGATTCAACAATGATGGAAAGACGCGTCGACCAAAGCACACCGTTGTGAAGGAAGGAGAACGACCACCTATCATATGCTTCAAATGTTAAGGGGAAGGACACATCAGTCCAAACTGTGCGATGTCGTCCAAAGCATGTTATAATTGTGGAAGAGAAGGTCACCTAGCCCGATTTTGTCGTTCACCGAAGACAAGTTCAGCTAGGATGGAGGCACCAAAGGCCGTCGAGAAAAGTCAAAGTCGATAGTGCAAGGAGGCGTTTGTTGTGACCTCCCGAGAAAGCAAGGAGAACGAACGAGGTCATCATGGGTAAGCTTATCATAAACTCTAGCGAAGTTTATACCTTATTTGATACCAGTTCTACCCATTCTTTTATTTCTCCTAATTGCGCTCAACGTTTAAATTTGACTCCAGAGAAATTAGACTTTGACTTATCTGTTGAAACTCCGTTGGGAGAAACCTTCATTACATCCACTGTTTATAAGTCTTGTTTAGTTCAAATCGGCACCCGCACGTTACCTGTCGATCTTATTTCATTGAAAATACTTGAATTTGATGTAATTCTAGGGATTGATTGGTTAACTACTCATCATGCAAAAATTGATTATTTTCGTAAGGTTGCTAGTTTTCATATTCCTAACCAACCTATTATGCGAATTCAAGCAACCAAACCATTAAAATCAATCACTGTCATCTCAAGCCATAAAGCTATTCGTTTATTGAAAAGCGGATGTCAAGCTTTCTTAGCTCATATCACGAGATCTAAACAAAAATACGTCGATTTTGAATGATATTTCTATTGTTAATGAATTTTCGGCGTATTCACGAAGAACTTTCTGGCCTACCCCAGGCGTGAAATTGAATTTTGTATCGACCTTGAACCCGATACAAAATCCATTTCAAAGCCCCATGTCGTATGGCTCTATTGAACTTCGGTGTTAAAGACCCAACTGCAAGAATTGTTAGACATTGGCTTTATTCGTCCAAGTACTTCTCCTTGGGGTGCTCTATTCTATTCGTGAAAAGAAAGATAGGAGTATGGGACTTTGTATTGATTATCGGGAGTTGAATCTGTCACCATCAAAATAGTACCCATTGCCACATATTGATGACTGTTTGACCCGGTTGCAAGGCGCCAAATTCTTTTCAAAGATTGATCTTCATTAGGATATCACCGGTTAAAGATTAGAGCAGATGACATTCCAAAGGCGACTTTCAAAAACTAAGATGCGGGCATTATGAATTCTAGTCATATCTTTTGGAATGACTAATGCTCCTCTTTGCCTTCATGGATATGATGAACCGAGTATTCAAGGAATATTTAGATCACTTTGTGGTGCGTCTTTATTGATAACATCCTCATATATTCCAAAACTCGTGAAGATCATGAGCAACACTTGAGGTCGATACTCCAAAAGCTTCGTGAATATAAGCTTTATGCCAAGTTGAAGAAATGCTAGTTTACGCGAGAAGAAGTAGCATTCCTTGGGCTGCGTGGTATCAAGTCATGGAATATCATTGACCAAAGAAAGATTGAAGCTATTTGGTTGGGAGCAACCTAAATCGATGATAGAAATCGTAGCTTTCTCGATTTAATTGGTTATTATCGGAGATTCGTGGAAGGATTTTCTCGAATCGCTACTCCACTAACTTCGGTGACTCGGAAAGATACAAAGTTCGATTGGATCGAGGAATGTGAGAAGAGTTTTCAAGAACTCAAGAGGAGACTCATTTTGCTTTTGTTACGATAATACCATACGGTTGGGAGGATTTGTCATCTACTGGTGATGCTTGAGCAAAGGGTTAGGATGTGTTCTCATGCAACATAGGAAAGTCATAGCCTATGCCTCATGATAACTCAAAGAATATGAGAGGAATTATCTTACTCATGATCTAGAGTTGGCAGCTGTTGTTTTTGCACTTAAAATTTGGAGGCATTACTTGTATGGGGAGAAAGTGGAGATCTTTACAGATCATAAAAGCCTCAAATATTTCTTCACTCAAAAGGAACTCAACATGTGACAACGAAGTTGGCTTGAACTGTTAAAAGATTATGATCATACCATCCAATACCATCTTGGAAAAGCGAACGTGGTAGCTGACGCATTGAGTAAAAGATCATATGCAGGTACGAGTGCGATATTGTCGACGCAAAGGCCCATTTTGTATGATTTGCAAAGGATAAAAATAGAGTTAAGGACTCCAGGGACCCATTTGATGATGGCAAACATACGAGTAGAATCAACTTTAATTGATAAAGTTAAAGCAGCTCAAA
The DNA here is from genome assembly GCA_020205605.1 of Panax ginseng. Lineage (NCBI taxonomy): Eukaryota > Viridiplantae > Streptophyta > Magnoliopsida > Apiales > Araliaceae > Panax > Panax ginseng. Next base: position 29,688,032 of record CM035149.1, read on the forward strand.
CTACAGACCTGGAGCTGATGCGTATGAGGAAAAAAGTGCAAGAAGGTGTTATGCCGGAAGTAAGAATCGACGATGAATGAATACTTCGAGTCAACTCCAGACTTTGTGTTCCTAACGACCCTGATTTAAAGTATAAAATCATGATGGAGGCGCACAACACACTTGGAAGTACCAAAATGTATCATGATCTTCGTCATACATTTTGGTGGAGCAATATGAAGAGAGAGATAGCGCTGTTTATCTTAAGGTGTCTAACTTGTCAACGAGTCAAGGCGGAACATCAAGTACCAAAAGGCCCATTGCAACCACTTGAAATTCCAGAATAGAAGTGGGAACACATTACCATGGATTTCGTTACTGGTCTTCCCAAGGTTTCTTAGGGCATAGATGCAATTTGGGTCATTGTTGATAGATTGACCAAGTCTGCTCATTTCTTACCAATACGAGAAACGTATACCCTTGAACGTTTTTCTCGTATGTACATAAACGAGATTGTAAGACTGCATGGTATGTCAGTATCTATAGTTTCTGATCGAGACCCAAGATTCACTTCATAATTTTGGGTTAGTTTGCAAAAAGCTATGGGCACGGATTTACGATTTAGTTCAAAGATATCATCCTCGAGACGGATGGACAATCGAGAGGACTATTCAAACTCTTGAAGATTTATTAAGACTCTGTATCCTTGATTTCAAGGGAAGTTGGGCAAGTTCTTACCGTTGGTGGAGTTTTCATACAACAACAGTTATCAAGCAAGTATTGGCATGGCTCCATTCGAGGCGTTGTATGGAAGAAAGTGTCGTTCTCGGTATCTTTGGGATGAGGTGGGTGAAGCAACGTTGTTGGGACCGGAGTTAGTACGTATGACTACGGAAAAGATTCAAACGATCCCGCAACGTATAAAAACCTCACAAGATCGACAAAAGAGTTATGATGATCTTCATCGAAAGGACGTAGAATTAGATATTGGAGATCATGTGTTATTACGTGTTGCTCCATGGAAAGGAGTTACTAGATTTGGAAAGAGAGGGAAGCTAAATCCTCGATTCATTGGCCCATTTTTACTCTTCGATCGAGTAGGAACTGTGGCCTATAGACTCGCTTTACCGCCAAGTAGGTCTCATGTTCATAACATTTTTCACATATCCATGTTACGTAAATATGTGAAAGATCCGAACCATATTATTGAGTTAGAACCAGACGAAATAGCGGAAGATTTAATGTATGAAGAGGTTCCTGTTCAAATTTTGGATAAGAAGGAACATATTCTACGCTCCAAGGTTATACCTCAAGTCAAAGTTTTGTGGAGAAACCACGATGTTGAGGAAATGACCTAGGAGTTAGAATCTGAAATGAAGTCAAGGTATCCTTACCTCTTCGATATACCAAGTACGTACCCTAATTTCGAGGGCAAAATTTTATAAGAAGGGGAGGTTGTAAGACCCCAACTTTTTGAACAAAGATGAATTTTTTATAATTATCATTTTTGAATATTATGGAATGAATTTAATATAATGTTATAGTTGTGGGTAATATTTACAAATTTTGCAAAGTATGCAAGTTGTCATATTATATTCGATTAATTAGAAATATTCTTTTTGTCGGAGGTAATATCAAATGCTGAATGATACAATCATTGGTGGACTCCACAACAGAATTATTGTCGGATTGAAAAAACGACAAAAATGTCTTTATGAAAATAACGGCGGAAGTTATAGTTAAAATTGTTGAACTACTCGATAGTAAAAGTACAGTAATATGCATGGTTGCATAGTAACACACGGTATTGATTATTGATGCTTATGTGAGAAGTCACTCAGTTTTGTTCAATTATTGCTATAGTAATTGTTGCATAGTATCTCACGTTATTTGATTTAATTATTGTTAATATTTTATATATTATTAAATCAATAATTGAGACGACAAAGTTATTAATATTATTATTTGCAATATTAACGATGTCTAGAAGTTACATCGAGGAGATGTTAGATAATCTAAATGGCGGCATGATAGGGAGAAATCCTTATTAGAAAAGCCCTCTTTCCAAGAGCGACACAGTCGATTAATATTGTGAATTATAATAAAGGTGATAAATATTGTTAAAATTATTAAAGTGATTTTATGAAGTTTTGCTTATTTTATGGACCCCCATTTACCCATTTTTCAAAATAATCGATAGAAAATTATTTACAGGTGGGGCCCACATGTGGGGCCCATATGTGTTGAAAAAAACTGATTTTAGAAATAGGGGTGGGAGGGAGTTACGTATAGGGGAGGGAGTTAATATATATAAGGTTGTGATGTGTATGTATATATAATATATATTATCATTTTTGAATATTATGGAATGAATTTAATATAATGTTATAGTTGTGGGTAATGTTTATAAATTTTGCAAAGTATGCAAGTTGTCATATTATATTCGATTGATCGGAAAATATTCTTTTTGTCAAGGAATATCAAATGCTGACAAAGTACAATCATTAGTGGACCCCTAGCGAAATTATTGTCGGATTGAGAAAAGCGACAAAAATATTTTATGAAAATAACGGCGGAAGTTTTCACGTTATTATCTTGTTGAACTACTCGGTAGTAAAGAAATGCGATGTCTGGCATTGGTTATATAGTAGCACGGTATTGATTATTAGAGAGCTTACGTGATAAGTCACTCGGTTTTGTTTTATTAGTATTATTAACGTAATAAAGCAGAAAAACTTTATATAAAAGCAGAATACTTTTATAAAGTTATTCGTTTTATTAGGCTAATAGTAAAATCTTTTATATAAAGCAGAATACTTTTATAAAGTTATCTGTTTTATTAGACAATAATTAGAATATATTATATTTTATTATGCATAGTGTTGTATAGTGCCTACATAGTGTTGCATAGTGCCTACATAGTGTTGCATAGTATTTTGCATAGTAAAATCTTTTTATATAAAATAAAATACTTTTATAAAGTTTTTTGTTTTATTAGATTATAAATAGAATATATTATATTTTATTTAAAAGATTTTGCTTTAAATATGGACCGTCCGATTAAAGTAAATCAATCTGAACCGTTCATGAATTAGTTACTATACAATTCATTCTTCTATAAATAGAAGCTCATTCCTTCATTATTTTCTTACGAATTCACTGAAACTCTAGAGAGAGAAATTATAGAGAGAATGTAAGACCCCAACTTTTTGAATAAAGATGAATTTTCTATAATTATCATTTTTGAATATTATGGAATAAATTTAATATAATGTTATAGTTGTGGATAATATTTACAAATTTTGCAAAGTATGCAAGTTTTCATATTATATTCGATTGGTCGGGAAATATTCTTTTTGTCAGGGAATATCCGTACGACGGTACAATCATTGGTGGACCCCACAACGGAATTATTGTCGGATTGAGAAAACGACAAAAATGTCTTTATGAAAAAATGGCGGAAGTTTTACAATTAAAATTGTTGAACTACTCGGTAGTAACTCAGTTTTGTTCAATTATTGCTATAGTAATTGTTGCATAGTATCTCACGTTATTTGATTTAGTTATTGTTGATATTTTATATATTATTAAATCAATAATTGAGACGACAAAGTTATTAATATTATTATTTGCAATATTAATGATGTCTAGAAGTTCTGTCAAAGAGAGATTAGATAATCTAAATTAATTGGCATGATGGGAGAAATCCTTATTGGAAAGCCCTCTTTCTGAGGAGCGACACGGTCGATTAATATTGTGAATTATAATAAAGGTGATAAATGTTGTTAAAATTATTAAAGTGATTTTTATGAAGTTTTGCTTATTTTTTGGACCCCCATTTACCCATTTTTCAAAATAATAGGTAGAAAATTATTTACAAGTGTGGCCCATATGTGGGGGCCACATGTGGGGCCCATATGTGTTGAAAAAAATTGATTTTAGAAATGGGGGTGGGAAGGAGTTACGTATAGGGGAGGGAGTTAATATATATAAGGTTGTGATGTGTGTGTATATATATAATATTATATGTGTGTGAGTGGGAAGTTGTGGGGGAAAAGAGAGAGTGAAAGTGATGTGTGTATGATTATAGTATATATGTTTATTATGTGGGTGGGAAATGGTGGGGGAATGAAGTGGATTTATGGAAGAGGTAATTAGTATTATATATATATATATATATGTTTATAACATGTGTGGTTTGTATATATATATATATATATATATATATATATATGTATTATAATTTTTTGCTTTATTCTTATTGGTTGGAGGTTTGAAAAATTTGCATCTTGGGTTATCAAAGTTGTCATCCGTAAATTTACAAAATTATTGATTCCTAACACAGTGCCTTTCCATTCTTCTATAAATAAAAGCTCATTCCTTCATTATTTTTTACGAATTCACTAAAACTCTAGAGAGAGAAAATTATAGAGAGAAAGAAGAAAAGTATTCTGCTACTTCCCTACTCTTATATCCAGTTTCTTTTACGCTAAGGGGTATTATTTCTTTTGTATTCATGAAGAGAACTTCTGTTATTCTATTCTTTATTATTCTACTAGAATAACCTGTATACGCGGACTACCCTATACTTGGTGAAATTCTTATGTTATTCCATTCTTTATTATGTTGGAATATCCTATCTACATGCGTTTCTGTGGGACTGGTTAAAATCTTTATTATTACATTGAAATATCCTGTCGGTGCGTTTTTCTGGGACTGGGTTAAAATCTTTTTATTACTGTTGGAATATCTCATCACATGCATGCGTTTCTTGGGACTGGTTCCGTTACTTATTATTACGTTGGAATAACATGTCTATCTTAAGTAACGCATGCATGGTGATTTACATTGTTATTCCATTCTTTATTATTACTGTTGGAACATCACTTCGGTCATGTAATTTACTTTGATTTGGTTCCATTACTTATTATTCTGTTGGAATAACTTTTGTCATATGAAATACCGCATGCATGGTGATTTTTGTTGTTGTTCCATTCTTTATTATACTCAGTTGGTTAAAGTTTTGACTTCTATACTCCATGAAATTAGTGGAATATCCTTGATATTTGCGCTTCATCCAGTATCTTTTCATGAAAATATTCTTCTAAGCATTCTTGAATTTTACTGTGACACCCCCAAATCCGGTACTTCCATTTCCACGGGATTTGGTGTTCACTGTACAAATATCATCTATCTATCTACCCATAAATAAAATGCAAACCATGCAATAAATAGAATAAATAATAAATCTCTCCCCTTATGGGGTTACATCAACTGCATAATTAAATAAATCCCAGGTTAATCTAACCTTAAAACATCTGTGCGGAAACATAAACAAATAAGTCTTAAGAAACATCAATTCTAAATGTCATTACACAACCACATAAACAAATAGTCTTCATTACTTGCTAATCTTGCCCTTGCCTTTACTAGTGGAAGGCTCGTCTGCTCTTTCGTTCTTAACTGCAATGTTATATTACGCAAGAGTGAGCACGATTGTCCACTAGTATAACAATATAATAAATGAATAATAACATGCGAATGACTTAATAACTTTGAATATAAAAGCTCAACTTTTGAATCAAGAATGAATAACAAGAATCAAAAGAAATTCTGAGGGTCGTAAGACCTTGAACTATGTCCTAGGTTGTCAAGTATCTATTCTTGAAACCTTTAACAGTCATAAGACTATGGACTCTTCTTCTCGTACTTAGGGGGATCAGCCCTTAGTACCATACTGTGCACAATATCTCAACGCTAAGCGTAAATAATCCCCTAAACAGGGTTGTTCATCTCAGTTTGACATTCGAGTTCGCACCAAAGGAAGTTTGGTTTGGATAATTCATCAAGGGTTCTGAAATTTAGAACGCTCATCAACTATGGACTAGTCGAATCATTAAGGGTTCGTTAGTCTAACAAGGTTTAACAATAACTGAATATTTAACTTGAATAAATTCTCAAAAGGTATACAATAGAATAATTATTGTATAACAGCATCATGCTTGAAAGATTTATAAGCTTTAATATACAAGAAAGACTTGATCAATAATAATGGTAACTTATTCAATGTAGAAAGGTGGATTAATTAACTTATAAAATGATAACAAGTAGGGTTAGGAAAACTTGCCTCGTGCGTAGATTACACTTAAATAAACTCGTTCTTTGAATTAAATCCTACATATCAATGATGTTCATAATACCAATCAATAATAATGTATTAACATAATAAGTTTACTCTTTGTTTAACTCGAATTCATGACTATACTTAGTCAATTATTACACTTAGTGTAAAATTAAGACTTCACGAACAATAAACTAATTATGCATTCGATCATTCAATCCACACGTGATTGTGTTATGGACGTGTTAAGAATTTATTTTAACACCTCATAATATGTCTAACAAGTTTTTATAATCATTAGACTAAGTTGCTATCACATTTCCATACTTGAATACTAAAAAACATTTTCTCGGACATTACGCTTTAAGTGGTATTTATGACTTTCACTTTTATCTTTTGGAGTCTTGGTATTTACTTATGGCCTGAAGTAGGCTGATGTTTGGAGACATGGCTCTGCTGTAGTGGTGGTACATGCACATGAGAGTTTCGATTTCGGAGTTGGCTGCCACTGAAACTCAAATTTTGATTCTCAGTTCGCGAAGAACACAAAGTTCAGCGAAATAAATATTACAAGATCATTAATTCTCCAAATTAAACATACCCACATGTTAAAATTCATATATAATCAATACCCAATGTTTATAGAGTAATTTTAACCCACTAAAACACATAATCACATAATTAAATTATGCAAAATTGTACTGTTCTTGATGTTCTTGAACAAAAACATGGAATTTAATGCTACGGATTCGTTATAAAGCCAAATCCAACCATTCAAGTTTCATTTTGTTCGTTTTAGCATGCATAATCATATAAGTATGTGAATTTTGCAAAACAATTATGTTTGACATAATAAAAATTACGTATAAGGCCATATGGCCATATCACGTACTCTATAGATTTTTGAAACAACAAGTCATAATATACGTTATAATCTTATGAAATTGGTGATATGGAAACACACAATATATATATATATATATATAACATGATATACTACTCGAATCATTACATATATTCTTATAACAACAGAATTTCCCAATATACAGAGATTTACAGAACGTAAGAAAGCCAATTTTCATGAAACTTAAAAGACGTAAAATAAGAATTTGGGTTGAAGAGAATTACCCAAAGCGTAGATTAAATAAAATGACAATTCTCTCTACTTCAGTCACAGAGTTTCTCCCAATCTCTCTCAAAATTTCTCAAACTTTCTCTTTGTTTCTACTTTCTAGACTTAGGAAATAATAACAATTAACAGAGAAGACGTATACTAAATAATGAACAACTGACGCATTGGTGGTCAGTTACCCAGTCATGGGTTAACTGCCTCCAACTCCCCTTAGTGCCATGTTTGGCTAGCAAGAATGGGATTTAAAATCATTTAATTTAATAAAGCCTTATATCATATAGTTTAAATAATGTCACACCCATTTATAAATATACCAATATCTTATTTAATTTATTTTAAATAAAATATAATAATTTCTCAATAATTCACATAGTCACATAATTGAATCTCTCCTTTAATAATAATGTCAAATTATTAAATCTCTAATTAATAATTAAATTAATTAAAATAACAATAGGCTTATTAAATATTTCTTTTAATTGATAAGCTCACGTAAATACATACATCGAATAATAAAATTCTCCACATTAATTTAATAAATATAACACATATAATTAAATTAATCTACCATAACTTCATCAATTAATTCATTAATCTAATAATTAATTCATCGAAAAATATTTATTCAATTAAATAAATATTAAAATTAATTACAAAATCTCGATTGTCACATCTTTCCCCTCTTAAAAGGATTCTGTCCTCAGAATCACAACTCAAATAATTCGTCCCGTTACATTTACTCTACAAAAAAGTATCATGTTGACAATTTGGACGATATTGGTTCCTGGACAAATTAATTCGTGAACTTGTTTTATTGAATTCTTATATCATTGTCATCATCCTCATGTTTATATTATGTTGAAAGTCATCTGTGGCCTGTAGTGCATAGATGGACTTGGTATGATTATGACCAGGGATTATTCGGTATAATCATGATCGTAATGTTACAAATGATATGGTAAAAGTTCTTTTGGCCGTAGTGCATAGATGGACAGTTGTTGGCATGATATGGTATTATGTTGAATACACGAATATCCTTGGCCCGTAGTGCATGGATAATTTTTGGTCGTGATACTAAAGAATATCCTTGGCCATAGTGCAGGGGTTATTCGATGATGTGGATTATTTATTAAGCTGAGTCCCAGCGATAAAAGTGATGAAAAACCTTTTAAATCATAAAAGATAGTAGATTTTATTCTCTACTTGACTCTTTTAATGGATTGCTTGTTCCGCTATAGTTAAACTTGATGTCTATTGTATTTTATCAGTTTAACATTGTTGAAGACTAATGATAATTTATTCTACATTATCTTAGTCATAATATTTCTTACTGGGCTAGTTGAGCTCACCCTTTCTTTCACTGTTCTCTTCAGGAAATGATAACATATTTGGGACGAGTCTGGGAGCGGAGTGATGGTGGGATGATAGTATTAGCTAGTAGTCCTCACTATATTCGTTAAATAGTGTGACAATAAATGTAATGAGGACTTATTACGAGAGTGGATATTGTCTAGAAGGCGATGATTTGTATTAAAACTCACAGCTCTCTTGTTGTATAATTAAGATTGTATTTATATTCTGTACCATGTATTTGGCGACTTTGAATAGGTGATGTATACCTATTCTGGGGGCGTCACAGAGAAAGAAGAAGAGTTTTCTGTTACTTCACTACTCTGATATCAAGTTTTCTTACTACGGTAGGGATATTATTTCTTTTGTATTCATGAAGAGAACTTCGTTATTTCATTCCTTATTATTACATTGGAATAACTTGTATCTGTTGGCTACCCTATACTTGGTGAAATTATTCTATTATTCCGGTCTTTATTATTACATTGGAATATCCACGTCTGCATGCGCTTTTACGCATGGGACTGGTTCCGTCTTTATTATTACATTGGAATATCACATGCATGCATTTTACATGGGACTGGTTCCGTCTTTAATATTACATTGGAATATCACATACATGCATTTTACGGACTGGTTATGTTATTTAGTATTACTGTTGGAATAACACATCATGTCAAGTATCTGCATGCATGGTGATTTCTGTTGTTATTCCATTCTTTATTATTTTGTTGGAACATCACCGCTTGGGGTGCAATTTTGGTGACTGGTTCCGTTACTTATTATACTGTTGGAATAACCTGTCATCTGGGCAATACCGCATGCATGGTGATTTCTTTTGTTATTCCATTCTTTATTATACTCGGTTGGTTAAAGTTTTGACTTCTATACTCCATGAAATTAGTGGAATATCCTTGATATTTGCGCTTCATCCAAGATCTTTTATGGAAATATTCTTTTGAGCATTCTTGAATTTTACTCTACAAAGAAGTATCATGTTGACAATTTGGACGTTTTTGGCTCCTGGACAAATTAATTCGTGAACTTGTTTTATTGAATTCTTATATCATTGTCATCATCCTCATGTTTATATTATGTTGAAAGTCATCTGTGGCATGTAGTGCATAGATGGACTTGGTATGATTATGACCGAGGATTATTCGGGGTATAATCATGGTAGTAATGTTACAAATGATGTGGTAAAAGTCCTCATTGGCCCGTAGTGCATTGATGGACAGTTGTTGGCATGATCATGACCATTGATGAATACATGAATGTCCTTGGCTCGTAGTGCATGGATAATTTGTGGTCGTGATACTAAAGAATATCCTTGGCCGTAGTGCAGGGGTGATTCGATGATGTGGATTATTTATTGTCGAGTCACGCCGATAAAAGTGATGAAAAACCCTTTAAATCATAAAAGATAGTAGATTTTATTCTCTACTTGACTCTTTTAATGGATTGCTTGTTCCGCTGCAATTAAACTTGATGTCTATTGTATTTTATCAGTTTAACATTGTTGGAGACTAATGATAATTTATTCTACATTATCTTAGTCATAATATTTCTTCTTTGGGCTAGTTGAGCTCACCCTTTCTTTCTTTGTTCTCTTCGTGAAATGAGAAGCGTGGGACGAGCCAGTCGGGGAGCGGGTGATGGTCCGGATGATAGTATTAGCTAGTAGTCCTCACTATTCTGTTAAATAGTGTGACAATAAATGTAATGAGGACTTATTCGAGAGTGGATATTGTCAGAAAGATGTATTTGTATTAAAACTCACGATTTCTCTCTTGTTGTATATTAAAGATTGTATTTGTATTCTGTACCATGTATTTGTCGACTCAGAATAGGTGATGTATACCTATTTTGGGGGCGTCACATCTTCTATGATTTAAAAGGTTTTTCATCACTTTTATCGCTGAGACTCAGCTTAATAAATAATCCACATCATCCCTGCACTACGGCCAAGGATATTCATTAGTATCACAACCACAAATTATCCATGCACTACGGGCCAAAGATATTCGTGTATTCATCAATGATCATGATCATGATCATGCCAACAACTGTCCATCAATGTACTACGGGCCAATGAGGACTTTTACCACATCATTTGTAACATTACGGTCATGATTATACCGAATAATCCTTGGTCATAATCATACCAAGTCCATCTATGCACCACAGGCCACAGATAACTTTCAACATAATATAAACATGAGGATGGCGACAATGATATAAGAATTCAATAAAACAAGTTCAAGAATTAATTTATCCAAGAACCAATAACGTCCAAATTGTCAACATGATACTTCTTTGTGGAGTAAAATTCAAGAATGCTCAGAAGAATATTTCCATGAAAAGATACTGAATGAAGCGCAAATATCAAAGATATTCCACTAATTTCATGGAGTATAGAAGTTAAAGCTTTAACCAACTGAGTATAAGAGAATATATGAAACTAAAAATGGATTTTCGCCCGCCATGCGGTAATCCACTTAGACAGATCATTTCCATAATTTAATAAGGAATGAATACAAAGGATCATTCACCATGCATGTGATAATCCACATAAACAGGTTATTCCAACAGAATAATAACGAATGGAATAACAGAAGAAATCGTCATGCATGCGATAGATCGCACAGACAGGTTATTCCAACAGAATAATAAAGAATGGAACCAGGTCATGCGTAATCCGCACAGACAGGATGTTCCAACTGAATAATAAAAAATGGAACCAGGTCATGCGTAAACGCACAAACAGGATATTCTAACAAAATAATAAAGAATGGAATAACAAAAGACTTCACCAGGCATGCGATAGACCGCACAGACAGGTTATTCCGACAGAATAATAAAGAATGGAATAATAGAAGAATTTCACCATGTATGCGGTACTTCGCATAGACAGGTTATTCCAACATAATAATAAAGAATGGAATAACAGAAGTTCTCTTCATGAATACGAAAGAAATAATACCCCTTATGAGTACAACAAATAATATCCCTTACCTTAGAAGAAACTGGATATAGGAGTAGTGAAGTAGCAGAATTCTTTTCTTCTTTCTCTCTATAGTTTTCTCTCAGGTTCAAATGAATTAAGTAAGAAATAATGAAGGAATGAGCTTCTATTTATAGGAGAATGGATTGAATAGTAACTAATTCATGAACGGTCAGTTGATTGATTTACTTTTAAAGCGGACTCATCCATATTGATTTACTATGTAGTATTAATAAAATATTCTAATAAAACAAAATCTTTTAAATAAAATATAATATATTCTATTTATAATCTAATAAAAACGAATAACTTTATAAAAGTATTCATTTTTATATAAAAAGATTTTACTATGCAAAAACACTATGCATGCACTATGCAAATACTATGCATAATAGAATATTATATATTCTATTTATAGTCTAATAAAACAAATAACTTTATAAAAGTATTTTGCTTTATGTAAAAAGATTTTACTATGCAGGCACTATGCATAATAGAATATTATATATTCTATTTATAGTCTAATAAAACAAATAACTTTATAAAAGTATTCTGTTTTATATAAAAAGTTTTCTATTTTATTACATTCATAATAATAATAAAACAAAACTTATCACCTTTATTATAATTCACAATATTAATCGACCAGGTCATTCCCAGGAAAGAGGGGGCTTTCCAATAAGGATTTCTCCCTATTGGCGCGCAATTAGGTGACCAAACCTTTCCTTGACAGAACTTCTAGAAATCGTTAATATTACAAATAATAATATTAATAACTTTGTCGTCTTAATTATTGATTTAATAATATATAAAATATCGACAATAATTGAATCAAATAACATAAGATACTATGCAACAATTACTATAGCAATAATTGAACAAAACTGAGTGACTTCTCACGTAATTAAGCATCAATAATCAATACTGTGTGCTACTATGCAACCACGCATATTACAAATGAATATTCTCCGACCAATCAAATATTATATAACAACTTGCGTACTTTGCAAAATTTATAAATACTACTCACAACTATAACATTGTCTCAAATCCACACCATAATAATCAAAAAATATTTCGAGAAAATTAAATCTTCATTCGTAAAATTTGGGGTTTTACAATCTCCCCCTCCTTATAAAATTTTGCCCTCGAAATTTACATACGTACCTGGTATGCCGAACAGATGATGACACTTCGTCAGATTCTAACTCTTGAGGTATAACCTTTAAGTGTCGCATATAATCCTTCTTATCCAAGATTTTAACACGTATCTCCTCATACGATAAATCTTCTGCTATCTTGTCTAGTTCTAATTGAATAATGTGGTTCGGGTCATCCACATATTTACGTAACATCGATACGTTATGAACACGTGACATACTTGTCGGTAAAATGAGTCTATAGGCCACAGTCCCTACTCGATCAAGGATTTCAAATGGGCTAATTAAAACGAGGGTTGAGATTTCCTCTCTTCATCGATTCTTGCTTCTAGAATAACGCCCTCTTGAACCTTCTTCTTCACATTCATCAGCTCTGAGTATGTAGCTTGAGCGGCTTTAACTTTATCGATTAAAGTCGATTCTAATCGTATATTCGTTATCTTCATGTGGGTTCGTAAACCCGCACTCGTAAACGCATACGATCTTCTACTCAACGCGTCAGCTACCACGTTCACTTTTCTATGATGGTATTGAATGGTATTATCATAATCTTCAACAGCTCGAGCTAACGTCTTTGGCGCATTATACGTTCATTTTGGTTGAAGAAATATTTAAGGGTTTTAGAAATGGGTTTTGTACTGGGGTCAATACAAAATTCGATTTCACGCTCTAGGGGTAGGCTAAGAAGTCTTCAAGAATACGTTAGGAAATTTATTAACGATAGAAATATCATTCAAAACTGTGACTCTCATCCAAGACTTGGATTGCACGTCACATTGATACCTATCAACTTGCCATCGTTATACACGGCTTCCCCTATAGAAAGTCTAGCTTCGGTGCATTCCACACACGGAAGTCACCAGCGAAAGGCTCGGGGCTCTTTACTTATGGCTTGATATGACAGTGATTGACTTTAGTGGTTTGGTTGCTTGAATTCGCATAACAGGTTGGTTAGGAATATGAAAGCTAACAACCTTACTAAAAGCATGATGAGTAGTTAACCAATTGATTCCTAAAATCACATCAAATGCAAGTATTTTCAAAGAGATAAGATCGACAGGTAACGTGAAAGTGTTGATTTGAATCAAACAAGATTTATAAATAGTAGAGGTAACGATGGTTTCTCCTAATAGAGTTTCAACAGATAAGTCAAAGTCTAATTTCTGCGGAGTCAAATTTAAACATTGAGCGCAATATAGGAGAAATAAAAGAGTGGGTAGAACCGGTATCGAATAAAGTTTAGACTTCGCAAGAGTTTATGATTAACTTACCCATAACAACCTCGTTTGGGTTCCTCAATAAATGCTCTCGCTTAAACTACCGTCTTTGACTTGTCTGGGACATCCTTTGGCGTCACTATCCCAGCTGAACTTAACTTCACTACACGACAAAATCGAGTTAGGTGACCTTCTCTTCTGCAATTAAAACACGCTTCCCTCCTGTCCGCATTTGAAACATACGACTGACGATCGTTCTTCTTCCTTTGAAATAGGTGTCGGTGCTGCTGTATTTCTATCAGTATTGAACCTTCTCTTCTTAAAATTTCCACTTCTATTATCTTGGCCATGATTACCACCGAAGTGGTTACCATTCTTGGCATGATAATTTCCCCCACAATGGTTATCATTGTTCCGATGGCCGTTGCCACTGGTACGATTATTATCGTGTTGTTGGTCGTTACCTTTTGGTTGAGCTGACTCAACGGTCTCATGTGCTTCATTTCTTATCTCAACATTTTCAGATGTCATTCTCAAACACTGTCACAAAATAAGGGTTAATTGACATATCACATATTATCCCTATACTCTGACCGACCAATTAAACTTAGGTAGGTCATACTAGCGAAGGAATTCGCCGACTCTCCTCTCCTAGTTCTTGTCTCACATCTCAGCTAGGAATCATATCCCTAAGTTTTGATACCAACTGTGACGCCCCCAAAATAGGTATACATCACCTATTTTGAGTCGCCAAATACATGGTAAAGAATACAAATACAATCTTAAATATTCAACATAAGTTGTGAGTTTCAATACAAATAATGTCTTCTAGACAGTATTCAAACTCAAAATAAGTCCTCAATACATTTATTATCACACTATTTCATAGAATAGTGAAGACTACTAATGCTATCATCTGGACCGTCACTCCGTTCCCCGACTAGTCCCTGCTACGTTCTCATTTTCTGAAGAGAACAATGAAAGCAAAAGGGTGAGCTCAACTAGCCCAGTAAGAAATATTATGACTAAGATAATGCATAATAAATTATCCTTAGCCTTCAATAGTGTTAAACTGATATAATATAACAAACATCAAGTTTAACTGCAGCGGAACAAGCAATCCATTAAAAGAGTCAAGTAGAGAATAAAATCTACTATCTTCTATGATTTAAAAGGTTTTTCATCACTTTTATCGCTGAGACTCAACTTAATAAATAATCCACATCATTCCTGCACTGCGGCCAAGGATATTCATTAGTATCACTAGTGGTGCACAAATGGCCCGAGGCCTGCGATCCGGCCTTGATCTGGCCTTGGTCCGGCCTGGTCAACACCAGGCTTGGTTAAAGCCTGGGCCAGACAGGCCCGGTCCACTAGACTAGTAACAGACCTTGATTTTAAGACTAATATCTAGCCTAACCTGGCCTTCAAAATAGTCCGGCCTGGCCCAAGGCCTGGACCGGCCCGAGGTTCAAAAGCCTGGCCTTTATACAATATGTTTGGCTTGATACTTACTATACCTTTTATAGAAAATACTTCCTAACTTTCAGCTTATATAATATGTTTGGCTTGATACTTGCTATTCCTTTTATAGAAAAACACTTCCTGACTTTCAGTAAATATTAAATGTGGGACTTTGTCATTTCGAAATAAATGGGGTGAGGATTGTTTTTATAGTGTGAAGTATAATATTTAATTCAAGTTTAACTCAATGTGGGACTAAGATTTTAGACTTCAAATCATTATAAAAGGTCTTGCACTATTGTTGGGTTGATCAGCAAAAAAATGAATCATCTGCATTACAAAAAATGTACTTATTCACCTTTCCATTCTCTTCCTTCTATTTACACAGCGAATATATGAAGATGTACATATACATTAGTTCACTCTTACCATAGTAGTTCTCTCCTTTCTCATCATCCCACTTGACAACCTCCCTTATATACTTCATACTTGAATGCCTCGTCCATTCGAGCAGTCAGAGAAGCATAGAGGTCTTTGAACTTCATTGCAATATAGTAATAAGCCCGTTGAGCCAGAGCTTGGTTGTTTTGTGATGGGGTCACATTGGGCTGAAGTCAGAGAACCATTCACAAGTACTTAGTGGCACCCGGGTGACCTTCTCCTCAAAGAGACCATGCTGGTTTAAAATCAATAAAAAAAGAGTATCTTTGAAGCACAGATACTTGACCATTGTTCAGAAGTCCCATTAACAATTTAGAAGTCCCACATAGCCTACTATTCCTCTCGTCTCCTACCATTGTTTTATAAATAGAAAATCCCACAGCTTACTATTCTTCAAAAATACCACATTGTTTACTATTCTTCTCTTCTCCTACCTTTGTTTTATAAATAGAGAAGATCAAGTTTGTTTTCTTAAATCAAGTATGGAAGTTTAGCAGTCGGGCCTGGCCTGGCCCGAAGGCCTTGACAGTCTGAATATTTTTATGCTAAGTCTGGTCTAGCCTGGTCAACGGCCAAAGCCTGCCAGGCCCAGGCCGGATCAGGCTAGGCTGGCCTGTTGTGCATCACTAAGTATCACAACCACAAATTATCCTTGCACTACGGGCCAAAGATATTCGTGTATTCATCAATGGTCATGATCATGCCAACAACTGTCAATCAATGCACTACGGGCCAATGAGGACTTTTACCACATCATTTGTAATATTACGGTCGTGATTATACCGAATAATCCCTGGTCATAATCATACCAAGTCCATCTATGCAATACAGGACACATATAACTTTCAACATAATATAAACATGAGGATGATGACAATAATATAATAATTCAATAAAATAAGTTCAAGAATTAATTTATCCAGGAACCAATAACGTCCAAATTGTCAACATGATACTTCTTTGTGGAGTAAAATTCAAGAATGCTCAGAAGAATATTTCCATGAAAAGATACTGAATGAAGCGCAAATATCAAGGTTATTCCACTAATTTCATGGAGTATAGAAGTCAAAGCTTTAACCAACTGAGTATAAGAGAATATATGAAACTACAAAATGGATTTTCGTCCGCCATGCGGTAATCCACTTAGACAGATCATTTCCACAATTTAATAAGGAATAAATACAAAGGATCATTTACCATGCATGTGATAATCCACATAGACTTGTTATTCCAACAGAATAATAAAGAATGGAATAATAGAAGAAATCGCTATGCATGCGATGAATCGCCATGCACGACGAGTTATTCCAAATGAATAATAAAGAATGGAACTGTGTCATGCGTAATCCGCTCCGCACAGACATGATGTTCTAACAGAATAATAAAGAACGGAACCAGGTCATGCGTAAATGCACAGACAGGATATTCCAACAGAATAATAAATAGTGGAACCAAGTAATGCGTAAACGCACAAACAGGATATTCCATCAGTATAATAAAGAATGGAATAACAAAAGACTTCACTAGGCATGCGATAGACCACACAGACAGGTTATTCCAAAAGAATAATAAAGAATGGAATAATGGAAGAATTTCACCATGTATGCGGTACTTCACATAGACAGGTTATTCCAACATAATAATAAAGAATGGAATAACAGAAGTTCTCTTCATGAATACAAAAGAAATAATACCCCTTACGAGTACAACAAATAATATCCCTTACCTTAGAAGAAAGTGGATATAGGAGTAGTAAAGTAGCAGAATTCTTTTCTTCTTTCTCTCTATAGTTTCTCTCTCTAGAGTTTCAGTGAATTCGTAAGAAATAATGAAGGAATGAACTTCTATTTATAGGAGAATGGATTTGAATAGTAACTAATTCATGAATGGTCCAGATTGATTTACTTTTTAAGCAGACTATCCATATTGATTTACTATGTAGTATTAATAAAATATTCTAATAAAACAAAATCTTTTAAATAAAATATAATATATTCTATTTATAATCTAATAAAACGAATAACTTTATAAAAGTATTACATTTTATATAAAAATATTTTACTATACAAACACTACGCAGAGCCTTTATACAAACACTATGCATAATAAAATATTATATATTCTATTTATAGTCTAATAAAACAAATAACTTTATAAAAGTATTCAATTTTATATAAAAAGATTTTACTATGCAAACACTATGCAGGCACTATGCAAACACTATGCATAATAGAATATTATATATTCTATTTATAGTCTAATAAAACAAATAACTTTATAAAAGTATTCTGCATTTTATATAAAAAGTTTTCTGTATTATTACATTTATAATAATAATAAAACAAAACTTATCACCTTTATTATAATTCACAATATTAATCGACCAGGTCATTCCCAGGAAAAAAGGGGGCTTTTCAATAAGGATTTCTCCCTATTGACGGCGCAATTAGGTGACCAAACCTCTCCTCGATGTAACTTACAGACATCGTTAATATTGTAAATAATAATATTAATAACTTTGTCGTCATAATTATTGATTTAATAATATATAAAATATCGACAATAATTGAATCAAATAATGTGAGATACTATGCAAGCAATTATCGTGTAGCAATAATTGAACAAAACCGAGTGACTTCTCACGTTAGCATCAATAATCAATACTGGTGTGCTACTATGCAACCACGATATATCGTACTTTTAACACTGTGTGTTTCAACAGATTAATCAAGTACAACTTTCGTCGTTATTTTCATAAAATATTTTTGTTATTTTCTCAATCCGACAATAATTCTATTGTGGGGTCCACCAATGATTGTGCCATTTTACGAATATTCCATGTTAAAATGAATATTCCCCGACAAATCGAATATTATATAACAACTTGCGTACTTTGCAAAATTTATAAATACTACCCAAAACTATAACATTGTCTCAAATCCACAGCATAATAATCAAAAAAAATATTTCGAGAAAATTAAATCTTCATTCGTAAAATTTGGGGTTTTACAGCAAGTATACACAATCAACAAGTAATAAAGTTGGAAATTAAGTGTCGAACCCGCAGGAAATTCCAATCAATAAACTCCAACTACTAGCACTATACCAATTCAATTTTATTTAAACAACTATAATTTATAATTTTTAAAATTAAGAAAACTCAATTAACTAAGTAAACTAGATAACTTTAGAAATTAATTCAATTAAATAAAGGTTAAGACTACAATATCCTCAATTTATGGACTATAAATCAATTATCCAATTAACCCAATTATTATACCACCTGAATTGTTAACAAGAATTCTAGTTGTTAAAAGCCCTTTCCCAAGTGAACAAATAACTTTTATTCAATTCAATTAATTCTACGATATTCCTATGCAAAATAATTAAATCAAAACCATTAAATTCCAATTCCCGATTGTTACATGTAGTGAACATATATTCCTATTCAATTAACAACCCTAATTATTCATCTCATGCAAATAATTAAGCATAGATGTTATCATGTCCAGTTCCAACCCTAACTTTCATATCCCGAATCCTTCTAGAGTAACACAGTAATTATTGGCCAAATAATTAATCAATACGCACAAAACATGATAAATAATTCACCTAGATAATTGGAATATATGAAATAATTAATTCATAGACATAAAAGGTTCAATTTGTAGTCTTAATTGAAAATTAGTTCATGACGAAAAATAAAACCAACAATCCCATGAAAATCATCTCACAAGAATTACACAATTAAAAATAAGAAGAAGAAGAAACTCTAAAAAAAAATCATCCACGCTTCAATCTTCAATTGGAATTCTTTTCCACAATTCTCTGATGAAAAATTGATTAATCTCCAACTATGATTGATTAGTCCTTTAATTTCAGCTAATTGTTCTTTAAATACTCTTTTCCATCTTTCCCCAATCCTAATCCAAGTCAACATCTTGCCCCATGCACGCACCTCGGTCAACAAAATTCGGACCTCAGTGCCCCGGCGCTGAGATTAGTGTTAGGAGTAGCGCCCCAGCGCTGTAGTTCAAAGAATTTACGATTTTGCCACACGTATGCTAAAATCCCCAATTTGTCCCTACTCCACCTCAATCTGCAAAATAAATATGAAACACAGTAAAAATTCTTCTAAAAGACTTGAGAACAACAATAATTTAAGCCTGAATGTATCCAATTCATGGGTATATTTCCCATTCATCAAATACCCCCAAACTTAAACCGTTGCTTGTCCTCGAGTAACAAAACATAATGCAATAAAAGAAAATTAGATATACCATGCAAATGCAAATATACTAACTACATGTTTACGATTCCAGCGATCAAACAGAACAAAGTATACTCATCAAGCCTCCAAAAAATCACAATAACATGCCAGTACATCATATCAAGACAGATCAATAATATTCCAACAATCATCAAATCTAAACCTGTTATTACTGATATCGTGTGTGTTTGCTTAACAACCATGCTAACTGATGAAAATAATAGATTTCTTGGAAGGCATCACACAGTATAAACTCGAGAACTCCAAAAACAAACTAGATCCAACTAAAATCACACACTTATCAAAGTCCAGGGGTCAAGATGGGATACTTATGCTTTATTTTTATTTTATTTTATTATATTTTTTTTAACAAGGACTTTTGTACTTTTTCCCGTTTTATTCATTATTATTATATATTTTTTTTTCATTTCCCGTGACTGTGCAATGTCTCATTCCATTAGACTAACAGTGCTACCCCTTAGCGGGCTTTCGACCAACGACTCTCAGACCATATAAGACCTTAAGGCACTAAGTGTAGAGACACTCCCTCGGGCTTATTTACTCAAGTAACAAAGGCCCTGAAACAAGACTAGCCACGATTTTTTTTATTTGTTTTTTTAAAAAAAACAAGCTTATATATCCCAAATATTTCCCCCAAACTTAAATTCATGCCTAACTTCAACCATCACTACCTATTCTTATTATTCTTTCATTCAACTAGCATTTATCCTTTAGAAATCCATTATCTATCCATTTAGACTTAATCAGTCAGCATGGTCGTTTCTTAACATGTGTTATCATGATAATATCAGTTTCAAACAGATAAAGATTTAAATCATGTCAAGAAATCACATCACAGGCTTAACAATCCTTAATAGACTTGTTTATTAAATTTCAGTTTCATCATTGGCCCCGAATATACTTAAACTATTAAACAGCTGGAATTATGTGAAATCCTAAATGCAACACTTAACGAAAAAGTTAACATCAAGTTTAACAAACAAACTAAAACATACTCACAACCTAATTTCCACAAACTAACAAAAACATACCACCTAAAAATGCAAATAAAACTAAGCTACCCCCAAAACTTATAATGAGCAATGTCCTCATGCGATAAATATAGCACTTTAAAATAGAGGACTTCCCTAACGAGCTTATTCCTCGGGCGCATCATCATCATCATCGTCATCCTCGCTCATCTCTTGATCAGAAGGGGGAAACACAAAAGTAACAGCGGTGAAAGAGAGAAATGGCTAAGATCAACTGTGGTACAACCGAGCATACATAGCGATGCTCAAGGTGAAGTAGTCAACTATAAACTTGTAGATCACATCTTAGCGTTCAGACAGGCGGACATTTTAGGCTTCGAGATTGTAGAACCAACCGTCAATTTCGCGCTGAACCGCATCGGGAACAACACCACGCTGAGTCGCAAAGGAGGAACCATAAGTGGGTGGAGCAGGAGCCTGTGGAGCCTGTGGAGCTGCAGTTTATGGAATTATAAAGACCAATCCACGTGGGTGATTTGCACCACCAGTCCACACCCGGCACCTGATTATCATCTTATGGTCTAAAACCGGCATTGGGGGCTGAATCATTTCATCCGACTTCCAATTGACCCCAAACTTAGAACATAAAGCACAAATAAGAGAAGGATGGGGTAACCCTCTCGTGGTACCTCCTCGGGCAGCTCGTAGAATGGACTGCTGAATAATTAGTCCCACATCCATCTTCAAGCCTTGAATTATTGAATACTGCAACACAGCCCTTTCCTTGGTGACATGGCTAACATGTGTGCATGGCATTAATTTGGCGCCTATGAAGGCGTACCAAGCCGTCCCATAAAGACTGAGGCGCAAATGGGGAAAGGTGATACTGCCACATTCATACATTATCCAAGTTATTCCCGGTTGACATAATTCATGGATGATCACTTCATAGTCTGGTCCATGGCTCACAAAGCTAGCATATTCATTGCGTTGACCCTCCAAAGGTAGTTGGTAGCACTCGTTGATGTCCTCCTTACCAAATTCAGCTGTCTTTCCTCTCACATACACTCCATAGTGGAACTGCTCTGAAATATTGGCGTAGAACTCTTTAACGACTGCAATCACTGCCGGGTCGGGTTGTTCAGTGAGTGTGAACCGATTCCTCTCAGCAATCATGACCACTATATCCCCATCCTTGGATTGATCTGGCCTTAAACCGCGTTTGGGGATGAGAGAGCGGGTGGCCATGCGGTTGTAGCGTTCTTGGGCGGCAGCACTCACAAACTGTTGGTTGTCAAATTTTGGGGGAACCGAGGCGGACCCAGAACCTTCTCCTCGTTGACGCTTCGAGGCCATCTAGAATATTCTATAATGAAAAACACTTATACACTTATTACAATTTTGTTTTACAAATATGACAGGGAGATACGTAACCATAGCACGACCCCTAAACTTCTAAGTAAGATAGCTATGTGTAAAAGGGTTTGGGGGTGTGGTTAGGCACACCAAAGCATTAAAGTACCAAATTTTCCACCGATTAGTCTAAGTTGGCCAAAGCATATTTAAATAGCATAATTGTCTAATGAAGTATAAGGGTACTCCTAAAAGATGTGACATTGACAAACAAACTATATGGCAAGCACCTAACATACACTAAGTACATTGATAGTGAAGAAAACCATTGTCATTACATGTAGGCCAAAATTTCTATCGTTCAAGACCAATTAGTCAATGCATGTACAAATCCGCTAGAACAATAGCCATCATAAATATGAAGACAGGTATGCACCAACACATTTTAGCCGACACTCTAATGATATACCAGTCTAACGGTATGCCTGTGTTATTGGGATGAAAATTATGCAATTAAATTCAGTGGTGGGTATGTCGTTGGGTAAAATTAGCAAAGAAAATTAATATAGGCAATATCTCGAACACCTTGTGGGTAGTTTATAATTCTCTTTGAGCACAAATATGATCATGGCAATCCAAACCCCAAGCATATCAATCACCATTAAATAAAACATATGCGTGACAGGCCAATCTCAAGTGACTCATACGCATGCAAGAGGGAGTAGCATAAGATCAGAGGAAGTATAATACATACCTTATATACAGAAGGAGAGAATGAAATCAAGTAGAAAGAGAACCCAATTGAAGCAAAATACCCTTATCTCCAAAAGTATGTAGGATATTTAACGTGCAGGGGAAGGGCAGTTACACAAAGGGGAACGGAAAGGGTGCAAGTGATACAAACGTGGGAAGCAATTAAAAGGAATAAGAAGTTTGACCAATGCAGATTTTTAAACCGAATAGGATTCTAATTCGATTTCAGCCGCTGTATACTGGTTTTATTCTAGAAGGAGCGCTTTGGTGCTATAGGGCAATGGTCGACAAGGACCCTAGCGCCGGGCTACTGGGTGTGGTAGGAATTAGGCATCGGGGCACTAATGGACAAAGTCTTGAGGTCATCTCAGCGCCGGGGAGCGGATTTCTTATACATTTTGGGCACCGGGGCGCTGGAGGCGTTCTTGAGTTACTATTGTGCTGCGTCGGGTCGCTGACCCCCTTTAGATTTGAAGCGCCAAGGCGCTGGTCATTATTCCCCTGTCCCTTTGACTTTATTGACTAGCATCATGAGTAATATGTAGATGTAGCTGTAAACAACCCAGAATTCGATATTATTAGTATATTAAACTATTATATTACTACATTAAAAAATTGCACAAACTAAAAAGAGAATAAAATACAATAAAAGGAATTAAATTTAAAATAAATTAAAAACTCATGGGGTTGCCTCCCCATAGCGCTTGGTTTATAGTCGTCAGCCCGACTCTGCTGTGTTGATCAATTTCCCGTTAGATCAGAGAGGTGCATTGTTATAGGTTGACGATCGATGGGTCCACTCCAATAATGCTTAAGCCGTTGACCATTGACCTTTAATGTTCGTTTGGAATTTGGTTCTTCCACCTCAACAACTCCGTGTGGAGCAACAACTATAACCACGAAAGGTCCTGACCAGCGGGACTTCAGTTTACCGGTAAATAACCTCAATCTCGAGTTGAAAAGAAATACTTGTCGTCCCAGTTTGAATTTTTCGATCAAGGATTTTCTTATCATGCTATGTTTTGACTTTCTCTTTGTACAGTTTGGCATTCTCATAAGCTTTATGCCAGAATTCGTCCATATCATTTAGCTGCAATAACCTTCTCTCACCAGCTGCTTGTAGGTCAAAATTCAGCTTCTGAATGGCCCAGTATGCATTATATTCGAACTCTACCGGGAGATGACATGCCTTTCCATAGACCATTCTGTAAGGTGACATGCCGATAGGGTTCTTGTAAGCTGTCTGATATGCCCATAAGGCATCATCTAATCGCATGGCCCAATCTTTTCGTGACAGATTGACGACTAATTTGTATTTGTATTGTGTACCATGTATTTGGCGACTCAAGATGGGTGATTAATACCTAATTTTGGGGGCGTCACCGATATTGCCTACTCGTTGACACCGATCACATTTTATCACATAGAGATATGCATCTTTAAATAGGGAAGGCCAGAAAAATCCCGACTGCAACACTTTGGCTTCTGTCCTCTCACCCGCGTAGTAACCTCCATAATTCGATGAGTGACAATGACCTAATATGCTATCCATCTCCTCTTATGGCACATATCGTCTAATCATTTGATCCGTATAAGTCTTAAATAGAAACGGTTCTTCCCAAAAGTATTGTCAGACATCGTGGAGGAACTTTTTCTGTTGTTGTGAGTTCAAATCTGGAGGTAACACATTACTAACCAGATAATTCACGTAATCTGCATACCATGGCATTGTCGTTGTTACTTGAAGAAGTTGTTCATCGGGAAACATCTCATTGATCACGACTTCGTCTTTTTGTTGAACCTCTACATTTTCTAATCGCAAAAGATGATCTGCCACCTGGTTTTCGGTGCCTTTTCTATCTTTAATCTCCAAGTCAAATTCTTGTAGCAAAAGCACCCACCGTATTAACCGCGGCTTGGCATCCTTCTTCTCAATCAAATATTTAATAGCGGAATGATCAATGTAGATGATTACCTTGGTCCCTATTAGATATGCTCTGAAATTGTCGAATGCAAACACAGCCGTAAGTAATTCTTTTTTTCGTGGTCGTGTAATTCAACTGAGCATCCGTCAACGTCTTGCTGGAGTAGTAAATAGTGTGAAAAAATTTATCTCGGCATTGTCTCAAGACTGCTCCAACTGCGTAGTCGCTGGCGTTGCACATCAACTTAAATGGTAAAGTCCAGTCGGGAGCCACTATGATTGGAGCTGAGACCAATTTCTTCTTCAATATTTCGAAAGCATCGACGCACAACGGATCCATCTTAAATGGCACATCTTTCTCCAAGAGGGAACACAAGGGTTTCAAAATTTTGGAAAAATCTTTAATAAAGCGTCTATAGAAACCCGCATGTCCAAAGAAGCTCCGTATTCCCTTCACAGATGTTGGAGAAGGTAGTTTCTCAGTCATCTCAATTTTGTCTTTATCCACCTCTAGCCCTGATACGGAAACCTTATGCCCCAAAATTATCCCCTCTTGCACCATGAAGTGACATTTTTCCCAGTTAAGAACTAAGTTTGTCTCCACACAGCGCTTCAACACTAAAACCAGATTCTTCAAGCATAAGTTGAAACTATCACCAAACACAGAGAAGTCATCCATGAACACTTCCAAGTTATGTTCTACCATATCTAAGAAGATGGCCATCATGCATCGTTGAAAAGTTACCGGAGCATTGCATAAGCCAAAAGATATATGTTGGAATGCAAACGTACCGTAAGGGCATGTAAACGTGGTTTTTTCTTGATCTTCCGAGGCTATGGAAATCTGATTATATCCGGAATATCCATCCAACAGACAATAAAATTGGTGTCCCACCAACCTATCCAATATCTGATCAATGAATGGCAAAGGAAAGTGATCCTTGTGTGTGGCTTTATTCAGTTTGCGGTAATCCATACATACTCTCCAGCTTGTAACTGTTCTAGTGAGGACGAGTTCATTTGATTCATTTTTCACTACCGTCATTCCCCCTTTCTTTGGTACGCACTGTACAGGACTTACCCATGAACTGTCAGAGATTGGATAAATAATGGTGGCGTCCAACCATTTAATAATCTCTTTCTTTACTACTTCCTTCATAATAGGGTTCAGTCTTCTTTGTTGCTTAATGGTTTGTTTTGCACCCTCTTCCAATAGGATCTTGTGCATACAAAGCAATGGAATAATATCCCGAATATCCATTATCATCCATCCGATTGCTGTTTTGAACTCTAGCAATACCCTTAACAGTTTTTCTGTAACACCCCAGTCCCACATCGAAAGATAGGGAAAAAATTTGTCTGCATATAAGGAAATAAGTTACTACCAATAGTACCTTCAAGTCATAAACTTTTGGGTGAGCCTGTGGTGGGCTAAGTTGACCCAAGAAGATACTATTGGGCCAGTAGTTTGAGGCCTTATTTTGATGGATTTGATTCGATTCGGACTTGGGATTTGACCCAAGATTTGTTTCAAACTCGGGATTTGACCCGGGTTATTTCACATGGTATCAAAGTTGACTCTCAAAAGCTCGGGTCGGGTCATTCGATCAAGTTCTGGGAGGTGGGGACACGGCCGGTACCGATATTATCCCACAATGGCTAGAGAGGCAAAGATCTTTGGGTTGTAGTGTGTGATCGATTCTGACGGGGACATCGAGAATTTAAGTGGGGAGTTTGTAACACCCAGGTCCCACATCGAAAGATGGGGAAAAATTTATCCAGATATAAGGAAATAAGTTACTACCAATAGTACCTTCAAGACATGACCTTTTGGGTGAGCCTGTGGTGGGCTAAGTTGACCCAAGAAGATACTATTGGGCCAGTAGTTTGAGGCCTTATTTTGATGGATTTGATTCGATTCAAACTTGGGATTTGACCCAAGATTTGTTCCGGACTCGGGATTTGACCCGGGTTGTTTCATTTTCTTTTTGCATGTCAGTCAAATCTGCTAATACAATAACTGGTAAGGTGTCAGCTTTTCCCAAATAGGCATACTGCAAATGAGATGGTAGAGGTTTTAATTTCAACAGTGGTGGCTCTTCTATCGATGGCTTGAACTTTTTCTCTTCTGTTTCAGGCCGATCAAGAGTGTCGAATGGTTGTTTAAATTTCCTGGAAGCCTGGTACTGCATCTAGCCATTTGATATACCCAATTTCTTCCTCAATATTGTAGTCGTCCATCCCGAGAAAAACATATTCTAATGGGTCATCCAAATAATGTCCGCTGAGCTTATGATTAACTATTTCTTCCATAACATTTACCCGCAGACATTCATCCTCTTCTTTTAGAAATCGCATTGACTTGAATACATTAAAGTTTACCTCTTGGTCTTCAACTCACATTGTTAACTCACCTTTTTATACATCAATCAAAGTTCTCCCTGTTGCTAAAAATGGACGCCCGAGAATGATGGGAATTTCCCTGTCTACTTCACAATCCAAGGTAAAGAAATCTGCCAGAAAGATGAATTTATCAACCTTTATTAAAACGTATTCCACAATACCCCGTGGATAGGTAATCAA
Organism: Panax ginseng; assembly: GCA_020205605.1. Classification (NCBI taxonomy): domain Eukaryota; kingdom Viridiplantae; phylum Streptophyta; class Magnoliopsida; order Apiales; family Araliaceae; genus Panax; species Panax ginseng. The sequence goes on from CM035149.1 coordinate 29,715,775, forward strand.
TTTGGCCTCGACAAACCTAAACCGATATTTATTTTTTGGTGCCTTAAGTCCAAATCGGTCAGAAACGAATAGCGGCATCAAATTTATACTGGCCCCCAAATCATATAACGCTCTTCCCAAAAACTGATTACCAATTTCGAATAAAATAGTAAAACTACCTGGATCTTTTAACCTCGGGGGTAATTTATTTGGATAATTGCACTGCACTCTTCGGTTAACGCCACCATTTCAAAATCACCCAATTTTCTTTTATTCGACAAAACTTCTTTCATAAACTTGGCGTAACTCGGCATCTATTTCAAGGCTTCTGCAAAGGGTATGTTGATATGCAGCTTTTTGAAAATATCCAAAAATCTTGAAAACTGCTTATCTAACTTGGATTTCTGAAACCTCTACAGATATGGTATGGGAGGCATTAAAAGACTTTGTTCAGGTGCTTTCTTCTCTAAATCCTCATCCTGTCGGTTTCTAGTTTCTGAGACTTCCTCTTTTTCCACAGTTTCTTTGTCCATCTTTTCCTTGTCGTTGAGTATCTCTTGCAGTTCCTTTCCACTGCGTAAGGTCACAGCTTTATAATGTTCATCTCTGCCTGGATTTATCTCTGTATCACTGGGGAGTGTTCCTTGTGGACGACTATTCAACACATGGGTTATCTTTCCCATCTGATTTTCCAAATTCTTGATCGAAACAACTTTACTTTTCACATTCATGACTACCTAACTCATTAACTTGTCTTGCTCACTCATTCTCTTGTCGGTAGCTACAATAAATTTCGCCAACGCTTCTTCAAGATTTGTTTTCCTCTCTGGATGTTGTTGAGTCTGAGTCTGAAATCCGGGTGGGTTTTGTGGTCTAGGAGCTTGAGCTTGATTATTACTCCAAGAAAATCCTGGATGATTTCTCCACCCCAGGTTATACGCATTCTGATTTTGATAATGCTGGACCGATCTATTATAGCTTCACATGAACTGTGCTGATTCTGCATTGATGGCACATTGGTCTATAGCATGACCCCCAGCACACAACTCACAAACCATTGCTACTTGTGGTACTGATGGTGGACCCTATATTGCAATCCTCTTAGTTAACGCAGAAACCTATCATGTCAACGCTGTTACTGCATCCAATTCTAGTTTTCTCGGTGTTTTTGGAGGATTAGACCTAGTCATTGGCCACTGATAATTATTGTTAGCCATCGTCTCTAACAGTTGATAAGCCTCATCAAAATTCTTAGCCATAATTGCTCCACCTGCTGCTACATCAATACTGGCTCTTGTGGACGCGTGCAAACCATCACAAAATATCCCAACCTGCATCCACTGTGGAATTACGTGATGCGAACATTTACGGAGCATATCCTTAAATCTTTCCCAAGCCTTATATAAGTTTCTGAGTCGAAATGTGCAAAGGTGTGAATATCATTCCGTAGTTTTATCGACTTTGCTTGTAAGACCCCAACTTTTTGAATAAAGATGAATTTTCTATAATTATCATTTTTGAATATTATGAAATGAATTTAATATAATGTTATAGTTGTGGGTAATATTTACAAATTTTGCAAAGTATGCAAGTTGTCATATTATATTCGATTGGTCAGAAAATATTTTTTTTGTCAGGAAATATCCGTACAACGGTACAATCATTGGTGGACCCCACAACAGAATTATTGTCGAATTGAGAAAACAACAAAAATATTTTATGAAAATAATCTACGAAAGTTTTACCGATTAATCACTTGTTGAACTACTCAGTAGTAAAAGTACGAAAGAATATGCGTGGTGGTTGCATAAGAGCACATACAAGATTGATTATTAAGGCTTATATGATAAGTCACTCGCTTTTTGTTTTATTAGTATTATTAACGTAATAAAACAGAAAACTTTTTTATATAAAATGTAATGCTTTTATAAAGTTATTCGTTTTATTATGCTAATAGTAAAATCTTTTTATATAAAATGTAATACTTTTATAAAGTTATCTGTTTTATTAGACAATAATTAGAATATATTATATTTTATTATGCATAGTGTTGCATAGTGTTGCATAGTGCCTGTATAGTGTTGCATAGTAAAATCTTTTATATAAAACAAAATACTTTTATAAAGTTTTTCGTTTTATTAGATTATAAATAGAATATATTATATTTTATTTAAAAGATTTTGCTTTAAATATGGACCGTCCGATTAAAGTAAATCAATCTGGACCGTTCATGAATTAGTTACTATGCAATCCATTCTTCTATAAATAGAAGCTCATTCCTTCATTATTTTCTTATGAATTCACTGAAACTCTAGAGAGTGAAATTATAGAGAGAAAGAAGAAGAGTTTTCTGTTACTTCACTACTCTGATATCAAGTTTCTTTTACGGTAAGGGATATTATTTCTTTTGTATTCATGAAGAGAACTTCTGTTATTCCATTCCTTATTATTATGTTGGAATAACCTGTATACGCGGGCTATCCTATACTTGGTGAAATTCTTCTATTATTCCAGTCTTTATTATTTTGTTGGAATATCCCATCGTATGCGTTTTACGCCGGGACCGGTTTCATTTTTATTATTCTCGTTGGAATATCCCATCTCATGCATTTTACGCGGACCGGTTCCGTCTTTATTATTCTCGGTTGAATATCCCGTCTCGGCGCTTTTACGCCGCACCGGGTTCAATTTATTTAGTATTCTATTGTAATACCCTGTCTATGCAAAGTACCACATGCATGGTGATTTCTGTTGTTATTCCATTCTTTATTATTCATTTGAACATCGCCGCTTGCAATTAATTTCACCGACATTCGTTCCGCTACATATTATTCTCGTTGAATAACTCTGTCTATGCAAGTACCGCATGCATGGTGATTTCTTTTGTTATTCCATTCTTTATTATACTCAGTTGGTTAAAGTTTTGACTTCTATACTCCATGAAATTAGTGGAATATTCTTGATATTTGCGCTTCATCCAGTATCTTTTCATGGAAATATTCTTCTGAGCATTCTTGAATTTTACTCTACAAAGAAGTATCATGTTGACAATTTGGACCTTTTTGGCTCCTGGACAAATTAATTCGTGAACTTATTTTATTGAATTCTTATATCATTGTCATCATCGTCATGTTTATATTATGTTGAAAGTCATCTGTGGCCTGTAGTGCATAGATGGACTTGGTATGATTATGACCAGGGATTATTCGGTATAATCATGACCGTAATGTTACAAATGATGTGGTAAAAGTCCTCATTGGCCAGTAGTGCATTAATGGACAGTTGTTGACATGATCATGACCATTGATGAATACACGAATGTCCTTGGCCCGTAGTTCATGGATAATTTTTGGTCGTGATACTAAAGAATATCCTTGGCCTAGTGCAGGGGTGATTCGATGATGTGGATTATTTATTAAGCTGAGTCTCAGCGATAAAAGTGATGAAAAAAATTTTAAATCATAAAAGATAGTAGATTTTATTCTCTACTTGACTCTTTTAATGGATTGCTTGTTCAACCGCAGCTTAAACTTGATGTCTATTGTATTTTATCGGTTTAACATTGTTGGAGACTAATGATAATTTATTCTACATTATCTTAGTCATAATATTTTTCTTCTTTGGGCTAGTTGAGCTCACCTTTCTTTCACCGCTCTTCTGTGAAATGAGAACGTAATGGGACGAGTGCAATCTGCGGGTGATGGTCCGGATGATAGTATTAGCTAGTAGTCCTCACTATTCGTTAAATAGTGTGACAATAAATGTAATGAGGACTTATTTCGAGAGTGGATATTGTCTAAAAGACAATATTTGTATTAAAACTCACCGCTCTCTTGTTGTATATTAAAGATTGTATTTGTATTTTGTACCATGTATTTGGCACTCGAGAATAGGTGATGTATACCTATTTTGGGGCGGCCATGATTGGTATCGAGCTTAGGCTATGATCCCTGGCTAAGATGTGAGACAAGAACTAGGAAGGGAGAGACGGAGAATTCTTCCGCTAGTATGACCTACCTAAGTTTATTTGGTATTTAATTGGTAGGTCAGAGTATAGGGATAATATGTGATATGTTATTTAACTCTTATTTTGTGGCAGTATTTGAAAATGACATCCGAGAATGTTGAGATTATCAATGGAGCATAGGAGACCGTTGAGTCTCCACAGATCAATAATCAGGATAATGTGCATCAGGAAGGAGACATTCCTCAGGCAAACAACAACACAGACCAAATGATGAACGATGGAATGTTCAGAGGCTTTATGCAATTCATGCAACATCAGGCGAGAGTGGCTCCTGTCCAAAATGCAGGTGGAAACACTGGCAACTCTCGAATGGTCACCGCGAAGCAGTTTAAGGAACTGGGACCACCGGAGTTTTTTGGAGAGCCAAAACCACTTAAGGCGGAGACGTGGATTAAGCAGATCAACAAGATATTTGATGTCTTGGGATGCTCCGAGGAGCAAAAGGTACCCTTTGCCACCTTCATGTTGCAGGCAGAGGCAGATTATTGGTGGGAATCTGTAAAGCGTACTCAACCTGATGCATTGAAGATGTCTTGGGAGAAGTTCTAAGAACTGTTCAACGACAAGTACTTTCCCGAAAGTATTCATCACATGAAAGAGGTAGAGTTCATCAAGCTGGAACAAAACAACATGACCGTATCGCAGTACGAAGCCAAGTTTGCCGAGTTATCCCGGTTTGCGTCCCATTTGGTTGATAATGAAGAGAGAATGACGCGAATGTTTTTAAGAGGTTTGAAACCTGAGATACGTCAATATCTTATCTCTCATAAACTGTGTTTGTATTCAGATGTTGTTAATAGGGCTCAGTTATTGGAGCGTGATAATGAGTCAACCCAACCAAAAGAGAGCAGCCAGCAAAATGATAATACTAGTGAGAACAGTCATCGAAGCGGTGACAACAAGCGTGGAGGGAATCAATAGGCCAAAAATGGTAACCACTTCGGTGGTAATCAGGGCCAAAACAGTAAGAATGGACATTTCAAGAAAAGGAGATTCAACAATGATGGAAAGACGTCAGCACCAGCACTCGTTGTTAAATAAGGAGAACGACCACCTATCATATGCTTCAAATGTGGAGGGGAGGGCATATTAGTCCAAACTGCGTGATGCCATCCAAAGCATGTTATAATTGTGGAAGAGAAGGTCACCTAGCCCGATTTTTTCGTTCACCGAAGATAAGTTCAGCTAGGATGGAGGCACCAAAGGCCGTCCCAGAAAAGTCAAAGCCGGTAGTACAAGGGAGAGCGTTTGTTGTTACCTCCCAAAAAGCAAGGAACCCGAACGAGGTCATCACGGGTAAGCTAAACATAAACTCTAGCGAAGTTTATACTTTATTTGATACTGGTTCTACCCACTCTTTCATTTCTCCTACTTGCGCTCAACGTTTAAATTTGACTCCGGAGAGATTAGACTTTGACTTATCTATTGAAACTCCGTTGGGAGAAACCTTCATTACATCCACGGTTTATAAGTCTTGTTTGATTCAAATTGGTAACCGCACATTACCTGTTGATCTTATTTCTTTGAAAATACTTGCATTTGATGTGATTCTAGGGATTGATTGGTTAACTACTCATCATGCAAAAATTGATTGTTTTCATAAGGTTGTTAGCTTTCATATTCCTAATCAACCTATTATGCTAATTCAACAACCAAACCATTAAAATCAATCATCGCATCATCTCAAGCCATAAAGCTATTCGCTTATTGAAAAACGGATGTCAAGCTTTCTTAGCTCATGTCACGGATCTAAACAAAAATACGCCAATTTTGAATGATATTTCTATTGTTAATGAATTTTCGACGATTCCTCAAGAACTTCCCGGCCTACCCCCGGAGCTTGAAATTGAATTTTGTATCGACCTTGAACCCTAAGACAAAACCCATTTCCAAAGCCCCATATCGAATGGCTTCTATTGAACTTCGAGGAGTTAAAGACCCAACCGCAGGAATTGTTAGACATTGGCTTTATTCGTCTCTAGTACTTCTCCTTGGGGTGCTCTGCTCTATTCATGAAGAAGAAAGATGGGAGTATGCGACTTTGTATTGATTATCGGGAGTTGAATCATGTCACCATCAAAAATAGATACCCATTGCCACGTATTGATGACTGTTTGACCCGATTGCAAGGAGCCAAATTCTTTTCAAAGATTGATCTTCGTTAGGATATCACCAATTGAAGATAAAAACCGATGACATTCCAAAGACGGCCGTAACTCCTTAGATGGGCATTATGAATTCTAGTCATGTCTTTTGGATTGACTAATGCTCCCGCCGCCTTCATGGATATGATGAACCGAGTATTCAAGGAATATTTGGATCACTTTGTGGTCGTCTTTATTGATGACATCCTCATATATTCCAAAACCCATGAAGATAATGAGCAACACTTGAGGTCGATACACTCCAAAAGCTTCGTGAATATAAGCTTTATGCCAAGTTGAAGAAATGCGAGTTCGCTTCGAGGAAGTAGCATTCCTTGGGCACGTGGTATCAAGTCATGGAATATCCATTGACCCAAAGAAAGATTGAAGCTATTCAAAGCTGGGAACAACCTAAATCAGTGACCGAAGTACGTAGCTTTCTCGGTTTACCTGGTTATTATCGGAGATTTGTGGAAGGACTTTCTTGAATCGCTACTCCACTAACTCAAATTTGACTTTAAAGATACAAAGTTCGGTTGGAGAGAGGAATGTGAGAAGAGTTTTCAAGAACTCAAGAGAGACTCATTTCAAAGACTGTTTTTTGACAATACCATCTGGTTCGGAGGATTTGTCATCTCAATGTGATGCTTCTTAGCAAAGGGTTAGGATGTGTTCTCATGCAACATGGTAAAGTCATAGCCTATGCCTCATGACAACTCAAAGAATATGAGAGGAATTATCCTACTAATGATCTAGAGTTGGCAGCTGTTGTCTTCGCACTAAAGATTTGGAGGCATTACTTGTTTGGGGAGAAAGTGGATATCTTTACGGATCATAAAAGCCTCAAATATTTCTTCACTCAAAAGGAACTCAACATGCGACAACGACGTTGGCTTGAACTGTTGAAAGATTATGATCATACCATCCTGGAAAAGCGAACGTGGTAGCTGATACATTGAGTAGAATATCATATGCGGGTACGAGTGCGATATTGTCAACGCAAAGGCCCATTTTGTGTGACTTTCAAAGGATGGAGATAGAGTTAAAGACTCCAAGGACCCATGTGATGATGGCGAACATACAAGTAGAACCGACTTTAATTGATAAAGTTAAAGCTGCTCAAACTGCAGACCTAGAGCTGATGCGTATGAGGAAGAAAGTACAAGAAGGTGTTATGCTGGAAGCAAGAATCGACGATGAAGGAATACTTCAAGTCAACTCCAGACTTTGTGTTCCTAACGATCCTGAGTTAAAGTATAAAATCATGATGGAGGCGCACAACACACCGTTTGCAATCCATCTTGGGAGTACAAAAATGTATCATGATCTTCGACATACATTTTGGTGGAACAATATGAAGAGAGAGATAGCGTTGTTTATCTCAAGGTGTCTAACTTGTCAACGAGTCAAGGCAGAGCATCAAATACCAAAAGGTCCATTGCAACCACTTGAAATTCCTGAATGGAAGTGGGAGCACATTACCATGGATTTCGTTACTGATCTTCCCAAGGTTTCTCAAGGCATAGATGCAATTTGGGTCATTGTTGATAGATTGACCAAGTCTGTTCATTTCTTACCAATACGAGAAACTTATACACTTGAACGTCTTGCTTGCATGTACATAAACGAGATTGTAAGACTGCATGGTATGACAGTATCCATAGTTTCTGATCGAGACCCAAGATTCACTTCACAATTTTGGGTTAGTTTGAAAAAAGCTATGGGCACGGATTTACGATTTAGCTCGGCTTATCATCCTCAGACGGACGGACAATCAGAGAGGACTATTTAAACTCTGGAAGATTTATTAAGACTCTGTGTCCTGGACTTCAAGAGAAGTTGGGATAAGTTCTTACCATTGGTGGAGTTTTCCTACAACAAGAGTTATCAAGCAAGTATTGGCATGGCTCCATTCGAGGCGTTGTATGGAAGAAAGTGTCGTTCTCTAGTATGTTGGGATGAGGTGGGTGAAGCAACGTTTTTGGGACCGAAGTTGGTACATATGACTACGGAAAAGATTCAAACGATCCGATAACGTATAAAAACCTCACAAGATCAACAAAAGAGTTATGCTGATCTTCATCGAAAGGACGTGGAATTTGATATAGGAGATCATGTGTTGTTACGTGTTGCTCCATGGAAAGGAGTTACGAGGTTTGGAAAGAGAGAAAAGCTCAATCCTCGATTCATTGGCCCATTTTTAATCCTCGGTCGAGTAGGAATTATGGCCTATAGACTCGCTTTACCGCCAAGTATGTCTCGTGTTCATAACGTTTTTCACATATCCATGTTATGTAAATATGTGGAAGACCCAAACCACATTATTGAGTTAGAACCAGACGAAATAGCGGAAGATTTAACGTATGAAGAGGTTCCTGTTCAAATCTTGGATAAGAAGGAACATATTCTACGCTCCAAGGTTATACCTCAAGTCAAAATTTTGTGGAAAAACCACAATGTTGAGGAAATGACCTTGGAGTTAGAATCAAATGAAGTCAAGGTATCCTTACCTCTTCGATATACCAGTGCACGCATACCTCTAATTTTGAGGGCAAAATTTCTTAAGAAGGGAGGTTGTAAGACCCCAACTTTTTGAATAAAGATGAATTTTCTATAATTATCATTTTTGAATATTATGGAATAAATTTAATATAATGTTATAGTTATGGGTAATATTTACAAATTTTGCAAAGTATGCAAGTTGTCATATTATATTCGATTGTTCGGGAAATATTATTTTTGTCAGGGAATATCCGTACAACGGTACAATCATTGGTGGACCCCACAACAGAATTATTGTCGAATTGAGAAAACGAAAAAAATATTTTATGAAAATAATGGCGAAAGTTTTCACCGTTAATATCGTTGAACTACTCGGTAGTAAAAAGTACAAAGAATATGCGTGGTTGAATAAGTAACACAAAGTATTGATTATTAAGGCTTACGTGATAAGTCACTCAGTTTTGTTTTATTAGTATTATTAACGTAATAAAATAGAAAAACTTTTTATATAAAACAGAATACTTTTATAAAGTTATTCGTTTTATTAGGCTAATAGTAAAATCTTTTTATATAAAACAGAATACTTTTATAAAGTTATCTGTTTTATTAGACAATAATTAGAATATATTATATTTTATTATGCATAGTGTTGCATAATGCCTGCATAGTGTTGCATAGTGTTACATAGTATTTTGCATAGTAAAATCTTTTTATATAAAATAAAATACTTTTATAAAGTTTTTCGTTTTATTAGATTATAAATAGAATATATTATATTTATTTAAAAGATTTTGCTTTAAATATGGACCGTCCGATTAAAGTAAATCAATCTGGACCGTTCATGAATTAGTTACTATGCAATCTATTCTTCTATAAATAGAAGCTCATTCCTTCATTATTTTCTTTACTTAATTTCTTTGAAACTCTAGAGAGAGAAATTATAGAGAGAAAGAAGAAGAGTTTTCTGTTACTTTACTACTCTGATATCAAGTTTCTTTTACGGTAAGGGATATTATTTTTTTTGTATTCATGAAGAGAACTTTTGTTATTCCATTCCTTATTATTCTGTTGGAATAACCTGTATACGCGGGCTACCCTATACTTGGTGAAATTCTTCTATTATTCCAGTCTTTATTATTCTGTTAGAATATCCTGTATGTGCGTTTTACGTCAGACCTAGTTTCGTCTTTATTATTCTATTGGAATATCATGTCTATGCGTTTTACGGGACCGGGTTCCGTTATTTAGTATACATTGGAATAACTTTTGTCATGTCCAAGTACCGCATGCATGGTGATTTCTGTTGTTATTCCATTCTTTATTATTCTGTTGGAACATCCTGTCGGTGCGAATTTCGCCTGACCTGGTTCCGTTACTTATTATTCTGTTGGAATAACCTGTCTATGCGAAGTACCGCATGCATGGTGATTTCTTTTGTTATTCCATTCTTTATTATACTCAGTTGGTTAAAGTTTTGACTTCTATACTCCATGAAATTAGTGGAATATCCTTGATATTTGCGCTTCATCCAGTATCTTTTCATGGAAATATTCTTCTGAGCATTCTTGAATTTTACTCTACAAAGAAGTATCATGTTGACAATTTGGACTTTTTTGGCTCCTGGACAAATTAATTCGTGAACTTGTTTTATTGAATTCTTATATCATTGTCATCATCCTCATGTTTATATTATGTTAAAAGTCATATGTGGCCTGTAGTGCATAGATGGACTTGGTATGATTATGACTGAGGATTATTCGCAGATAATAATCATGACCGTAATGTTATAAATGATGTGGTAAAAGTCCTCATTGGCCCGTAGTGCATTGATGGACAGTTGTTGGCATGATCATGACCATTGATGAATATACGAATGTCCTTGGCCCGTAGTGCATGGATAATTTGTGGTCGTGATACTAAAGAATATCCTGGCGTAGTAATGCGGTGTGATTCGATGATGTGAATTATTTATTAAGTTGAGTCTCAGCAATAAAAGTGATGAAAAACCTTTTAAATCATAAAAGAGAGTAGATTTTATTCTCTACTTAACTCTTTTAATGGATTTGTTACATTCATTGCGCTTAAACTTGATGTCTATTATATTTTATCGGTTTAACATTGTTGGAGACTAATGATAATTTATTCTGCATTATCTTAGTCATAATATTTCTTGTTGGGCTAGTTGAGCTCACCCTTTCTTTCACTGTTCTCTTCAGAAAATTAGAACGTAGCTGGGACGAGTCGGGGAACGGAGTGATGGTCTGGATGATAGTATTATCTAGTAGTCCTAACTATTCTGTTAAATAGTGTGACAATAAATGTAATGAGGACTTATTCTGAGAGTGGAAATTGTCTAGAAAGATGATTTGTATTAAAACTCATGACTCTCTTGTTGTATATTAAAGATTGTATTTGTATTTTGTACCATATATTTGGCGACTCAGAATAGGTGATGTATACCTATTTTGGGGGCGTCACATTGCTGGTGGGAAAAACTTAGCTAGGAATTTTTGAGCTAAGTCCTCTCAAGCGATGATTGAACCGGACGGCAATGAGTGTAACCAACTCTGAGCTTTTTCTTTCAACGTAAACGAAAACAACCTCAACCTTATAACATCTTCTGAATCATTATTGGATTTGAAGGTGTCGCAAATTTCTATGAAACTCAAGATGTGCTCGTTCGGATCATCCGCCGAACTACCCCCAAACTGAACGACATTTTATAACATTTGTATTATTCCTAGTTTGATCTTGAAACTATTTGCATTAATCACTGGCCTCCGAATACTGGATTGTATGTCTGTCACTGTCGGCATGACATAATCCTTGAGTAATTTTTGTTCTTCCCCTGCCATGACTACTGGAATTTCTTGTGCCGCCAGATCTTCTTTCAGTGGTATAACCTCACTAGTCAATCGTACTTTCCGAAACTTCCTTTCGATATCGTCTGCATAAGGAAAAAGTTCCTTTTTGGCCTTTGATCTAGTATGCATACACTTACAAAGAATTCCTAAAAACACAAGAAGAAAAATAAGTAACTAACGTTTAAATTAAGACCGAATTGATTATAACTAATATGGAATTAATATTAATAAAGAATTCCCCGACAACGACGCCAAAAACTTGTTGATCGATTTCACAATCAATTATTTGTGCAAGTATACACAAAATCAACAAGTAATAAAGTGGTAAATTAAGTGTCGAACCCACAGGGAATTCCAATCAATAAACTCCAACTACTAGCACTATACCAACTCAATTTTATTTAAACAATTATAATTTTTAATTTTTAAAATTAAGAAAACTAAATTGACTAAGTAAACCAGATAACTTTAGAAATTAATTCAATTAAATAAAGGTTAAGTCTACAATATCCCCAATTTATGGACTACAAATCAATTATCCAATTAACTCAATTATTATGCCACCTGAATTGTTAACAGGAATTCTAGTTGTTAAAAACCCTTTCCCAAGTGAACAAATAACTTTTATTCAATTCAATTAATTCTACGATATTCCTATGCAAAATAATTAAATCAAATCCGTTAAATTCCAATTCCCAATTGTTACATGCAGCGAACAGATATTCCTATTCAATTCACAACCCTAATTATTCATCTCATGCAAATAATTAAGCATACATGTTATCATGTCCAGTTCCAACCCTGAATTTGTAGTCATAGATAATTAAAATAAATGGAATAATTAATTTATAGACATAAAGGGTTCAATTTGTAGTCTTAATTGAAAATTAGTTCATGACGAAAAATAAAACCAACAATTCCATGAAAATCATCTCACAAGAATTACACAATTAAAAATAAGAAGTAGAAGAAACTCTAAAAGAAAATCCTCCACACTTCAATCTTCAATTGGAATTCTTTTCTACAATTCTCTGATGAAAAATTGATTAATCTCCAGCTATGATTGATTAGTCCTTTAATTTCAGCTAATTGTTCGTTAAATACTCTTTTCCATCTTGCCCCAATCCTAATCCAAGTCAACATATTTCCCCATGCACGCACCTTGGTCAACAAAATCTGGACCTCAAAGACACCCTGGCAATGAGATTAGTCTTGAGGAAGTAGCACCTCATATTTGTAGTTCAAGAAGAATTTATGGTTTTGCCACTCGTATGCTAAAATCCCCAATTTGTCCCTACTCCGCCTCAATCTGCAAAATAAATACGAAACAAAGTAAAAATTCTTCTAAAAGACTTGAGAACAATAATAATTTAAGCCTGAATGTATCCAATTCATGGGTATATTACCCATTCATCAGTATGAGTTGTAAATGTTGCGAATTTTAGAACTGAGGAAAGTTTTAAATAAAGGAATTTTAATATCTTTATTGATAATGAATGTTGTAAAAAGTTTAAAATTATATAAGTTTTATCAATTATAATATTGATTATTGACGAAAAATGAGAATGAAGTTATATGTTAACGCTCAAGACCGGAAGTGAAAATAGTTTGGATTTTGGGGTTATTATAATGTATAAGTGAATCAATAATTAAATTAGGGCTAAATACATTTTCGTTACATCAAGTACCACCATATTCATAATTCAGCCCTTAAATAATTTAGGCTTATAATTTACTACATAAAGTGCCTAATTGCATATAATGTAACCCCTAAATTCAGATTCTGAACAAAATTGGCTGGAATTCCTCAATTGTTGGCAAGACAAATAGTATTATACGGTTTCACTGTATTATAATATAATTTGACTTACAATTTACTACATAAATTGCCTAATTGCATACAATGTAACCCCCAAATTCAAATTCTAGCCAAAATTGGTCGGAATACCTCAATTGTCGGCAAGACAAATAGTATTATACGGTTTGACTGTATTAAAATACAGCTTGACTTTAAAAAAATTAATTTAAGAAATTATTTCTATAATAACTAATTTATAGACTTAATAATGTAAAAAAAAAAATCTCATTATTTCTTCCCTAAACTCCTCCATCACCATCACCATCATCAACACCATTACCATCATATCAACTCCTCCATCAGCATCATTCCTAAACCCCAGTCTTAATCACTAAACATTATATATATATATATATATATATATATATATATAATTAAAATAGAAATCAAAATTAAAATTTAAACATATATCTTAAATTGAAATAAACAAATTTCAAATTCCAGCACTCTTTCTCCATCATCGATTACTCCACCAATTAGGATCTGAATATGCTCACTATCACCGCAACTTCGATGACAATCTTCTGCGTAGCTTTTCCCCCAATACATCACAATTGGGTATCAATCGTTCGATTCAAAGCAACTCAATTGGCTGAATGTTTTTCCCCCAACATCATGTCGCGAGATTGTTGTGCTAGAGGAAAAAAGTTATGGAAGTGGAAAATATTTAGAAGTCTTTTAATTTGGGACTGATTGTACTTAGAATATTATAATTTGGATTTAATTGTATTTAAAAGTATTTTAATTTTTTAATGAAGTCAACCCGTATATAATACGATCAAACCGTATTTTCAAAGTCAATATGAATACTTTGGGGGGGCAAATTATGAATTTTATGGTACTTAGTGTAACAGAAGTGTATTTAGCCCTATTAAATACTTAAGATCCGATCAGATTCTTGGGCCGAATTGAAGTATTCTACTTAATTTTTGGTGAATTCAAATTGGGGTGACATATTGTATCAAATTAAGCACTTTTATGTAGTAAACTATAAGCCCAAATTCTTTAAGGGCATTATAAATATGATAGTACTTGATGTAACGAAAGTGTATTTATTCCATTAAACTATTATGAATAAAAAATTCAAGCCCAAACTTTGATATTATATTGAATAAGTCTAGCCGGACAGGATTTTGGGACCGGAAAATTGGACCGGTCCAATTTTTTTTTATTATTTTTTTTATTGTGACTTTCAAAAAATGTATAGTATTTATTCCAACAGGAATTTTTACAAAATATAGTGTTTTTGGTGTAATTTGGATACATATACAAATACACGATTATACATCTAGTGTTTTGGGTGTAATTTGGATACATATACAAATACGAGGGTTATACATCTATATAACCTCAGTATTTGTATATGTATCCAAATTACACCCAAAACACTATATTTTGTAAAAATTCTTGTTGGAATAAATACTATACATTTTTTGAGTCACAATAAAAAAAAAATTGGACCGGTCCAATTTTCCGGTCACAAAATCATGTCCGTGTAGAAGGGCTGTATTATATTACGTACGATTAAGGAGTAAAATGTCTTAAATAATTGAATGATTATTTAGTATCTTAGTGCATATTTGGTTATTGGTCTTCTTGGTTAAATGGGGGCAAAAGTGTCTAATTATTTTATTTTCTACTTTCGCTAGTAATACTAGCGGACGCCGTGTTCCCAAATAAAATTCCAGCCTTTCATTTGTTAAACCGACGATATAGATGTTATATATCATTTTTTGATCCATAACAAATAGATGTATCATTCCATATATATATATATATATATATATATATATATATATATATATATATATATATATAGTCACGTGATCAAGAGTTATTCTCCTTAAATAAAGCATTCCGCCTTAAATAAAGATTCTTTTATCAAAACGCGTAGTTTTTGAGGGACGCGGTGGCATTTTTTATAAATGCTATTTATTTAGAATACTTGATCCCGAATCGTATATATATATATATATATATATATATATATATATATATATATATATATATATATATATATATTATTTTACTCATCATAAATAAGTCAAAACTAGATTGACTAATACAAAAATTAATTTTAAAAAAGTCAAAACTGTGCTTTTAATTTGGCACGGAGGAGTAGTAAATTTTATGTAAGTAATATTTCTCATTAGATTGACTAAATTTAAATGAAACCAATTTTAAAAAAGTTGGCTTCAAAAAGTAGATACAAATTTTATAATTTGATACGAAGAGTATTTTTTTCTGCTAAACGGGTTAAAAGAATCTACACTTCTAGCTTATTGTTCGTTGTCACAATTAAGGTCAAAACTGTCTTAACACGACAGGATTTCTGTAATAATTTTAAATAAATTATCTTTATTCTGGTTTTCTGAAATGAAAAAAAAGGTTGAATAATTTATGTATGTATTGGTGACCTTCAATGGTAATGCTCACAACCTATTGTTGGATTTGGCGTGGCTAAAGTTTTGGATTCGGGGCATCCAAATTTCAAGAAAGGTGACTTGGTTTCGGGGTTTACTCGATGGGAAGAGTACAGCCTCATTGCAGCTACAGAATCTCTCACTAAAATTGAGCACACAGATGTGCCTGAGCACACAGATGTGCTTCTTTCCTACTATACAGTATTGCTGGGTAAGTCTTGTTACTTTATATATGTCTAGAATTCCTTTCTGGATAAAACACCTTAACTGCTTGATTTTTGTTCTATTCAGTCATAGCTCATACAAGATTTTTCTGTTGAAATCTCAACTGGTTTGCATCACCATAAATGTTTCTTAACAAACTTATGACAGCGTAAAGCTATAAACATAAGCATTATGTCTTCTTTTCACACAATTTTTTTTAATTAAAAAAATTATATATAAAAGCATTTTGAAGAGTAAAAGATGGTATGCAGCAAATTCGAGCATTTTCACATCAGTTATAAATTTAAAATATTACCACTTTAAGTAAATCTACATCTTATCTACATCATTCCATCGTAGAGAAATTGGGTCAAGCTGAACATTATACAAAATATAATAATACTTCAAGGGAGAACGTGGGAAGATAGGTAGGTGGAGAAGGACAATGTGTGCTTTTGTGCTTTGCAGCCTGCTATATCATGTACGCTTGTATGCTGCTTGTTTATATATATATGACATTAAGGACTTCTAATTTTTGTTTATGAGTTTATTGGTTCCATTAAAATATATGAATTTTTAGCTTATTGTTCTATATATATTTCATTTGTGCCCATCATAGAACAGACCAATTGATTATAAAATCTCTTCAACATGAGCATAATCTGCAAGAAGTTGGTGGTAACTGTTATACGATATACACCTGTAGGGTTCTTGTTTATTGCTTGTGAATATAATATAGATCTGCGACTCATCTCATAAACATCGATAGAACCCAATATTGTCAACCTGGGAGTATTCTTCTATTTCTCATATCTTTCTTTAGAGTAAAGTACAATCATATATATATAGATACAACAGAGGAAGTTTTGGAACCTATTCTAACCTATACAGATTTTGTGGTTAAGATTATGGATGGCCCTTGAAGTTTGGGAATTACATCAAAACAGATTTCTATAATTGATCTAATTAGACAGCTCACGCCAACACTCCCCCTCAAGTTGCCTCAAGTTAGTGCATAGATATCTCTTATGCCCAACTTATCAAGTGAGTTGTAGAAGTTCCTTGCAGACACGGCTTTTGTGAGTATATCAGCCAATTGGTCTTCTGATTTAACAAATGGAAGCTGAATAATCTTCTCTTCAAGGTTCTGTTTGATGAAGTTCCGATCTACCTCAACATGCTTAGTGCGATCATGTTGGACCGGATTGTGGGAGATAGCAATAGCTGCTTTGTTATCACAGAACAAGTTCATTTCAGAGCTGGGAGCAACGCCGATCTCATCTAGCAGATTTTTCAGCCAAAGAAGCTCACATATTCCTTTGACCATTCCCCGAAATTCAATTTCAGTACTAAAAAATACAACTACCTTCTGCTTCTTGCTCCTCCATGTAACCAGGTTGTCTCCCACAAAAGTAAAGTACCCTGAAGTAGATTTCCTGTCTGTGATGTTCCGCCCAACAAGATCTCGTGTAGCCAAAGAACATTCAAGTGACCATTCTTTGAGAACATAAGTCCTTTCCTGTGAGAGGACTTCAAATAACAAAGGATCCGTGACATTACTCCATATGGTCTTCACTCGAAAGCAAAGGCATGAACCGACTCACTACACTCACAAAGATAAGCAATATCTCTGGCCGAGTATGAGATAAATAGATGAGTTTACCCACTAACCGTTGATACCTCTCTGTTTGTCATTTGGCACCGGGTCTACATATTCTCCAAGTTTATGATTTTGGACAATTGGAATATCGAGGCTTACACTCTAGTAATCCTACCTCTGCCAACAAGTCTAGTATATATTTCCTTTGGGAAAGAAATATGCCTTGTCTTGACCTTGCTACTTCAATGCCTAAAAAATACTTAAGCCCTCCTAAGTTCTTCATCTCAAACTCAGTTGACAATTGCTCTTGAAGTCTGGAGATTTCTTCTACGTCATCCCCTGTAATGATCATGTTGTCTACATAAACTATGAGGGCAGTTAGTTTTCCCACTCAATGTTTTAGGAAGAGTGTATGATCCGAATTGCTTTGTTGAAACCCATATTTCCTCATTGCCGAACTAAACCTACCAAACCATGCTCGAGGTGATTGCTTTAATCCATACAATGCTCATTGTAACCTACATGCGATCTTTGCCTCTGAGTTAACAGTATAACCCGGTGGAATATCCATGTAAATTTCCTCTTCAAGATCACCATGAAGGAAGGAATTTTTCACGTCCAGTTGGTGCAATGACCAATCTAAGTTTACTGCAAGAGATAACAAGACTCTAACAGTTTTGAGTTTGGCTACAGGTGAGAAAGTTTCCTGATAGTCTATACCATATTTTTGTGTATAACCCTTCGCTACCAACCTCGCCTTGTATCGATCAATAGACCCATCTGCTTTATATTTAATGGAGAAAATCCACTTGCACCCCACTGTCTTCCTTCCTTTAGGCAATACACTTACAAACCATGTGTTATTTTTCTGCAATGCCTCTAATTCTTCTTTAATAGCTTGGGCCCATTTCGGATCTGATAAAGCTTCTTCAACACTACTCGGAATCTGACATGAGGAGAGTGTATGTGCAAAAGCCCTGAGAGGTTCAGACACTCTTTGAGTAGACACATAATTGGCTATCGGATACTTGGATCGTCGTTCTTCTATGTCTGGGGAGTATCGATTTGGTGGCTTACCTCGATTATGTTTGAAAGGTAGAACATAACCCACAGATGTATCTATAGCATTAGTTTGTAAAGGTGTGGTGGAAGAGCTTACCTCAGGGATATTCGCAGGAGGAGGGTCGTCGGGTACTAAAGAGTAAAGGGATTCCTCAGATTTCGCAGATCTTCCAAAGTTGATTCGTGCATGTGCATGCTTCAACTCTTGGAGGTTCAACTATGTCGTTGCCATCATTCAGCTGTGCTAGATTGTCACTAACATCCAACACTTCATTCGGATGTGCTAGATTGTCACTAACATCCAACACTTCAACATCCAACCAATTCCGTTCTTCACCATGGATCTCCCCCTGAAGAGGGGAATTGGATACCGGTGATGGAAAAAAAATTCAGATTCTAGGAAAGTGACATCCATGGTAATGTAGGTTCTTTTGGCAACAAGATCATAGCACTTGTATCCCTTTTTGTGTACTTCATACCCCAAAAGTATACATCAGACAACACATGGATCCAACTTAGTTCGTTGATTCTTATGGAGGTGAACAAAACCAACACAACCAAAAATTCGGGGAGGAATCATCAAAACAGTAGGTAATGAGACATGATCGGAAAACACCTTTAATGGAGTCCGAAATTGTAAGACTTTGGTGGGCATACGGTTCAAGAGATGATGCACTACCGTGGCAACAAAGATCACCCAAAGATCTATTCTAAGACACATGTGCATCGATCAATCAAGAAGCACGAGCAGTTTCTAAGATATGCTTATTCTTCCTTTCAGCAATACCATTCTGTTGTGGTGTTTGTGAACATGAAGTTTCGTGGAGAATACCATGACTGTTGAAATATGTCTAGAATGGTTTATTATCATATTCCCTTCCATTGTCAGAACGAAGAATCTTAATTTTTGCAGAAAATTGTGTCTGAATCATAGTATGAAATGATTGAAACACAGCAAACACTTCATATTTGTGTTTTAGGAGGTAAAGCCATGTCATTCTTGTGCAATCATCAACAAAAATTACAAACCAATGATGACCAGAGGTTGTAGTTATTGGGGAAGGTCCCCATACATCAGAATGGATTAAATCAAAAGGAATCATACTTTTATTCATATTCAGGGGATAAGAAGCCCTATGACTTTTGGCTAAGATACAAGTATCACATTTAAAATTTAAGTGTGTTAGATTGGAAAATAAATCCGGCAGTAAGTGCTTCAAATACCCAAATGATGGATGCCCAAGTCGGTGGTGCCATAACCAAATCTTTTTCCTTGTTTAGTAGTCATGCGGTGCATATGATTTGCTCTTCCCAAACTGAGGTCATTCACGTAGTATAATCCCCCCCTCTTAGTACCACGCCCAATGATCTCCTTGGTGAGAATATCCTGAAGAAGGCAAAAGGTAGAATACATCAATACCACACAATTAAGATTTGCAATAACTTGACTCACAGACATCAATCTACTTGAAAGAGAAGGTACAAGTAATGTATTAGATAATGAAAGGGAAGGAGATAAAGTCACTGTTCCAGCCCCTGTAACCGGATAAGTGACCCCATTGGCATTTGCAACATAGCTCCGTCTCGGCTGAGTCGTATCAGAAAAATCATTTGAATCAAATGTCATATGGTCTGTAGCTCCAGAGTCGAGAATCCAGTCATGAACATCACTGTGAGTAGAGATATGAAGTGCCTTACTAGAAGTACCTGGATCATGTAGAGATTCTACTTTAGGGATGAGGGATAATGTAGGATCACACGTAACCACAGTAGCTCTCCCAGTGTGGTCATTAGTAGCAGAGGTTTCTCGTTTTTTTCATGCTTGAAAGTCGTTCCACCAATCTGGATAACCATGTAGTTGGAAGCAGGTGTCACGGATATGTTTGGAGTTGCCACAATGTGCACACTTCATGCCATCAGATGGTGTTTTGGTTTTGGATTTTCCATTGCTCAAAGACAGAGCCCCTAGTTTCGATGGTGTCTGGTAGTGACTTCCTTTTATCCCTTTGGATGCCATAACTGCTCCAAGAGTGGTATCTACACCCGAGATCATCACAGTCTGCCTGACCTCTTCCCTTCGGACAAAAGCGTAAGCTTGTTCCACCGTAGGGAATGGTTTTAATTGGAGCACATCACTTCGAGTTTTATCTAGTCTGTCATCTAATCCATCAAGGAAAGTATACACCTGATCTTCCTGTAGAATCGAGTTGTATTTCTGTATGTCAATGGCACATTCCATCTCCAGGTTTAGACGCATTAAAAATCGATTTTCGCCATAACCCTCAAGATTGTTGTAGTATTTTCAATGGATTCACCAAATTGCTTCATACGAGTAGTAACACATTTGGAGATCATAGACTTGAGACGATGTCGGGCCCCATCAAAATAGGTTGTAGCAGCAGAATCCTAAACCTGTTTTGCAGTTGGGAAATGAATAAAATTGGCAATTAAGGAAGGGTCCATCGAATTGATCAACCATCCCTTGACAATGGCATTTTCGGTTCTTCGTCTACTGAATGAATGATCGTTTTCTGGAGGCTGAGGGGAATCTCCATTGATATATCCCAACTTGTCTTTACTAGCGATGTACATCTCAACAACCTGAGACCATAAGGCATAGTTGGATCCTTCCAACTTGATACCAATCAGAGCAGTAGAAGAATCTGCAAGCAGTGGTTGAGGAGAGGTCTCGGCTCTAGTCAAGACCTCCGTCATTTTTGTCGTTAGATCATTAAGGATGGAGTTGGTCCGGGGAATAAGAGGTTGAGTTAGGTCTCCGGATTACGCCATGGATTCCGCTTCTGTCCGGGTTTTTTCGGTCACACACATTGGTTTGAGCAGAGGTCCTATTTAACCTTGCTCGATACCATGTCAAATTGGGAGTATTCTTCTATTTCTCATATCTTTCTTTAGAGTAGAGTACAATCATATATATATAGATACAACTGAGGAAATTTTGGAACCTATTCTGGCCTATACAGATTTTGTGGCTAAGATTATGGATGGCCCTTGAAGTCTGGGAATTACATCAAAACAGATTTCTATAATTGATCTAATTAGACAGCTCACGCCAACATATTATTATACGTGATCCTAAATTGTGTTAAGACAGTTTGTTGGTCCCTTAAACATTTCTGTAGAAAAGATACCTGTACATTTTAGACATGGCTGATGGATGATCAATCCTTGTTATATGTTGGCATTAAAATTGAAGATGTTCGAATTTTTTACAAAAAGATGCTGATGGATGATCAATCCTTGTTATAAGGCGGCATTAACATAAAAAATGTTCGAATTATTTACAAAAATAAAAATGAAAAATGTTTAGATTAATCTTCTGCCAATATTTCATTTCTGTAGCTTTGTGCCAAAATTTGAAACCAACCTCCAATGACATATATATATATATATATATATATATATATATATATATATATATATAGTCTTCAAAGAAGAATGATTCCTCTGTCTTACGTTAATCAAGTTGGCATCATATAGAATTGTTACAAGCTTGATTCTCAGAAATAACCACGGCAACAGTTATGCAATTGTACACCTAATCAAAGACTATTGCTATATTTACATTTATTTACATAAATAAATTCTATCACACCCTCGCAGTTGAAGTGGGAGGTTGTCATAAGCTGAGACTGTCCCGAAAATCTTCAAAAAGAACCAATGGAAGACCTTTTGTAAAGATATTTGCAATTTGATAGCGCGACAGGACATGTAAGACATGAATTTGTCCATAAGAAACCTTTTCGCGAACAAAGTGTATATCCATCTTAATATGCTTAGTGTGTTGATGTTGAGCTGGATTCCCAGAGAGATATATCGCACTAATATTATCACAATAAATCAATGTAGCTCCAGGAATCCAACAATAGTACCGCAGAATATCTTAACCAACAAGAGTCAGAAACTACATTGGCAACCTCGCGGTACTCGGCTTCGGCACTGGACTTGGATAGGGTAGCCTGTCGTTTAGAGGACCAAGAGATGAGATTATCACCAAGAAATACACAATACCCAGAAGTCGATCGTCGGGTATTTGGACATCAACCCCAATCAGCATCTGTATAAGAGACAAGGGTAGTAGTCGAAGATGGATAAAGATGCAAACCGTGATCTAGAGTGGCCTGTATATAGCGCACAATGCGCTTAAGTGCATGCATGTGTTCCTCCATAGGGTTATGCATGAATAAACAGATCTGCTGCATAACATAAGAAATGTCGGGCCTCGTGAATGTTAAATATTGCAGGGATCCTACAAGGTTGCGGTAATGTGATGGATCATCATACGGTGTGCTAGACGTAGCACTGAGTTTCGTTTTTGTATGTATCAACCGGTGTGGGAGATGCCTTACAAGATGACATGCCAGCATGTTCTATGATTTCTTCTGCATATTTCCTCGAAGATAAAAATAAACCTCCTGCATGACGAGTTACAGCTATAGCAAATTCGGAGCTGAGAAGAGTCATGATAAACTTGCGAAGAACATCAGAGGAAGTAGTTAAGATAATATCATCCACATACAGCAGAATATAAGCCATAGCAGTACCTTACGGTAGATGAAGAGAGAGTGATCAGATTTGCTGTGAGAGAAACCAATAGAGGAAACATAATCTGCAAAACGTTTGTACCACGCTCGAGGAGCTTGCTTAAGCCCATATAAGGATTTCCGCAGTAAACAAACATAATAAGGATGTTCTGGGTCCTTAAAACCCATGGGCTGATGCATGTATACTCTTTCCTTTAGTTCTCCATGCAGAAAAACATTTTTAACATCAAGCTGATGAATAAGCCATGATTTAGAAAGATCCAAACTTAGCACAGTGCGAATAGTAGCCGGTTTGACTATCAGACTAAAAGTCTCGCCATAATCCACACCAAACTATTGACCTGCACCATCACCTACAAGACGGGCTTTATGCCTCTTAAAAGAACTGTCAGATTTTTCTTTATGTCTAAAAATCCACATAGACCGAATCACGTTAACAACAGGAGGACGAGGCACCAAATCCCAAGTCTTATTTTTAATAAGAGTATTATATTCATCATCTATGACCATTTACCAATTCGGGTCTTTAAGGGCAGACACGGGATTACGAGGTAAGGGTGATTTAGTAACATGGGTGTGAAGACCGTATTTCTTGTTCGGTTTGAAAATCTCATGTTGACTACGAGTGACTGGCCTTTGATTTGGAATTGGCGCCAGCGTATGAGAGAGAGGGGCGATGGGCTGACTCGTGTTTGGGCTTGATGCATGCAGTCCAGCATCAGGAGGATTAATAGAAGGGGAGGTATGGTGCCGCTGGACTGGTGGATTTTGAGCTGAGGTGGTGGTGTGGGCAGACTGCTCATTATGGTAAGTGAGTTGGGCTGGGCGCTTTGTTGTGAAGTGGGTGAGGCATGACAAGGAGTAGGCGAGGTAAGTTTCACTTCAAATGGGCCTGTGTTTGAGGTCAGCTGGTGGACCACATAAGGGGATAGGCCATCATCAAGGAAATTGTAAGTATGAGTCAAGGGAGAATGCAGTTTAGCAAAGGGGAAATTTGATTCATCAAAGATAACGTGTCGGTTAATGATAATTTTATTCGAAGATAAATCGTAACACTTATAACCACGATGATTTGATGGATAGCCCAAAAAGGCACACGGAGTAGAACGGGCTTGAAGTTTATTTATGGTGGAAGAAGGAAAGAGTGGATAGCATAAGCACCCGAACACTCAAAGATGAGAATAAGATGGGTCTTTTTGGTAGAGAATTTTGAGAGGGGATTGATAGACTAAATTTATAGTTAGAAGTATGTTGAGAAGATAGGTTTCCATGTGTAATGCATGATGCCAAAATGATGGTGGTAGAGAAACATGGGTGTGACGCCCCCAAAACAGGTATACATCACCCATCTTGGGTCGTCAGATACACACTACATAAATCAAATACAAACTTAATTATACAACTGTCAGGTAATATACGACAAAACATAGCTGAGAGTTTTAACACAAATATTGTCTTCTAGACAATATCCACACTCAATGGAGTCCTCATTACAATTATTATCACACTATTTTATAGAATAGTGAGGACTACTAAAGCCACTTATCCTGGACCATCACTCCATTCCCCGACTCGTCCCAGCTATATTCTCATTTCCTGAAGAGAATAATGAAAATGAGAACAATGAAAGAAAAGGGTGAGCTCAACTAGCCCACTAAGAAATATTATGACTAAGATAATGCAGAATAAATTATCCTTAGCCTTCAACAGTATAATAACTGATAGAATACAATAGACAACAAGTTTTAGATCAACAACTGCAGCTGAATAAGCAATTCATTAGAAGAGTCAAGTAGAACATAATGTCTACTATCTCTTATAGATTAAAAGTCCATCGTTAATATTCTATTCCTGTAATACTCATCAACATTTCTTTGTTATACCCAAGATAAAAAGAACTCTCATCACCTGTCTTCACCTGAACCACCAAATATTATAGTTAAATCCACAATTCATATTTATAATCATATAACTCAACAGTTTCTCCTTGCCACAAAGGCTTAATAGAACGTTTACTCAATATCCTTACCCCAAAGCTAAAGATATTCAAATGTAATAACAATGATCATACTAATCAGTTGTCTACCTTTGCACTACGGGCCAAAGATATTCAACTATAAAACCAATGGTCATGATCATACCAATCAATTGTTTGTCAGTGCACTACGGCCAAAGACATTCAACTATTAACTAATGGTCATGATCATGCCAATCACATCATCGAATTATCCATGCACTACGGGCCAAGGATATTCGTTAGTATCACCAGTGGTCATGATCATGTCATACACCTGTCCATCTTTGCACGTAAGCCAAAGACGACAATCCATCTATGCACGTAAGCCAATGATGACTTTCATCACAATATAAGCATGAGGATGATGACAATGATATAAGTATTAATCAAACGCAATCAAGAATAAATATTAAAGACTTTAAATTTATTCAGAGTTTAAAAATATCTAAATTGTCAACATGACATCGCTTTTTTATGGAGTAAAATTCAAGAATAATATTCATGTACCAAAGATAATTTGGATGAGAAAAGAAATATATTTTTGAATTAAATAGTACCCATAATAGTACCCTATGAATAGTACTTGTAAATAGTACCTCGTGAATAGTACCCCGGCATGAAAAGTACCCCAAATACCCGAGTGAATAATATTCGGGTGAATAGTAATTTGGGTGAATAGTAACCCGTGAATAATAACTCGTGAATAATACTCCGACACGAAAAGTGCCCCGAATACTCGAGTGAATAATACTAGAGTGAATAGTAACCGGGTAAATAGTAACCCGTGAATAGTAACTCGTAAAAAAAATACCAAAGAAAATTAATGATATTCCATGACGAGTACAAAAGAAATGATATCTCATACGAGTAATAGATTATACGAAACTGCAAATGGATTTTCACCCGCCATGCGGTAATCCACATAGACAGATCATTTTCACAATTTAATAAAGAATGAATACGAAAGATCATTCACCATGCATGCGAGAGTCCCACGCATAAAAGTTATTCCAATGTAATAATAAAGAATGAAATAACAAAAGAATTCACCGGGCATGCGCGATAGACCATACGCATAAAAAGTTATTCCAACGTAATAATAAAGAATGGAATCAGTCATGCATAATTCGCTCGCATGTGAGGATATTCCAAATGAATATTAAAGAATGGAACTAGGTCACGCGTAATCCGCATGCATGTGATATTCCAATGTAATAATAAAGAATGGAACCAGTCATACGTAATCCCATGCAGATGGATATTCGAATGTAATAATAAAGAATGGAATAACAACAGAATTCAATAGTGTAAGACCCCAACTTTTATGAATAAAGATGAATTTTCTATAATTATAATTTTTAAATATTATGGAATGAATTTGATATAATGTTATAGTTGTGGGTAATATTTAAAAATTTTACAAAGTACGCAAGTTGTTATATTATATTCGATTGGTCGAGGAATATTCGTTTTAACAGAGAATATTCGTACGACGGCACAATCATTGGTGGACCCCATAACGAAATTATTGTCGGATTGAGAAAACGACAAAAAAATATTTTTATGAAAATAACTACGGAGGTTTTACGCTTAAAACTGTTGAACTACTCAAGAGTAAAAGTATAGTAATACGCGTGATTTCACAAGTAGCATTACGGTATTGATTATTGATACTTACGTGAGAAGTCACCGCTTTTGTTCAATTATTGCTATAGTAATTGTTGCATAAGATCTCACGTTATTTGATTCAATTATTGTTGATATTTTATATATTATTAAATCAATAATTGAGACGACAAAGTTATTAATATTATTATTTTCAATATTAACGATGTCAGAAGTTTCACAAGGAGAGGTTTGGTCACCTAATGCTGCGCCAATAGGAGAAATCCTTATTGGAAAGCCCCTCTTTCCTAGGAACGACTGGTCGATTAATATTGTGAATTATAATAAAGGTGATAAATATTGTTAAAATTATTAAGGTAATTTTTATGAAGTATTTGTGTAAATTTTGATTATTATATGGACCCCCATTTACCCATTTTTTAAAATAATCGGTAGAAAATTATTTTATATAATAAAAGGTGGGGCCACTAGTGAGGTTGATGTCTTGTGTGGGGGAGGGGGGAATTTGCATTGTAGGGTGAGAAGTTGTGTATTGTGGGTGGATGAATTATATAGTTGATGAGTGTATGATTATTATATATATGTTTAACATGTGGGTGGAAAATGGTGGGGGAAATGATGTTGCTTTACAAAAGGTAATTAGTATTATATGTATATATATGTTTATAACATGTGTGGTTTATATATATATATATATATATATATATATATATATATATATATATATATATATATATATACCATTTGGGGGCTAAGGAGAGAAAACAAAGTACATGATATAAAACACAATTAAATTACTAAATAAAAAACAATTTTATTGATTAATTCAAACTATTTACAAGATAGATAACTAAAATGGACTTACAAGATCACCGAAATAAGAACATTAGATGAAGGGGGGTTAAGTAGGCTAAACAAATGCAGTAGAGGCTAAAGATTTGTCGAGAAGGATCTCTCGAGTCTTTCTAAGTCCGCTTAAACCAAATGAATCCGATTTCCTTTTTTATGTAACAAGGAAACGAATATTACAAGATTACTATTACAATAATCGAGGTAAAGTAAAAGTAAGAAACATTTTACTAAAGTAAAAGTACAAGTAAAACATTTTACTAAAGTAAAAGGAAAAAGAATCGCTTTCTATGGAAAAGCGACGCTTCTTTTGACTAATGCGGTCGTGGACCGGATGCTTTATTGATCGAAAGTCGCTTTGATAAAAAGCAGAAGATCTTTCTTTACTCGGCGGAAAGTGACCGAGGTCACGGAGGGTGGAAGGATCGAGGGCACGGAAAGGTCAGCAGAGATGACTAAAATTTGCGCCTGAGTAGAGTCTTTGCCGATCGGAAATAGAGAATCACATCTTCACTTTGATTGATTAGAGATAGGCTCAAGAAAAATGGATCTTGAGCATCTCAAGAGCAATTGTGCCATAGGGGTCACAATCGCCTTCAAAATCGTAATCATGACTAGAATTATCTCCTCCGGACCGAGAAGAAGCTTTTTGTCGACTCTTCACGAATCGATCAAGTCTTAAATGAATAGCATCAAGAAGACGCTTAACTCGGAATTAGAGTAATCGAAACATCTCGTGGATCAAGCGGTGATGTAACCGATTTTGCTAATTCAAATTTGTTTTTGATTTCTTGGAGGATCTGTGGCAGAGGCCAGTAAGAATCAGATTGACGTTAAGCTGGAGGAGGTAATGAGAGGAGAAAGGCGGAAATTCTTTTTTGAACTTGGCCTACTATTCTCATCAACTCCAAATTTATCCCACCATTTAATTGAAAAGCGGCGAGAGACACGAGAAATAGGAGAAAGAAAAGTCCGAGCCGCCCCGATTCCTATGGACGACGAGAGACGAAAAACAGTGACTTCTTGAGTGGTCAGAATTATATATTTCCATTTCAAAATCCAAGGATTTTATATTTACTACAAAATATAAGGAAGACCGAATTCCTCATATTTGGAATGATAATTCTTTGTGATGACAAAAAATGCTCTAATTGGGCAAGGAGAGAGGTTTTAGGAAAATGTCATGACTCAAACTGCACCTTGTCCACCAAAGAATGAACCATTTGGGAATTGACTTTTAAATTTGTGGTCGAACCGAAAGAACCACGAATGACTATGATCATCATTTTGATGAAGCATGATTTTATGCCGTGCTTCAATATAATCATAATAGAAAAGGAACTAGATTGATTAGAAAGAGATCTCGAGATCCGATGGATGACTACTCCAATCGATGAATTAAGGACTTGTTTAATATACAATGAATGATAAAGGAGTTTTGATTTATCATCATTGGCATAGATTGGTTTTATGAAAACTGACTCTGTTTCAATAAGGATATCTCTATAATAAACAAGTGACTTATATGGAGCTGAAGGAGTAAAATGCCATCCCGAAGGAAAATACTGGGCTGCTAACTGAATAGGGTCATTTTTAGGTTTCATATTTAACTCAACATGAAATAAGTGATGATCATAAACCTGAAGATAATCGGATAATTGGATGACTAGGTTTTGATGAAGTAATTTGGAGCTTCGACTAGCGAAAATATCAAATGGCTTTGGTCGACTAAAGAAGAATCGAGGAGTAGGGCTTGGGGACTGTACCAAGCACCTGGAATTTATTATGTGTCTGGGTGACTGGGTGAGGAACAACAGTTCCCTTTGGTTGATTAACTGGACCAGCAGAGCGGCCATGACTACGAGAAGATGAACCTCCTCGAACACTCATTTTGCTGTGATTGTACCTGTGTTAATAAATTCACGAGTGAGAAAATCTGGGACTGAGTTATTAACGCTTTTAATATATTCAATATCAAAATCAAAAAATACTTAAAATTGCTTGCCATCTAGCTTAATGAATGTTAGAGGCGACGTTTTCAACGTCTTTTTCAAGAATAAATTTTGCTGACTTACAATCTATTCTAACTAAGAATTTCTGATTTAATAAATCTCTCTGGAATTTTTTAATACATAAAACTAGAGATAAAATTTCCTTTTTAATAGTAATTGTATTTTAATTGTGTAGAATTCCATGCGCCGTAATGGAAACGAACAATTTGTTCATTAGAAATAGAGTCAATTTACATTTGAGTATGCCTCCAATCCAATGTCGAGGCGTCGGTTTCAATTATTTTGAATGTTTGAATCATTAGAGATGCCAAGGCAGGCAAAACCTTAACATATTTTTTAACTTATCGACGATGTAAGTATGAATGTCCCAGTCAAGGAGGAGGATTACTTTGTAAGTTACCGAAAGAGAGGCTTACAAATCTTCCCGAGGTCCTTGTAAATCGCCAAGATAATTGAAGCGAGCCAAGAAACCTCTCAGAGTCGATTCTTGCTTGGTAATCTTATCTCGGGAAACTATTCTATGAATTGAATAGCTCATCAATTGCCCGCGTGAGTCCATGATAGAGGATTAAATCGAGAAATCGACTTTAGTCAAAAAAATGACTACACTTGGAAGGAGAAAGGACAAGACCATTGGTTTTAAATGTTTTGAAGAATGAATTCAAATGTTTAATATGTTCTTCAATAGTCTTGGAGAATACAAGGATGTCATCGATGTAAACAATGATAAAATGATCAAGGATTCAAAATATTATTAAGAATATTCAAATTCATTGGGTGCATTCTTAAGTCCAAATGATCAACATTCCATTCGTAGTGTCCGAACGGAGTGGTAAATGCAGTTTTGTACCTATCATCTGGGTGAATGGCAACTTGCCAGAATCCTGACTTGAGGTCGAATTTACTAAAGATTGTGGAGACGCTTAACCTACCAAGGAGATCATCCTTGTTGGGCAAAGGGTACCTAATCCACTCTAAAACTTTGTTTAATGGTTTATAATTAATAACTAGGCGAGGGACACCTCGTTCTTTCTCAGCTTCATTATTAACATAGAAGGCTGGACAAGACCATGGTGACTTGCTATGTCTAATTAGCCCTTTACTGAGGAGATCATTGATTTCAATTTTACATAACTCCATTTGTTCATGACTCATTTGAATAGGCCTAGCCTTAGTAGGAATTAAATGCTCTTTAAATTCTTTAAGATAGGGTAATCTAATCTGTGTGCTTCTTCCTATGCCAAAAGCATTGGGAGAATCGAACATAAGTTATTTATTAAATAATCTTTTAATTCTTTTATTTTTCTTGAACTCTGTTATTCTTAAGTTGGTCATCAACTTGTTGGTACTTCATTTCTTCTTTAAGAAAATTTAGGTGAGTAACTTTACAATTTATGATTTAATGATTTAGAAATTGATTCTTGTTGAATAAATTTTAAATCTCTTTATTTTAGTTTAATTAAGAATTTAAATATAATTTTCTTTCCTAAATGTTCACAACTTAAACCTTTATTACTAGTGGTAAATGGATAAAGCAAATATATGAATGGTAAACCTAAAATAATTTTGTCAAGAAGATTGCGAACTAAGATTTAACGAGGTCTTGAAACACATGTTGTCCCGATGAGATATGTACTTTAGGTAATTTGTACTTTATTTCCATTTGACTACCAATAAATTTAATTTAATTTTTCACTAGTTTTCTTATAATATCTAGTGGGGATAATACCTTCTTGAATATTAATTCAAGTCTCTGCTTTTGAGATTCTACTAGAAAGGTGGAGTTGTCTTGAAAAGGTTTTATCAATGACTAAATTAATGGAAATATACCATTTTGAATAGTAATATCTTTAATTCTTTTTAAGAGAGACCTTGAATAAAGAGATCGTAATCTTTGGCAATTGACGACTCGGATCCTCGTGACATTCATCACTGTAAGAAGAATCATTAATTTGAAGATCTGATTTTTTATCGTCAATCTCTTTTCTTAAACTAGAAACCTCTATCTTTAAATTAGAAATCTCCCTTTTAAGTTTATTAACCTCTTGATTTAATTCAGGAAGTGTAATTTCTTTAACTGGAGATTTGAATCTTTCAAGAGTCTTATTTAAACTGAATATGGGTTTTTCTTTGGCTCTAAGAACCTTGTCAGTGACCCTTTTATCTTTAGTTAATAAATCTTTTAATTGTTTTAGATATTGAGTTTTTAATTAGGATCGGTAATTTTCTTGATTAGATCAACTAATAAGGAGTTTTCTTCTTCATCTTTTGTAATTACACTAACTCTTTTACAACAGCTTTTATTACAATCTTCTGTACATATAGTGACTTCATTTTCACTATTAGAATTTTCGTTGGATGAGTTGTTACTAGAAGATTCTGGAACATCAGAAGCTTCTTCATTACTGCTACTACTCTTATTATCAATTCTCATTAATTCTAATAATTGTTCCGTATCTTCAGTTGAAATATTTAACTGAGCTAATTTTTGTTTAACTCTGCATTCACTTTTGTAATGACCTTTCTGTCCACAATTGTGACAGATAATTTTACTTTTATCAAATGTTTTTGATTTTTTATAAGATTTTTTCTTTGATGACTTAGGTTTATTATAATAATTATCTTGATTATTATTTTTATTTTTGTTGTGAGTATATCTCTTCTTACGGCGTTTATGATTTTTGTGTGACTCAATATGTTTATCTTTATGCCTGTGCTTCCTTCTGGAGGGAGCCACCGGCGGTAAACCATACTGTTCACAAAATGTTCCTAACTCGTATTTAGCTTTATTTTTGTCTTTTCTAGCTTGTTTAGCTAATTTAAAATCAATGCACATTTTTAATCCAATTTTTTGGATATGACTAATAATATCTCCATAAGTTAAATTATCATAATCAATATATCCTAGGTTTTTGCTTAATTCTTCCCTAACTTTGTGAAAAATAAAGACTAAGCAAAACCATTAACTAATTTTTCTTTCCAAAATGGTTTATTATCATCATTTCTCATCATAACTCTAGAGGTAAATACATCTTTGTACCATCTAAAATCACTTAGAGTGGGACAAGTAAGATTACTTAACCCGATCATGAATTATTTCGTAATATTGCTAGGGGTTCCAACAAAATGTTTAATTATGGTGAATATTAAAGTGTTAACTCCATCGGAAGACCAATACCAAAGATCTTCATCAAAGATGGGATTGCCTTCTTTATCTCTTTGAATAGCATGAATTATGGATATTCTAATGTCTTCTCGTGAGATGTTTTTCCCACTAAGACCTAAGAATGCCGGTGAATCCACTAGCTAATAATTCAACAATGTCGGTTGAGACAAAGTGTTGAATTTAGTGATGTAATCATTAGCTACCATAGACATATGATTAAGTTTATTAAGAATTTCTTGTTCACTAAATCCATCTATATTCCATTCATAAATTTTATTAGAGGATACCGAAAGCTGTTTATCTAGATTTCTCTCTTGAATTGTAAATCCAGGAGGAGTTGGTCCGGAATACCAATTTCGGTGATACTTGTGTTATTAATGATTAATTTATTTAATTGGTCCTTAAGGTTTGAAATAGAAGAGTGGGTGGGAAGAACTTTCATTATTATCATCGACTCTACCGATCAATAACAAACAATAGTTCCACTTGGACCGGGTTCTGCTTTTTGAGTTTTTAAATAATTTTTCAATGGATTGGACCAATTCGTCATCTTTATTAGGTAAACTTAAATTATATACGCTTTTCTCGTAAATTTAGTAAAGGTTGTTCTATCTTTAAATCGGGTTTTTGATAATACCTTCTTCAAATTTTTCTTCAATTCTATCTAGTTTGCTTTCCACCATTGCTAGATATTGATTGCTAAAGTTTAATTGTTCAATTATTTTTTTGTCGTTATTAGTTCCGTCGTGTATTTTGAAGGGACTAGCAATAATGAAGTGTTTTAACTTGGAATTAGAACTGTTTTAATGGGGATGACCGTCGATACTTTGGATCACATCTTCTTTAATCCATTGAGTTTTACTAATAACATTGCATTTACCTTGATCATCGTATATACCAGGTCATAAAAAGTGATGTTAATTTCTTCATTTTTGATAAATCTTTTCCATCTATTTACTACCTTATCTCTTTCTTTTTCAGTTGGATGGATAGATCTAAATAGATGTCTTTTTTCTTTATTAGATTTTGAATTAAAATCTTTAACTAAGTTATCCCAATTTAACACGAAATCCTTTTTAATGACTCTTAGTTGATTATGAATAGGGGCATTAAAATCAGACTGTGTGGGATAAACAGAGGATGCTTAGGGAAGAAGAGTCTTCATCTTCTTTCAGATCGCTCGAGTATAATGAGGATGACTAACTTGTCCTTCATTAAGAATACCTTTAAGTTTGATATCTTTAACAAGAGGATTACTTAGGACCTCAAAGATCTCTTCTATCGTGGATAAATCAAGGATCAAGAACTAGAAATATCTTCAATGATAATCGGTGATCTAAAGTACGTTCAAAACTAATTTTAACAGTTCCATCTCGAAAATTGTTGGATATTTTCAATATTCAATAAATTGTTAACTATGGGTTCTTTGTGGTAATTCATTTGGTAAAGTCCATTGATTAGGTAAGTTAATATCCTTCCAAAGAATTGTTCTTGGGATCCGGATATTAGCATCACTAGTTGAACTTTGAATTAAAACCTGTTTGATCTTTTGGGCTTTTATTAAGAGCATGAACGCTCAAATTTGACTTCATCGTCTTATAATAAATCAGTAAATCAAAGCAATGGGTTGAGATCCTTCAATCATTTGAGTAATCTCTCCATCGGCTTTTAATATTTAATGATAAGGCTTTAAATAAGTTTTGATCATCGAGACTCAAGGTGAAATCAGAAAGCGGTTGAAATGGATAGGTCCATTATGCAAACTTGCTTCCATTGCACCAATAATGCTTGGATAGTAATTTAAAAATCTAGCATCTCTAAGGTAGGTAGATTGATGAATTAATTCCTTTTCTATTAAGAGGTTTAACCGCAACTTGAACAAGACCTATATGTATAAAATTATAACCCTTTTTTCTATGTTTTTAATAACTTAGGTGATAAAAGACTACAATTTTCGTATTCTTTGTTAATTGCATAAATTCTCTCAACAGCTTTTGACATTATAATCGCTTTTAAATTTATCTCGAAAATGTTGGTCGATAAATTTCTTTGGGAGATACCTTAGGTATATTCCAGTTGTTTAAAACTTGATTAATGTTTTCATAATTATGTTCTTCTTGGTTCACTATATCTCGGAACAGAGGCAAAGTCGACTGTTATTAAGCGAGGAGCTAGATCCGAATAACCTACTCATCTTCGACCGTTTCAAAAATAAAATCTTACTCAAAGCTCATTCATGCATACCCCTGTTTACCCAAAGTAGACTCATACCTATGTTCTATAACCCGACACTCGCCACACACTCGAGACTTACAAAGGTTAGACGCGAACTAGGTGGACTACAAAAAGTAAGGTGACTTTGTAACATTGATGAAGAAGATAATTTTGAAATAGTAAAGAGGAGTTTGATTAAAGAGATCTTCATAAACAAGATTACCAATAACAAACAACTTGGCTCTAATATATATATATATATATATATATATATATATATATATATTATAATTTTGCTTTATTCTTATTGGTTGGTTGATTGACAAATTGTGTTTGTGGGTTACAAAATAATTTTCATCCAATTGCATAACTGTTGCATCCGTAAGAAAAATCTTAACACAGTGCATTTCCATTCTTCTATAAATAGAAGCTCATTCCTTCATTATTTCTTACGCACTGAAACTCTAGAGAGAGAAAATTATAGAGAGAAAGAAGAAGAGCAGTCTGCTATATTTCTTTTCCTATATCCAATTTCTTTTAAGGTAAGGGGTATTTTTTTTTCATATTCATGAAGAGAACTTCTGTTATTCCATTCTTTATTATTCTGTTGGAATAACTCGTGATATGTGATCTACCCTATACTTGGTGATTTCATTGTTATTTCATTCGTTATTATTCCGATTTGGAACATCATGTTCTGTATGCTTTTACACCGGACTGGTTCCGCCTTTTTTATTATTCTGTTGAATATCACGTCTGCATGCGCGTTTACTTACGGACCGGATTCGTCTTTATTATTCTCGCTGGAATATCCGCCAATGCGCTTTTTTCTTGGGACCGATTTCGTTATTTATTATTTTGTTGGAATAACCTGTCTATGCGAAGTACCGCATGCATGGTGATTTCTGTTGTATTCTATTCTTTATTATTTTGTTGGAATATCCTGTCGATGCGTATTACGCCTGACTTGGTTCCGTTATTTATTATTCTGTTGGAATAACCTGTCTATGCGAAGTACCGCATGCATGGTGATTTCTTTTATTATTCCATTCTTTATAATACCCAGTTGGTTAAAGTTTTAACTTCTATACTCCATGAAATTGGTGGAATATCCTTGATATTTGCGCTTTATCCAGTATCTTTTCATGGAAATATTCTTCTGAGCATTTACAAATTTTACTCTACAAAGAAGTATCGTGTTGACAATTTGGGCGTTATTAGTTCTTGAATAAATTAATTCTTGAACTTGTTTTATTGAATTCTTATATCATTTTCATCATCCTCATGTTTATATTTTTGAAAGTCATCCGTATTCAGTAGTGCATAGATGGACTTGGCATGATTATGACCAGGATTATTGATTGTAATCATGACCGTAATGTTACAAATGATGTGGTAAAAGTCCTCATTGGCCCGTAGTGCATTGATGGACAGTTGTTGGCATGATCATGACCATTGATGAATCACGAATTTCCTTGGCCCGTAGTGCATGGATAATTTGTGGTTGTGATACTAATGAATATCCTGGCAGTAGTGCACAGGATGATGTGGATTATTTATTGTCGAGTCCCAACGATAAAAGTGATGAAAAACCTTTTAAATCATAAAAGATAGTAGACTTTATTCTCTACTTGACTCTTTTAATGGATTTCTTGTTCCGCTGCAGTTAAACTTGATGTCTATTGTACTTTATCAGTTTAACATTGTAGAAGGCTAATGATAATTTATTCTGCATTATCTTAGTCATAATATTTCTTACTGGGCTAGTTGAGCTCACCCTTTTTGCTTTCATTGTTCTATTCAGGAAATGAGAACGTAGCTGGGACTAGTCGGGGAACGGAGTGACGGTCCAGATGATAGTATTAGTAGTCCTCACTATTCTGTTAAATAGTGTGTTAATAAATGTAATGAGGACTTATTCTGAGAGTGGATATTGTCTAGAAGACAATGTTTGTATTAAAACTCACAGCTCTCTTGTTGTATATTTAAGATTGTATTTGTATTCTGTACCATGTATTTGGCGACTCAGAATAAGTGATGTATACCTATTTTGGGGCGCCACAACCGGGCATGCGATAGACAGCCTGCAGACGATAAAAGTTATTCCAATGTAATAATAAAGAATGGAATAACAGAAGAATTTCACCATGCATGTATGCGGTACTTCGCATAGACAGGTTATTCCACATAATAATAGAGAATGGAATAACAACCCTTACGAGTATTAAAAGAAAATAACTCTCTTCATGAATACGAAAGAATAATAACCCTTACTATAATAATAATATTCCTTACCTTAGAAGAAAATTGGATACTGGAATAGTGAGGTAGCAGACTTCTCTTCTTCTTTCTCTCTATAATTTCTCTATAATAATTGCTCTATAGCTTTAGTGAATTGGTGAAAAATAATGAAGGAATGAGCTTCTATTTATAGGAAAATATAGTTTCGATAATTGCACGTTTTGGAGCTCAGAATATTACAATATAATACCTTGCTCTTTTCTTTTATTTTTAATGTAGTTCTGCAAGTATTATCAAACTTGCATCACCTCCCCTAATAGTAAATCATGTGAATCAATAGTAAATCATGTGACTCAATAGTTTTAGACATGTGAAAATACGAATTATAGTATAGTACCTCCATCTATACCTCCATTTTTAACTTAGTCATGCAAGTATTATCAATCTTGCACCAACTCCCCTAATAGTAAATCATGTGAACCAATAGTACACACATGTGAACACATAGTTATAAGCATGTGAATTAATAGCAATTAATTGCTCATTTATCCGGTTAATTACCCGATTGGTCAATATAATCTCCAGACATCAATTATTATCGAAATAAATGTCGATTTTTACTAACACTAATAATCCCAACACAATGGAACTATCAATTTCATCTTTAATCAACAAGAACTTATTCATCATTAATATTATAATTCACAATATTTAACAACTGTGTCGTTCCCCAGAAAGAGGGGCTTCCGATAAGGATTTCTCCTTATCAAGCGCGCAATTAGGTGACCAAACCTCTCCTCGATGTAACTTCTAGACATTGTCAATATTGAAAATAATAATATGAATAACTTTTGTCGCCTCAATTTATTGATTTAATAATATAACATATTATGCATATGATACTGTGACAACAATTGAATCAATAATATGAGAGATATGATGCAGCAATTACTGTAGCAATAATTGAGTATAACTGAGTGATTTCTCACGTAAGCATCAATAATTAATACCGTGTGCTACTATGCAACCACGCGTATTACTGTACTTTTACTACCAGTTATTTTATGACAACTTGCTTACTTTGAAAAAATTTCACATATAACCCTTAACTTTAAACTTTTATCAATTTAATTATTTACCAAAATAGAAAAATTGAATACTTTTATTTTATAAAATTCGGGATCTCACAATGGGCAAGTAGGGTTCTAACAATGTTGTTAATGGTGCGGATTTTTCTTTCGGCTTTTCCATTTTGTGATGATGTATGTGGACAAGAAAGGCGAAAAGATAAACCATTAGCTTTGCAAAAATCCCAAAATGGCCCATTATCAAATTCTCGACCATTATCGCATTGAATATTTTTAATTTCCCGTTCAAATTGAGTTCGAATGAATACTCAAAAAGAGAGAAATGTGGCAAAAACTTGGGACTTTTTAGACAACGAAAAATTTCCACAAAAAATTAGAGTAATCATCCAAAAATAGAATGTAATAACGATGGCCCGAAGAGCTCAAAACGGGAGATATCCATAAATCACTATGAATAATGCCAAAAGGCATAAAAGTGCATGAATTAGAAGCAACAAAAGGCAACTTAACATGTTTTCCAAGAGGATATGAGCGACAAAAATGAGAATTACGAGTTCTAGTACACTCAATAAATTTATTTAGCCTAAGGGAGTCTAAAACAGATGCTCCCGCATAACCTAAACGTGCAGGACATAAAGAAGGTGCTAAAGTTGCAAAAGGTGATGGGGAGTTGGCTCGATTTGTGGTGGTGCTGGTGATGGGGTATAGCTCGCCCCGACTATCACGTCTCATTAGGTGCATCCCCGTCTAAAAATCCTTAACAGAAAACTCAAATGGATCAAATTCAACAGAAACCGAGTTATCAGTAGTAATTTTCTAACTGAAACTAAGTTTTTAATCAATTTAAGGGCATCAAGAACATTCTTTAAGGTCAATGGTGGGTTGGGGGGGACAAATTTGTATGGCCATAACCACGAATTGGAATAGAATGACCATTTATGACAATTATACCACGATTATTGCTCAAATTAAAATATGACGAGAGAGTACCTTGCGAAGATGTCATATGAGACGTGGCACCGGTGTCCATGTATCAGGTTGCATCGGGTGGAGTGAGCCCGAGAATGTGCATCGCGGCCTCAATGTCAATTGGTGTTGTTGTCGCTGAATAGGCCTACTACTGGTGAGGACGAGGCCCAAGAATGCTGGCCTGCTGCTACTACATGTGCTATGGACTGGGCTTTGCCCAAGGTGCAGTTGGATCATGGAGGGATAGCCCATGGCCATTGCCAAGGCCATCGCCGCCATTGTTGTCCACCAAACCACACCTGGTGGTCGCTATCGCCACGCTCTGGTTTACCGTTAGTCTTTGCCCGCCACCGCCGCCGCCGCCACCGCGACCACCACCCTTACCGCCACCGCGATTTTTACAACCATTATTGGTCTTATTTTGGCGATTTTTACCACGGTTTGGCGACGTATTTGCAGAATATGAGGAGTTGTCATCGAACTCCTTATACGACGCAGCAACCATGGCGGAATTAGATACAGTGGCTGCTTTCTTGGCAAAACCCGCTTCTTCTAATATGCGCATCAAACGAGCTTGGTAAAAGGGTGGGAGAGGATCTTTTTGACGGAGGAGCGTAGCAACACCACTATAAGCATTAGTGAGACCGGCAACCATCTGTAAAACGAGCCGGTTGTTTATGATCGGTGACCCGACGTTCTTGAGTTGATCAGACAGGAGTTTTAACCGTTGACAATATGTGGATGCATTAGGGAAATCTGTC
The DNA here is from genome assembly GCA_020205605.1 of Panax ginseng. Taxonomy (NCBI): domain Eukaryota; kingdom Viridiplantae; phylum Streptophyta; class Magnoliopsida; order Apiales; family Araliaceae; genus Panax; species Panax ginseng. The sequence continues at coordinate 29,755,943 of CM035149.1, forward strand.
ATGTCAGTGGTTGAGAATTCTTGTTCAAGAGTGACGGCACGAGAATTTTTATTGTCTTGGAATATGTCACGTAACCGATTCCAAGCCTCCATTTCCGTCGAGTCGGGTTCCATGATTGTGTGCAACAAGTCACTAGAGATCGTGGAATAAATCCAGTGAGGGTTAGCCATAAATCCTTTTCGTTATCGGTTGTCGGCACCTTCTCCTTGCCTTTTTTCGGTGGGATTATGTGGTCAATAACCCAATGTGATCTACAATGAATTTGAAGAGCTCCGCCCATGTCGCGTATTGGACGTTCTCCATCTCAAGGGTAATGGGGATGAGGGACTTGATGTTCGATACAGCAAGAGCGGGATGAAAGGAGGAGGTTTTTGAGTAAGACATTGCTGACTGGAAGGAGGAAGAAGACGGTGAGGGGAGGCGGAGCACTAGGGCACGACGGAAGGTGTGGAGCACTAGGGCTCTTATACCATGAAAGAAGAATGATTCCTCTGTCTTACGTTAATCAAGTTGGCATCATATACAATTGTTACAAGCTTGATTCTCGAAAATAACAATGGCAACAGTTATGCAATTGTACACCTAATCGAAGACTATTGCTATATTTACATTTATTTACATAAATATATTCTATCAAGTTTGCCTGAAGTTTTTTGAACAGCAAGCGTTTGATGGCTGTGATGAAATTGAGATCATTTACTAATTATCACAAATATAAAACCAATAAGTTTCAAACTCAATTTTAATTACTGGTTCTATGGTAATTTAGGCTATCAAGATGCTCTTACCATTAGTAGATTTCAAAACCATGGCTGTTATTTTTAGCTAGGCTTATTGCTCATTAATTCTTGTGTCATGTACATTATAGGTATGCCTGGTTTGACTGCTTATGCTGGTTTCTACGAGGTGTGCTCTCCGAAGAAAGAAGAGACTGTTTTTATTTCAGCAGCTTCCGGAGCAGTTGGTCAGCTTGTTGGGCAGTTTGCAAAGTTGTTGGGCTGCTATGTTGTTGGGAGTGCTGGAAGCAAAGAAAAGGTTGGTGCGCTTTACGTGTTTATTTTGTCTAGTTATTTTAACCATGCTTATCAAACATAAGCAGTGTCGCAGTAAACAAATCTTTCTATCTATATATATGTGTGTGTATATATATATATATATATATATATATATATATATATATATATATATATATTATTTTATATTTTGTATGTTTTTATCCTCCCCTAGTTATTTTGACGAGAGCATCGCTGATAATTGAATTAACTTTTAGCTACTTGAAGTTTACTTATTGTTAAACTGGTACAAGTTTAAGCTGCATAGGTAATCTAAGACCGTAGTTGTAATCGGGATTAACTAGCTTCTATATTTTTGTAAACTGTTTTTTTTTTTTACAAGGTTGACCTCCTGAATAATAAATTTGGGTTTGATGAGGCTTTTAACTACAAAGAAGAGGAAGACCTGGTTGCGGCTTTGAAAAGGTCGGTATCTATTTTTCCTTCCCTAAATGATTATGATAGGCATGAAACCTTACTTTTACCCTGGAAATGGGGGATGCTGATCTAAGAAACTATTTTTTATGCTGAAGTGGAAGTTCTTGTTATATAGAGCATGCGTCTTAATTCATTTTTAATTTCCTCCTACCTTTTAGCCAGTAAGAGTAGTTCTATAACTGACCTTGTTATAATTCTTTTAGGCTATTTACCTTGAAAATAACTATTTCCAAGGATTACAATCCCATGAAATATAGTTCTTGGCTTTAGAATAAGTAATCCTGTTACTATATTATCTTTTTAAAATAATAACTATCTTTTTGTTTAGAGGGGGGATTATATGTGGTATAGCTAAAATGGGATATGTTTGTCTTAAATTTTTTAATTCTAAGGGCATTATGTGAGGGTTTACTTAATATCTAAGGGGCAGGTGATCAAATAGTCCTCCATTTTAGGGTATTAGTCCATCCTCCATAATACAAATTTAGAAACAAATATGTGATTAAAATTTTAAAGGTTAATAGTCGTACCCCATAGTTAATCCTTGCAAACAAACATAGAGTTGGTACGACCAGAATACAAAGTGAATCTAGATGCTTGACATTTAGTCTCTTCAGTTCCAGGCTGGTTCTTTCCCATCACTTTTTTTATTTTTGTGTTGCTGTTTTATTTCTATCAGGTACTTTCCTGATGGCATCGACATTTACTTTGACAATGTTGGGGGAAAGACGCTTGATGCAGTACTCGCTAACATGAGAAACCATGGACGCATTGCAGCTTGTGGGATGATCTCACAATACAACCTCGATAAGCCTGAAGGTGTACACAATTTGTTCAACATTCGATAAGCCTGAAGGCCTTGAGAGCGGGCCGGCAGCTCTGGTTGGCCTTTTCTACGGTCGCAATGTCGGAAAGCAAGTGGTGGCTGTTGCTCATGAGTGAGTCACTGTCTATATATGCCCATCAGTTTTGTGTACTCAATATATTGCATGTAATGTGTTTCTCAAATAAAATGTGAAGGGAGAGTCTCTCTGTCAATGATCTGGAATCTAAAGCTGATTGTTTTGTGACCTAATGTTTACCTCTTAATGTTGAAAGTTATGGAATGGAATAAGGAATTAAGTTACTAACACGTTTAGTCATGACCTTTTGAATGAGTCTGTGGTGACTAAGATGATACTATTGGGCTAGTGATTTAAGGCCTTATTTGAATGAATTTGATTCAATTTCGACTTGGATCAAGATTTATTTCGGACTCTATCTGACCGATCCTTTTAGAGTCTCTTATTTCTTGTTGGGCCATGATATTTCACGTATTGGGTCGAGTTACTTGGTTAATCCATTGGGTCATCATTATTGGATCATAAAGTTGTTGGGCCTAGTCATTGAGTTATCTTTGTTGGGTTTTTAAAATATTGGGTCGGATCAGTGAGCTGGACCCATCAGATGACTAAATATCTTCACATGGGCTTTGACTTGTAAATGATGACAAAGATAACAGTTGACTGTTATCTCTGCCATGCATTAATATGGATGAGATTTTAGTCGGCCGGCGATGGAAAACAGTGACAAGATGTGGTGGGTGAGCTGCATACAGTCGGCTGAGATCATCAGGATTAAGGGGTTGGTGTCAGACGGTAGTGAGTGGCACGATTAACCGAGAATGAGAGTATATGATAGCAAGGGCATCACACAAGTTAAGGTAACTGATATTTTATCTCTCTCAATACACTAGATATTTTTATCCTCCATTGTTAACCTTGTGATCGTGCATCTTGACTCTCCGCGTCGGGAGCTATTCTCCAGATGGTTGCAAATCAAAATTTTGGTGTTGTCATTATTTATTTATGCGAGGATCGACGCTAGCGTCTTACATGGGACGTATGAAAGGATTTTGACGTTAACATCTGTCAGTCATCTGGAATCTAAAGCTGATTGCTTTGTGAAACATGTTTTTGGATTTCATGAATATCATTTTCTTTTCATTAAATTATTTCCAGCACTCAAAATTTTTAATTTACCTGTCTGTTAATTTTTAAAATGCATACATCTATGACCACTCAGCGTTAGTTCGGATGGTATGAATCTTTGTGCCTTTGCATCCCAAACAGGTTCAAAAACCAGTAATAGAAATTAATAGTACCACACAAAAATGGCTGCTCACCTTCCTTTTTATTTTACTTTATTTTTACTAATTATCAATCTCACTTTTTGACTACTGGTAGTAAATTTTTTTTGTTTTTACAATTATTGTGTGATGGATATACAATTCAGAACTCTTGAAATTTCATTTTAATTAACAAAAAAGAATTAATAAATTCTTATCATTTTAATTGACAAGAAAAAGAGAGAAATAGTATATATATAATGTCTAACTTATAATAATTGTGAGAAAATTGGGGAGTTAAAAAATATACCAACTCCCTCTTTCTTTAAATATTCTAAAATTAAGAAAAAAAATTAAAAATTGTAATAAAGCCAAACTTATAGGGAAAAAGGGGTGAAAATTTGTCACATAGTCCAAAAATTATTATAAAACCTCATATGGTCCTCCCTTTATGTCCTCAATAGTTTACCTTCTTGATTTGTCCTCTAAATTTAATAAATCCTCTAAATTTAATAAATTTCTATTTTATTTTTGCACTTTTCCCAAAGAAATAGTAACTAAAGTTGATAGTAACACAAAGTGTTCGCAATGATGTTAATATTAACCAAACAAAGTAAAAAAAAAATATAAAAACAAATATGTAGTAATGAGAAAATAAAATTTTAATTTAGAAATTTACTCAAAATTTATTTTTGTTTGTCTCTTACTCAATAAATCAATTTGAGTTTGCTGGGTGGAATGGGTATTTTTTTTTGCTCCGAGGTGGACACCCACCACTTTTCACCGGTTAGAGAGGCACTAACTATTCAAAGCATTTATAGTGTTTAATTATTCCCTTCGTTCCTATTTAAATGACGTTTTAAAGATAGATACAAGAATTAATATAATAATTGAAAAGTATTAAATATAATATTCAATTGTCTATAATACCTTTAAATTATTAATTTATCATAGCACAAGAGTTTAAAGTATCAAAAAAAAATAAGTAGAGTAATGAGAGGTAATTTTAGAAAAATTATCATTAATTCTCCTAGATTTGAACAAACGTCAATTAATTATAGATAAATAAAAAATTCTAAAACGTCATTTAAATAGGGACGGATGGAGTATAGTTTAAGATTTAAATTAATGTAGATTTTAGTTTATCCCAATATCTCAAATTTAGAACCAATTGACCTAAACTCGTCATCCACAAACGATTGGAGAGATGTAAATTCATAAACAAAAATTGATGATACACAAGAAGTTATAGTTAAAGTTCATTCAATTTTTACTCGCATTTCAGCACGAAAAGTTAATGAAATCTACTAAATGTGTTTTGTGTGTTTATATATATACGGAGCAAATCAAGAGCAGAACTATTAAACGATAGTATCCCTTCTAAAAGCAGAACTATTTAAGGCTTCTGTATTTTTTTATTTTAACCTTTTCCCTCCACTCGATTTTGTAAGACAAGACCAAAAACAAGGCAGACTTTCTTCTCCAAATTTTTAGGAAGCCCTAGAAAGAAACCAAATCTTCACAAAATCTTCTTTAAATTGGAATCGAACCGAAGAACAAAATCCTAGAATGAATATATATATATATATATATATATATATATATATATATATATATCTTTCTTTTTTCCGCTGACCTTTTTTTTTTATTATTATTAAAACTTCGTAAAACACTTAGATATATTTTTATTATTTAGTCTGGAAATAAATTTTAGTAAATTTTAGTCTTTAAAATATGCATTGAAAATAATTTAAAAAAATATGCGCAATTGTATTTTACCATTTTAAGTAAATGTGTAATTGATGTATTTGTTGGTTGTTTTCTTGGATTCATCAGTTACATTAGTATCCAACTAACCAAATTCAGAACCACAACAAATCCAACACTCACCAAGACTTGTTATTAATCATACCGATTGAAATTTGGAGTGAAATAATTGTTTTAGTATTACAACTATTATAAGAAACATGTAAAATAATATGTTTATATATAAAAATTTAAGTTATTAATAATAATACTTTTAATTATAATTTTTTAGACGAGTCTATAATGGAGTAAGACGATTCGAAAAAATATTATTCTATCAGTTCCTTTTTATTTATTTGTCCCTTTTATTTGTCGTTTGTATATTTCAAAAAAATAATAATGACTTAGTTTACCATATTATTTCTACATTAGATATTAATTTATTTATCTTTCATCTTTTTCAATGAATTTTAAAAGGTAATATTAAGGTTTTATGCCCATTATAATCAATCGGAAGAAATATTAATTACATTTTTTAATATTTGTATTTTTTCTTAAAACGTCGGCGTTTTAAAAAGAACAAAAAGAATATCAAATTAGCAGTTTAAAGTCTTGTTATAATTTATATGTCAGATAAATATATGACGAAATTAAATTCCGACTAACTTGAAATTCTAATAATTTATATGTCAGATAAATATATGATGAAATTAAATTCGTACCGACTTGAAACTCTAAGCGATATAATAAAATAAATTAAAAGTCCTATCTCAGACTCTATTCTTAATCCCAATAATTTATAGGTATTTGTTTGCATTTGATTCACAATCCGTTAGGAAAACTAACGATGATTGAAATACTCCAATAATGTGTAGGTAGGTATGACATAAAGTTCCAAGATCGGAAGCTGCGTGCACTTGATTATGTGAAACAATATTTTTCAACTTTCTTTTAGTTTTTAACTTCGAGATTTAAATTAAAAACTAAATTGTTTAATAGAAAGATAATAAAGTATAAGTGTGACGTTATTATAATACCTTAATTATGTGAAAAAAATCAAAGTAAACCCCATTTTAAGAAGAAAAAAGGGTGAACCAATTGCTCATAAATATTTTATAAATTCTTTGTCCTATATATATATATATATATATATATATATATATATATATATATATATATATATACGGAGAGTTTAAAAGCGAAGCTTTAAAAAAGCGTGCAAAAGATTTAACTGTCGTCTTTTTGATGTCTATATGGCGACAGTTCACCCGTCCGCCAAAAGACTACATGCTATGAATGACGGATCAAACCGTCGCCATGTACACAAAAGACGACGGTTAGCCTTTAGTTATTTCTTTTTAAGGTTCACTTTAAATGGATAGATATATATATATATATATATATATATGAATAATAATCCATAACATGTATTTGCTATAGATCCTTATAAGGCATACACTATCTATACTATTAAAAACAAAAGGAAACGACCATAATTAGAAACTGAAAATCGACGTCTACTACTATTAGTTGCGGATGATTAAAAAAATCAATATCATCTGCTACTAATAGTAGTGGACTCTAATCAGAATAAGAATTTGACTTTATTAACTAAAATTTTAATTAATTAACCAGAGTTGAAGATTTACTAACTCATTTTTTAACTAGGTTTAAGATTAATTAGTTAAAAATGAGTTAATAACCATAAACCCAGTTAAAAAATGAGTTAATAAACTCTAAATTCTAGTTAATAAATTCTAAATTCTAGTTAATTACTTCTTTCGTCCCTTAATATAATTCGTTTTAGAGTTGTGCACAAGTATTAAGAAAATGATTGTGTAGCATTAAATATAATATTAATTGTCTATATTGTCCTTATATTGGAAAAACAGAGTGTTATTTATTGGACAAAAAATAATGAGAGAACCAAAATTATATTTAATATTTGGGGTAATATTAGAAACTAAGCAATTAATACTTATTTGAAATTTTTAAACGACTTATATTAAGGGACAAAAACAATTCTCTAAAATGAATTATATTAATGGACGGAGAGCGTAATTTAAACTCTAATTAATAAAGTCAAAATTTTATTCTGATTAACGTCCGCTATTAATAATAGTAGATGTTGTGAGTTTTTTTAACTATCCGCAACTAATAGTACCGAACATCGTTTTTAAGTTTATAATCATGGTTATTCCTTGTTATTGCAGTGGTATAAATATTATATACCCTATAAAAGTCCATAACAAATACTCCCTTCGTCCCAAGATAAAAGTCTTTATTACTATTTTAAGTAGTCCCAAGTTAAATATCTACTTACCTTAAATGATCTATTTTTTACAATAATTTACCTATAATGCCCTTATTATTAATTGTTATATTTCTATTGTAAGACCCCAACTTTTTAATAAATAAAATTGAATTTCCTCTATTCATTATCTTGAAATAATAAAGAGTTAATTTGATATAATGCTTTGGTTATGGGTGAAATGTGCAAATTTTGTAAAATAAGCAAGTGGTTATAAAATATTCATTGTTGACGGGGAATATTCGTTTGGTCGTGGAATATTCTTGTTGTCGGGGAAAATTCGTACGACGACGCAACCATTTGTGGGCCCCATAACGGAAAACGGTCGGATGAAGAAAATGACAAGTCTGAGTTTTTATAAATAACGGCGTAATTGTTACAGAATTAATTCTTTGTTGGATTACCCGACGGTTAAAATACGATGTATGGCGTGGTTGCGTAGTAGCATACCGGTATTGCACAATATTTTTGAATTATTGATTCTTACGTAAAGAAGGCACTACTCAATAATTGTTACAAAGTAATTAATTCAATATTTTATTTTATTGATTCAATAATTAATGTGTTGATATTTTATATTATTGTTGTTTCAATGATTGTCATTGCACACTATTTCCCATTATCAGATCAATAATTTATATTATTTGAATAATATTATTAGATAGCATTATTGGCAATGTCTAAGGAAGTTACGCTCAGAAAAGGGATTTGGTCACCTAATTCGCGGCAGAAGGAGAGAAATCCTTATTGGAAAGTCCCCTCTTTCTTGGGAACGACCTGGTTGTCATAATTGTGATTTTGTAATATTATTTGTGAATAATTAATTATTGATTTATATAATAAAAAAATATTTATGTTATGTGGACATAAATGATGGATAGAAAAATATTTACTTTGTGTGGATATAAATGAAGGAATTAATGCTGAGGTATTTTATCAGTATTTTATCGGAATGGAGGTATTAAAAATCGTCCGTATGTGGATTTCGGGTATTTTTCGTTTAGAATTTAGAAAAACTTAAATCTACAAAGTTGTAGAGAATTTAATTTCCTATGAAATGGACATAAAATTCGTATTTTTCTGATAAAAGGGCTATTTATTATGAATTATTGAAGTTTTGAAAATTAAATATTTTTATTAAAATTATGGGTGGGACCCACTTTTGTCCTTTGCTGATAAAATGTGCTGAATTAATTTTTCAAATGTGGTGGGCTGATAATTTTTCAAAGTGGCATGCATAGAAAAAAAAATATTATATTAATATTTTATTAATTTAGTCTCGCTTTCATGCGTTACAGCATTTTCCTATAAATAGGGTGCTTAGTTAGAATTGAAAATCACACGTAAACAAGTTTTCTCTCTATATATTATCGAGTGTATTTTGTGAGTATTTAGATACTTTGAGAGTTGCTTTATTCAAAGGTAAGTTTCCTTCAAAGATTACATCGATATTTCAAATCGTAATCACTTTGTTCTTTTGAGGAAAGGGATGTTATTTTCTTCGTAAATGATATTATTTCTTTCAATATCATTATGCTGAAATATTGGTATAAATTTTATTATGAAATTTCTACCTTTTTGTGTCGGGGTTACTATTAACGTATACGACACTATTTACCGAAAAATAAAATTTTCTCTTCTTTGTCCCAGATTTTTATTATGGTTACTATCTTTGATTGTATCCATGTTTTGATCTTCATTCTTGAATTTTACTCCATTATGGTTTATTATGGAGTGTTTTTGAACTTGGATTATCTAAAGTACGAATTTCTAATCTTTGTTCTTTTATCTCACTGGATTCGTTCTTGAAAATATTTTTCATCATCCTCAGTCCTTAATGGTGATACTTGAAGAATATCTTTGGCCTGTAATGCAAAGATGAATGATTACCTAATGAATATCTTTGGCTCGTAGTGCAAAGATGGACATGTGTTGAGATGAACATGACTAACTGGTGTTAAAAATGAATATCTTTGGCCCGTAGTGCAAAGATGAATATTTGATTCAAGATGTATATTGATTGATGTTACAGGGATAAAATATTAATGATGGACTTTTAAATTCATAGATGATAGTAGATTTCATTCTCTACTTAACTCTTCTAATGAATTGTTATTTCCGCTGCGAATATTGATCTAAAACTTGTTGTCCATTATATTTTATCTGATTTGTTGAAGGCTAACGATAATTTGTTGTTCATTATCTTAGTCATAATATTTTTTACTGGACTAGTTGAGCTCACCCTTTTCTTTTTTGTTCCATTTTTCTTCTCAGGAAGCAATAATTATAATGAGGACTTTATTTGAGTGTGGATATTGTCTAGAAGATAATATTTGTATTTAAACTCACAGTTTATGTGTTGTCGTATTTTGCACGACAATTGTATTATGAAGTTGTAGTTATTTCTGTACCATATATTTGGCGACTCAGAATGGGTGATGTATACATATTTTGGGGGCGTCACAGTTGGTATCAGAGCTTAGGGATGTGGTCTCTGGCGGAGATCGGGGAATAGAACTAGGAGGGTAGAGACGAGTAAATCCTTCGCTAGTGTGTCCTAGCTAAGCTTATTTGTTGGTCGATCAAAATATATGGGTATTATGTGGTATGTCATTTTCTTTAATTAACCCTTGTTTTGTGGCAGTATTTGAGAATGATAGCTGAGAACGTTAACAATAGAGTGTATGAGACCGTGGAGACACATTTAATCACCAACCAGGAGAACGTGCAACAGAAAGGCAATATTCCTCCTGTAAACAACATTACTGAGCAAACGATGAATGATGGGATGTTTAGAAGCTTTTTGCAGTTCATGCAAAATCAGACGAGGGAGCTCGTGTACAAAATACGGGTGGAAATGATAGCAACGCGCAGTTTGTCATAGCCAAGCAGTTCAAGGAGTTAGGACCACCAGAGTTCTGGGGTAGCTAGATCCGATTAAGGTAGAAATGTGGGTAAAGCAAATTACCAAGATATTCAATGTCTTGGGATGCGCAGAAGAACAGAAGGTTCCATTCGCCACCTTTATATTTCATGGTGAGGCAGATTACTAGTGGGAATCTGTGAAGCGTACCCAGCCAGCCGCACTCAATATATCTTGGGAAACATTTCAGAAACTGTTCAATGATAAGTATTTTCCTGAAAGTATTTGTCATATGAAGGAGGTAGAGTTTATTAGATTGGAGCAGAATAACATGACGGTGTCCCAGTATGAGGCGAAGTTCGCGGAGTTATCCAGGTTCGCACCTCATTTGGTAGAGAATGAGGAACGTATGAAGCGGATGTTTTTGAGAGGTCTAAAACCTGAAATTCGTCAATACCTTATCTCTCACAATTTTTTCTATATTGGATGTTGTCAGCGAGGGCTCAATTATTGAGCGAGATAATGAGTATGTTCAACCGAGGGACCACAACCAATGAGGTCATATTTAATTCTGCCGATCATCGGAATGATGATAACTTGATTGGGAGGAAAAATACGGACAAAAGTGGTAACCACTCGTGTGGTAATCGTGGCCATGATAATAGGAAAGGTGAGTCAAGTGAAAATTTCAAAAGAGGAGATTCAACAATGACGGAAGACATCAAGAAGAAGACAAAGACCAATAACAAATTCTAGGGAGGAGAAACGACCGCCGCGATTAGATCTTACAAGATGCGGAGAGGAGGGACACATAAGTCCAAACTGTTCACAGCCTTCCAAGGTGTGTTTCAATTGTGGAAAAGACGATCATATAGCCCGATTTTGTCCGATAGCGAAGTAAAGTCCAGTTGGGACAGCGGCACCAAAAGTGACTACGGACAAAACAAAGTCTGTGGTTCAAGGGAGAACGTTTGTCGTGACTAGCCAAAACGCGAGAAACCCGAACGATGTGATCACGGGTAAGCTAATCTTGAACTCTTGCGAAGTTTATACCTTACTAGATACCGGTTCTACCCATTCTTTTATCTCTCCTGCTTGTGCTCAACGTTTAAACTTGACTCCAGAGAATTAGACTTTGACTTATCTATGGAGACTTTGTTAGGAGAAACTTTCATTACATCCACTGTTTATAAATCTTGCTTGATTCAAGTTGGCACCATAACATTACCTGTTGATCTTATCTCTTTAAAGATACTTGTATTTGATGTGATTTTAGGGATTGATTGGTTAACTACTCATCATGCCAAAATTGATTATTTTCGTAAGGTTGTTAGTTTTCATATTCCTAACCAACCTGTTATGCGAATTCAAGCAACCAAACCACTAAAGTCAATCACTGTCATATCAAGCCATAAAGCCATTCGTTTATTAAAAAATGAATGTCAAGCTTTCTTAGCCCATGTTATGGACTTGAACAAAAACACGTCAGATTTGAATAATATTTACATTGTTAGTGAATTTCCTGACGTATTTCTGAAGAACTTCCTGGTCTACCCCCAGAACGTGAAGTTGAATTCTTTATTGACCTTGAACCGCATACAAAGCCCATTTCTAAAATCCCATATCGAATGGCTCCTATTGAACTTCACAAGTTAAAAGTCCAACTACGAGGAGTTGTTAGACATCGGTTTCATTAAGCCTAGTAAGACATCTCCTTGGGGTGCTCTGTTTTATTCGTAAAGAAGAAAGGCGGGAGTATGCGACTTTGTATTGACTAGAGAATTGAACCATGTCACCATCAAGAATAGGTATCCCCACCGCATTGATGACTGTTCGACCCGATTGCAAGGAGCACAATTCTTTTTAAAGATCGATCTTCATTCTGGATATCATCAGCTGAATATTAAAACTGAGGATATTCCAAACACTTCCTTCAGAACTCGGTACGGGCATTATGAATTCTTAGTCATGTCTTTTGGATTGACTAATGCTCCTGCTAATTTCATGGATATGATGAACCGTGTATTCAAGGAATATTTGGATCAGTTCGTTGTTGTCTTTATTGATGACATCCTCATCTATTCCAAAATCCGTGAAGATCATGAGCACCATTTGAAGCTGGTACTTTAAAGGCTTTGTAAAAATAAACTATATGCCAAGCTGAAGAAATGCAATTTCTGGCTTGAGGAAGTAGCATTCCTTGGGCACGTGGTGTCAAAACGTGGAGTATCTGTTGACCCGGCTAAGATTGAAGCAATACAAAGTTGGGAGCAACCGAAGTCGGTGACCAAAGTACGTAGCTTTCTGGGCTTAGCTGGTTATTATCGGAGATTTGTGGAAGGATTTTCTCGAATCGTTACTCCGTTAACTCAACTGACTCAAAAAGATACAAAATTTGTATGGAGTGAGGAATGCGAGAAGAGTTTCCAAGAGCTCAAGAGGAGACTCATTTCGGCACCTGTTCTGACAATACCATCTGGTTCAGATGGATTTGTTATCTATAGCGATGCTTCAGGCAAAGGGTTAGGATGTGTTCTCATGAAACATGGGAAAGTTATAGCCTATGCCTCACGACAACTCAAAGAATATAAGAGGAATTATCCTACTCATGATCTGGAGTTGGCAGCAGTCGTTTTCGAATTGAAAATCTGGAGACACTACCTGTATGGGGAGAAAGTGGAGATTTATATAGATCATAAAAGCCTCAAATATTTCTTCACCCAGAAGGAACTCAACATGCGGCAACGACGTTGGCTCGAGCTGTTGAAAGATTACGACCATAGCATTCAATATCATCTTGGAAAAACAAACGTTGTAGCTGACGCATTGAGTAGAAAATCGTATGCGGGTACAAGTGCGATGTTGTTAACACAAAGACCTATTTGGTACGACTTACAAAGGATGGAGATAGAGTTAAAGGCTCTAAGTACCCACGTGATGATATCAAACATACGAGTAAAACCGACTTTAATCGATAAAGTTAAAGCTGCTCAAGCCACAGACCTAGAGATGATACGTATGAAGAATAAAGTACAAGAAGGTGTTATTCCAAATGCAAGAATTGATGAAGAAGGAATACTTCGAGTTAAATCTAGACATTGCATTCCTAATGATTCTGACTTGAAGCATAGAATCATGATGGAGGCACACAACACACCATTTGCAATCCATTCTGGGAGTAGCAAAATGTATCATGATCTCCGATATATATTTTGGTGGAGCAATATGAAGAGAGAGATCCCGGAGTTTATCTCGAGGTGTTTAGCTTGTCAACGTGTAAAGGTAAAGCATCTAGTGCCAAAGGGTCCATTGCAACCACTTGAGATTCCAAAATGGAAGTGTGAACACATTACTATGGATTTCGTTACGGGTCTTCCCAAAGTTTCTCAAGGCATAAATGCGATTTGGGTTATTGTTGATAGATTAACCAAGTCTGCTCATTTATTGCCTATACGTGAGATTTATTCCCTTAAATATCTTGCTCGTATGTACGCAAATGAGATTATAAGATTGCATGGCATGCCAGTATCCATAGTTTTGGATCGTGACCCAAGATTCACTTCACGATTTTGGGTTAGCTTGCAGAAAGCTATGGGCACGCAGTTCTACGATTGATTCTAAGGCATACCATCCTCAAACGGACGGGCAATCGAAAAGGAATATTCAAACCCTTGAAGATCTATGAAGACTCTGTGTCCTAGATTTCAAAGAAAGTTGGGATAAGTACTTGTCATTGGTAGAATTCTCCTACAACAATAGTTATCAGGCAAGTATAGGTGTGGCTCCATTCGAAGCATTATTTGGACGAAAGTGTCGCTCTCCAGTATGTTGGGACGAGGTGGGTGAAGCAACGTTGTTGGGATCAGAATTAGGACGCATGACTATGGAAAAGATTCAAATGATCCGGCAACGTATAAAGACATCGCAAAATCGACAAAAGAGTTATGATGATCTTCATTGAAAGGAAGTGAAATTTAGTATTAGAGATCACGTACTGTTACGTATTTCTCCATGGAAGGGAGTTACAAGATTCGGGAAGAGAGGAAAGCTCAATCCACGATTTGTTGGTCCATTTGAGATTCTTGACCGAATAGGAAATGTGGCCTATAGACTCACATTACCTCCAAGCATATATCGTGTTCATAATGTTTTTCACATATTTATGCTTCGTAAATATGTGAAAGACCCAAACCACATTATTGCTTTAGAACCAGACGAGATAGCCGAAGATTTAACGTACAAGGAGATACCTGTCAAGATATTGGATAGGAAAGAACATGTCCTATGAAAAAAGGTTATACCACAAGTCAAGGTTTTATGGAGGAACCATGCTATTGAGGAAATGACTTGGGAGTTGGAATCGGAAACACCAGGTACGTACGTCAATTTCGAGTACGAAATTTCATAAGGAGGGGAGGTTGTAAGACCCCAACTTTTTAATAAATAAAATTAAATTTCCTCTATTCATTATCTTGAAATAATAAGTAGTTAATTTGATATAATGCTTTGTTTATGGGTAAAATGTGCAAATTTTACAAAATAAGCAAGTGGTTATGAAATATTCATTGTTATCGGGGAATATTCGTTTGGTCGTGGAGTATTCTTGCTGTCGGGGAATATTCGTACGATGGCGCAACCATTCGTGGGCCCCATAACGGAAAACGGTCGGATGAAGAAAACGACAAGTCTGAGTTTTTATAAATAACGACGTAATTTTTACTGAATTAACCTTTGTTGAATTACACGGTGGTTAAAAAATAGTAATCTGGCGTGGTTGCACGCGATGGCAATACCAGTATTGTACAATATTTTTGAATTATTGATTCTTATGTAAGAAGGCACTACTCAATAATTGTTACAGTAATTACTATTCAATATTTTATTTTATTGATTCAATAATTGTTACATTGATATTTTATATTATTTTTGTTTCAATAATTGTCATTACACATTATTTTCCATTATCAGATCAATAATTCATATTATTTGAATAATATTATTAGATAGCATTATTGGCAATGTCTAAGGAAGTTCTGTCTAGAAAAGGGGTTTGGTCACCTAATTGCGCGTCAGTAAGGAGAAATCCTTATCGGAAAGCCCCCTCTTTCCTGGGAATGACCTAGTTGTCATAATTGTGATTCTATAATATTATTTGTGAATAACTAATTATTGATTTATATAATAAGAAAATATTTATGTTGTGTGGACATAAATGATGGATAGGAAAATATTTATTTTGTGTGGATATAAATGAAGGAATTAATGCTGATGTGTTTTATCAGTATTTTGTCGGAATGGAGGTATTATAAATCATCCGTATGAGGATTTCGGGTATTTTTCGTTTGGAAAAACTTAAATCTATAAAGTTGTAGAGAATTTAATTTCCTATGGAATGAACATAAAATTCGTATTTTTATGATAAAAGGGCTATTTATTATGTAATATTGAAGTTTTAAAAATTAAATATTTTTATTAAAATTATGGGTGGGACCCACTTTTGTCCTTTGTTAATAAAATGTGCTGAATTAATTTTTCAAATGTGGTGGGCTGATAATTTTTCAAGGTGGCATGCGTAGAAAAAAATATTATATTAATATTTTATTAATTTAGTCTGTTTTGGCGTTCTAGCATTTTCCTATAAATAGGGTCCTTAGTTAGAATTGAAAATCACACCAGAAACAAGTTTTCTCTCTCTATATATTATCGAGCGTATTTTGTGAGTATTTAGATACTTTGAGAGTTGCTATTCAATGCAAGTTTCCTTCAACATTACATCTGATATTCCAGTCAAAAGTACTGTTCTTTTGAGGTAAGAGATGTTATTTTTTTCGTAAATGATATTATTTCTTTCAATATCATTATGCTGAAATATTGGTATGAATTTTATTTTGGAATTTCTACCTTTTTGTGTTGGGATTACTATTCACGTATCTGAGACTTTATTCACAAATCGACATTATTCAATAGAAAAATAAATTTTTTCTTCTTTATCCAGATATCTATTATGGTTACTATCTTTGATTGTATCCATGTTTTGATCTTCACTCTTGAATTTTACTCCACTATGGTTTATTATGGAGTGTTTTTGAACTTGGATTATCTAAAGTACGAATTCCTAATCTTTGTTCTTTTGTCTCACTGGATTCGTTCTTTAAAATATTTTTCATTATCCTCAGTACTTAATGGTGATACTTGATGAATATCTTTGGCCTGTAGTGCAAAGATGAATGATTACCTGATGAATATCTTTGGCCCGTAGTGCAAAGATGGACAGGTGTTGAGATGAACATGACTAACTGGTGATACAAATGAATATTTTTGGCCCGTAGTGCAAAGATGAATATTTGATTCAAGATGTATATTGATTGATGTTACAGGGATAAAATGTAAGACCCAAACTTATTATAAATAAAATTGAATTTTCTCTATTCATTATCTTGAAATAATAAGGAGTTAATTTAATATAATACTTTGGTTATGGGTGAAATGTGAAAATTTTGCAAAATAAGCAAGTGGTTATAAAATATTCATTGTTGTTAGAAATATTTTTTGGTCGTGGAATATTCTTGTTGTTGTCGGGAATATATTCGTATGCGGCGCTAAACCATTTGTGGGGCCCTATAATGTAATAATAAGCGTCGGATGAAGAAAGCGACAAGTTTGAGTTTTTATAAATAACGGCGTAATCGTTATCAATTAACTTTGTTGGAATACCGGTGGTTAAAATACGATGTCTGGCGTGGTTGGTTGCGACAAAGAAGACGCGGTATTACGGTATTTTGAATTATTGATTCTTACGTAAGAAGGCACTTCTCAATAATTATTACGATAATTCTTTGTTTAATATTTTATGTTATTGATTCAATAATTGTTGCGTTGATATTTTATATTATTGTTGTTTCAATAATTGTCACTACACAGTATTTCCCATTATCGGATCAATAATTCATATTATTTGAATAATATTATTAGATAGCATTATTGGCAATGTCTAAGGAAGTTCCGCTAGAAAAAGGGTTTGGTCACCTAATTGCGCTTGATGGGAGAAATTCTTATCGAAAGCCCCCTCTTCCGGGAACTACCGGTTATCATTATTTTGATTACGTAATATTATTTGTGAATAATTATTTATTGATTTATATGATAAGGAAATATTTATTTTTTATGTGCATATAATTGAAGGAATTAATGTTAAGGTGTTTTATCAGTATTTTTGTCGGAATGGAGGTATTAAAAATCAAACCAGTGTTCTTAATAAAATCCGACCGTTGGATCGTTGTGATTTTTGGATATGTTATACATATATAAGTTGAGTATATGTCCACAAATTTTGAACCATTAAAAATGAACGTATGATTTGTTTTGAATTTTAAGAGGTGTTGGTTCGAGAAATTGTTGAAGTTTCGAATTTATTATTTTGGTGGAAAATTCTAGAATTGGTGGGCCCCACTTTTGGTTGGTGAAATGTGCTCAAATTTTATTTTAAATGTGGTGGGTGGCAATAGTAGCGAGGTAAAGCCATGTAAAGAAGTCAAGTCTCGCTTGGCGTCTTTAGTATTTTCCTATAAATAGGTGCTTAGGTTAGAATTGAAAATACACCAGAAACATAAGATTTCTCTCTCTATATTATCGAGCGTATTTTATGAGTATTTAGATACTTTGAGAGTTGTTATTCAGTACAAGTTTCATTCAACATCATATCCGATATTCCATTTCGAAGTATTGTTTCTTTGAGGTAAGGGATGTTATTTTCTTCTTAAATGATATTATTTTCTTCAATATCATTATGCTGAGATATTGTTATGATTTTATTGTGGAATTTCTACCTTTTTGTGTCGGGGTTACTATTCACGTATACATTATGCACTATTCACCGAAAAATAAAATTTTCTCTTTTTCGTCCCAGATGTCTTTTATGGTTACTATCTTTGATTGTATCCATGTTTTGATCTTTATTTTTGAATTCTACTTCACAATTGGTTATTATGGAGTATTATTGAATTTGGATAAACCAAAATACGAATCCCTAATATTTGTCCTTCTCTCTCACTGAATTTGTTCTCTAAAATATTTTTCATCATCCTCAGTCCTTAATGGTGATACTTGATGAATATTTTTGGCCTGTAGTGCAAAGATGAATGATTACCTGATGAATATCTTTGGCCCGTAGTGCAAAGATGAACAGGTGTTGAGATGAACATGACTAAATGGTAATACAAATGAATATCTTTGGCTCGTAGTGCAAAGATGAATATTTGATGCAAGATGTATATTGATTGATGTTACAGGGATAAAATATTGATGATGGACTTTTAAATTCATAGATGATAGTAGATTTCATTCTCTACTTAACTCTTCTAATGAATTGTTGTTTACGCTGCAGTTGTTGATCTAAAAACTTGTTGTCTATTATATTCTATCAGATTTTTCCCTGTTGAAGACTGAGGATAATTTGTTTTATATTATCTTAGTCATAATATTGTTTACTAGGCTAGTTGAGCTCACCCTTTTCCTTTTTGTTCCATTTTTCTTCTCAGGAAGCGAGAACATAGCGGGAAGTAGTCGGGGTGTGGAATGATGGTTCTAGACAGTTGTTTAGCAGTCTTCACTATTTTGTAAAATAGTGTGTCAATAATTATAATGAGGACTTTATTTGAGTGTGGATATTGTCTAGAAGACAATATTTGTATTTAAACTCACAATATGTATTGTCATATTTTGCACGACAATTGTAATAATAAAGTTGTAGTTATTTTCTGTACCATGTATTTGGTGACTCAGAATGGGTGATGTATACCTATTTTGGGGGCGTCACAGTTGGTATCAGAGCTTAGGGATATGTCTCTGGCGGAGATCGGGGAATAGAACTAGGAGGGGAGAGATGAGTAAATCCTTCGCTAGTGTGTCCTACCTAAGCTTATTTGTTGGTCGGTCATAATATAGGGATATTATGTGATATATTAATTTGTTTAATTAACCCTTGTTTTATGGTAGTTTTTAAGAATGGCAGCTGAGAACGTTAACAATGGAGTATATGAGACTGTGGAACAAGCATCAATCACCAACCAAGAGAACGTGCAACAGGAAAGCAATATTTCTCCTGTAAACAACACTATAAAGCAAACAATGAATGATGGAATGTTTAGAAGCTTTTTGCAGTTCATGCAAAATCAGATAAGGGAGACTCGTGTTCAAAATACGGGTGGAAATGATAAAGAACGCTTGGTTTATCCTGACAAGCAGTTCAAGGAGTTGGGACCACCAGATTGGGGGGGAAGCCGGATCCGATTAAAGCGGAAACATGGGTCAAGCAAATTATCAAGATATTCGATGTCTTGGGATGCATTTAAAGAAACGAAGGTTCCATTCGCCACCTTTATGTTTCGTGGTGAGTGGTGATTCTTGGTGGAAATCATGAAGCGTACCCACCACCGGTGCATTTCAACATGTCTTGGGAAAGATTTGAATCGCTGTTCAATGACAAGTACTTTCACGAAAGTATTCGTCATATGTAGGAGGTAGAGTTTATTAGACTAGAAACGTAACAACATGACGGTGTCCCAAAGACTGGCGAAGTAAGTTCGTAGAGTTATCCAGGTTTACACCTCATTTGGTAGAGAATGAGGAACGTATGACGCAGATGTTTTTGAGAGGTCTAAAACCCGAGATTCGTCAATACCTTATCTCTCATAAATTTTCTCTGTATTTAGATGTTGTCAACAGGGCACAATTATTAGAGCGAGATAATGAGTATGTTCAACCTAGGGACCACAACCAGGGTTATACCGGTCACAGCAGTCATCGGAGCGATGAGAACCAGCGAGGAGGGAAAAATACGGACAAAAGCGGTAACCACTCGGGTGGTCATCGTGGCCATGATAATAGAAGAGGCGAGTAAAGTGGAAATTTCAAAAAGAGGAGATTCAACAATGACGGGAAGACATCAGCACCAGCACCAGCACCAACAACAAATTCTAGGGGAGGAGAACAATCGCTAGTTAGGTGCTACAAATGCGGAGAGGAGGGACACATAAGTCCAAACTGTTCACAGCTTTCCAAGGTGTGTTTCAATTATGGAAAAGACGGTCATATAGCCCAATTTTGTCCCAGAGCGAAAGTCAAGTCCAAATTTGGGATGGCGGCACCAAAAGCTACTACTCTGGACAAAACAAAGTTTCGATGGTTCAAGAGAGGCGTTTGTTGTGATTGGCAAAAACGCGAGAAACCAGAATGAGGTGATCACGGGTAAGCTAATCTTGAACTCTTGCGAAGTTTATACCTTACTAGATACTGGTTCTACCCATTCTTTTATTTCTCATACTTGTGTTCAACATTTAAACTTGACTCCGGAGAAATTAGACTTTAACTTATCTATTGAAACTCCGTTGGGTGAAACCTTTGTTACATCCACTATTTATAAATCTTGCTTAATCCAAGTTGGCACCATCACATTACCTATGGATCTTATCTCTTTAAAGATACTTGTTTTTGATGTGATTTTAGGGATTGATTAGTTAACCACTTATCATGCAAAAATTGATTGTTTTCGTAAGGTTGTGAGTTTTCATTTTCCTAACCAACCTGTTATACGAATTCAAGCAACTAAACCACTAAAATCAGTCACTGTCATATCAAGCCATAAAGATATTCGTTTATTGAAAAACGGATGTCAAGCTTTCTTAGCCCATGTTATGGACTTAAACAAAAACACGTCAGATTTAAATAATATTTCTGTTGTTAGTGAATTTCCTGACGTACTTCCTGAAGAACTTCCTAGTCTACCCCCAGAACGTGAAGTTAAATTCTTTATTGATCTTGAACCGGGTACAAAGCCCATTTCTAAAACTCCATATCGAATGGCTCTATTGAAGTTAGGAGTTAAAAGTCCAACTACGTGAAATTGTTAGACATCGGTTTCATTCGATCTAGTACATCTCCTTGGGGTGCTCCTATTTTATTAGTAAAGAAGAAAGAGGCGGGAGTATGCGACTTTGTCTCGACTACCGTGAATTGAACCATGTCACCATCAAGAATAGGTATCCGTACCTCGTTTTGATGACACATTCGACCGATTGCAAGGAGTACAATTCTTTTCAAAGATCGATCTTCGATTCTAGATATCATCGGTGAAGATTAAAAGCGAGGATTTTTTCCAAGGCGCCTTGAACTTCGATGACGGGCATTATGAATTTTTAGTCATATCATTTGGATTGACTAATGCTCTTGCTGCTTTCATGGATATGATGAACCGTGTATTCAAAGAATATTTGGATGGGATTCGTTTGTTGTCTTTATTGATGACATCCTCATCTATTCCAAAAGCTGTGAAGATCATGAGCACCATTTAAAGCTGGTACTTCAAAGACTTCGTGACAACAAGCTATATGCCAAGCTGAAGAAATGGGAATTCTGGCTTAAGGAAGTAGCATTCCTTGGGCATGTAGTTTCAAAACATGGAGTATCTGTTGACCCGATGAAGATTGAATCAATACAAAGTTGGGAGCAACCGAAGTCAGTGACCGAAGTGCATAGCTTTCTAGGCTTAACTGGTTATTATCGGAGATTCGTGGAAGGATTTTCTCGAATCTCTACTCCGTTAACTCAGCTGACTCGAAAAGATACAAAATTCGTATGGAGCGAGGAATGTGAGAAGAATTTCCAAGAGCTCAAGAGGAGACTCATTTCGGCACCTGTTCTAACAATACCATCTGGTTCGGATGGATTTGTTATCTATAGCGATGCTTCAGGCAAAGGGTTAGGATGTGTTCTCATGCAACATGGGAAAGTCATAGCCTATGCCTCACGACAACTCAAAGAATATGAGAGAAATTATCCTACTTATGATCTGGAGTTGGCAGCAGCCGTTTTTGCGTTGAAAATCTGGAGACACTAATTGTATAGGGAGAAAGTGGAGATTTATACGGATCATAAAAGCCTCAAATATTTCTTCACCCAAAAGGAACTCAACATACGGCAACGACGTTGGCTCGAGCTGTTAAAAGATCACGACCATAGCATTCAATATCATCCTGGAAAAGCAAACGTTGTAGCTGACGCATTGAGTAAAAGATCATATGCGGGTATGAGTGCAACGTTGTTAACACAAAGGCCCATTTTGTATGACTTGTAAAGGATGGAGATAGAGTTAAAGGCTCTAAGTAACCACGTGATGATATCAAACATATGAGTAGAACCAACTTTAATCAATAAAGATAAAGTTGCTCAAGCTACAGACCTGAGGCTGATGCGTATGAAGAAGAAAGTGCAAGAAGGTGCTATTTCGGAAGCAAGAATCGATGAAGAAGGAATACTTAGAGTCAACTCCAGACTTTGCGTTCCTAACAATTCTGACTTGAAGCATAGAATCATGATGGAGGCACACAACACACCATTTGCAATCCATCCTGGGAGTACCAAAATGTATCACAATCTTCGACATACATTTTGGTGGAGCAATATGAAGAGAGAGATCGCGGAGTTTATCTCGAGGTGTTTAACTTGTCAACGTGTAAAGGCAGAGCATCAAGTGCCAAAAGGTCCATTGCAACCACTTGAGATTCGAGAATGGAAGTGGGTACACATTACTATGGATTTCGTTACAGGTCTTCCCAAAGTTTCTCAAGGCATAGATGCGATTTAGGTTATTGTTGATAGATTAACCAAGTCTGCTCATTTCTTGCCTATACGTGAGACTTATTCCCTTGAACATCTTGCTCGTATGTACATAAATGAGATTGTGAGATTGCATGGCATGCCAGTATCCATAGTTTCGGATCGTGACCCAAGATTCACTTCATGATTTTCAGTTAGCTTGCAAAAAGCCATGGGCACAGATTTACGATTCAGTTCGGCATACCATCCTCAAACGGACGGGCAATTGGAAAGGACTATTCAAACCCTTGAAGATCTATTAAGACTCTGTGTCCTAGATTTCAAAGGAAGTTGGGATAAGTACTTGTCATTGGTGGAATTCTCCTACAACAACAGTTATCAAGCAAGTATAGGCGTGGCTCCATTCGAAGCATTATATGGATGAAAGTGTCGCTCTCCGGTATATTGGGACGAGGTGGGGGAAGCAACGTTGTTGGGACCAGAATTAGTACGCATGACTACAGAAAAGATTCAAATGATCCAGCAACGTATAAAGACTTCACAAGATCGACAAAAGAGTTATGCTGATCTTCATCGAAAGGACGTGTAATTTAATATTGGAGATCATGTACTGTTACGTATTTCTCCATGGAAGGGAGTTACAAGATTTGGGAAGAGAGGAAAGCTCAATCCACGATTTGTTGGTCCATTTGAGATTCTTGACCGAATAGGAAATGTGGCCTATAGACTCGCATTACCTCCAAGCATGTCTCGTGTTCATAATGTTTTTCATATATCTATGCTTCGTAAATATGTAAAAGACCCGAACCACATTATTGAGTTAGAACCAGACGAGATAACCAAAGATTTAACATACGAAGAGGTACCTGTTAAGATGTTGGATAGGAAAGAGCATGTCCTACGCACCAAGGTTATACCACAAGTCAAGATTTTGTGGAGGAACCATGATATTGAAGAAATGACCTGGGAGTTGGAATCGAAAATGAAAGCGATGTACCCTCACCTTTTTGAAACACCAGGTACGTACGTTAATTTCGAGGACGAAATTTCATAAGGAGGGGAGGTTGTAAGACCCCAACTTATTATAAATAAAATTGAATTTTCTCTATTCATTATCTTGAAATAATAAGGAGTTAATTTGATATAATACTTTGGTTATGGGTGAAATGTGCAAATTTTGCAAAATAAGCAAGTGCTTATAAAATATTCATTGTTGTCAGGGAATATTCGTTTGATCGTAGAATATTCTTGTTGTCGGAGAATATTCGTACGACGACACAACCATTTGTGGGCCCCATAACGGAATAACTGTCGGATGAAGAAAACGACAAGTTTGAGTTTTTATAAATAACAACGTAATCATTATCGTTAACATTGTTGGAATACCCGGTGGTTAAAATACAGTAATATGCGTGGTTGCACAGTAGCTGTAAGACCCCAAATTTTATGAAATAAAAGTATTCAATTTTTCTTATAATTACTATTCAGTAAATGGTTAAATTGATAAAAAATAAAGTTAAGGGTGATATATGAAATTTTTTCAAAATAAACAAGTGGCTATAAAATACTTATTGTTGTCAGGGAATATTCGTTTGGTCGTGGAATATTCTTTTTGTCGGGAATATCCAAATGCGATTTGTATTGTGATCATTTATGGGCCCCATAATGAGAATAAGCATCGAATGAAGAAAATGACAAGTTTGAGTTTTTATAAATAATCTGGCAGTAATGGTTACCGCTAACAATTGTTGGATTACTGTTGATTAAAATATAGTATACGGCGTGGTCGCATAAAGAAATTGCCAGATTGTATTGTAGCGATTTTTTTAATTATTGATTCTTCTACATAGAAGGCACTACTCAATAATTATTCTGATAATTCTTGTTTAATATTCTATTTTATTGATTCAATAATTCTGCGTTGATATTTTATATTATTGTGGTTTCAATAATTGTCACTGCACGGTATTTCCCATTATCAGATCAATAATTCATATTATTTGAATAATATTATTAGATATCATTATTGGCAATGTCTAGAAATTTCTTTCAAGGAGAGGTTTGGTCACCTAATTGCACGCCAGTAAGGAGAAATTCTTATCGAAAAGCCCCCTCTTTCCTGGGAACCACCTGGTTGTCATTATTGTGATTCTGTAATATTATTTATGAATAATTAATTATTGATTTATATGATAGAAAATATTTATTTGGTGCGGATATAAATGATGGATTTATTTATGTGGTTATAAATGAAAGAATTAATGTTGAGGTATTTTATCAGTATTTTGTCAGATTGGAGGCATTAAAAGATAAAATCGGTATTCTTAAAGCTCTATTGCGTGAGTTATAATTTTGATCTGACCGTTGGATCGTTGTGATTTTTGGATATGTTATACATATATAAATTGAGTATATGTCCACAAATTTTGAACCGTTAAAAATTAACGCATGATTTGTTATGAATTTTAAAAGGTGTTGAAAATCATCCGTTTGTGGATTTCGGATATTTTCTGTCTGGAATTTGGAAAAACTTAAAGCTACAAAGTTGTGGAGAATTTGATTTCGTGTGGAATGGACATAAAATTCGTATTTTTCTGATAAACGGGTTATTTTCTATGAATTAATGAAGTTTCGGAAAATAAAATGATATTTATTAAATTTGGGTGGGACCCACTTTTGGTTGGTGTACAAAAATGTGCTAAAATTATTTGTTCAAAAGTGGAGTGTTGAGCTTGGTCATGGTGTGCGTGACAATTGTTATAAAAATAATAATATTTTATTATTTAGTCTCCTTTGGCGTTCTAGCATTTTCCTATAAATAGGTGCTTATGTTAGAATTAAAAATCACACCAGAAACAAGTTTACTTTCTCTCTATATTATCGAGCGTATTTTTGTGAGTATTTAGATACTTTGAAAGCTGTTATTCAGTGCAAGTTTCCTTCTGCTTTTCATCCGATATTCCAATGTAAGTATCTTTCTTTCGAGGTAAAGCGGATTGTAAAGGTTATTCTTTTTTTCGGTTTCAGTAATTTTTCCGACCCTCAAAAATTCGGAAAAATTTGAAATGATAATTTGATGAGTTTTCTTGATTGTGTCCAAAAATGGTGATTTTTGGATGTATAGATTAAGAGTTATGAATTTTATGAGAAAAGACTATTTTAAAAGTAAACCCTTATAACTTCTTGTGGTTAACTCTAAAATTGGTGAAATTTTTATTGGGAGTATATGTATATAATAGAAGTGTACTTTGTAAATTTCGAAATTTTTGGACAAAGGTACAATTTATGATAAATGTCTAAATATTTTGTAGTTTTGGCCATATGAAAAATAGTAAATAAATTTTAAAAATTCCGGGAAAAATATATGTTCAATATGGGACTATATATTCGCTAAATCCTTAAAAGAAAATTTGTTTGTACTTGATTTGGTATTTTTTATGAAAATGGACTAGTTATGAGTAAATGAGTTAAATATGTTATGTGAAGTAAGAAAATTGGAAAATAGGATTTTTTGGCTTGAGAATCCTATATAAGGTATATGCAGATTTTTGATGAGAGTTTTGGTTATTGATGATGAAATTTTATGAGTTTGGCATTTTAGGGTGATTAAATGCATTAATTAGTAAAGTGTAAACAATTAAAATAAAATATTTATAAATTTAAGAAATGATTAAAATATTGTGGTAATATTAATAATATTAGATTATGAGATTATTATGTGATTTATAATATTTGAATTAAGGTGTTATGAAATCATTGATTTATGAATCTTACTCTTGAGATTAAATCTATATGTTGATTATATTGTTTTTATTATCATATATAACATTCGTATAACCCTAAAGATGATATTTCTCTTTGACTTGAGTGTAAAGATGGACTGTTGGTTATTGGTTTTACAGTTGTATAAATGAAGTAATATTGTGAGTATTTCTATTGAGTGTAATATTACTCCAAGTGTAGATAAGGAATGCAAGCATTGTTTAAGATGATCAATTTCACAGAAAGCAGAATCAAGTCACATGCTAAGGTAAGGGATATCATTATTGTGGTAAGGGGTATCATTTTTATGGTAAAGTGATATCATTTTCTTTCATACTCCATATTATGGTAAGATGTTATTATTCGTTTCTTCAGCTTATCATTAAATGATGAAAGGTCTTGAAAGGATTAGAATATCCTTAATATTTTGTGCTTCATCTATTATTATGTTATCAATTTGGACTCTGGATAATTAAGTTGAAAATCACTAAGATCTATGTTATCTTATTATTATGATGATTTATGTTTATTCATTATATATATCATTGTCATCATTCTCATGTTTATATTGTGTTGAAAGTCATCTATGGCCATAGTGCAAAGATGGACTGTTGGTTATTGGTTTTACAGTTGTATATCTTTGGCCTGTAGTGCAAAGATGGACAGTTGGTTATTGGTTTTACAGTGGTATATCTTTGGCCTGTATTGCAAAGATGGATTGTTGGTTATTGATTTTACAGTGGTATATCTTTGGCCTGTAGTGCAAAGATGGACTGTTGGTTATTGATTTTACAGTGGTATATCTTTGGCCTGTAGTGCAAAGATGGACTGTTGGTTATTGGTTTTACAGTGGTATATCTTTGGCCTGTAGTGCAAAGATGGACTGTTGGTTATTGGTTTTTACAGTTATATATCTTTGGCATGTAGTGAAAAGTTGGACTGTAGATTTACTTGATTATAAATATGAATTGTGATTTAATTATAATCTGTGGCGGTTCAGGTGAATACAGGTGATGAGAGTTCTCTTTGTCTTGGGTATAACAAAAAACTGTTGATGAGTATTACAGGAATGAAATATTAACGATGAATTTTTAATCTAGAAGAGATAATAGACATTATGTTCTACTTAACCCTTCTAATGGATTGTTGATTCCACTGCTATTATGGTTGAAAACTTTTATCTTCTACTGTGACACCCCCAAAATAGGTATACATCACCTATTCTGAGTCGCCAAATACATGGTATAGAATACAAATACAATCTTAATTATACAACAAGAGAGTTGTGAGTTTTAATACAAATATTGTCTTCTAGACAATACCCACTCTCAGAATAAGTCCTCATTACATTTATTGTCACACTATTTAACAGAATAGTGAGGACTACTAGCTAATACTATCATCCGGACCATCACTCCATTCCCGACTCGTCCCAACCACGCGTTCTCATTTTCAAGAGAAAAAGAAAAGAAAAGGGTGAGCTCAACTAGACCAAGAAGAAATATTATGACTAAGATAATGCGAATAAATTATCAATAGTCTTCAACAATGTTAAACTGATAATATACAATAGACATCAAGTTTAACTGCAGTGAAACAAGCAATCCATTAAAATAGTCAAGTAGAGAATACAATCTACTATCTTTTATGATTTAAAAGGTTTTTCATCACTTTTATCACATTTGAGACTCAAATTTTAATAAATAATCCACATCATCGAATCACCCCGCACTACTACTACCAAGGATATTCTTTAGTATCACAAGCACAAATTATCCATGCACTACGGCCAAGGACATTCGTGTATTCATCAATGGTCATGATCATGCCAACAACTATCCATCAATGCACTACGGGCCAATGAGAACTTTTACCACATCATTTGTAACATTACTACCATGATTATACCAAATAATCCTCGGTCATAATCATACCAAGTCCATCTATGCGCACTGTGCCAGATGACTTTCAACATAATATAAACATGAGGATGATGACAATGATATAAGAATTCAATAAAACAAGTTCACGAATTAATTTGTCCAGAATCAATAACGCCCAAATTGTCAACATGATATCGCTTTGTAGATTAAATTCAAGAATGCTCGTAAGAATATTTCCATAAAAAATATTTGGATGAAGCTTAAATATCAAGGATATTCCACTAATTTCATGGAGTATAGAAGTCAAAAATTTAACCAACCGAGTATATTAAAGAATGGAATAACAAAAGAAATCACCACGCATGCAGATTCGCAGCATGACAAAGTTATTCCAATGAATAATAAGTAACGGAACTAAAGTCAAAGTGAAATTATGCACCGGCTGGATGTTCCAAATGAATAATAAAGAATGGAATAACAACAATGAAATCACCATGTATGCATCTTACGCAGAGCGAAAAGTTATTTCAATGAATAATAAATAAATAATCAATCAGTCCCACAGAAAGCGCATACGCATGATAGGATATTCCAACAGAATAATAAAGATTTTAAAGTCCCACAGATAACGTATATACGCATGATGAGGATGTTCCAACAAAATAATAACGAATAGAATAACAAATGAAATCACCAAGTATAGGGTATATCCAGCGTATACAAAAGTTATTCCAATGTAATAATAAAGATGAAATAATAGAAGTTCTCTTCAAGAATACAAAAGAAATAATACCCCTTACCGTAAAAGAAACTTGATATCGGAGTAGTGAAGTAGTAGAATAATTTTCTTCTTTCTCTCTATAATTTCTCTCTCTAGAGTTTCAGTGAATTTGTAAGAAAATAATGAAGGAATGAGCTTCTATTTATAGAAAAATGGACTGCATAGTAACTAACTCATGAACGATCCAGATTGATTTACTTTAATCTGACGGTCCATATTTAAAGCAAAATCTTTTAAATAAAATATAATATATTCTATTTATAATCTAATAAAATGAATAACTTTATAAAAGGTTTTACTATGCAAACACTATGCATAATAAAATATAATATATTCTAATTATTGTCTAATAAAACAGATAACTTTATAAAAGTATTTTGTTTTATATAAAAATATTTTACTATTAGCCCAATAAAACGAATAACTTTATAAAAGTATTCTGTTTTATATAAAAAGTTTTTCTGTTTTATTACGTTAATAATACTAATAAAACAAAACTGAGTGACTTATTACATAAGCCTTAATAATCAATATCGTGTGTTACTATGCAACCACGCGTATTACTATACTTTTACTACCTAGTAGTTCAACAGTATTAACGGTAAAACTTTCGTCGTTATTTTTATAAAATATTTTTATCATTTTCTCAATCTGACAATAATTCTGTTGTGGGGTCCACCAATGATTGTACCGTCGTACGGATATTCCCTGAGAAAAAGAATATTTCCCGACCCATCGAATATAATATGACAACTTGCATACTTTGCAAAATTTATAAATATTACCCACAACTGTAACATTATATAAAATTCATTCCATAATATTCAAAATGATATTTATAGAAAAATCATCTTTATTCATAAAAGCTGGGGTCTTACAACCTCCCTTCTTAAGAAATTTTGCCCTCGAAATTAGGGTACGTGCACTACGGTATGTCAAAGAGGTAAGGATACCTTGATTTCATTTGATTCTAACTCCCGTGTCATTTCCTCAACATCGTGGTTCCTCCATAAAACTTTGACTTGAGGTATAACCTTGGAGCGTAGAATATGTTCCTTCTTATCCAAGATTTGAACAGAACCTCTTCATACGTTAAATCTTTCAAACTATTTCATCCGGTTCTAACTCAATAATGTGGTTCGGGTCTTCCACATATTTACGTAATATGGATATGTGAAAAACGTTATGAACACGAGACATACTTGGCGGTAAAGCGAGTCTATAGGCCACAGTTCCTACTCGATCGAGGATTAAAAATGGGCCAATGAATCGAGGATTGAGCTTTCCTCTCTTTCCAATTCTCGTAACTCCTTTCCATGGAGCAACACGTAACAACACATGATCTCCTATATCGAATTCCATGTCCTTTCGATGAAGATCAGCATAACTCTTTTGTCGATCTTGTGAGGTCTTTATACGTTGTCGGATCGCTTGAATCTTTTCCGTAGTCATACGTACAAAATCCGGTCCCAACAATGTTGCTTCACCCACCTCATCCCGGCATACTGGAGAACGACACTTTCTTCCATACAACGCCTCGAATGGAGCTATGCCAATACTTGTTTGATAACTGTTGTTGTAGGAAAACTCCACCAATGGTAAGAACTTGTCCCAACTTCCCTTGAAGTCAAGGACACAGAGTCTTAATAAATCTTCCAGAGTTTGAATAGTCCTCTCTGATTGTCCGTCCGTTTGAGGATGATATGCCGAACTAAATCGTAAATTCGTGTCCATAGCTTTTTGCAAACTAACCCAAAATCGTGAAGTGAATCTTGGGTCCCGATCAGAAACTATGGATACTGGCATACCATGCAGTCTTACAATCTCGTTTAGGTACATACGAGTAAGACGTTCAAGTGTATAAGTTTCTCGTATTGGTAAGAAGTGAGCAGACTTGGTCAATCTATCAACAATGACCCAAATTGCATCTATACCCTGAGAAACCTTGGGAAGACCAGTAACGAAATCCATGGTAATGTGTTCCCACTTCCATTCTGGAATTTCAAGTGGTTGCAAAGGACCTTTTGGTATTTAATGCTCCGTCTTGACTCGTTGACACGTTAGACACCTTGAGATAAAAACCGTTATCTCTCTCTTTATATTGCTCCACCAAAATGTATGACGAAGATCACGATACATTGTGGTAATCCCAATATGGATTGCAAACGATGTGTTGTGCGCCTCCATCATGATTTTATACTTTAAATCAGGGTCGTTAGGAACACAAAGTCTGGATTTGACTCGAAGTATTCCTTCTTCATCGATTCTTGCTTCCGGCATAGCACCTTCTTGCACTTTCTTCCTCATACGCATCGGCTCCAAGTGTCGTAGCTTGAGCGGCCTTTAACTTTATCAATTAAAGTTGGTTCTACTCGTATATTCGTCATCATCACGTGGGTCCTTGGAGTCTTTAACTCTATCTCCATCCTTTGCAAGTCACACAAAATGGGCCTTTGCGTTGACAATATCGCACTTCGACTGCATATGATCTTCTACTCAATGCGCCACCTACCACGCTTGCTTTTCCAGATGGTATTGGATGGTATGATCATAATCTTTCAATGATTCAAGCCAACGTCATTGTCGTGACATGTTGAGTTCCTTTTGAGTGAAGAAATATTTGAGGCTTTTATGATCCGTAAATATCTCCACTTTTTCCACATACAAGTAATGCCTCCAAATCTTTAGTGCAAAAACGACTGCTGCCAACTCTAGATCATGAGTAGGATAATTCCTCTCATATTCTTTAAGTTGTCGAGAGGCATAGGCTATGACTTTCCCATGTTGCATGAGAACACATCCTAACCCTTTGCCTGAAGCATCACAATAGATGACAAATCCCACCGAGCCAGATGGTATTTTCAGAACAGGTGCTAAAATGAGTCTCCTCTTGAGTTCTTGAAAACTCTTCTCACATTCCTCGCTCCAACCGAACTTTGTATCTTTTCGAGTCAATTTGAGTTAGTGGAGTAGCGATTCGAGAAAATCCTTCCACGAATCTCCGATAATAACAAATTAAACCGAGAAAGCTACGTCTTTTCTATCATCGATTTAGGTTGCTCCCACCTTTGAATAGCTTCAATCTTTGCTGGGTCAACAGATATTCCATGGCTTGATACCACATGCCCAAGGAATGCTACTTCCTCGCCGTAACTCGCATATCTTCAACTTGGCATGAAGCTTATATTCACGAAGCTTTTGGAGTATCAGCCTCAAATGTTGCTCATGATCTTCACGGGTTTTGGAATATATGAGGATGTCATCAATAAAGACGACCACAAAGTGATCCAAATATTCCTTGAATACTCGGTTCATCATATCTATGAAAGAAAATAGGAGCATTAGTCAATCCAAAAGACATGACTAGAACTCATAATGCTCGCATCGAAGTTCGAAAGTCGTCTTTGGAATGTCACCTGGTTCTAATCTTCAATTGGTGATATCCTAACGAAGATCAATCTTTGAAAAGAATTTGGCTCTCTTGAATCTGGTCAAACAGTAATCAATACGTGGCAATGGGTACCTATTTTTGATAGTGACATGATTCAACTCCCGATAATCAATACAACGTCGCATACTCCCATCTTTCTTCTTCAGGAATAGAATAGGAGCACCCCACGGAGAAGTACTAGGATTTATAAAGCCAATGTCTAACGATTCTCGCAGTTGGGTCTTTAACTCCTCAAGTTCAATAGAGCCATTCGATATGGGGCTTTGGAAATGGGTTTTGTACTGAGAGTCAAGGTCGATACAAAATTCAATTTCACGCCTGGGGGTAGGCCAGAAGTTCTTCAGTGGAATACGTCAGAAATTCATTAACAATAGAAATATCATTCAAAATCGACGTATTTTTGTTTAGATCCGTGACATGAGCTAAGAAAGTTTGACATCCGCTTTTTCAATATACTGAATAGCTTTATGGCTTGAGATGACAAAGTGATTGATTTTAATGGTTTGGTTGCTTGACTTCGCATAATAGGTTGGTTAGGAATATGAAAGCTAACAACCTTACTTAAAATAATCAATTTTTGCATGATGAGTAGTTAACCAATCAATCCCTAGAATTACATCAAATGCAAGTATTTTCAATGAAATAAGATCGAAGGTGTAATGTGAGGGTACCGATTTGAACCAAACAAGACTTATAAAAAAGTGGATGTAATGAAGGATTCTCCCAACGGAGTTTCAACAGATAAGTCAAAGTCCAATTTCTCCGGAGTCAAATTTAAACGTTGAGCGCAAGTAGGAGAAATAAAAGAATGGGTAGAACTGATATCAAATAAGGTATAAACTTCGCTAGAGTTTATGATAAGCTTACCCGTGATGACCTCGTCGGGTTCCTTGCTTTTCGGGAGGTCACAACAAACGCCTCCTCAGACCACCGGCTTTTGACTTTTTCGGGACTGACTTTGGTGCCTCCATCCTAGTTGAGCTTATCTTCGGTGAACGATAAAATCACGCTAGGTGACCTTCTCTTCCACAGTTATAACATGCTTTGGATGGCATTGCACAGTTTGGACTGATGTGTCCCTCCCTTCCGCATTTGAAGCATATGATAGGTGGTCGTTCTCCTTCCTTAACGACAGGTGCTGGTGCTGATGTCTTTCCATCATTGTTGAATCTCCTCTTCTTGAAATTTCCATTCTTATTATTTTGGCCCTGATTACCACCGAAGTGGTTACCATTTCTGGCCTGTTGATTTCCTCCACGCTTGTTGTCACCGCTTCGATGACTGCTCTCACTAGTATTATCACTTTACCGGTTGCTATCTTTTGGTTGGGATAACTCATTATCACGCTCCAATAACTGAGCCCTATTAACAAAATCTGAATAAAAACACAGTTTATGAGAGATAAGATATTGATGTATCTCAGGTTTCACACCTCTTAAAAACATTCGTGTCATTCTCTCCTCATTATCAACCAAATGGGACGCAAACCGGGACAACTCGGTAAACTTGGCTTCGTACTGCGATACAGTCATGTTGTTTTGTTCCAGTTTGATAAACTCTACCTCTTTCATGTGACGAATACTTTTAGGAAAGTACGTGTCGTTGAACAGTTCCTGGAACTTCTCCCAAGACATCTTCAGTGCGGCAGGTTGAGTACGTTTTATAGATTCCCACCAGTAATCTACCTCTGCACGCAACATGAAGGTGGCAAAAGGAACCTTTTGCTCCTCGGAGCATCCCAATACATCAAATATCTTGTTGATCTGCTTAATTAACGTCTCCGCCTTAAGTGGTTTTGGCTCTCCAAAAAACTCTGGTTGTCCCAGTTCCTTAAACTGTTTGGCGGTGACCGTCCGAGAGTTGCCAGTGTTTCCACCTGTATTTTGGACAGGAGCCGCTCTTGCCTGATGTTGCATGAATTGCATGAAGCCTCGGAACATTCCATCGTTCATCATTTAGTCAGTGTTGTTGTTTGCCTGAGGAATGTCATTTTCCTGGTGCACATTATCCTGATTATTGATCTGTGGATACTCAACGGTCTCCTGTGCTCCATTGATATTCTCAACATTCTCGGATGTCATTTTCAAATACTGCCACAAAACAAGGGTTAAATAACATATCACATATTATCCCTATACTCTGACCGACCAATTTAAATATCAAATAAACTTAGGTAGGTCATACTAGCGAAAGAATTCCCCGTCTCTCCCCTCCTAGTTCTTATCTCACATCTCAGCCAAGGATCATATCCCTAAGCTTTGATACCAACTATGATGCCCCCAAAATAGGTATACATCACTTATTCTGAGTCGCCAAATACATGGTATAGAATACAAATATAATCTTAATTATACAACAAGAGAGTTGTGAGTTTTAATACAAATACTGTCTTCTAGACAATATCCACTCTCAGAATAAGTCCTCATTACATTTATTGTCACACTATTTAACAGAATAGTGAGGACTACTAGCTAATACTATCATCCGGACCATCACTCCATTCCCCAACTCGTCACAGCTACGTTCTCATTTCCTGAAGAGAACAGTGAAAGAAAGGGTGAGCTCAACTAGCCCAGTAAGAAATATTATGACTAAGATAATGCAGAATAAATTATCAATAGTCTTCAATAATGTTAAACTGATAATATACAATAGACATCAAGTTTAACTGCAGTGGAACAAGAAATCCATTAAAAGAGTCAAGTAGAGAATAAAATCTACTATCTTTTATGATTTAAAAGGTTTTTCATCACTTTTATCGCTGAGACTCAGCTTAATAAATAATCCACATCATCGAATCACCCTTGTACTACGGCCAAGGATATTCTTTAGTATCACAAGCACAAATTATCCATGCACTACGGGCCAAGGACATTCGTGTATTCATCAATGGTCATGATCATGCCAACAACTATCCATCAATGCACTACGGGCCAATGAGGACTTTTACCACATCATTTGTAACATTACGGTCATGATTATACCAAATAATCCTCGGTCATAATCATACCAAGTCCATCTATGCACCACAAAGCCACAGATGACTTTCAACATAATATAAACATGAGGATGATGACAATGATATAAGAATTCAATAAAACAAGTTCACGAATTAATTTGTCCAGAATCAATAACGTCCAAATTGTCAACATGATCTTCGCTTTGTAGAGTAAAATTCAAGAATGCTCAGAAGAATATTTCCATGAAAAAATACTGGATGAAGCGCAAATATCAAGGATATTCCACTAATTTCATGGAGTATAGAAGTCAAAACATTAACCAACTGAGTATATTAAAGAATGGAATAACAAAAGAAATCACCATAAATGCGGTATCAGACAGATAAAAGTTATTCCAACAGAATAATAAATAACGGAACGAAGTCAAAGAAATTTGCACCGGACAGGATGTTCCAAATGAATAATAAAGAATGGAATAACAATAGAAATCACCATGTATGCGGTACTTCAGACAGACAAAGTTATTCTAATGAGTAATAAATAACGGAATCAGGTTAAGCACAGAAACGTATGAGCATGTGATATTCCAGCGAGAATAATAAAGACGGAACTGTGTCCCACGTAAAACGCATGCAGATGTGATATTCCAATGAATAATAAAGACGGAACCCCAGTCATGATAACGCATGCATGTGATGTTCCAACAAAATAATAACGAATAGAATAACAAATGTAAATCACCAAGTATAGGGTAGATGGCAGATAAAAGTTATTCCAATGTAATAATAAAGATGGAATAATAGAAGTTCTCTTCATGAATACAAAAGAAATAATACCCCTTACCGTAAAAGAAACTTGATATCGGAGTAGTGAAGTAGTAGAATACTTTTCTTCTTTCTCTCTATAATTTCTCTCTCTAGAGTTTCAGTGAATTTGTAAGAAAATAATAAAGGAATGAGCTTCTATTTATAGAAAAATGGACAAAGATAGTAATTAACTCATGCTTAAGCAGTCAGATTGATTTACTTTAATCTGACGGTCCATATTTAAAGCAAAATCTTTTAAATAAAATATAATATATTCTATTTATAATCTAATAAAACGAATAACTTTATAAAAAATTTTACTATGCAAACACTATGCATAATAAAATATAATATATTCTAATTATTGTCTAATAAAATAGATAACTTTATAAAAGTATTTTGTTTTATATAAAAGATTTTACTATTAGTTTAATAAAGCGAATAACTTTATAAAAGTATTCGGTTTTATATAAAAAGTTTTTCTGTTTTATTACGTTAATAATACTAATAAAACAAAACTGAGTGACTTATCACGTAAGCCTTAATAATCAATATCGTGTGCTACTATGCAACCACGCGTATTACTGTACTTTTACTACCGAGTAGTTCAACATTATTAACGGTAAAACTTCCGCCGTTATTTTCATAAAATATTTTTGTTGTTTTCTCAATCTGACAATAATTCTTTTGTGGGGTCCACCAATGATTGTACCGTCGTACGGATATTCCCTGACAAAAAGAATATTTCCCGACCAATCGAATATAATATGACAACTTGCATACTTTGCAAAATTTATAAATATTACCCACAACTATAACATTATATAAAATTTATTCCATAATATTCAAAAATGATATTTATAGAAAAATCCTCTTTATTCATAAAAACTGGGGTCTTACATCTACCATATGTTCTAAATATCTGAATTATTATTGATGAAGACTATTGATAATTTAATTATCTTAAGTCATGATATTCTTTACTGGGCTATTGTGCTCACCATTTTACTTCACCACCCCTTTCAGGTAATAAAAGTGTAGCTGGAACTAGCAGAGAAAACATGGGTATAAAGTGGTGATACGAATTAGTCACAAGCCTAATCAAATTATGAAACAGTGTGGTATAATAATTGTACTAAGAACTTAAAATGTGTGTGACATGTTTTATACATCATTTGATATTTAATTTTGATGAACAACAATAGGGTGAGGCGAATCAGATTATGGAAGCTTTAAAGGTTCACTCCATTAGAATGAGGAGAACATAAATCTTCTCGTGTTCCTTCGGGGACTTGATATAATTACTGTTATACTTTATATGGCATTGTAATAATTTAAATATGAATATTGTCGTGTTATATATGTAACAATATTTGTATTGAAACTCACAGTATATGAGTCGTCGTATTTTGCACGACAGTTGTATAAATGAAGTTGTAAGTAGTGTATTTTCTGGCGACCCAAGATGAGTGATGTATACCTATTTTGGGGGCGACATATTTAAATATCTTTGGCCGGTAATGCAAAGATGAATTTATTAGTATGATTATAAACAGGAACTGTGATTTGGTATAATCATGATCTTTGATGTTTCAGGTAAAGACAGGTGATGAAAATTATCTTCGTCCTGGGTGCGAAGAGGAATTTAAAATCACAATTATGATTATGAGTTATTCATATGATTGTGAAAAGGAACTGTTGATTGATGTTACAAGGATAAAAAATTATTGGTGGACTTTTAATGTGGAGAAGATAATAGACTTTATAGTCTATATAACATTTCTAATGGATTGCTCATTCCACTGCAACTATGGTTGAAAAGTTTTATCATCTACCATATGTTCTAAATCTTTGATTTATTACTGATGAAGGCTATTGATAATTTAATTATCTTTAGTCATGATATTCTTTATCGAAAGTTATTTGTGCTCACCCTTTTGCTTCACAAAATCCTTTCGTGTAATAAGAGTGTAATTTGGGTCGAAATGGGGATAACAGGAAAATAGTGTGATGGTCCAAGATGTCAAAGTTTCTCAACACATTATAAAAGCGGCATGACATACAATATATAATTGTATTGAGGGCCTAAGATGTGTGTGTCGTATATTATACGTCACTTAATAATTGATTTTGGTGAACAACAATAGGGTGAGGCGAACCCAACTTTGGAAGGGTGTTTTGCCACTATCATACAAGATGTCTAATGACATGCAACCTCGTGTTATCATAAGACAGGGTTGTGCATATCCACTTGCTGAGTATATCTACGAGCATTACCTTTATGATCTTGGAGTTTGTTTGAAATATAATTTTCAATTGCAGACAGTGGAGATAGTTATATGTCAAGAGAAGACTCACCATTAGAAGGAACATGATAGTAATCTTCTCATTTTTCTTTGGGGTCTATTGGGTCAACCAAGGATAATTCTGTGGGCATATGATATCTATCATAACCTAGACGTATGGCCTCCCATGTATGAAGGTTTCCTTAAGCACTTCCCAAATATTTTAATTTCTAAAATAGTTATTGACTGTACCTTTATGTAATGTATCAATGTGAGGTGATGTCCATAGTTGGGACATGAGTCACAGTTGGTATTAAAACTCACAGTATATGTGTTGTTGTATTTTGCACGACAATTGTGGTAATAAAGTTGTATTTGTTTTCTGTACCATGTATTTGACGACTCAGAATAGGTTGGGTGGTTTGGACCTATTTTGGGGGCGTCACAGTAGCACACGGTATTACACAGTATTTTTGAATTATTAATTCTTACGTAAGAAGGCACTACTCAATAATTATTATAGCAATTACTGTTTAATATTTTATGTTATTGATTCAATAATTGTTGCGTTGATATTTTATATTATTGTTGTTTCAATAATTGTCATTGCACAGTATTTCTCATTATCGGATCAATAATTCATATTATTTGAATAATATTATTAGATAAAATTATTGGCAATGTCTAAAAAGTTCTGTCAAGGAGAGGTTTGGTCACCTAATTGCACGCCAGTAAGGAGAAATCCTTATCGGAAAACCCCCTCTTTCTTGGGAACGGCCTGGTTGTCATTATTGTGATTCTGTAATATTATTTGTGAATAATTATTTATTGATTTATATGATAAGAAAATATTTATTTTTTTTGTACATATAATTGAAGGAATTAATGTTGAGGTGTTTTATCAGTATTTTTGTCGGAATGGAGGTATTAAAAATTAAACCAGTGTTCTTGAGATATATTGCGTGAGTTATAATTTTTAATCCGACCGTTGGATCGTTGTGATTTTTGGATATGTTATACATATATAAGTTGAGTATAATGTGCTCAAATTTTATTTCAAATGTGGTGGGTGGCAATAGTAGCAGGTAAAACCATCAGGTAGCAGGTCAAGTCTTCTTCGGCGTGCTAGTATTTTCCTATAAATAGGTGCTTAGGTTAGAATTGAAAATCACACCAGAAACATAAGATTTCTCTCTCTATATTATCGAGCGTATTTTGTTAGTATTTAGATACTTTGAGAGTTGCTATCAGTACAAGTTTCATTCAACATCATATCTGATATTCCATTCCGAAGTATTGTTTCTTTGAGGTAAGGGATGTTATTTTCTTCTTAAATGATATTATTTTCTTCAATATCATTATGCTGAGATATTGTTATGAATTTTATTGTGGAATTTCTATCTTTTTGTGTCGGGGTTACTATTCACGTATACGACACTATTCACGTATACGACACTATTCACGAATACGACACTATTCATTGAAAAATAAAATTTTCTCTTTTTCGTCCCAGATGTCTTTTATGGTTACTATCTTTGATTGTATCCATGTTTTGATCTTTATTTTTGAATTCTACTTCACAATTGGTTATTATGGAGTATTATTAAATTTGGATAAATTGAAATACGAATCCCTAATATTTGTCCTTTTCTCTTACTGGATTCGTTCTCTAAAATGTTTTTCATCATCCTCAGTCTTTAATGGTGATACTTGATGAATATCTTGGCTTCAGATTGCAAAGATGAATGATTACACGATGAATATCTTTGGCCCGTAGTGCAAAAGATGAGCAGTGTTGAGAGATGAACAGGACCAACTGGTAATACAAATGAATATCTTTGGACCGTAGTGCAAAGATGAATATTTGATGTAAGATGTATATTGATTGATGTTACAGGGATAAAATATTGATGATGTACTTTTAAATTCATAGATGATAGTAGATTTCATTCTCTACTTAACTCTTCTAATGAATTGTTGTTTCACCGTTGATTGTTGATCTAAAAACTTGTTGTCTATTATATTCTATCGATTTTTTTCTGTTGAAGACTAAGGATAATTTTTTTATATTATCTTAGTCATAATATTCTTTTACTAGGCTAGTTGAGCTCACCTTTTCCTTTTGTTCCATTTTTCTTCTCCTAAAGCGAAAACACATACGGAAGTAGGGGTGTGGAATGATGGTTCTAGAGATTGGTTGTTTAGTAGTCCTCACTATTTTGTAAAATAGTGTGTCAATAATTGTAATGAGGACTTTTTTGAGTGTAGATATAAATCTGAAGACAATATTTGTATTTAAACTCATTAAAGATGTGTTGTCGTATTTTACACGACAATTGTAATAATAAAGTTGTAGTTATTTTCTATACCATGTATTTGGCGACTCAGAATGAGTGATGTATACCTATTTTGGGGGCGTCACATAAAATATTGATGATGGACTATTAAATTCATAGATGATAGTAGATTTCATTCTCTACTTAACTCTTCTAATGAATTGTTATTTCTGCTGCGAATATTGATCTAAAACTTGTTGTCCATTATATTTTATCTGATTTGTTGAAGGCTAACGATAATTTATTGTTCATTATCTTAGTCATAGTATTATGAAGTTTTAGTTATTTCTGTTCCATGTATTTAGCGACTCAAAATGGGTGATGTATACCTATTTTGGGGGCGGCACATCTATTTTTCTATGCATATTTATGGAGCATCACTAGTAATGTGCAAAAAACTATACAATTAAATGAGCAATTAAATATGGACAATTTTGTCATTTTATCCTCTTTCTTAATATGCGCAAAAAGTTAACCAGGACTTTTATCTTGGAATGGAGGAGTACATAATATGAATCATTCCTCTCTTTCTTTATATATATATATATATATATATATATATATATATATATATATATATATATATGTGTGTGTGTGTGTGTGTGTGTGTGTGTGTGTGTGATGCCCCAAAATAGGTCCACACGACCCATTCTCGAGTCACCAGATATCACATTACGTAAATCAAATACAAACTTCATTTATACTGTTGTTGAACTATCGTGCAGAGTACGACAACACATAAGCTGTGAATTTTAATACAAATATATGTAACTCTCATGGTGCCTCAACCAAAACACCTTACAATGGTACTTTACATAAAAGTACAGTCAATAACTGTTTTAGAAATTAAAATCTTTGGAAAATGCTCAAGGAAACCTTTGTACATGGGAGGCCATGCATCTAAGTTATGATAGATATCATATGACTCGAGAATTATCCTTGGTGGACCCCATAGACCCCAAAGAAAAATGAGAAGATTACTGTCATGTTCTTTCCAATGGTGAGTCTTCTCTTGACATATAATTATCTCCATTGTCTCCAATTGAGAATTATATTTCAACCAAACTCCAAGATTATATAGGTAGTGCTCATAGATATAATCAGCAAGTGCATGTGCACAACCCTATCTTATGATAACACGAGTCAAATACGTCATTAGACATCTTGTATGATAGTGACAAAACACTCTTCCAAAGTTGGGTTCACCTCACCCTATTCGGTTCACCAAAATCAACGGTTAAAATGACGTAAAAAATATGACACACTTATCTAAAATTCTCAATAAAATTATTTCCATACTGTTTTAAGGGAAACCTCAACAAACTATAGACCGGTGATTCTATTCCCCTGTTACCCCCGGCCGACCCACTAATTTACACTGACACGAAAGGAATTGTGAAACAAAAAAGGGTGAGCATAACTAAAGAAAGAAGAATATCAGCGACTAAGGATAATTAAATTATCAATAGCCTTCGTCAGTAATAAATTAGAAATTTAGAACATATGGTAGATGATAAAACTTTTCAACCATAGTGGCAGCGGAACGAGCAATCCATTAGAAGAGTCAAATAAACCATAAATTCTATTATCTTATCCACGTTAAAAGTCCACCGACAATGTTTTATCCCTGTAACATCAATCAACAGTTCCTTTCCACAATATGTGAATAACTCATAATCATAATTGTGATTCTAAATTCCTCTTCGCACCCAGGACGAAGATAATTTTCATCACCTGTTTTTACCTGAAACATCAAATATCATGGTTATACCAAATCACAGTTCCTTTTTATAATCATACTAATAAATTCATCTTAGCACTACAGGCCAAAGATATTCATTAACAGTTCATCTTTGAACTACAGGCCAAAGACATGCAACTGTATTTTAGAAGAGTCAATTAGACAATGATATCTACTGTTTTCTACGAATTTAAAGTTTATTATCAATATTTTATCGCTGAGACTCAACTCAATAAATAATCCACATCACCGAATTATTAATGCATTACGGGCCAAGGATATTCGTGTTTTCACCGATGGTCATGATCACGCCAAACAACAATTCATCTTTGCACCCTTGGTCGAAGAGAACGCATGGTCATGATCATACCAACAACTGTCGTTGAGACTCAGCTTAATAATTAGTATCACAACCACGAATTTTCCATGCCATACGGGCCAAGGATATTCATGAAATCATCAATGGTCATGATTATACCGAATAATCCTTGGTTATAATCATACCAACAACTGTCCATCAATGCACTACAGGCCACTGAGGACTTTTACCACATCATTTGTAACATTACGGGTCATGATTATACCGAATGATCCCTGGTCATAAGATCAACCTCCATCTATGCACGTAAGCCAAAGATGACTTTCATCACAATATAAGCATGAGGATGATGACAATGATATAAGCATTAATCAAACGAAATCAAGGATAAATATTAAAGACTTTAAATTTATCCAGAGTTTAAAAATATCCAAATTGTCAACATGATACTACTTTGTGGAGTAAAATTCAAGAATAATATTCATTTATCAAAAATAATTTGGTCAGAAAAGAAATATATTTTCGAGTGAATAGTACCCCATGAATAGTACTCATGAATAGTAACTCGTGAATAGTAACTCGTATTCGTAAATAGTACTGTATACGTGAATAGTGTCGTATACGTGAATAGTACCCATAAATAGTACTCCGTGAATAGTACTCATAAAAGGAAAATACAAAAGAAAATGATATCCCATGACGAGTACAAAAGAAATGATATCTCATACGAGTATAATAGAATATCTAAAGCGCAGAATGGATTTTTTCACCGCCATGCAGTAATCCACGTAAATGGATCATTTCCACAATTTAATAAAGAATGAATACGAAGGGTCATTCACCATGCATGTAGTAGTCCGCGAGACAAGTTATTCCAACGTAATAATAAAGAATGGAACAAATGAGAAGAATTTCACCATGCATGCAGTAGTCGCGTAGACAAAAGTTATTCAATAGAATAATAAAGAATGGAACAACAACCCTTTCGAGTATTGAAAGAAAATAACTCTCTTCATGAATACGAAAGAAATAATACCCCTTACCTCAGAAGAAGACTGGATACTGGAATAGTGAAGT
The DNA here is from genome assembly GCA_020205605.1 of Panax ginseng. Taxonomy (NCBI): domain Eukaryota; kingdom Viridiplantae; phylum Streptophyta; class Magnoliopsida; order Apiales; family Araliaceae; genus Panax; species Panax ginseng. The sequence goes on from CM035149.1 coordinate 29,800,473, forward strand.
AGCAGACTTCTCTTCTTCTTTCTGTTTATAGCTTCTCTCTATATAATTGCTCTTGTGAGTCTTAGTGAATTGGTGAGAATGAAGGAAGGTCAAGCTTCTATTTATAGGAAAACATAGTTTCGATAATTGCACGTTTTGGGGCTCAAAATATTACAGTATAATACCTTCATCTTTTCCTTCGGTTTTAATTTAGTCCTGCAAGTATTATCAAACTTGCACCACCTCTCCTAATAGTACATCATGTGAATCAATAGTACAATCATGTGACTCAATAGTTCTATACATGTGAAAAAATTAATTATAGTATAGTACCTTCATCTATACCTCCATTTTTAATTTAGTCATGCAAGTATTATTAATCTTGCACCACTTCCCCTAATAGTACATGTGTGTGAATCAATAGTACAAACATGTGAACAAATAGTTATAAGTATGTGAAATTGCTCATTTATTCGATTAATTACCTGATTGGTCAATATAACCTCTAGACATCAATTATTATTGGAATAGATGTCGATTTCCACTAACACTAATAATCCTAACACAATAGAAATATCAATTTCATCTTTAATCAACATGAACTTATTCATCATTAATATTATAACTCATAATATTTAACAACCAGATCATTCCCAGGAAAGAGGAGGCTTTTCGATAAGGATTTCTCCCTATTGGCGCACAATTAGGTGACCAAACCCATTTCCTCGACAGAACTTTCTAGACATCATCAATATTATAAATAATAATATGAATAACTTTGTCGTCTCAATTATTGATTTAATAATATAAAATATTATGCAGATTGTGAGATCCCGAATTTTATGAAATGAAAGTATTCAATTTTCTTATAATTATTATTTTATTTAGTAAATGGTTAAATTGTGAAAGGGTTAAAGATAAGGGTGATATGTGAAAATTTTGTAAAGTAAGCAAGTTGATATAAAATATTTGTTGTGTCGGGGAATATTCGATTGGTCGAGGAATATTCGTTTTAATAGGGAATATTCATACGACGGCATAATCATTGGTGGACTCCACAACGAAAGTATTGTCGTAGTTAGAAAACGACAGAAATGTCTTTTTATAGAAATAACGGCGAAAGTTTTACCGCTAAACTGTTGAACTACCCGGTAGTAAAAGTATAGTAATACGCGTGGTTGCATAGTAGCACACGGTATTGATTATTGGTTCTTACGTGAGAAGTCACTCAGTTATACTCAATTATTGCTACAGTAATTATTGCATAATATGTGACAACCCGAGAATTTAGACAATTTTATAAAATCTTAAAAGATTGAATAGAGGTTAAATAATAGACCTAGATAGAAAGTAAGTGTATGGATTTGACATTTTTGGGAATAAATTTTGTGAATTTAAAAACTTTTGGTAAAGGTTTACAGTGTTAAAAGTATCTGTGTATATGGTCATATATGTGTACAATATGTGGTTAAGGGTCAAGGGTTGACCAGATAAATTATATAAGTCACAAACCCTAATAATATATTAAGAGCCTTGACGTTCAGTTAGAAACGATTGATAAGAAACCCTATTACCGACTATAGAAACCCTAATTTCAGTTCTGGGAATCTGTAACCCTAATTCAGAATATTAAAACCCTAATTGGGAAGCTTGAAGATAAGTATAAAATTTTTATGTTATTAATTATAAGTATAACTAGGGATAACCCTAATTGATTAATAAAAAAGCCCTAATTTCTAATGTTGGAAACCCTAATGTATAATTAGGGAAGACCTAATTGGTAATTCAGTGATTCTAATGTTAATTAGAAAAAATTAATCCTATTTAAAAGCCCTAATGTGATTAGGGAACCTTAATATAATTAGGAGATCCTAATTATAAATTAGAAACTTTAATCTTCTATTTTAAAACCTAATTAGTAAATACTAAAAAATTAAATTTGTATAACCTTAGGGTTAAACCCTAAGGGTCAAACCCTAAGTATTAAAACCTAAGGGTTGTGAGAAGTTACCAAGTTTCCATTAACTTTATAAGTCAAATGACCAAATTGCCCTTCTTGAATATTTTAATGGGATGGAGTGTAGATCTAGCCCTAGTAAGAGGTTGGTGACCAACCCTAGCTAACCTTGTGCCTATATCTCACAAATATCCCACTTAGCATCAATTGTGACCATAGATTAAAAATCTAAGAGATTTAAAAGTAAGACAAAGCTTACTTTATTTTTTTCACTTGAGCCAAGTCCATTCTCTCTCTCCCATCCGAAATTTTAGAGTGAGAGTGAGTGATAAGTTAAGTCAAGATCATGTGTTAGCTTTCCAAGATCAAATATTAAGGATCAGATTCAAAGATTTGGCATTCATAAGGTATAAACCCTAAATTTCTAAATCTTTATAAATTTATGTTAATATTATGTTTTGTTGTGTTAAGATGTGTCTAAGAGTGTTAAGTAGTAATCTGGGTTGTTAAATCACAGATCTATAACATCTAGATGCACGAAAAATAAAATTTTGAAACTGATTATGAACCCTAGTTTTGTCTGACAAGCAAATGTCAGAGCTTCTAGATCTGTGTGTGTTTAATGATATATGTGTTTAGAGTTATGGATCTGTTCTTTGTCATGTGGTCTTTGTTATGAAACTTGATTCAAGCCCAGATCGTGAGTAAATCAAAAGTTATTAAAGGACAAAATGCATTGACCGATCACATGAAACTGTTTCTGGGCAGCCCAGATTTGCCCAGAAAATCTGACAACGTTTTGCAGTCCCTATATCTTGCTGATCTTTGTTAGTTAAGTCATGTTGTTGGTTGAATCTTGTAGACTAACATGTAGGCTATACATCTAAGCCTTTAGCTTACCAAAATCATAAACGGAATTGAAGTTATGAGTGGTCAAACCAGCGTTGACCATCATGCCGGATGAAGATTCTAGGCAACCCAGAAATCTTCAATGGCAGTTCTTGGCATGCAGTTTGACTAGCCTAGATCTATTACTTATGATGTTGTTAGACTGAAATATTAATATGTTGTTGTGCCCTGACATCAAGACTATAGGATTGAACCTTTATATCACATTAAGCAAGCCTGGAACTTAGAGATTCAAGGGCTCAAGTTGTTATAAATTTTGCAAAGTACGCAAGTTGTTATATAATATTCGATTGGTCGGGGAATATTCGTACAACGGCACAATCATTGGTGGACCCCGTAACGGAATTATTGTCGGATTGAGAAAACGACAAAAATATTTTATGAAAATAATGGCGGAAGTTTTACCGTTAACTGTTGAACTACTCGGTAGTAAAAGTACAGTAATACGCGTGGTTGCATAGTAGCACACGGTATTGATTATTGATGCTTACGTGAGAAGTCACTCAGTTTTGTTCAATTATTGTTACAATAATTGCTGCATAGTATCTCACGTTATTTGATTCAATTATTGTCAATATTTTATATATTATTAAATCAATAATTGAGATGACAAAGTTATTAATATTATTATTTGCAATATTAACGATGTCTAGAAGTTCTGTCAAGGAGAGGTTTGGTCACCTAATTGTGCGCCAATAGGGAGAGATCCTTATTGGAAAGCCCCCTCTTTCTTGGGAACGACCTAGTCGATTAATAGTGTGAATAATAATAATGATGATGAGTTTTTTTTTATTAGTATTATTAATGTAATAAAACAGAAAAGCTTTTTATATAAAACAGAATACTTTTATAAAGTTATTTGTTTTATTAGACAATAATTAGAATATAATATATTTTATTATGCATATAGTACTGCATATGTGTTTTTTGTATAGTAAAATCTTTTTATATAAAAATGAATAATTTTATAAAGTTATTTATTTTATTAGACAATAATTAGAATATATTATATTTTATTATGATATAGTGTTGCATAGTACTCGCATAGTGTTTTGTATAGTAAAAATTTTTTATATAAATGTAATACTTTTATAAAGTTATTCGTTTTATTAGATTATAAATAGAATATATTATATTTTATTTAAAAGATTTGTTTTATTAGAATATTTTATAGTAAATCAATACAGGACCGTCCGTTTAAAAGTAAATCAATCTGAACCGTTCATGGATTAGTTACTATTCAGTCCATTCTTCTATAAATAGAAGTTCATTCCTTCATTATTTCTTACAAATTCACTGAAACTCTAGAGAGAGAAACTATAGAGAGAGTTCTTCTTCTATAATCTCGAGCGTATTTCTTTAGAGTTTAAGAAAGCTTTGAGCGTAGAAGATTGTGTAAGTTTTCTTCAAGTATATTCCCGCCCTACCCGTCGGAATACTCTTCTTTTACGGTAAGGGATATTATTTGTTGTACCCGTAAGGGGTATTATTCTTTCGTATTCATGAAGAGGATTATTTTCTTTCAATACTCGTAAGAGCTGTTATTCCATTCTTCATTATTATGTTAGAATAACTCGCTTTTATCAAGCAATCGCATACATGGTGAAATTCTTCTGTTATTCCATTCTTTATTATTATTTTGGAATAACTTGTCTATGCGAAGTACAACATACATGGTGAAATTCTTATGTTATTCCATTCTTTATTATTTTGTCGGAATATCCTGTCTGTGCGTTTTACGCCGGACCTGGTTCCATTCTTTACTATTCTCATTTTGAATATCCTCGTCTGCGTGTGTTTTACATGGGACTGGTTCCATTCTTTACTATTCAGCCGGAATATCATGTGCATGCGTAACGGGACGACCGGTTTCATTATTTATTATTCGCCGGAATATCTTATGCATGCATGCTATTGCATGAATTCGGTTCCATCATTTATTATTCTATTGGAAATAACTCGTTCATGCGGCAGCCTATCGCACGCATGGTGAATCCTTCTGTTATTCCATTCTTTATTATTTTATTGGAATAACCTGTCTATGTGGATTACCACATGCATGGTGAATGATCCTTTGTATTCATTCCTTATTAAATTGTGGAAATGATCTGTATACGTGGATTACCGTATGGCGGGTGAAAATCCATTTGCAGTTTCATATATTCAATTATACTCAGTTGGTTAAAGTTTTGACTTTTATACTCCATGAAATTTGTGGAATATCCTTGATATTTGCGCTTCATCCAGTATCTTTTCATGGAAATATTCTTCTGAGCATTCTTGAATTTTACTCTACAAAGAAGTATCATGTTGACAATTTGGACGTTATTAGTTCCTGGATAAATTTATTCTTGAACTTGTTTTATTGAATTATTATGTCATTGTCATGATGATTTATGTTTGTTATTATGTGAAAACATGAAAGTTTCTTAGAAATCACAAAGGGTTGAAAATCAGATTTTGGTGAAAATGGAACATGAAATTCAATTGACCATATCTCCTTTTATATTTTGAATTTTTTGGTGTGGTCAAGTTCTAGAGTTAGATCTATGAGTTTTCGAACTTATCCAAGTGGAATCACTTAAAAAGGATTTACAGATTTTCGTGTGGAATGATTTTAGTAAAGGATGAAAAATCTGGAAATGCTTAAAAAGCTACTGTCCAAAATTTTAAAAGGGCATTTTCGGCCACTTAATTTGTGAGAAAAATTTCGGCCTTTTGGAACATGAAAGTATATGGTATAAGGTACCTCCTTTCCAAAAATGAGCTCATTCTGACTTAAAATGAGCAAGTTATGACTATTTCAATATTTAGGTTTTTCCGACGAAAAATGCTATAACCGGAGTTCTATAACTCCGATGACCATAAAGAACACCTATAGCGACGGTTCTGTCTTATATGCTGTATAGACTAATAGGATTATGTGGTAATGTGTTTAGGTTATTTTATACTGTGATGATATTATTCTAATATTTGGAGATCGGTATTATCTATATTAGGTCTTCGGATAAAGCTAAGTTATATTTCATAACGGTAATCAACGGTACATGCAAGTTCTCTCTATCTCAATCCTGAGTTATAATTATTCAAATATACTTATGGTTAATCATTGTTGATTATACCATGTCTATGGATTGTTGAATCGCACTATGTGCATATTGTATGAGTCCATCAGGTATGAAAGGCCGATCACCTTCATTACCATTCGGTCCAGATATAACTGATATGTTTATGTTCAATGTTGGTTCATCTATGAAAATTTGTCCATGCTAGTTCATAAGTATATTGTTGAATGTTAGCCAGCTATTATTCAAAATCTTTCCATCATTATATATCCTTAATGTATTGAACTTAAACTTGTTGGGCAAACTTATTGCTCACCCTTGCTATATCATGATAAACATTGCAGATTAAGGCGAATACGTCGAATACAAGGAAAAGTTAAAGCCAAGTTCAGCTTGGAACTTTGTGTGCAGCTATATTTGTAATAGTATTGTATAATAATAACATTGTATGTTAAATAGGATATTGATTCAGGTATTATGTGAGGGTTCTCGACCTTGGGGATAGTGTGTAATGTATAATGTATAAACAATTTATGTTTATATCTTCCGCAATAGTTAGAACTAGTGTACCAGATTCGTGGTGATTCAGGACCCGAATTTGGGGGCGCTACATTTGGTATCAAAGCTGTTGGTTATAAATCTAGGGTAGAGTTACCTTAGACTAATAACTGCAGTGATTAGGATAAGATCTAACTCACACAGAGTTAGTGTGGCGGTAAGATTCAAAGACGAATCTCGGCGAGTTATAAAGATACGGAGTTCCCTAACTCTGATAATAAAGGTGAACAGTAGTAATGAATAGATAGAGTCTAAAAGACTAAAAGTACATGGATAGGAGATCGTAAAATAAAACGATCATAGTATAGAAATAAATCGTAATATATACGATGAGATCACCCTGTGATCTGATAAGGTTATAGTATGGAGAAGGATCAAGCAAATGATTGAAAAGATTTACAACAAGATTGTTGTGTGTCAGTTGTACTATGAATTAGTACAGATTCAGGAAAGGATTATGAATACAGATTAAATAAAATTCGTATTGAGAAGGGAGTTAGAATTAAGTGGGGATTTCAATTGAGGACTCATGACAGCAACTGAGTTTGGTGTAACAACCAGTTAGTTTCTGGCACTGATAATCATTGAAATGTTTGTGTCGCGCTATTTTCTATTTACATGTTAAGAGGGTGATTCCTTTCTCAGGTGTATAACAGATAGATAGGTTCTAGGTAAAGAATATAAGGTTAAGTACGAGTTCTTAAAACTCATACTTATGTCACGTTCAAATGACTCATAGTTATATGAAATGTTTATGAACCCTCAAATGAAATGGACGCCAAAGGTTTGACTAGGACAAGTTCTTAAACTCATATGATTGTGGAAAGTTCATGAACTCATAAGTGTGGTTGGACGAACTGGGTATAGTTTTGTGTTAATGGAGTATTAAGGATAATAGGAATAAATAGACTGTTTAAGCAAATGATTATTAGTGGAGACAAAGTTTTCCAAAACTCATAGCTATGCTAGACTTCGAAATTTTGACATCAAGCTAAATACGCATTATGTGTTTTTGAAATAAATAAAATATATATATATATATATATATATATATTTGTAATGATTTTTGAACGATTTAATACTACTTATTTCGGCTAGACGCAAATGATTTAAAATATCAAAATATATTTTTATTTATCACTCACGTACCATGTAACCTGGTGCAAAAATGATAAAAAGTTGATGGAGTTGTAAATATAGGAATACATAGTGTTGAATTCGATCCGAAAATCATTGTCACACTATTGTATGACGTGTTATGACAAAGTCATACAATGACGGCATCCTCAAACGGACTGTTAATACAGTACGTCATCATGACGTCATTCTTAAAAATTTAATTTGCCAACGGCGTTTGGCTATACATATTCGTAAATCGATTAAAATTGATTATTGATATGAGTCTACGCTATTCGATTCAGCTAGACCAATGTTTATAAAACTCTAAGCGTTCTTCGAAAATTTTCCCGAACCAAATTGTTTTGGTGCGAAATCAGATAAGACTGAGGTAAGATTTTGTCACGGCAAAGCGATTTGAGAAATAGATCAAAACAAAGATTAATGGGCGAAGATTGGGCATACAAGGGCTAATCACCCTCTGTGTCTTCAAGGTATGATGGTTTACGGATGAATTTCCATAAAACCTTCTCGAAAATGAAAATTCATGGTCTATATGACTCCTCAGCATGATTTGAATAATTTAACTCTTGTGAGTGATGTTGTGTGTAGCATGTGGTGATGAGTATGAACGGTATGAGGTGTAAGTTGAATTTCGGGGACGAAATTCTTAGAAGAAGGGGTGAATGTGACAACCCGAGAATTTAGACAATTATATAAAATCTTAAAAGATTGAATATAGGTTAAATAATAGACCTAGATAGAAAATAAGTGTATGGATTTGACATTTTTGAGAATGAATTTTGTGAATTTAAAAACTTTTGGTAAAGGTTTACAGTGTTAAGAGTATCTGTGTATATAGTCATATATGTGTACCGTATGTGGTTAAGGGTCAAGGGTTGACCAAATAAATTATATCAGTCACAAACCCTAATAATATATTAATAAAAGCCTCGACGTTCAGTTAGAAAACCCTAACGATTGATAAGAAACCCTATTACCTACTATGGAAACCCTAATTTCAGTTCCGGAAATCCGTAACCCTAATTTGGAATATTAAAACCCTAATTGGGAAGCTTGAAGATAAGTATAAAGTTTTTATGTTATTAATTATAAGTATAATTAGGGATAACCCTAATTGATTAATTAGAAAGCCCTAATTTTTAATGTTGGAAACCCTAATGTATAATTAGGGAAGACCTAATTGGTAATTCAGTGATTCTAATGTTAATTAGAAAACATTAATCCTATTTAAAAGCCCTAATGTGATTAGGGAACCATAATATAATTAGGAGATCCTAATTATAAATTAGAAACCTTAATCTTCTATTTTAAAACCTAATTAGTAAATACAAAAAAATTAAATTTGTATAACCTTAGGGTTAAACCCTAAGGGTCAAACCCTAAGTGTTAAAACCTAAGGGTTGTGAGAAGTTACCAAGTTTCCATTAACTTTATAAGTCAAGTGACCAAATTGCCCTTCTTAAATATTTTAATGGGATGGAGTGTAGATCTAGCCCTAGTAAGAGGTTGGTGACCAACCCTAGCTAGCCTTGTGCATATATCTCGCAAATATCAGATTTTATTGCCACTTAGCATTAATTGTGACCATAGATTAAAAATCTAAGAGATTTAAAAGTAAGACAAAGCTTACTTTATTTTTTCACTTAAGCCAAGTTCATTCTTTTTCTCCCATCCAAAATTTTAGAGTGAGAGTGAGTGATAAGTTAAGCCAAGATCATGTGTTAGCTTTCCAAGATTAAACATTAAAGATCAGATTCAAAGATTTGGCATTCATAAGGTATAAACCCTAAATTTCAAAATATTTATAGATTTGTGTTAATGTTATGTTTTGTTGTGTTAAGATGTGTCTAAGAGTGTTAAGTAGTGATCTGGGTTGTTAAATCATAGATCTATAACATCTAGATGCACGAAAAATAAAATTTTGAAACTGATTATGAACCCTAGTTTTGTGCTCTGACAAGAAAATGTCAGAGCTTCTACATCTGTGTGTGTTTGATGATATATGTGTTTAGAGTTATGAATCTGTTATTTGTCATGTGGTCTTTGTTATGAAACTTGATTCAAGCCCAGATCGTGAGTAAATCAAAAGTTATTAAAGGTCAAAGTGCATTGACCGATCACATGAAACTGTTTCTGGGCATCCCAGATTTGCCCAGAAAATCTGACAACGTTTTGCAGTCCCTATATCTTGTTGATCTTTGTTAGTTAAGTCATGTTGTTGGTTGAATCTTGTAGACTGACATGTAGGTTATACATCTAAGCCTTTAGCTTACCAAAATCATAAACAGAATTGAAGTTATGAGTGGTCAAACCAGCGTTGACCATCATGCCGGATGAAGATTTTGGGCAACCTAGAAATCTTCAAAGGCAATTCTTGGTATGCAGTTTGACTAGCCGAGATCTATTACTTGTGATGTTGTTAGACTGAAATATTAACATGTTTTTGTACCCTGATATCAAGACTATAGGATTGAACCTTTATATCACATTAAGCAAGCCTGGAACTTAGAGATTCAAGGGCTCAAAGTGAGACCCATGAATCGCTTCTTCATTTCAGGTAACCTGAAATGAAGAAACGATCTCCGACAAGGTTTTAAGTGGTTAATATCTCTCTGATTTGATATGTACTGGCCATAAATGTAGTATGCCTTTGTAGTATTGCACTTATACTACAACTTTAACACTTCTGCAAGCCTAGAAAACACTTAGAACTTAGATCTAATGGTGGTCAAACCTACCACCTTGAACACCTGCATTATGAACATTCTCGAGTTTATGAAGAACACCTATATGACAGCCTGCCGCTATAGGGACCTTTTAAGTGATGATTTATTTATGAAAATTAATTATTTTATTTATTAAATAGATAAAAATAGTTTTTAATTATTAAAAATACATAATAAATTCCTAGAAATTATTTTAAAGCTTGAAAATTAGTTTTAAATATTTTGAGTATATTTCATAAATATTTAATATTTTTGAATATTTTAATATTAAATAAATTATTTAAAAATGATTTTAATACTTGAAAAATCATGAAAAATTATATTCGGTATAAGAAAATATTTTAAGTTATTTTTAATAACTTTTGATATTTTGTGATAAAATTCATTAATAAATTATTATTAATGGTAATTAATTTATTTAATAGATCTATTAAATAAATTATGAAAAAATAGAATTAATACTTTAAAAATTATATAAAAATAATTTAAGTGTTATAAAAATATTTTAAGTTATAAAATATAACTTTTGATATTTTGTCATAAAAAGTATTAATATTTTAATATTAATAGCGAGATAATTAATAATGGTTTTAATTAATTTAAAATTATTTAATGGTAATAATAAAGTATTAAAATTACTTTGAGATATTATAAATATATTATAATATTATGTTAAGGATTTAATTAATATTTAATATTAAATAAATATTAATGATAATAGAATTAAGTAGTATTTAATGCATATAAATATGATATTAATGATTAAAAAATCATAATAAATGATAATAATTACTTGAAAATTTTTATGAGCCTATGAAAATTATTTTGATTGATAATATAATTATCTAAGATAATTGTTAAGTGTTTAGGCAGAGTTTAATTGAACTTAAACTCGATTTTTGTCCGATTAGGCAATCGGGATGTCGAAATAGTACCGAACTCAACTCAGACTGCAATAGTTTGACTTGATACTAGGTCTTATGTGTTGTATAGACTAATAGGATTATGTGGTAATGTGTTTAGGTTATTTTATACTATGATGATATTATTCTAATATTTGGAGATCGGTATTATCTATATTAGGTCTTCGGATAAAGCTAAGTTATATTTCGTAACGGTAATCAATGGTACAGGCAAGTTCTCTCTAACTCAATCCAGAGTTATAATTATTCAAATATACTTATGGTTAATCATTGTTGATTATACCATGTATATGAATTGTTGAATCGCACTATGTGCATATTGTATGAGTCCATCAAGTATAAAAGGCTGATCTCCTTCATTATCATTCGGTCCAGATATAACTGATATGTTTATGTTCAATATTGGTTCAGCTATGATAATGTGTCCATGCTATATCACAAGTATATTGTTGAATGTTAGCCAGCTATTATTTAAAATCTTTCCATCATGATATATCCTTAATTATTGAACTTAAACTTGCTGAGCAAACTTATTGTTCACCCTTGCTATATCATGATAAACATTGCAGATTAAGGTGAATACGTCGGATACAAGGAAAATTTAAAGCCAAGTTCAGCTTGGAACTTTGTGTGCAGCTATATTTGTAATAGTATTGTATAATAATAACATTGTATGTTAAATAGGATATTGATTCAGGTACTATGTGAGGGTTCTCGACCTTGGGGATAGTGTGTAATGTATAATTTATAAATAATTTATGTTTATATCTTCTGTAAGACCCCAAATTTTATGAAATAAAAGTATTCAATTTTTCTGTTTAGTAAATGATTAAATTGATAAAAATTTAAAGTTAAGGGTAATATATGAATTTTTTTCAAAATACGCAAGTGGTTATAAAATACTCATTTCGTAGGAAATATTAGTTTGGTCGTGGAATATTCTTCACCGTTGGGAATATTATTAAATGACGACCAGTAAATGACCATTGTGGGCCCCATAACAAAATAGCTATCGGATGAAGAAAATGACAAGTTTGAGTTTTTATAAATAACGGCGCAATTGTTACCATTAACACTGTTGGATTACCCAGTGGTTAAAATACAGTAATACGCGTGGTTGAATAAAAGAAGACACCAGATTGTTATGTATTTTTGAATTATTGATTCTTACGTAGAAGGAACTACTCAATAATTGTTACGATGAATTCTTATTCAATATTTTATTTTATTGATTCAATAATTGTTGCGTTGATATTTTATATTATTGTTGTTTCAATAATTGTCATTGCACAATATTTCCCATTATCAGATCAATAATTCATATTATTTGAATAATATTATTAGATAGCATTATTGGCAATGTCTAGAAAGTTCTGTCAATGAGAGGTTAGATAATCTAATTGCGCGCCAGTAAGGAGAAATTCTTATTGGAAAGCCCCCTCTTTCCTGGGAACTGCGTGGTTGTCATTATGGTGATTCTGTAATATTATTTGTGAATAATTAATTATTGATTTATATGATAAGAAAATATTTATTTGATGTGGATATAAATGATGAATTTATTTATGTGGTTATAATTGAAAGAATTAATATTGAGGTATTTTATCAGTATTTTTGTCGGAATGGAGGTATTAAAAATTAAATCAGTATTTTTACGATATATTGCGTGAGTTATAATTTTTAATCCAACCGTTGGATCGTTGTGATTTTTGGATATGTTATACATATATAAGTTGAGTATATGTCCACAAATTTTGAACCGTTAAAAATGAACGTATGATTTGTTATGAATTTTGAAAGGTGTTGAAACGGTGTTTAAAATCATCCGTTTGTGGATTTCGGATATTTTTGGTCTGGAATTTGGAAAAACTTTCTTCTGTAAAGTTGTAGAAATTCGATTTCGTATGGAATGGACATAAAATTATTATTTTTTTGATAAGCGAACTATTTTCTATGAATTACTGAAGTTTCGGAAAATAAAATAATTTTTATTAAAATTAGACGTGGGACCCACTTTTGTTCTAACACATGTGGGCTGCTGAATTTTCTTGTTCCAAGTTGGCTGGCTGATCAGTTGGTGAAGGAGGCGTAGGAGAAGAAATGAAAAATTAATATTTTATTAATTTAGTCTCCTTTTCATGCTTCTAAAGATTTTTCTATAAATAAAGTGCTTATGTTAGAATTGAAAATCACACCAGAAACATAAGTTTTCTCTCTCTATATTATCGAACATATTTTTGTGAGTATTTAGATACTTTGAGAGTGTCTTTTCAGTGCAAGTTTCCTTCAGCTTTACATCCGATATTCCAGTCAGAAGTACTGCTCTTTTGAGGTAAGGAATTTTAAGGGTTGTTATGTTTTTCATGTTTCGTAACTTTTTCAGACCTTTAAAAATTCTAGAAAATTTTGAAATGATATTTTAATGAGTTTTATTGATTGTTTCCAAAAATGGTGATTTTTAGATGTATAGATTAAGAGTTATGAATTTTATGAGAAAAGACTATTTTAAAAGTAACCGCTTATAACTCCTTGTGGTTAACTCTAAAATTGATAAAATTATTATTAGGAGTACATCTATATAATATCAGTATACTCTGTAAATTTTAGAATTTTTGGACAAAAGTACAATTTATGATAAATGTCTAAATATTCGGCAATTTTGGCCATATGAAAAATAGTAAATGAATTTTAAAAATTCAGAGAAAAATATATGTTCAATATGGAACTATGTTCTACTAACTTTCAGAAAATAAAATGTGTTTGTACTGATTTGGTATTTTTAATGAAAATGAACTAGTTATGAGTAAATTAATTAAATATGTTATGTGAAGTAAGAAAATTAGAAAATAGGATTTTATGGCTTGAGAATCCTATATGAGGTATATGCAGATTTTTGATGAGGGTTTTGGTTATTGGTGATGAAATCTTATGAGTTTGGCATTTTAGGATGATTAAATGCATTAATTAATAAAGTGTAAACAATTTAAATAAATTGTTTATAAGTTTAAGAAATTATTAAAATATTGTTGTAATATTAATAATATTAGATTATGAGATTATTAAGTGATTTATAACATTTGGATTAAGGTGTTATAAATATTGATATGGATTTTATTGTGAAAGTTTATTTTTTTTTGTAGGGGTTACTATTCACGAATTACTATTTATAGGCTACTATTCACGATAAAATTGGTTTCTTTTTCTGACCAAATTATCGTTGATTTATGAATCTTACTCTTAAAATTAAATCCATATTTTGATCATATTATTTTTATTATCATATATAACATTTTTATAATCCTGGTGAAGAAATTTCTCTTTGACTTAAGTGTAAAGATGGGTAGATTATTGGTATGATTGTGACTATGGGTTCTCTTTGGCCAGTAGTACAAAGTTAAATCGTTGACTGGTATGATCATGACTATTAAATTTATAATTGAATATTTTTAGCTTCAGTGCAAAGGTGAATTGTTCAACATGATTATAATTATGGTTTATATAAATTCTGAAATGATTATGTATTTCTTTGAGATATGAATATTTTTGGCCTGTAGTGCAAAGATGAATTATTGATGAATATCTTTGGCCCGTAATGCAAGGATGACCTGTTGTTGAATATCTTTGGCCTGCAGTGCAAAGATGGCCTGTTGTTGAATATCTTTGCATTGTAGTGCGAAGATGAACTGTTAATGAATATCTTTGATTCAGTAAAAAAGATAAATTTATTAGTATGATTATGAGCAGAGGCGTGATTTGGTATAACCATGATATTTGATGTTTCGTGTAAAGACAAGTGATGTAAATTATCTTCGCTTGGATGAGAAGAGGAATTTAGAATCACAATTATGATTATGAGTTATTCATATGATTGTGGAAAGGAACTGCTGATTTATGTTACGAGGATAAAACATTGTTGGTGGACTTTTAACATGGAGAATATAATAGACTTTATGGTCTATTCGACTCTTCTAATGGATCGCTTCGTTCTCTACGCAACTATGGTTGAGAAGTTTTATCATCTACCATATGTTCTAAATCTCGATTTATTACTCATTGAAGGCTATTGATAATTTAATTACCTTTAGTCATGATATTCTTTTATCGAACTAGTCAGGTTTCACCCTTTTGCTTCACAATTCCTTTCGTGTAATAGGAGTGTAAAGAATTGAGTCGGCCGGGGATAACAGGGAATAGTGTGGTGGTCCGAGATCACAAAGTTTCTTAACACATTATAAAAGCGGCATGACATACAATATATAATTGTATTGAGGACCTAAGATGTGTGTGTCATATATTATACGTCACTTAATAATTGATTTTGGTGAACAACAATAGGGTGAGGTGAACCTAACTTTGGAAGAGTGTTTTGCCACTATCATACAAGATGTCTAATGACATACAATCTCGTCTTATCATAAAGACAGGTTATGCACATCCACTTGAGTATATCTACGCAGCACTACCTTTATGATCTTGGAGTTTATTTGAAATATAATCTTCATTTGAGAGACAGTGGAGATAGTTATATGTCAAGAGAAGATTCACCATTGGAAAGAACATGATAGTAATCTTCTCGCTTTTCTTTGGGGTCTATCAATCAACCAAGGATAATTCTCTAGACATATGATATCTATCATAACTTAGATTCATTGCCTCCTATGTACGAAGGTTTCCTTGAGCACTTCCCAAAGATTTTAATTTCTAAAATAGTTATTGACTGTACGTTTATGTAATGTATCAATGTGAGGTGTTGTCCATAATTAGGACATGAGTCAAAGTTGGTATTAAAACTCATAGTATATGTGTTGTTGTATTTTGCACGACAAATGTAGTAATAAAGTTGTAGTTGTTTTATGTACCATGTATTTGGCGACTCATAATAGGTTGGATGGATTGGATCTATTTTGGGGGCGTCACATCTTCCGCAATCGTTAGAACTAGTGTACTATATTCGTAGTGATTTAGGACCCGAATTTGGGGGTGCTACATAATATCTCTCATATTATTGATTCAATTATTGTCACAGTATCAATATTTTATATTATTAAATTAATAATTGAGACGACAAAGTTATTCATATTATTATTTACAATATTGAAGATGTCTAGAAAGTTCTGTTGATGAGAGGTTTGGTCACCTAATTGCGCGCCAATAGGGAGAAATTCTTATCGGAAAGCCTCCTCTTTCCTGGGAATGATCTGGTTGTTAAATATTATGAGTTATAATATTTATGATAAATAAGTTCTTGTTGATTAAAGATGAAATTGATATTTTCATTGTGTTGGGATTATTAGTGTTAGTGGAAATCGACATCTATCCCGATAATAATTGATGTCTGGAGGTTATATTGACCAATCGGGTAATTAATCGGATAAATAAGCAATTCATTGCTATTAATTCACATGCTTATAATTATTTGTTCACATGTGTGTACTATTGATTCACATGAATGTACTATTAGGGGAGGTGGTAGAAGATTGATAATACTTGCATGACTAAATTAAAAATGGAGGTATAGATGAAGGTACTATACTGTAATTATTTTTTTCACATGTATAGAACTATTGAGTCACATGATTGTACTATTGATTCACATGATGTACTATTAGGGGAGGTGGTGCAAGTTTGATAATACTTGTAGGACTAAATTAAAAATGAAGAAAAAGATGAAGGTATTATACTGTAATATTCTGAGCCCCAAAATGTGCAATTATCGAAATTATATTTTCCTATAAATAGAAGCTCATTCTTCCTTCATTCTCACCAATTCACTAAGACTCACAAGAGCAATTATAGAGAGAGAAGCTATAGAGAGAAAGAAGAAGAGAGTCTACTACTTCACTATTCCAGTATCCAGTCTTCTGATGAGGTTAGCGGTATTATTTATTTCATATTCTGAAGAGATATTATTTTTCGTATTCGTATGAATATTATTTTCATTCAATATTCATAAGAAATATTATCTTCGTTCAATATTCGTAGGAATATTATCTTCGTTAAATATTCGTTGAAATATTATTTTCGTTCAACAGTTGTAAGGGATGTTATTTTTGTTCAATATTCGCTTGAAATAATATTTTCTTCCATACTCTGTAGTATGTAAGTAATATTATTTCATTTCAGATTTTGAATTTTATACTCATTTTGTTAAAGTTTTGACTTCTATACTCTATGAAATTAGTAAAATATCCTTGAAATTTGCGTTTCATCCAGTATCGTTTCACAAGGATATTTTTAAACATTCTTGTTAAATTTTAAGTTTTTCATGCCGAAGTATTGTCTATGAGTACTATTCATTTATACGGTACTATTCATAAAAGTACTATTCATGGGTACTATTCATAAAGTACTATTCATAAAGTACTATTCATGAAGTACTATTCACGAGTATTATTCACAAAGTACTATTCATGAGGTACTATTCCTGAAGTACTATTCACGGGGTACTATTCACCCGGAGTACTATTTATGACAAAAATTAATTTATTTTCAGTTCAAATCATTTTTGATACAATATCATTCTTGAATTTTACTCCACAATTGGTGATCATGTTGACAATTTAGATATTCTTGAACTCTGGATAAATTGTATTATAAATGTTTAATATTTATCCTTTATCTCATTTGATTGATTCTTTATATCATTTTTATGATCATCATGCTTATATTGCGTTAAAAGTCATCTTTGGCCCGTAGTGCATAGATGGACTGTTGATTATTGGTTTTACAGTTGTATGTCTTTGGCATGTAGTGCAAAGAAGAACTGTTGATTGATATATTTGGTCGTAGTGCAAAGATGAACTGTTGATTGATAGTTTTGGTCCGTAGTGCAAATATGGACGGGTGTATGACATGATCATGACCACTGGTGATACTAACGAATATCCTTGGTCGTAGTGCAGGGATAATTCGATGATGTGATTGGCAGGATCATAACCATTAGTTAACAGTTAAATGTCTTTGCTTAGTAGTGCAATCGACAGCATAATTGATTGGTATGATCATGACCATTGGTTTTATAGTTGAATATCTTTGGTCCGTAGTGCAAAGGTAGACAACTGATTGGTATGATCATTGTTATTACATTTGAATATCTTTTAACCTTTGGGGTAAGGATATTGAGTAAACGTTCTATTAAGCCTTTGTAGCAAGGAGAAACTGTTGATTTATATAATTATAAATATGAATTATGGATTTAACTATAATCTTTGGTGGTTCGGTGAAGACAGTGATGGGAGTTCTTTTTTGTCTTGGGTATAACAAAGAACCTGTTGATGAGTATTCTGAAATGAAATATTAAAGATGGACTTTTAATCTGAGGAGATAGTAGACATCATGTTCTACTCGACTCTTCTAATGGATTGCTTATTCCACCGCAGCTTGTTGATCTAAAACTTGTTGTCTATTATATTCTATCGTCGCTTGTTATAATTGTTGAAGGCTAAGGATAATTTATTTTGCATTATCTTAGTCATAATATTTCTTACTAGGACTAGTTGAGCTCACCCTTTTCTTTCAACCGTTCTCTTGTGAAATGAGAATATACCGGGATTTAGTCTGGGAATGGAGTGATGGTGCGAGATGGTGGCTATAGTAGTCCTCACTATTTTTATAAAATAGTGTGATAATAATTGTAATGAGGACTCCATTGAGTGTGGATATTGTGCAGAAGGCAATATTCGTGTTTAAACTCTCAGGATTATGTTTTGTCGTATTTTTGCACGACGGTTGTATAATTAAGTTTGTAGTTGAGTTCGCATGCGATGTATCCGGCGCACTCAAGACGGGTGATGTATACCTGTTTTGGGGCGCCACATGGATGATAATTGTGACAATAATTGAATCAATAATATGAGATACATTATGCAAAGAATTATCGTAAGTAATAATTGAGTATAACCGAGTGACTTCTCACGTAAAGCATCAATAATTAATACCATGTGCTACTACGCAACCATGCATATTATCGCACTTTTACTACTTAGGGTAGTTCAATGGTTTAACTTGGTTTCGTAGTTATTTTTATAAAAGATATTTCATTGTTTTCTAAATACGACAATACTTCATTGTGGGGTCCACCAATGATTATGTCGTCGTACGAATATTCCCTGTTAAAACAAATATTCCCCGACCAATTGAATATTCCCCGACACAATGAATATTTTATATCAACTTGCTTACTTTGCAAAATTTTCACATATCACCCTTAACTTTAACCTTTTTTCAATTTAACCATTTACTAAATACAATAATAATTATAAGAAAATTGAATATTTTTATTTCATAAAATTCGCTATCTCATAATATATATATATAGTCCGCTTCTCCAGAGAACCATAGGGAGCGAACTAAAAATAAACCGACTATATATAGTAATAAGTTTTTTAAAATCATTTATAGATGTAATCGCGATTTTCTATGCTATAGCGACAAAAAAAATCGTAGCTATAACCGGTTCGTTCTTAGTTCGCTCCCTTTTCGCTGGAAAGAGGCGGACTATATATATATATATATATATATATATATATATATATACAGAACCGATCAGGTGAGGGCTCCCTTACTTTGTTAAAATGTAGACTTTTTTTTTTTTTGCTTTTTTTTAAAACAACTAAAAATTTTTTTAATATTTTATGGAATTGGAATTTTTCCATAATACAATATTTTGGGCGTGATTTGGATACCTATACCAAAAAATGTATATACATGATGCATGCATCGCATATACACACCTATTTTGTTATACGTGATCCAAATCACATCCAAAACACATGTGTTATGAAAAATTTCAATTCCATAAATATTAAACTTTTTTTTTTAGTTGTTTTAAAAACCAAAAAAAAGTCCGCATTTTAAGAAAGTAAGGACTCCTTTACAGAAAGAACCTATATATATATATATATATATATATATATATATATATATATATATATATATATATATATATATATTTGTCATTTGATATTTGTTTTATTTATCACATGTCAACGGAACCTACAAGCTAATTTTCTAATTTATGCTCTCTACCAACCATAAAATATCGCGATAAAATATAAATTTTGATAAAATTTAATCATTTTTTTTTGAAGTTCAAGAGTGACATAATTTAGATCACAAAACCTAAAAATAAGGGTGTAAACGAATGAACCAGAAATGAGCAGAGAGTTACTTTGAATTCGACTAAATGATAAATTGCATTTTAATTGAATTATATTTAAAAATTCCTACTCAAATTCGACTCGACTCGAATATTTATTCAAACTACTCGCGAGCTTCAAATTCAAGTTCGAATTCAAATCTACACATAATAACTAGTTTTATAATAAATATAATTATAAATTAAATTTATTATTTTACTTAAAAATGAGAAAATATATTTATTATTATATTTTACAAATATAAAATCACAATTAAAATTAAAAATAAAATAAAATAATAACTAATTATCCTAATTTGATTTAAATTTGTATATATTATAAGAGAATGTATTGAACATCTAATCGAATATGTATTAACCGAGTATGTATCGAATCACAATCAAAAATTCGAGTAGTTTGAATCTTAAGCGAAGTGAGTATAACCTCGCTTTTCGATTCTACTCATATTTTTATTCGAACTATTTTTAATGCTCATATTTGGATCATATTATTAACGAATCCGAGTCTCGCTCGTATTTTTTCGAATCGAGCCCGAACTGTGTTGGCTCGTTTACCGCCTTACCTAGAAGCCAATTTTGTAATTTAGATTTCTTTTCGCCAAAAAATGTTATAATTTATCTTTTTTTACTAAAACACATTCACTCTTTTCAAAATCAAATAAATAAATAATGTATTTTACAAAGCGTAAAGTATATTTTTCCTACAAAATTAAGAGCCATTATACATTTATATCACTAAAATAATTTTGCTAACCAATCAACCCATTGAATAAATTAATTATAACATAATAATATAATATAAAATTCGATTAACTTATATTCTAAGCATATTTAAAATATTTTTGACGTTAATTAAACATTTGATATTATGTGTTTATATATATATATATATATATATATATATATATATATATATATATATATATATATATATCAAGGGCATAAAAGTCTTATTATATTACAAAGCTAATAAATTAATAAACTAAACAAATTACACTAAATAAATTAAACAATTTAGCAATAAATCTGATAAAAAGTTTGGAACTTACTGATATTTTCATATCACTTTTTGATATTTCTATACGTATAACCCACGTATTAGTCAATAAAAATTTGACACATCAATTAATATGTGTGAACTGTGGATTCGGTTATCATGAAGTTAATTTCATGGTAAGTTGGTTAATTGATCAATATAGTACTGACACGCAAAAAGAGATCACCTTCCGATTTATGTATCGATATTATATTAATAAATTGATCAAAATTAATTTTTTTTTAATTACCTATAAAATCGTATGTCTAAAAATATCAAAAAATAATATATAAAATTTTACCAAATCAATGCACTACTTACCGACACAAGTGTTTCGATATATGAAAGCGACCCGCGTGCCCAATTTATTGTGGGCGGTCACGTGTAGTAAGTCTTAAGGAACCAATTTGAGGATAATAAATTCTCGTGACCCATATTGCAATAATATAATATACTATTACTAATTGCCTAGTCACATAGGCCCACCATCCATACCCATTGTGCATTTGTGCTAATGGTAGGTCCCACTTTTATTTATGTCAACAGGACATCAGTGCTAAGGGTGAAAACGAGTCGAATTTTAGGGAACATTTTAATGCTCAGATTCGGCTCGATTCAAAAAAATTGAGCTCGAATTCGATAAGGAATTTTTAATTTTGCGCTAGATTCGACTTGGATCATTACTCGGACCTACTCAGCTCGTAAGTATTCGACTCGGCACGTAAGTACTCTACTCGTTTCCAAAATGAGTTACTCACGAGCCTTCAAATCGAATTTCAAATATGAACCATTTCGCTTAATACTGAACCATTACATACTAAATTGATTATTGAACTAATGTTTATATATAAGTCTTTTACTTTTATTTATGTAAAGAAATTACAAAGAATGTAATACGAATTGACAATCAATTCACTGATTTATTCAAGTACAAGCTTACACAATTTAATACTACACTTTATAAATTATAAAGATTGATACAAATATCACATATTTAGCTTATTAGTATGAATCAGACCAGTATTCGAATATGATCCATCGAACATGTATCGAATATGGTTCAAGAAAAAAATGAAATACTCGAACCCTAATCTGAGCGAATACGGGTATACTTGAATTCGACTCGTGTATCATTAAACAGAAAATGAGTATGGATCATATTCGACTCGAATCAACTTCGAATTCGAGCTTTGGATCATATTTTCGAACCGATCTCGAAAGCCAAGTGATCGAAATTTCTTCCGCTTTCATTAACACCCCTAATCAATGCATGCACTTATTTCTTTAAAAGTAAAAAAAAAAAAAGGATAAAAATATAACACTTGTAAAAGAGTTTTATTTGTAAATCTATAAATTTTAGAGATATGTAATATTTTTAAAAATATAAATTATTTAATATTTATTTTTAAATATAATGAATATTTATTTTGAGTTAGAATTTAATATACTCTGTATCGTTTATGTGGACAATCAATATACACAAGATAAGATATGAAACTCTTATGACTATTTGACTTGTTCAGAGCCTTATTTATGTGGACAATCAACGTACACAATGAAAAATAATTTTCCCCATTAAAAATTATCTAAAATAATAATAATAATAAAATCTGACAAGATAAGATATTAAACTCTTATGATTCCCACACATGTCTGGAGAAAGATTTATTGGCAGAGGTCACTTGCTAGATGGAGTAAAATAAAGTGAATGGAGTAATAAGATCTATGTAGAAGGTGTACTGTCCAAGACTTGGTCGAGCAGTTGCTATCATTTGAAAAGTTGACACTCATTCAAGGATCTTCTTATCATAAAATTAATTTTATGATAAATTAATCCTACAATTAATATAATACTTACACTCACAGAAAGATTACTTTTCGATTGATATTATATTAATTAATTGACTAAAATTAATTTCATAATAACCCCTCGTCTCATTGAAACAGTCAAGTCAATTAATTGACTGTTTTAATAAAGTACAAATTAATACATTTTTCTTTTCCTAATTTATTCCATAAAAAATAATAAAAAGAAATTATCAATTTGGATTATTTGATAAGTTGTGGATAAGAATCCAACCAATAAATCACTTGGTCATTAACTCATAAAATATACACCTCCTTTTTTATAATTAAAATATATTTCTCAAGATAGATAATAAATTAATATGAAATTATGAACATGTTATTATTTAAATTTTATATTTAATATTAACATGTCACCGTTACTAAATTACAACAAATGTTAAGAGTGTTTAAAAAAAATCTTATAAATTTTCTTTAAAAAATATATATCTTGTAAGATCCCGATTTTTTTTTTATAAATAAAATGGAATTTCCTTTATTTATTATTTTGAAATAGTAAGGGTTGATTTGATTAATGTGGTTAGTTATGGGTAAAATGCGTAAATTTTATAAAATAAGCAAGTGGTTATAAAATATTCATTGTTGTGGGGAATATTCGTTTGGTGTTGGAATATTCAGATCGTTTAATCGGGGAATATTAAATTACGGTAAACCATGTGTTAGCCCATAACGGAAAAAAGCGATTGGAGGGAAAAGCGACAAATATAAGTTGTTTAAAAATAATCTGGCGTAGTTATTCTGAATTTACTGTTGTTGGAATACCCGGTGGTTAAAATACGATAATATGCGTGATTCGCAAAGAAGACATACTCAGATTACACAAAGATTGTTGAATTATTGATCCTTACGTGAAGGAACTACTCAATAATTATTACAATGAGTTCGCTCAATATTTTATTGATTCAATAATTGTTGCGTTCTTTAGTTTATATTATTACTATTTCAATAATTGTCATCGACAAAGATTTTTCATTATCGGATCAATAATTCATATTATTTGAATAATATTATCGAGATAACATTATTGGCAATGTCTAGAAAGTTCATCTAAGGAGAGGTTTGGTCACCTAATTGCTACCAAGAAGGAGAAATCCTTATTGGAAAGCCCCTCTTTCCAGGAGAACTACCGGTTGTCAATCTTGTGATTACGCAATATTAGTTTTAAATAATTAATTATTGATTATTATGATAAAGAAAATATTTATTTTATGTGGCTATAGATGGAGAAAATTTTTAATGTGACAATTGTTGAAAATTAATATTTTATCTTTTTCCGATAAAATAATTCATTTAAATATATTATTTTAATAATATATTAACTATGTGATATTTTATAATGAATGTGGGATATATGAGTATATGAGGAGGTAGAGTATTTTGTGGCATTAAATGTTTAATATATGTTTTGTGTGTCGGTGGACACAATTCTCGATTAGAAAATTGATTATAGTATCGTAAAATCGCTCATTTATGGATTTGGATAATTTTTGTTTGGAATTTGGAAAACTTCCTTCCGTAAAGTTGTAGAGAATTGAATTTCCTATAAAAATTCATGAGATTGAATTTTTCGACAAAAAGGCTATTTATCATGAATTATTGAAGTTAGGAGTTCAAATAATTGATTTTTGGTAGTTTTAATTATTTTATATAAGAAAAACGTTTTTTGTGGTTGTTGGCACATGGGTGGCTGATGTTTTTGACCAAAGAAGGCATGCTAGAGTTTTCAAAACATGTGGGTAGGAATTTGAAATAAATAATAATATATTTTATTAATTTAGTCTCTTTTAGGTTTCTAACATTTTCCTATAAATAGAATTTAAGTTAGAATTGAAAATCACACCGTAAACTAAGTTTTCTCTCTTTCTCTCTATATATTATCGAGCGTATTCTTGTGAGTATACTTTGAGTGTTCTTTATCAGTGCGAAGTTTACAAGACTATTATCGAAATTCAATGAAATACGGTTATTTTGAGGTAAAGGATGTTATTTTCTTCGCAAATGATATTATTTTCTTCAATATCATTATGCCAAAATCTTTGTTGAACTTTTTATCAAATTTGGAACTTTTTCATGTTGGGTTACTATTCATGAGTTACTATTCATGAGTTCTTATTCACGAGTTACTATTCACGAAGCGTGAAGATGTTTTTTGTGAAATTTTTATCTTTTTTGTGTCGGGGTTACTATTCATTCATATATGACTATTCACATATATCTACACTATTCACAAACACTAAGACTATTCAACCTAAAAATAAAAATTTTTCTTTTGTCCAAGATGTCTATTTCTATTTCTTATCTTTGATTGGATCCATGTTTTGATCGTTATTTTTTGAGTTACGCTTCAAAATCGTTTATTATGAAGTATTATTGATCTTGGATAAACCGTTGTATTTAATCCCTAATATTTGTCCTTCTATCTCTTTGGATTCGTTCTTAAAAATATTTTTCATCATCCTCAGGTCCTTAATGGTGATACTTGATGAATATCTTTGGCTCTGTAGTCAAAGATGAGCGGTGTTGAGATGAACATGACCAACCCTGGTGATTTAAATGAATATCTTTGGCTGTAGTGCAAAAGATGAATATTGATTGTTGTTACAGGATAAAATATTGATGATGGACTTTTAAACCTGTAGAAACGGTAGAATTCTTTCTACGTGACTCTTCTAATGGATTGTTGTTTCATTGCATTTGTTGATCTAAAACTTGTTATCTATTGTATTCTATTAGATTTTTCCTGTTGAAGACTAACGATAATTTGTTGTATATTATCTTAGTCATAATATTCTTTATCGGGCTAGTTGAGCTCACCCTTTTCCTTGTTGTTCCATTTTCTTCTCGTGAGGTGAGAACATACAATGAGGATCGAGTCTGGGTATGGAATGAAGGTTCTGTAGAGAGTTGTTTAGTAGTCCTCACCATTTTATAAAATAATGTATCAATAATTATGATGGGGATTTATTTGCGTGTGGATATGGATATTATACAGGCGGCAATATCTCGTATTTAAACTCACAGATATGTATTGTCGTATTTCACACGACATGTGTATTATTAAAGTTGTAGTTATCGCATCATCTATTATATGGCATTTCGAGAATGGGTTGGGTGGAATGGACCTATTTTGAGAGCGTCACATATCTAATTTTAACATAGATGAAATATTCATTACCTTATTTATATTTTAAAACAAATGTTATTATCTCGCCCCAAATCAAAAGTTAAAAACTAACTTCAAAGTAAAACAATTTTTTATATTTTTTATCTTATAATTAGGTTAGTGTTTTTTTTCCTGGCTCTTTTTAAATTAAAATTTAAAAATTAAGAATCGTTAGAATGAAATTAACTTTGATCAAAATATCGCAGATCAGAAGATAATTTTTGTATGCATGTTAATATTGTATTGGGAAATTGAGCCACTTCCCAACAAGTTAATTTTGATCCTTAAAAACTACTACATCCGTTATTAAAAGATTGTCGTTTAAAGTTTCGGCACATGAATTAAGAAAGTATCATTTACTAAGTAAAATTTGTTTGAAATTCTATCACTACCCCTTTTTTATGGGAAGTTGAAAACTATTAATACAAGGAAGAGAATTTCTTATGATAATGAGACAAGGTAGGGATAATATAGAAAAGTAAATACTCTCTCGGTTCTTAATATAGGTCGTTTTAGGGTTGTGCACACGTATTAAGGTAATGATTGTATAACATTAAATATAATATCAATTGTCTATATTGCCCTTATATTGAAATAAGATATTGTTATTTATTAGATAGAAAATAATGAGAGAACCAAAGTTATATTTAATATTTGGAGTAATATTTGAAACTAAGCCATTAATATTTACTTAAAATTCTCAAATGACTTATATTAAAGAATAAAAATATTTTTTTAAATCGAGTTATATTAAGAAAAGAAAATCACAAATATTTTGGAATAAATTTTTTTTTAGGAACGGAGGAGTACTACATTCATTACTGTTAAGGATAAGAACCTCGGCGGCAATTGACGCCTTTAAAGGAAAAAAAACGGCCCTAAAATATAGGCCTAACCGCTTCTGCCGGAAACTGTTTGGAATGAAAAATTATTTTCAATGATAATTCCTCCATTTCTTTTTCCTTACTAAATTAAGCCAAACACTCCCAATCTCCGACCACTCTCCGTTTGTTTTTCCGCTCGTAATCGGGAGCTTCACGGCGGAGCTCTCGATCTCGAGCCATAAATTCCAGCACAATTTCAAATGGCCTTAGCTGCGCAATTGAAGCGAGGAATCTCGCGACAATTCTCGACTGGATCATTGAGGAATGGGAGATTCAGCTTCAAGCGACAGAACTCTCTCGATCCTCGTTCCAAGAACTTGCGGTTTAGTTTCGGACGTCAATCGTCGCTCGATCCGATCCGGAGAAACCCTGGGGAGGATGATCTGTGCGTGCCGGAAAATCTGGATTCGACCATGCAATTGCTGTTCTTGGCGTGTAAAGGGGGTGTGGAGGGCGTGCAGGATTTGCTTGATGATGGTGTTGATGTTAACAGCATTGATTTGGATGGCCGGACTGCTTTGCATATTGCTGCGTGCGAAGGCCATGTAGATGTTGTGGAGGTGTTGTTGAGTCGCAGGGCTAATATTGATGCTCGAGATCGTTGGGGGAGTACGGTATATTATTATTCTCAGTTTGATTTAATTCTTTGATGCTTTCTTATTATGCTGTTATTAGTCATTAATTTCTGACACGTATTTGATAAAGATTTATGCTATTCCATTTTTAATTGGTAGATGGGTGAGTGGTGACTATAGAAACAGATCAAAGGAGAATTTTCTGAAGGGCCCGAGGATAAATAAAATTTAATTTCACTTTGACAACATAGTTAGACTATAAGGTGAACAAAGTACTTTTTTTTTTTCAAGATAAGGTGCAGAACTGCACATACTTTGGTTTTTTTTTTTTTCCTTGTTGACCTTATACTTTGGTATATCTCATAGCCTTTTGAGTGATAGAATGTCATTTCCAAAACTTCTTCTTGTCTTTATGGGAGGAAAAGGAGAAGACTACCTAAGGGTCATGATCCAACTCATTATATGGTGGTCAATTCATACATCAAATTATGATCTCTTGGTTTTGTCACCGAAGAGCTGAAAGTGTTAACTTTTTCTTTATGTACTAGTGATTGTCACTTTTAGTTCTCTTTACAGGAGGAGGTATAGTTTCAACTTCCATATATTAGAATTTTTTGATAATTTGGTATTTTTGGGGGTATCTTTGAAAAGTGAAACAGAAAGCATCGAGTATCATTAAACTGGTCTGTATGGATGAAGATCACGTTTAGATTCTTTTTCTTTTGGAAGTTGCAGGAAGTTACGTGAGGTATTAAATTTATTTTAAAATTTTCGATAAAATGAGATGCTTTAATTGTAATGTTTAGGGCAGGTCAAGAGTTTTGGCCCTCAGATATGTTGCTATATTTTTGGTGGCTATGGTCCTCTTTTGCTCTTCAGGGATTGGAGTGATGTATATTTAGGCTAGTTAATGAGAAGACTGAGTGTCTTAAGTGTAAGTGTGTGTGTGTGTGTGTCTATATATATATATATATATATATATATATCTGGGAGGACGATCCTCGCTCCTTACATGACAATATTACTATCATTGACTGAACTGCAAATTCTTAATGGCTGCTTCTATATTACAGGATTCAATTTCTTTTTCTAGATCTCCTTTCATATTCCTTCCATGAGGAAAACCTCTTACTTATTCATGTTGCTCCTTTTAATATTAAAGTAAGCTTTTTAAGAAACCATCAGCTCAAACCAATATTACAAATGGGCAATCTTGACAGGTGAATAGAGTAGGCTGGCAATTTTTGAAATTAAAATAAAACTTACTTTTTACTATACTCATCAAACGGGCCCAGTTGGTATCTCATTTCAGAGAAGAAATGATGTAACATTGTAGTTATGAATTTTTTTAACATTTCAGTTTTTATTCTCGTGGTTCTTTGACTTGGCTACTTTTTCATCCCTCCAAGTAGTTCTGTTGCTTATCATCCACCTACAGTCTTTTTAGAAGGTTTTTATTTATCATGATAGGCAGCTGCTGATGCGAAGTACTATGGCAATGTCGAAATTTACAATATTTTGAAGGCACGTGGAGCTAAAGCTCCGGTATGTGAGAAAAAAATCCCTCTATAGTATTAAAGTATTTCTTGATTAAAGATAATCATGGAAGTGTTTGCCATGTTCCTAGAAAACCAGAAAGACTCCAATGTCAGTTGCAAATCCACGAGAAGTACCAGAGTATGAGCTCAATCCAATAGAGCTTCAGGTTCGCAAAAGTGATGGTATCACAAAGGCATGATCTTTATCCTTTCACTGTATATTGAATAGAGCTTTTTGTTTGGAACTCATTCATGCATCATCTGACACCAAAATACTAGCAAATTTTTCTTGATCACAGTGTGTAAGCATCTCCTGTTTTCTCTCTTTCTGTATGCCATTGTGTATGCTGGTGTGTCGTTTTTAGCTGTTGGGATAAATCATCTCCTTTAATTCGGTGACCTAGAATATACGGAAGTGTGAAGCTTTCTAATTTAAGAAGCGACTCGTTTTTGTCTTGTTACTGTTCAATATTCTTTTTGTGATGCGAAGTGAACATGGATCTCTCTTTTCTTTTCTTTTTCTTTTTCTTTTTCTTTATAAATGGCTGTGCAATCTTGTCTGTTTGCCATTCGACTATGACAGCCAAAATTCCTTCCTTACAGTAAATTTATTTGAATGTATGCATCACAGTGAAGATTTATTTATCTTTTTCCAAAAACCTGTGATCATATCTCAGTGCATAATATCTTGTAGAATAACTCAAAGGTGCACATTTAAAGTTTTTTCTGTGCTAAGTATTATCCATGATATATGCCACTAAGAAAGTATTTTGCTCTGGCCTTTCTAGATGAGTTGTGCTCTAATGATCACACACCTTACTTTAATTTCTTGCGAGTTTGATTTTATAACGCATTGAGTGTCATCACTGGTTAAAATTTCCGTGAATGGCCATATTATCTTTTGCTTATCTGTAGTGAATTGTTATGTATGGCGATAATTTGTATTCGTATGATGCTATCAATAGTCACTTGTATTAAACTGTATGTATCTCTAACTTCTCGAACCTCTAGGTTAAAGGAAATTTAATAATCATATTTGCAAAGAGCCTGTGTCAACAATTTGACATGGCATGAATGGACATATCCTGTATTTTACATCATGTATGTGTCAGCTCACTGTAGAAGTATTTTTAAAGATGCTAGTGGTGTTAATATTATCTCATTTCACCATGTTGTTCTGACGTTATAAAAGGTATTAATGCATTTAGTCTAATTGGGAAATTATAACTAGTTAGGGTGAAATAGGAAGAATCCCTAGTAATCTCCTGGCTGCAATTTACGTCAACTTAGTGAGCTTATAGTAGAAGCCAGCAAACCCAGTCAACACTTCCATACTCTTGAGAAAATCTCAATGTGGCATATTAGCATATGTGTGAACTATGTCTGACTGGACCTGGCATAAACTATGTTTTAATCTATCATTCACATTATCGCCTTGAAAATATAAATATCAAAATGTTGTGCCTCCCGAGTCCTGATCTATTTTATTATTCATTTGAGTAGTGAACAATTAGCACCAAAAAGTGAAAGAATAATAGAACAATAGAATTGTTGTTTCAGAATGATTTTTATGTTTCTCCCTTTTCTTGCCACACCCGACCCCTAATTCATTTCAAATTGCATTGTTTTGTAAATGGCCTTCTCAAATCAATTTCACTTCATAACAAAATAAATTTCTATCTTTTGGCAGGGATCGTATCAAGTTGCCAAATGGAATGGCACAAAAGTTTCTGTAAAGATACTTGACAAGGATAGCTATTCAGACCCCGAAAGCATGTGTGTATATCTTTTCTTAGTTGTGCTGTTAGTTTGAAAATTTTGTCTGACCTTTTAGTTACTATGTTATCTTCCAACCTTGTGTCCCCTTTTGTGCAGACATTCTTTCAAAAATGAGTTAACTTTGCTAGAAAAGGTTAGGCATCCTAATGTGATTCAGTTTGTAGGAGCTGTCACCCAAAATATACCCATGATGATCGTTGTAGAGTATCCTACAAAAGTAAGTATCTCTGTGTGTGCACGTGTGCGCGTTGTGTGCGTGCGTGTGCGTTGTTTGATTATCCAATTCTGAGATGTACTCTTATGGTCAGATTGTCTTTCTATTGATATGTTGGGGATGAAACTTAATTACTTCCTATAGTTAGTTATAGCATTATAAGGTATACAATTTAATTACAAAACGTTTAGATAAATGACGAAGTTTGAGTAATGTTTGGGACAGTAATTCTTTTAGTCCAGCTGGTTTTCTTTCATGCATATCCTTTGTATTGTATTAAATAATCTGAAATAAATGAACCACTGTGTTTGAAACAGAGTAAAAATCTTGTTAAAGAAATAATCAAACAAAATACCTTTTGTTAATGGTCACTATTCGGGAATTACTCTTTACTCTTCCTGATGATGAATGAGAAGTCGATATATTTTTCATGAAAGAAAACATACTTAGCATTGTCCTTTGGCTTTGTGGATGTGCTGTTCATTGGTTGGGGTTCTAGGAGAGTGTTTGGTCTTCCCTTTAGGAATATATGAGTTGCTTCTTACCACATTTCGAGGTTTTCGGAGGAAGCAGGATGGAAGGTGCCGTAGATATTTGGATGAAAAGGAATGCTAGTATTTTTAGTGATTGCTTGAAGTAAAAGTAATGAGAATATGCCAGTTGTATACAATGTGAATTTATTAATGCCAAGATACTTTTGAAGTAACATAAGAAGTAATATATAGTTCCTTGATTAAATATTTGTCTATGTAGTTGAAGGAGTTACAAGAATAGAAAGTTAAATGTTATGTGATAGTTTTTAGTTTTGTAAACATGTCAATGTGAGTCAAAGAAGTATAAGTATACATGTCTCAAGTGAGTTATCGGATTTTTTTAGGTAAATATCAGTTGTTCATGTATAGATAAGTTACATAAACACACTAAAGGTAACACCCACTGATTAGACTCTATTGCCTATAATACTAAGATCTAAGAATGGAAATATTAAAATGCTTATCATGTGAATACAACTAAAGGGTATTGGCAGAATATCTCATTATATGAGAAACTGAACAGGTAGCAGTGTTAGATTATGATTCAAGTTTCCCATTATTATCGTGGTTAAGTTATGTTTCTCTTTTCTTTGTAGACTTCTTGACATTTGAATATGCTGAATTCGTTTCTCACCTCATAGAGTTTACGTGTAATATAGTCATACGGGTTCCTCCAAATAGTTTTATAGTTTGCTCTAAATATGGGATTTCATGTAAATAATCTACAAATTTGGGAAAATGATGTATTTAATCTGTGAAATACATATTTAACTTATACCTTAAAATACAGTGCATTTATAACAATGTTATTTCATATTGATGGTGATTTTTCAGGGTGATTTGAAAATGTATCTTCAAAAGAAAGGGCGTCTTTCTCTATCTAAAGCACTCAGATTCGCTCTTGATATTGCTAGGCAAGTGAAAATTTGCTTGCTATATGTCAAAAAAATTGTGGAACCATTATTTCGATCAATATTTCCTCGTACTCTTATTATTACTATTTGGTAGTTATCTTTTTTACTTCTTTCCTATACAATAATAATTGTTTTGAAAAACTTGTTGAAAATTTTCATCATGGAGTCTTCATCCATTATTTATTTTGATCTTGGCTAATTTTTTTTAGCAGGGGAATGAATTATCTTCATGAATGTAAACCCAACCCAGTTATCCATTGTGATTTAAAGCCAAAGTAAGGCAACTAAATGCAGAAGTCAATATTGATGCTTAAACAATTTAAAATTGAATTTGGTTGTTGAGGTGCACTGTTTTTAATATTCGAACTTTTGGTAAGGTGCCAGAAATATTTTACTGGATTCTGGAGGTCAAGTGAAGGTTGCAGGATTCGGTGTACTTAAGATGTCAACAATTTCTCCAGACAAAGCAAAACTATTGTCGCCTGAGGCCATTGATCGTTCCAGTAAGTTCTTGTACACACCAAAGCAGCTTGAACTAAAGTTTTTTATTGAACAATTTATAACCTATTGCTCCTGATAGAGGAAGTTGTAGCAGACTGACACAAGGAAACAGATACCTATGAAATGCAAACAATTATTTTCAGTCATCTTTCTTTAAAATAATCTTTCTTGATATAAAAAGATTCTAATCTGGATATACATGCATAAGGAATTTTTTTATTTTTTTTTATTTTTTTTTAAGAATAGTATGGATTATCTTATGAAGTACCCTTCACTTGGACCCTTGAAACTGTAATAATACTATGGGAAGCACCAGAAGCATTCTTCTTCAGTCATGGTAGGTAATTAGTTTGGGAACATAAGAAAGATAGTTATTTTAAACCCATGTATTGTTGATCGTAGTTATTCACTTATTTTAGAGAGCCAAAAGAATTAGAAGGGAAATCACAGAAGGAAAAAATTAGTTGATGGAACTTTATTTGGGATTTGGATCCCCTGCATTACACATTCCCTCCAATTCCATCCAATACATGGTATTTGAATTGTATAATTGAAATCGATACCGATCATAATTTATTATATTGAATAGCATAATTGTTTCAAAAATGAAAGTAATCTCACACTTTTTCACCATTTGATGAACATGCGGATTTTTCATTAAAATTTCAATGGATAAATTTTTTTTTAGACTTTTAATGGTGAAAATATTTTTTATGACTACTTTTTTTGTAGGATTGATCCTAATATCATCAACTATCTATTAACATATTTTGATCATTACTAACAAAATTATTGAGATCAAATAATTGGTGTATAGGATGAAATTGGAGGAAATGTGTAATGGAGGGGAGTCAAATCCCTTTATTTGACATGCACGGACTTTGAAGCTGTAACATGTTGCAAGATATTTTTATGTCATTGGAAAAACAGTTTTTCCCAGTTTTTGTCATTGTAGATTTCACTTCAAATTTCAATTTTCATACAGGTTTTAACCTTTTATAATAGTCACAATCCATTATTTTGCTTCAAATATAAAATAAGTGAAGTATTTTCAGATTTATTTTGGGAAAATATTGTAGCACTGAAGAAAATTTTGTGACAATAAAATTCATAGAGTTCCTTGCGTCTTTTTGTAATTCAATTCTAATTAACTACAGCTGGCATACACCAAGGCAGGTCACTACTTAAATAATGCAAGTTTTAGAAATCTCCCTATTTTGATATTCAGAGTAACATATTCTCGAATTTTAATGAAAAACTTTTTTATTGTTGATTTAGTATGCATTATATGTGAAAATTCAATTATTAGTGCATTTACTGTTTTCCTGTATTGATAAAAGTAAGGCATTCTGTTGTTTATGAAATTACCAAATATATCCAAGAAATGCGAAATAATCAATAATTGAATAAATATTCAAGATCTGTGAAATATAATAAATAAATAAATATCAAGAATTGTGAATATAAAAAAAGTAAATCTTGTTATACATGAAACTAAGAACAAATTCTTTCTGTTCAATGTGCAACTCTCATTACTGTTCTTGTTAATGTAGGTTTATATGTGGCACCTGAAATCTACAAAGATGAAATATTTGAAAAAAGAGTAGATGTTTACTCTTTCGCTCTTCTCGTTTATGAGGTATCCCTTTCCTTTTTTCTCCCCATTCTTTTTGTTAGTTCAATATATAGCGATCATACTTTAACCTGATGAAATAAGGCTTAGTCATAAGTTTTTTAGCAACCGAAAGCATTTAAGTTTTACCCTGTTTGAAATGACTTCATTCTCCTGGCATTTATTTGTTACAGGTTCAGCCAGCTTCTATTTTCTTAGAAAAATTCATGCCACTATTTTCTTTGAGAATTTATGAAAGATAAAAGAAGAAAGAGAATAATAAATTGATATTTATTTCATTTTTCTTTGTAATTGGATTCAGATGATGGAGGGAGTCCAACCATTTCAACCCAAGTCTCCAGAAGATGCT
Organism: Panax ginseng; assembly: GCA_020205605.1. Classification (NCBI taxonomy): domain Eukaryota; kingdom Viridiplantae; phylum Streptophyta; class Magnoliopsida; order Apiales; family Araliaceae; genus Panax; species Panax ginseng. The sequence goes on from CM035149.1 coordinate 29,835,872, forward strand.
GCTAGACTGATGTGCGTAGAAGGAAAGAGACCGATATTTAAACATAAATCAAAGTCTTATCCTCCAGATCTGAAAGAGTAAGTCATTTTTCTGATATCTAACAGTATATGCTCTTTGATTCATTGTCTTTCACCACTTAATTAAGTTCATTAAAACAATAGTAAGTAGATATTAAAATAAAAATGATGGCCGTATTAGGAAAAATAAATGCATAGGTTGGTTTTCAGTGGTATTAGTTTAGGAAGGCCAAAATGTCGCAGAAAACTGAGTTTCTTCAAGATGAAATAAATAAAGGATCAGGTGTCATAGAATATATATATATATATATATATATATATATATATAATCAGATTGACTTTTAAGCCACTTTGTCAATTGTGAAAATGTACTCTATTAGCCGAGTCATATGTTCCCTATGTGAAGATGTGATGCAGTTACAATTTTGGCAAACTCCATCAATTGTCAAAGTGTACTTTTTTTACCAAGTATGTTATGCTGAGCTTGATTTGTTATATCCATGTGTGGGCATATGAGATGATTACTTATTTTTTAACAGAATATTAGCACGTATGAGCTTTTGGTAGATTTCCTTTATTAGCTAAGCTAAAATAAGCGAATGAAATTTGAGGCAAGTCATATATTGCTTCATTTCTCCATTTGTGGTTTGATCTTAATGGATTTATGCCTTCATGGTATTCTAAATTGAAATTAAAATTTATTCTCGTGTTTAATAATGTTTTCTTTGCAAAACATACAGGTTGATTGAGGAATGTTGGAATCCGCAATACCATATAAGGCCAACTTTCTCGGAAGTCATTATAAGGTTGGACAAAATAATCCTTAACTGCTGCAAACAAGGGTGGTGGAAGGACACGTTCAAGCTCCCATGGTATGCTTTTTTTACTGAACATAATGCTGTTTCTTTATACTGTTGAATATTATCAAATCTGCAAGGCTCTGGACAAGTTATAAAGTATTAAAGTCCAAGGCACCTGGATGCGCGTTTTGTTGACCGGCAATCGGTCTTGTGCTAAGCTTTTGAAATAATGTTTGGAGATTTAGAGTCACAAATCTTTCTTAATTTAGTTCATTTACGCTACGACCTCATTAAACGGGGATATGGGGGAATGGTGCTTTGTTATTTTATCATCTAAGCTTGGTATGGTCAAAGTTTAATTGAATCTAGTTTAAACTGTATTGCTAGTGTAGGTATGTATAGCTATTAAATAAACCAATATAAATAAATAAATTAGTTATATAATACAGAAGTATGCATAAATTTGGACTTGCATTCTTCATAATTCTATCTGTAGAAAGTGTAATGATGCTTGTGCATGTTTATGAGTGAGCTTCAAGTAATGTTAATTCTAAAGTTGAATAGAGATGGTATAATATTACAATAGGCAGGGCTGGATTTTTACTTTTATATTTCCATTTTTAGTCCTTTTGATGTTTGGGGGTGGAAATAATGGTATAATATCAAATGATGTTGTAAGGTTTTTTGTAAAGTGAATTCTTGTAGGCAGACTTGCATCTTTTAGAAAATACATTATATAGGTAATAATCAATTTGTATAGATGGGATCACGCAAATATGTTTCCTTTGCAACTGTGGAATTTTCGTTTATGTGAAATATGATAACACGAATTTTGGGTTTAGAATGATATAAGTCCATCCCTTCTCCCTTCCAACAACAGGAGTGATTTTATTGATATGTATAACGGGATTGTTGTTACATGATGGCACCTAAGAATGAAATTTTTTCGCAATCACCTAAGAGTGATATAAGTGCACAGTTGGACAGCTATTAATTCAAGAATTATAACAAGTGGTTGGAAAAAAAGAAAGATAATATTAGAGAATTTTTTTTAAAAAAAATACTTCAGCCTGTCATTTTATAGCAACCAAAATGGGGACTTGTTTCCATTTTGCCAGTTGTTCCAACCTAAGTAACCTAATCCCCAACTCTAGGGTGGTGGATCTGCACTGAAATTGTGGATTGTCACTTCCGAGCCGGATCCTTGTCTAATCCGCGTTCTACGCAAGTCAAATTCATGACTTGATTGGTCAAAGACGCGAAGTGATTACCAAACAGCCTCCATTTGCTTAATACGAGAGACTCCCGAGAATTGAACCTGAGACATGGAGATATTGGAGCCATTCAACTATTTGTTGTGTTACTTGTTTATTGTTATACCTACTTTTGTTTTCAAATTGATGGGTGGGATAATTCCATTTGTACTAGTTTATTAATATATGGACTATTTTATCCGATGAATGTTACAGCCCCATTGACTATGTTTAGTCATTTCTAAGGCCATTTGACTAGGGATTATAATACCAAGTGGAAAGGTGGTATTATATAATCCCTTATCAAATGATATTAGAAATTATAATAAATAGTCCATGGATTAAATAACGGATTAATTTTGGGATAAAATTGTTCGTAGTTGCAATAATTTGTACAAATAATATTATCTCAAGTTCCTAGCCGTCATTTTTGCAAACAAATGCATAATGTTTGTATGTTATGATTTGCTCCTTTTTATTTATCATCCCCGCCCCATATTTCGTTAATATTTGTGGAACTTTAAATAAAGTTAAGAAATAACATAATAATAAATTAATAATCTGTATACATAAAAAGCATGCTATATATACTTGGATCGATAAATAGTAAGGTTGCCGCTCTTGCTCTCATGCTCTCGCATCACACTCACATGCATGCCATTAGGTTTTAACCGGCATTGCGAAGCAGTCGTTAGTGAGACTTTCTTTTGCTTCGAATGAATAAATATATATATATATATATATATATATATATATATATATATATTTAATTTTTTGCAGGTTATAAGGGATGCATTCAGTTCCAGTGGAAATGGAGAAAGAGATAACAATCAATCAATGGAGTGATGTGCAGAGACTCTATGCTGGAGCTTCATGTTTTATGCTCTACAATGACCAGATGAATAAAGGATTTTGGGAGCCTGAATAGAGTCCGAGGGGTTGCCAATTAGGCTTGCTGAAGGATCTGAGGACCAACTGAATAAACATCCAGTCTTGTCAGGAGCTGTAACAGTTCCCTTTCTATGTATAAATGCGTGTACGAATTCTTTTCTTGAGGAAATAAAAAATGTTCTTATTTATAAAAAATAAATAGAATTCTTAAACTATTAAACCAAAATTTTAAACCTACACTCCTTTTTTTTTTTTTTGTAGTCATTTTACGAAAGTCTAAAATTTAAAATTAATATAAATTTATTTAATTTTGATTAATACTAGTTAATTGTAAATTACTTGAAGATTATTAATAATCACAAAAATATTATAAAAATCAATTCAGGCCATAGTTTGATTTTATTTTTTTTAAGTTTATAAATTAATTAGTCAAAGTTGAATAGGATGAGAAGTCTATAATCTTTTTGTTTTGTTGCTTGGAATAACCTAAAAATACGCATACGAGGTACTTTGGGTCCAACTTAGAAACATGTGGCCTTATATCATGAACAAAACAATGATTATGATGGATATAAAATAAAGTGGGGGCACTTTACCATTAAGAATTGAAGAAGGCGTGCAATTAGTAAGATGACAAGAAGTGGAAACGACATCAACCCAAAATATTTTTGGTGATTTCATTTGAAGCAAAAGGGCTCGTGCAAATGATTTTTCTTTTTTTCAATCACTCCATTTTGTTGAGTGAGGAGTGTCAGAATAAGAGGATTCCTGTTTGAGTCATAAAAGAAGATAAAGGAGTAGAAAAATATTCGTTAGCATTGTCACTACGTAAGATACGAATTAAATAATTAAATTGAGTGTGAACTTTAGCACAAAACGCAAAAAAAATAGAAAACAATTCAATCCTACTTTTCATAAAATAAAGCCATGTCATACGAGAATAATCATTCACTCCCTTTACTAAAGTTTTCAAAATTTCTTTATGTTTTTACAAAGATGTAGCTCTCGAAAAGATATACGAAATAGACTGAATCACTCCATCCGGAATTAATATGACCGAGTTAAGAACTTTCTAAATTTGGGCTGAAATTAGTGACGAAAATTAGGACAAGTTACAATTTTCAGTATTTTAAGATATGAAGATGACATTAGATGACTTTGTTTCCTTCTTTAAAGTTGTAGAGGATGAAAATTTAATGAGAACAAGCTTTGAAATCACTCAATTTCGACAAAGAATGAATTTACTATGATTTTTCTAAAGAGTTGTTGTACATAAGAAAATTCCACCCGAAAATTCAAAGAAGAATGCAACAAAGACTTAGCTTGAAATGACTTGGAATACAAATTTAGTACTCTAGCTGATAGTTACTAATACCTGAGGTAGCATAACATACTTAAAAGAGAAACTTACACTAACAAATTTTTAAAGAGAGGAATGAAGTATAAGTAAGAAAGTTATTAATTTCCTAATGCTAATTCTTCCTATTTATAACCAAAATATCACACATTTTATAAATATATTTTATAAGAAAGTTATTAATATGTTCGGACTCTCGAACTACCCACAAAAAGTTTTAATAAGCTCAATGCTACTTCATCCATATGGTCTTGACCAAGGTTGGCAATGCTTTCGAATGATACGCGCGTAGACTACTGAGCCAGTTTGTTTTGTGTCCATTTGAATTTGAAATTGAAATGGATACTTGCTTTGAATTTTTATTTTTACAAGTAACATTTTTGATTCCATATCATAAAATGTCAGAGCATATGTTTAATGTAGAGTGAATTCTAAAGAATCAGCCTAGGGCATATGTTTAGGGAGGACTTATTTTAAAATGGTTAATAAGTTAAAATTTAAAATAACTTATAAGACATTTTAAGTGCTAACTTAAAAATTTAAGTGTTTGACACCATTTTGACTTATAAGTTAGAAATTAAATGTAAAGTTGTTTGACTAAAATGACTTATAAATTAAAATAAGATGAGACTACTAAAATAAGAGTCTTTAAATATTGGTCAAAGCTACTTATTTAAAATGACTTGGAAGTCATTTTTTGAGAAGTAAGAAATTATTACTTCTCAAAAATCATTTATAAGTTAAAAAATAAGTTACAGTCAAACACTTGAATAGTGAAAAATAACTTATAAGTATAAGTTGGTTTGATCAAATTATAAGTTTGGCCGGACATGAGACCTTAGTGGTTAATGACAAGTATATGAAAAAATCAAAGTACAATGTTTTTGTTCTAACAAACATAATTTTATACACTTGTCAGAGTGTAATTTGTGGAATTTTGTATATGTTGATTAGCGTATTGCAGGTAGCTTCACCATACCAAAAAAATATACTAGTACTGTAAAGAGTGAATTAAGTATATATATAATGTTATTACTTGTTATATTAATAATATTATAATTAAATACATGTTTTTACATATACAACAGGCTAAAAAGTATAAAATTATTTAAAAAGATTAGTTTGGGGCCGCTGCACCCGAACCTCTGCCAAATTATTTATACTATCACAATATTTTGACCCCACTAAATAAAATTTCTGACTTTGCCACTGACCTCACTCCAAGCTCATCAAATGTGTGTTGAACAAAATCCAATCTGCTTTATCAAGATTTTCAAATTGACTAGCATGAAGATCCAAAACCGCCGGATACATTGTGAATTGAAAAAGGGAAATCATTAATCTCCAGCACTGTCATTGCAGGCAATGTAACACTACTAGTATATATCTGATTTTTCCAATGGAACCTTCAAATTTCCCAATGGACAAGATAGTAAACTACATAATGTTGTGATTGACTCATATTAGCATGTTCGACTAATGACCACTACGATATTGTAGTGGGTGAGCTGACGGGAATTACAAGAGGACAATGCCCCTGGAAGCCAATCACAAAATACACTTGAATTTGGGTTGGGTTTAGTAATGTAATGGACGTCATGAGTTTGAACTCATATTATAGCCGTTAGGGTTTTTTAGTTATTATAAAATATTGTTTGTTGTGTGGATTATTGGAGAGCGTGCGAGGAATCTTATAAATATATCAGACAAACAAGACTAGTCAAATTGGTGAACCTGAGTATATTGTGTATTCTTATTTTTTCCATTCATATAATATTTGTGTGAGTGTGCTATTATTCATTCTTAAATTAACCAGCAGTCTGAGTAAAAATGGAGTCACTTTTACATAGGGGTAAGCATGGTACGGTTTGAAATCCAAACTACACCCAAAATCGCTTAGGTGTGGGTTGATAAATCTAAAACCGCAAATGAAAGCGCTTGTGATTGGTGCGGTGCGGTTTCATTTGGTGCGGTTTCGATTCCAAAATCAATTGAAACAACATTTTATGCAATTTAAGCAGCGGAGTTAGAATTATAAATCCTATTTTGAACATTCCAGTGTCTTACATTTCCAAGGGAACTACAAATTTGTTTGGGTTTGGTTCATTTTTTTGTAATGGCAAGTCCAAAAAGAAAAAAAAATGATTCATATTATTAGTTCATCGCCAGGGGTAAAGTTTTATGTACATACATCATGTTTATTAATAGTGTACTCCCTTATATATATAGTTGCATATTAACATATTTTGAGTTCAAAATAAAAGCTTAATGAACTGAAAGTATTTTTTTTGGTTTTGGTGATTTTACAGAGAAGGGTAGATTGCTTTGATAGGTTGATGTATATCAACATGTCAAAGGTTTTGGGGACGAGTACAAGGAATACTAGTACAAGGTATCTAGTAAGGTATAAACTTCGCAAGAATTCAAGATTAACTTACCCGTGATCATTTCGTTTGGGTTCCTCACGTTTTGGCCAGTCACGACAAACGCTCTTCCAGGAACTGCTGATTTCGACTTATCTGGGACAGCCCTTGGAGCCACCATCCCCGCTGAACTTGGTTTTGCTACAGAACAATCCCGAGCTATGTGACCTTCCTTTCCATAATTATAACATACCTTGGATTGTTGTTGATAGTTTGGGCTGATATGTCCTTCTTTTCCGCATTTATAACATCTAACTGGCGGTCGTTCTCCTCCCCTAGAATTTGTTGTTGGTGCTGGTGCTGCTGCTGATGTCTTCCCGTCATTGTTGAATCTCCTCTTTCTGAAATTTCCACTTGAATCACCTCTCCTATTATCATGGCCACGATTACCACCCGAGTGGTTACCGCCTTTCCTCCTTGCTGGTTATCATCGTTCTGATGACTGTTGTCACCGGTATGACCCTGATTGTGGTCCATCGGTTGAGTATACTCATTATCTCTCTCTAATAATTGAGCTCTGTTGACAACATCTGAATACAGAGAAAATTTATGAGAGATAAGGTATTGACGAATCTCGGTTTTAGACCTCTCTCAAAAACATCCCGCGTCATCGTTCCTCATTTTCTACCAAATGAGGTGCAAACTCGATAACTCCGCGAACTTTGCCTCGTGATTGAGACACGTCGTATGTTGTTTCATTCGATCTAATAAACACTACCTCCTTCATATGACGAATACTTTTCGGAAAGTACTTGTCATTGAACGATTCAAATCTTTCCCAAGACATGTTAAGTGTAAATTGGGTGGAGTACGTTTCACGGATTTCCACCGATGAATCGCCTCCTCACCACGGAACATAAAGGTGGCGAATGGAACCTTCTACTTTTTCGTGCATCCCAAGACATCGAATATCTTGGTAATTTGCTTGACCCATGTTTCCGCCTTTAATCGGACGGGCTTTCCCAGTAAATTTGGTGGTCCCAACTCCTTGAATCGCATTTGTGATGATGCATCGCTCGTTGCCATCATTTCCACCCGTATTTTGTATGCGAGTCTCCTCGTCATTCGATTTTACATGAGCGCAAAAAGCTTCTAAACATTCCATCGTTCACCGATTTGCTCGGTAGTGTTGTTTCTGAGGAGGAATATTGCCTTCCTTCGCACGACGTTTTCTGGTTTGTAACTAAAGGTTGTTCCACGCCTCATACACTCCATTGTTAACGCTTCTCGTGACCATTCTTAAATCTTGCAATAAAACAAGGTTAATTAAATAAATTAACATATCACATAATATCCCTATATTATGACCAACCAACAAATAAGCTTTAGATATGACACACTAATGAAGGATTTACTCATCTCTCCCCCTAGTTCTATTCCCCGATCTTCGCAGAGACCATATCCCTAAGCTTTGATACTAACTGTGACTCCCCAAAATAGGTATACAACACCCATTTCGAGTCATGAAATACATGGTACATAAAGCAAACTACAACTTCAATAATACAAATGTCGTGTGAAATACGAAAATACATGTTGTGAGTTTAAATACAAATATTGTCTTCTAGACAATATCCACACTCAAATAAGTCCTCATTACAACTATTCAAAAACTATTTTACAGAAATAGTGAGGACTGCTAAAACATCTTTCTAAAACCATTACTCCATACTCCGACTCGATCCTGCTATGTTCTCACCTCCTGAGAAGAAAAATGGAATAAAAAGGAAAAGGGTGAGCTCAACTAGCCTAGTAAAGAATATTATGACTAAGATAATATACAACAAATTATCGTTAGTCCTCAACAGGAAAAAATCAGATAAAATATAATAGACAACAAGTTTTAGATCAATAACTGCAGCGGAAATAGCAATCCATTAGAAGAGTCAAATAGTGAATGAGTTCTACTATCTTCTAAGATTTAAAAGTCTATCATCAATATTTTATCCCTGTAACAACAATCAATATACATCTTTAATCAAATATTCATCTTTGCACTACAGGCCAAAGATATTCATTTGTATCACCAGTTGGTTATGTTCATGTCAACATCTGTTCATCTTTGCACTACGGGCCAAAGATATTGATCAGTTTAATCATTCATCTTTACACTACAGGCCAAAGATATTCAGTAATATCATCATTTAGGACTGAGGATGATGAAAAATATTTTAAAGAAAACGAATCCAGTGAGATAGAAGAACAAATATTAGGGATTCGTATCACAGTTTTCCAAGATCAATAATACTCCATAATAACCAAATTTGAAGCAGAAATCAAAAATAACGATCAAAACATAGATACAATCAAAGATAGTAACCATAAAAGACATCTGGAAGAAAAAGAGAAAATTTTATTTTTCGGTGAATAGTGTCGTATTCGTGAATAGTGCCCGTATACGTGAATAGTAACCCCGACACAAAAAGTTCTAAATTTGATTAAAAGTTCAGATCAATACTTCGGCATTATGATATTGAAAGAAATAATATCATATATGAAAAAAATAACATCCCTTACCTCAATGAAACCGTACTTCGGACTGGAATACTGGATATAGTGCTGAAGGAACTTGCACCGTATAGCAACACTCAAAGTATTTAAATACTCACAAAATAGGCTCGATAATATAAAGAGAGAAAGAGAGAAAACTTTGTTTCTGGTGTGATTTTCAATTCTAACTTAGCCCTCTATTTATAGGAAAATATTAGCACGCCGAAGCAGACTTGACCTGCTACCTGATGGCTTTACCTGCTACTATTGCCACCCACCACATTTAAAATTCAATTGAGCACATTTCTCACCAACCAATTCTAGAATTTTTCAAAATATTTTATCATTTAAACAATAATCAAAAACTTTAATAATTCATAGAAAATAGCCCGCTTATCAGAAAAATACGAATTTTATGTCCATTCTGCCTGAAATCGAATTCTCTACAACTTTGTAGCTTTGAGTTTTTCCAAATTCCAAACTAAAAATATCTGAAATTCACAAACGGATGATTTTTGATACTTCCAGTCCGACAAAATACTGATAAAACACCTCAGTATTAATTCCTTCATTTATAACCACATAAATAAATAAATGCATCATTTATATCCACATCAAATAAATATTTCCTTATCATATAAATCAATAACTAATTATTCTCAAATAATATTACAGAATCACAATTATGACAACCAGGCCGTTCTCAGGAAAGAGGGGACTTTCCAATAAGAATTTCTCCTTACTGGCACGCAATTAGATTATCTAACCTCTCCTCGATAGAACTTTCTAGACATTGCCAATAATGTTATCTAATAATATTATTCAAATAATATGAATTATTGATCTGATAATGAGAAATACTGTGCAGTGACAATTATTGAAAAAACAATAATATAAACTATCAACGTGGCAATTATTGAATCAATAAAATAAAATATTGAGCAAGAACTCATCGTAACAATTATTGAGTAAAGGCCTTCTACGCATTTAATCAATAATTCAACAATCTTTGCGTAATACCAGGTGTCATCTTGTCTTAACTACACGTACATCGTATTTTAACCACCGGGTAATCCAACAATTGTTAACTCAGTAATAATTACGTAGTTATTTAAAAAACTCAAACTTTGTCGATTTTTCTTTCATCCAACCGTTTTTTTTTAGTTATGGGGTCCACAAATGATCGCTGGGTCGGTCATTTGGAGATTCCCGACAAAAAAGAATATTCCACGACCAAACGAATATTCTCCGACAAAAATGAATATTTTATAACCACTTGCTTATTTTGCAAAATTTGCACATTTCACTTATAACCAAAGCATTATATCAAATTAATACCTTATTAATTTAGAATAATAAATAGAAGAAAAAATTTAATTTATTTATAATAAACTGGGGTCTTACACATTGTCATTAAAAAAATGGATTTAAAAGTTGGTCTAATATGGTGCTCTATAAAATACAATTAATTTAACTATTTCTAAAAGTAACAAGTAATTGTACTTATTTTGCGGTAATTAATAGTTATAGTTGTTTGTAATAAAATTGAAATAAATTTTATTGATTTGGAACCTTTAATTTTTTAAAATTAACTTAAAAATATAAATATAAATATATATAATTAATCTAAAATATGGTATTATTTTTAATTTTAATTAAATAACTATTATGATGCCACTATTATTATATTTTTAATCAAAATTGTAAAACATTTTAAAAAAAATATCCTCTTTACAACATGTATCTTTAATAATCTTTTAAACAATTCGAATAGGAAATTGATATTTTCACAATTACAAAAATAATATTTCTATAAGTTCTCTCTCACATGAATAGATGAATAGTAAATAAATCTCACACTTATATGAGAATGACTTTATGAAAATACTAATTTTAAAGTTTAATATACTATTGTTTGACTTCAAAAGTCAAAATATATATCTATAATTTTAGAACGGATGGATTAAAAAAATTCAATTAGTGTAATCATTTTCTATTCATTTGAAAATAAAACAAGGTGTTCCACCTTACAGAAGAATCCTTCTCTTATATCGTGCATAGATTAGAAGCTGGAAAAAAGAAGAAGAGAGAAATGGAAATGGAGAGAAGAAATGGCTAGCAAAACCCAATGATGCAATTTTCCGAGCGTTTAGCCTCCAAAGGAATCCGGATCATCACCCTGGTTGCTCCATCAAACCTTCGGGGCTCCATCATCACCACCACCTCAATGGTCCAGATTGGGTACATGTCCTATGAATTTGATGAAGATGAGAAACCATACAACATGCAATCATAAATTCATACATGGCATTTGTCAACTCAAGCTCAAAGTTAGAAATAACTTGACCCGACTCGTTCACAAGCAGAGTATATATTCGGATCACGCTTATGCTGCTACGTTGAATTGAAGAAATGGAATGAAAGACAGAATAAAATGATTTAAAGGTATTTTAAGTGCATGTTTGGTTCTGTTATAAATTATTCAAATAAGAAAAATGATATTTATTATTTAATAAATAGTTATTAAAAGATAGTTATTAAAAAGAAGTTGTTGGTAGTTATTAGTAGTTATTGGTAGTTATTTTCTATAATAAATATATGAATTTTCATATTGTTAAAGGGCTGATTTTTGTTGTTAAAACTCTTATTTCTCTCTCTAAATTATAAAATTCTTATCTCTCATATTCCTACTTTGAAGTTTTTCATTATTTGCTAAATGCAAAACTTCTCAAGGCTTGTCATATCCACTAAGGCTATTTGCATTCATCCTATAGCAATCTCAAGAAGGAGAGAGAGCAAATATTGCTTTTAGGAAAGCGATTTTACGCGTTTCAAGTCATTTTTCTACTTCAAATTTATTTGTGTTCTTGGTTCTTTTATTAATTTCCATATTTTCCTAACAATCTAAAAGCAATAATTGTTCTTGCTATTTAAAACACCATTCAAATACCATGGAATCTTCAAACACCATCAAACTCATGAACCAAGATTTTGTTCGTCTTGATCGTTTTGATGGAACCAACTTCACAAGATGGAAGGACAAATTGATTTTCATGCTTACCGCCTTGAAAATCTTCTATGTTCTTGACCCAAACCTTCCTCCCATTCCTCCACCACAAAATGATGATTCAACCGAATTGAAAGCACAAAGACAAAAAAGACAGGAAGATGAAGTCATATGTCGTGGACATATTCTTAATTCACTTACGGATCGCTTATATGATCTCTACACGGTGGAGCCTTCTGCTGCAAAAATTTGGAAGGCTTTAGAATTTAAATATAAGGCCGAAGAAGAAGGTACGAAATTTTTTTTGATAACAAAATATTTTGAAATGAAATTTGTTGATAACTTGCCTATTTTGGTGCAAGTACACGAGTCACAAGTCATTTTGAATCAATTGAGAGCAGCGGAGATTGAACTTCATGAACCATTTCAAGTAGGAGCAATAGTGGCGAAATTGCCTCCATCTTGGAAAGGTTATAGGAAAAAAAATTCTTCATGATTCCAAGGAGTAAACTTTGGAAGACATTCAAAAACATCTTCGAATCAAGAGGAGACGAGGTGAGATATGAGAATGAAAATTTTATGATGGCAATAATAAGGCAAATGTTGTGAATAAGCCCTCCAACAATTCTTATAAAAGAAAAATGGCAAAAGGATTTTTTTAGGTCCTAAAAAGGATCAAGAAAAATTTAAGAAGTCTAAGAATGGAGGATGCTTTGTGTGTGGCAAACCCAGACATTATGCAAGAGAATGCAGATTTAAGAAGACCCAAAAAGCAGAGATTAATTCCTTGAAGGAAAGTGATGATATTGTTGCTACTGTGAGTGAAATCAATGCTATTCAAGGAAAAGTAACCGGTTGGTGGTATGACACATGTGCAACAGTCCATGTGTGTTATGATAAATTTCTTTTTAAGACCTATAAACATATTGATGATGGGCAAGAAATTCAAATGGGAAATGAGAAGAGGTCTAAAGTGATAGGCAAAGGAAATGTGGAACTTGCCTTCACTTCAGGCAAGAAAGTGACTCTCACCAATGTTCTCCATGTTCCAGATATGAATAGAAATCTTGTTAGTGGGGATCTTTTGGGCAAACCGGGTATTAAATCTGTATTCGAATCGGGAAAGTTAATCTTGTCCCTAAATGGTAATTTTGTTGGAAAAGGCTATTCTAGTGATGGAATGGTCAAACTCTCAATTGTATCTAATGATTCTATTAATAATAAGAATAATGATTCTGTTTATATGGTTGACTCAATTTCTTTATGGCATAATAGACTTGCACATGTAGGTTTAAGTACTATGAAAAGAATGGTTAAAAATGGTTTGATATCTTGTAATGTAAATGATTTTAAGAAATGTGAGTTATGTGTTAAATCCAAGATGATAAAGAAGCCATTTAAAAGTGTTGAAAGAAACACTAGTTTATTAGAATTAGTACATTCTGATATTTGTGAATTAAATGGCATGTTAACTAGAAGTGGCAATAGGTATTTTATAACATTTATTGATGATAGTTCTAGATATACTTATGTATACTTGTTAAAAAATAAAAATGAGGCATTTAGTGTGTTTAAGAACTATAAAGCGTAAGTTGAGAATCGATTAGAAAGAAAATTAAAATACTTAGAAGTGATAGGGGAGGTGAATACTTTCCTAATGAATTTAATGCATTTTGTGAAGAAAATCATGACATAATTCATGAATGTACTTCTCCACGAACACTAGAACAAAATGGATTAGCCGAAAGACGTAATAGAACTTATTTGGAAATGGTTAATGCTATGTTATTGCATGCTGAATTATCTTTTAATTTGTGGGGTGAAACTTTACTTTCTGCTTGTCATATACTGAATAGGATTCCTATGAAAAGAAATCATATGTCTCTATATGAGTTATGGAAGGGACGAAAACCCAACATTGGATATTTTAAAGTGTGGGGGTGTCTTGCATATTGTAAAAACAATGATCCAAAGAGGACCAAGTTGGGGCCTAGAGGGATCAAATGTGCTTTTGTAGGCTATGCATCACATAGTAAAGCATATCGGCTCTTAAATTTAGATTCAAATGTCATTATTGAATCTAGAGATGTTGAATTCTTTGAACACTTATTAACTAAAGGTAATAGGTTTCAAAACCCACCTAGTGGTGAAGCACTAGGAGAACCATCTCAAGAGATTGTTGAGAAACCTAGTTCACAAATGATTGGTCAACAATCAAATGAACAAAGGAAAAGTAAAAGGGTACGAAAAAAAAAATCTTTGGGACCGAATGAGATCGACTCTCAACATATTTCTTTTTACCTTGTAGAAGGTAATAGAGATGAAGTTGTGAGAACGATCCCTATAGTTCTTCAAGTGGAAGATGACCCAAAGACGTTTAAAGAGGCTATGGCTTCTAGAGACGCTGTTTTTTGGAAGGATGCTATTAGAGATTAAATGGATTCTATAATATCAAACCACACTTGGGAGCTTGTTGATTTGCCTTCTGGTTCTAAATTTATTGGTTGTAAGTGGGTGTTTCGTAGAAAGTATCATACCGATGGTACTTTGCACACCTATAAGGCTAGGTTAGTGGCCAAAGGTTTTCGACAAAAACAAGGTATTGACTATTTTGACACATATGCACTAGTAGCAAGAATAACTTCAGTCCGAATAATGTTTGCATTAGCTTCAATTTATAACTTATATGTTCATCAAATGGATGTCAAAACGGCTTTTCTTAATGGAGATCTCGATGAGGAGGTCTATATGAAACGAAGGGTTTGTCCTACCAGGAAATGAACATAAAGTTTGTAAATTAGTCAAGTCTTTATATGGTTTAAAACAAGCACCTAAACAATGGCATGAGAAATTTGATAAAACTGTTATATCAGAACTTGTGATAATTATGTCGTGTTAATTTGCTTGTATGTTGATGACATGTTGATTGTAAGCAATCACATGGATGGAGTTACAGAAACGAAGAGGTTTCTGTCTTTTACATTTAAGATGAAGGATATTGGACAAGTTGATACAATCCTTGGTATTAAGGTAAAAAGAAATAGTGGGGGATATGTATTGAGTCAATCTCATTACATTGAGAAAGTGCTGAAAAAATTCAGCCACTTAAAATTTAAAGAAGTAAGTACTCCTTTTGATCCAAGTATCAAGTTAATCAAGAATGATGGAAGAGCAGTAGCTCAATTAGAGTTTGCTAGTGCTATTGGAAGTCTTATGTATGCAACGCAATGCACAAGACCGGATATAGCATTCATGGTTAAGTAAACTCGAAGAGATTTACCAAGAACTCCAAGTATTGAGCATGGAAGGCCATTGGGAGAGTTCTTGGATACCTTAAGAGAACTAAAGATTTAGGCCTACAATACTCAAAGTTTTCGGTATATTAGAAGGATATACCGACGCTTAGTTGATATCGAGTTTGGGGAGAAAATAAATCCACTACAAGTTGGGTGTTTACCTTAGAGGAGGTGCAATTTCTTGGAAATCCAAGAAACAAACTTGTATAACACACTCAACTATGGAGTCGTAATTTGTTGCTTTAGCAGTAAACCGAAAAGAAGTCGAGTGGCTCGAGGGATTTTCTTATAGAAATTCCATTGACTTCTAAGAATATAAGTTCGGGCCTCAATTTTTTCAGGATAGTCAAGCCACTTTGGCTAGAGCATATAGTGAGACATACAATGGAAAGTCAAGACATATTAGTCTTCGACATGATTATGTGAGGAAATTAATAAAGGATGGGATTATTTCGCTCACATATGTAAGATCTAGTGGAAATTTGGCCGATCCATTCACCAAACCTCTGTCGAGAGATATGGTGATAAAAACCTCAAATTTAATGGGGCTAAAACTCCTAAATTAATTCACCAATAACGGCAACCCTACCTAACACTATGAAATGAGTAGTTTTAGGTTCAAAGGGTAACAACAAGTTATTGAAAAGTGAATGCTCAGTACTTAAACTAGTATGACCACTTGAGATAAAAGTACTGGTTGCCATAGTTAGAGGGTTGAGATTTAATCTCTTAATGAAGTTCAGTTAGTGGAACAAGTGTCTAAAATATGGCAAAGACATTGAAAGAACCTCACCTATATGAACTTAGAAGTGGTGCCGCTTCGATTGAGATTTGGAGTTTATCTCATAAAAGTTTATCATGAATGTTGGATCAACTCATGGCCTTACGAGAGCTGAGCGTGTGATTGTGTGGAATATGAGAATTCTTTATGTTTATGTGTGTGATGTCATCGACATTGTCACAAAGAATAACAAGTTCAAAGCTTTCATGCTACTTGGGATTTTGACTTTGTTTTGTGGCATTTACACTAAGGTAATATTCAAATCGAAAGATATATTACTGTATTCATAAACATAATTTGATTTTTTGGAGAAATTTTCATATTTGAATAAGTGGGGGATTCTTATAAATTATTCAAATAAGAAAAATGATATTTATTATTTAATAAATAGTTATTAAAAGGTAGTTATTAAAAAGAACTTGTTGGTAGTTATTAGTAGTTATTGGTAGTTATTTTCTATAATAAATATATGAATTTTCATATTTTTTAAGGGCTGATTTTTGTTGTTAAAACTCTTATTTCTCTCTCTAAATTATAAAATTCTTATCTCTCATATTCCTACTTTGAAATTTTTCATTATTTGCTAAATGCAAAACTTCTCAAGGCTTGTCATATCCACTAAGGCTATTTGCATTCATCCTATAGCAATCTCAAGAAGGAGAGGGAGCAAATATTACTTTTAGGAAAGCGATTTTACGCGTTTCAAGTCATTTTTCTACTTCAAATTTATTTGTGTTCTTGGTTCTTTTATTAATTTCCATATTTTCCTAACAGGTTCCATTAGAACGAATTTTATTCCAACTGCTTCTTCTCCGCATGGAATAAAAAAACAAAGGAGCCATGAACTTGGCCTAAAAGGAGCTCCATTTTTTACGCAGTCTGTCTTGTGCTGTCGGTGCAATTTATTATCATGTTCAACAGGGAAAGTTTAAAATACATTTGTCGACAATTTCTTTGCCCTCAATGCCATTGCTCGGGGTTGATGGTTTTGCCCCTTTGTGTAATTGGGACGTTTCCGGATTTTTTGAGCCATTTTTCGAATCAGTTTTGGATATTTATTGAGAAGGTGGATTGGATCTTTTTCAACACTTTAGTTACTTTCTCATGCATGGCATGAAGCAAGTGTTGATATTAACATGCTTGCTTTGTTCCTTTTTATCTGTTAATTGTAGATTGATTACTTAATTTCCCATCTCACCCAAAACGTTAAATTAATTTGTTTCTCTTCTATTTTTTTCATTGAATTTTTTATGGGTAATACTGAGATTTTATACTATAATTAATTAATTAGACAAAGTAGTAATTACATTTCTTAATCTGTGTTTTCTTCTTAAACATCAATTAAAATTGAAAGGAGAGTAGCAAAAATTATAGGAAAAGATAATTGCTTTTTCATAGACTATGAATTTGTTCAATTACTAGCGTTGAGTGTGTTTAGAGTACTAGAGTAGTAGGGTTTAGTACCTCCAAACAAAGAACAACAGTTTAAGCTCGTTGCGTTCGAGTGTTTGTGAGTTAAATTATAAGTTGCATTTGAAATAAGCTGTTGTCAGATAAACAATATTCTGACGTGCATTTGAAACTTACAAAGACACCAAATAATGTGTAGACAACAAGCAAAATATGCTCTTGTTACTATAATGGTGCGGGCCAACACCGCAATCACCTTAGTTAAAGCTAATTGTCT
Organism: Panax ginseng; assembly: GCA_020205605.1. NCBI lineage: Eukaryota > Viridiplantae > Streptophyta > Magnoliopsida > Apiales > Araliaceae > Panax > Panax ginseng. The sequence goes on from CM035149.1 coordinate 29,853,874, forward strand.
ATGGCAGATTTGTTCATATAAAAGGAATTGCCTCTCTGTCTATAGTTTTTGCTCTCATTTTGTTTCACTGTTTTACTTGTAAATAAATCAAATTAAGCTCTGCTAGTTTTGAACTTCTAATAGGTAGCAAAATGGTTGTCAAACCAATGCAAAATTTCGACCATCCACAAATGATTAGCCGACGACAAAGATAATAGCATCAACATCTTCAAACCAGACGCCAAAGCCTGCATTAACTGGCTAGACGCGTAAAAATCCTGGCTCAGTAGTCTCTGTCTCATTTGGTAGTGTCTCTTTTCTAAACCAAGAACATATGAACGTAGTGGCATTGGGCTTATTGCACAGCAACAGCTACTTCTTACGGGTGGCAAGAGATTCCGAACAGAGCAAACTTCCAATTGATTTTATTGCTAAGGCCGCAGATAAAGGCCTGATTGTGAGTTGGTGCCCTCAACTCCAAGTCTTGTCTCATAAATCTGTGGGTAGTTTCATGACTCATTGTGGGTGGAACTTGACACTTGAGGCACTGAGTTTGGGAGTGCCAATGATAGTATTGCCAGTGGTTTGATCAAACGACCACCACTAAGTTTGTTGTGGATGTATGGGTGGTTGGCATTAGAATCAAGGTTGATGAAAAGGGGATTGTTGTGAGTGAAGAAGTTGCAATGTGTGTAAAGGAGGTCATGGAGGGGAAAAAAGGGGATGAGCTTAGGGCGAACGCGATTATATGGAAGGAATTGGCTGTTGAGGAAATGGAGGAAGATGGGAGCTCTGATAAAAACATTGAGGAATTCATTTCAAAGCTTGTTTCCAGCTGAATTTATCGCGATTAATGTTACTTCTGTGGATTATTAAGCAATGCAAAAATAGAGCATACCGGATGCTATTGTGTTCCTTTGATGTTCCAAATGCCTAACTGAGTTCTTGCTGCTAAACTTTGATCTGAATATGAATTTACTCATTTGCATATTTTCTTTTTGAATTTTAAAAGCTCATGTTGCTGTTAAGTTATATGTGATCAAGTGTGTGTTCGGTTAATAGCGTTTGTGGCAGTGGCAGTGGCAGTGGCAGTAGCAGTAGCAGTAGCGTTTGATACATTTGGATCTTCGAAGGCACCACACCATTTTTGGTGCGCTGCGTTTAACCCCCAAATTCTGAGTTAAATAAGTTGTGTATGAAATAAACTGAAATAAGTTGTTTCTAGACTAATAAGAAACTTTATATATTTTGAGTTTCCAAGCTTAACCTGTTCAATGTGTGCATAGTTTTCTGTTTAAGATATTTTGTATCTTGTTTTTTAACAATTGAAATTAATGACGTTCCTGTACCAATTGAGACCAGATCTCATTCAAAGTTATAAACATATTAAAAAGCTGAAGATCAGTTGAAATTTTAAGCAAAACTAGCAATAACCAATTAATTGCCCAGTGTTACCCAATAAACCTTTCTGTTTTATTTATATGTTCATTTGAATGAACAATTCATTCACAATTCTAAAAACATATAGATACAAATAATATTCTGCGGCTACACTAAATGCAGGAGATAACGGCTGAGAGATTCAAGTGGTGGTGGATATAACCTTTGAAATGAATTCGTCGATATTCTTATCAGAGCTTCCACCTTCACTCATTGCCTCCACAGTCAGTTCCTTCCATTTGATGGCATTTGCTCTGAGCTCTTCCCCTTTTGCTCCATCCATAACATCCTTTATACGATTAGCAATGTCTTCCCTCGTAAAAATCTCCTTGTCACGGTCCTTAACCCGGACCCCAGTTTGCCATACGTCCACAACATATTTAGCGTTTGTACTTTGATCTGCCCACTGAGGCATAACCAGCATTGGCACTCCCAAGCTCAATGCTTCAAGCGTTGAGTTCCATCCACAATGCGTCATGAAACTCCCCACGGCCTTATGGGCCAAAACTTCGAGCTGAGGGCTCCAGCTCACAACAAGGCCTTTTCCCTCGGCCTTAGCCACGAAATCACTCGGAAGCTTTCCCTGTTCAGTTTCTCGGACTACCCACAAAAAGTTGATGTTGCTGTTTAATAAGCCCCACGCTACTTCATCCATATGGTCTTGACCGAGGTTGGCAATGCTCCCAAATGATACATAGACTACAGAGCCAGTATCTTTTGCGTTTAGCCACTTGATGCAAGCTTCAGCATCTGGTTTGAAGAGGCTGAGGCCGTAATCTTTGTCATCAGGTAATCGCTTGTCTAAGAACATCGATGGAATTGATGGTCCGATGGTCTTAATTGGCCATTGGCTTGACAACCATTTCACTATCTGACAGAAAATAAAAGCATGATTAATAAAAGCATGATTAACAACAGTACACCCAGAAAATTTATTAAGATAATGAACCAAAGCACACTACACTACAAAACATGAGTAATGCGATTGCTAACGCCAAATTTTGTACGCCTGACGAAATCCCCAAAACAGCAGGCCAAAATCGCGCTAACGATTGATTGTATTGTTGTGAAATCAAACTCACGAAATACACTCACATAAATATGAACACAAGAATTTTACGTGGAAACCCAATTAGGAAAAAACAACGGAGAGAGAGAGAGAGAAATCCACCATAATAATATTGGGAGTACAAGATGTGTATTTGCCTGACGAAATCACCAAAACAGCAGACCAAAATTGCACTAACGGTTGATGGAGTAGTTGATTATATCAAACTCACAAAATACATTCACATAAACATAGATAAAGAGATAAAGTGTGAACACAAGATTTATGTGGAAACCCAATTGGAAAAAAGCACGGAGAGAGAGTAATCCACTATAATAATATTGGGAGTACAAGTTGATAATATGGACAATACAAGTTGTGTATTTGTGTTGTATATCTTGTGTTCTTGTCCCCCAATCTTCTCCTCCTTATTGTTGTATTGGCGCCGTCTGTGGGAAAGCAAAATTATATTCGAAAAATCACCAAACTTAATTTGTTAGCATGGGAAGGAATATTCACAACTCGTCTCAATTTAAAGTCGAGTCATCAGAATAAAAGTGGCAGTCGACAGCTATGCATGATGCACGGTTTCAAATCTTCAAGTTAGCTGTGAGATTAAAAACGGCGCAAGCGTGGTTCGGCGGCGAACCAAGCATCAATAGCACCAAACGTCCTTCGAGAAGACTTTGATCTCCCGAAAGGATCTACAGATATAAATCCCGAGGATAAAAATCCCGAGAATAAAAATACCGATGATATAAATCCGGAGGATATTCATCCGGATGATATAAATCCAGAGGATAAAAATCCGGAGGATATAAATTCCGAGGATAAAAATTCCGAGGATATAAATCCGGAGGATAAAAATTTGGAGGATAAAAATACGGAGGATATTCATCCGGAGGATAAAAATTCGGAGGATAAAAAATCTCGAGGATAAAAACCCCGAGGATATAAATTCCGAGGATATAAATCCGGAGGATAAAAATCCCGAAGATAAAAATCCTGAGGATAAAAATCCTGAGGATATAAATCCTGAGAATAAAAATCCCGAGGATATAAATCCCGAGGATATAAATCCCGAGGATATAAATTCCAAGGATAAAAATTCCGAGGATAAAAATCCCACGGAGACTTTTTGAACTCTCTTATAAATAAGTTCCTTATAAATAAGAGACTGGGGACAAAGTTGGAGTGTGATTATTTTGGTCTAGCTAAGGTGTAACCCAATTTAGTTAATGGGCTAAATTTGGTGTTGACCCATAATATATATTTATTTTGACATTAAAAGAGTCCTTATTAAAGAAAGATTGTGTTTCCTTATTTGGTGGGATAAGGAAGTTTAATTAGGACTGCTACTCCTAATTGGATTCAACAGTTATAAAGTGATTCTACAAAGCACTCATATTCCTAATTGGATTCAGGTGGATATGGCATCTATAAATACAACAATAAGGAGGATAAGATGGGGGACAAGAAAAGAGATACAACACAAATACACAACCTGTATTCTCCATATTATCAACTTGTACTCCCAATATTATTATAGTGGATTACTCTCTCTCTCCGTGGTTTTTCCCAATTGGGTTTCCACGTAAATCTTGTGTCTTTATTTATGTTTATGTGAATGTATTTCGTGAGTTTGATATAATCAACTACTCCATCAACTGTTAGCGCAATTTTGGCCTGCTGTTTTGGTGATTTCGTCAGGTGTACAAAATTTAGCGTTAACAGCGATGAAGCTGGAGACATAGCATAAAGAATAAAACTTGATTATTCCAAGATCATCTCATATCATAATATGGTATATTTTTCCCCTATAAAGAAGTCGATTGTTATTGATTCCAAACATCAAAATAATCTTAAATTAGGAACCAAAAAAAGGGATAAAGATACTTGAGTAATGCTATACATGCTGATTCTGCAAAAAGACCTCGTAATTTATATCAGTCATGCCTCAACTCGATACGTTTTTTTGGCCAACCACAAACTAGGTATATGCATCATTTTCAAATGATAATTAGCAGGAAGTAGAGGTTAACTGCAGAGTTCATGCTCATGCTTCACATATATATCATTCAGAAAAAAATCCTAAATTAGGTAACAAAAAACAAACAAAATAACTGTGGAGAAAATGATATTGGAGTAATGCTATATGTGCCAACTCTGCAAAAAGACCTAATGCTTTTTCTCACTTGAAGGAAGATTCATGCCTCTACAGTTCTACTCAATGCTATTTTTGGACAACAAACTCCGCATTTGTATCATTTCAAATGATGTTTAGCAGGAAGTAGAGGTTAACTGCAGAGTTCACAGATATACTATAGAGAAAGCTAACTATATACCAAGAAATGAAATCTATGAAATAAAATAAAATAAAATAAAAAATAAATAACTTTTCATTTTTCTCCCAACCAAACACAGTGATTCAAACAGAACATAATCAAGGCATTGGATATGTAACATAAAGATTCAGACCCCTCATTCTGGATCAAAATCAATTGAAATTAGACATAACCCACCTCATCTTCAAGCTTATCAAAAGTGTTAAAAAACGAACAATCAGCCTCCTGGAAATTAGAAAACCGATCAAGAACAAGCCTCAGCACAGCCGGGTAAGAATCCACATCCGACACAAAAGAGGGCAAATCACCAATCCCCAATTCTGGAATTGCAGGCAAACAAATCACAGACCCTTTTTCCACTGGAATCTTAACAGACCCTTTACGGGTATGGTAATAAATTGCAGAAACCGCACAAGAATGAGTAAAAAAACAAACCCCATATAACCCAATTTCCTTAGCTATATCTAAAATCCATGGCATAAATGAATCATAAACAACAGCATTTACAGGGTACCCAGAATTCTCCAATTTCTCAATTATTTTTGGCAAACTTTTCGACCATTCGGCCTTCAATCCTTGAACAAAAAGCTCGATGCTATCGGGTTTTTGGCCTTCATTGAACCCATCAGAGATGTGCTCAAAATTGATGGGGCTGGTGGGTTGGTTTTGTATGAGGGTTTTGTGAGCTGTGGTGGTGACTAGTGTGACTCTTAGGCCTTTTGAAGCTAAGCGCTTGGAGAATTGTAGCATTGGGTTTATGTGACCTTGTTGTGGATAGGGGATTACCAGAATGTGAGATTTTTTGGCCATTTTTGATTTTGTGCTCTAATGGTTCTTGGATCAGTATTTTTCACAAGACAGAAATTAAAGGGGATTATTACACATACAATAGTCAATAGCAATTAGACCGGATAATACGGTTTTTGGTTACTTACTGTACTCCCATTTTTATTTTGGTTATTGAATTTTTTTTTGTTACAATCGAATAATTATATTCTCAAAAATTATAAAATGATTATTATTTTCAATTTTCGTCCAAAAAAATAAACGAAAAAAGTGACTGTGCATAAAATTCCATTTTTTTTACTGATGTTGACGGGTTTCTCTGCTCCGAGAACAGATCTTCTGTCCCCAAATTCCATGTCTCCCTTGTGTCCCTCCACTTAAATTTTGACACGTGTCTTTTTATTTAATTTTAGAATTAATTAATGTTAAGTAAGAGATTATGTGTCAAAATTTAAGTAGAGGGACATAAATAAATAGAGAATTTGGGGACAGAGAATGTGATCTCCTGTGCTCCTGCCTACTTCATTAGTCTTCTTGGGTGCATGGTCGACGCGTGGCATTTGTTACAGAGAGCTAGTCATTGCTTCCAATTCACACATAATAAATTATATTATTTTTTTAACTTAAATCAAATTTGTAAGATAATGTTTTCTTTGACTTTTCACCCATCCGGCTGATCTATCATTCTTTCCATTTTCAGTTTTCACATACAATAATAATAATTGAATACGAAAAATAAATACTTTATAATTTTATTTATTTATAATAATACTTTATTATTTATAATTATTCATATAAAAATATTTTTATAATTTATATAATTTTTTAAAAAATTAATTTTAAAATTATTATTATTATTAGTATTTTATTATTATTATTATTATTTTGAAATTATTATTATTATTATTAGTTTTGGAATTATTCAAATTTCAATTACTAATAGTTTTGGAATTATGGTTATTATTATTTATAATTATAAAAATGAAAACAAAATAATGTGTTGAATGTTTTATCTTACATAAAAAAATTTAATAATTATAATCAATTACTATCAGGCATTTTATGTTAAATTCTCTGTTTATATAACATTTTTTTCTCACAAAAGTATTATTGTAAAGTTGTGACGCCCCCAAAATAGGTATACATCACCTATTCTAAGTCGCCAAATACATGGTACAGAATATAAATACAATCTTAATTATACAACAGTTTTAATACAAATACTGTCTTCTAGACAATATCCACTCTTAGAATAAGTCCTCATTATATTTATTACACACTTCTTAACAGAATAGTGAGGACTACTAGCTAATACTATCATCCGGACCATCACTCCGTTCCCCGACTCGTCCCAGCTACGTTCTCATTTCCTGAAGAAAACAGTGAAAGAAAGGGTGAGCTCAACTAGCCCAGTAAGAAATATTATGACTAAGATAATGCAAAATAAATTATCATTAGCCTTAAACAGTGTTAAACTGATACAATATAACGAATATCAAGTTTAACTACAGCGGAACAAGCAATCCATTAAAAGAGTCAAGTAGAGAATAAAATCTACTATCTTTTATGATTTAAAAGGTTTTTCATCACTTTTATCATTGGGACTCGACAATAAATAATCCACATTATCCCCGCACTACTACCGAGGGTATTCATTAGTATCACAACCACAAATTATCCATACACTACGGGCCAAGGATATTTGTGTATTCATCAATGGTCATGATCATTCCAACAATTGTCCATCAATGCACTACGGGCCAATGAGGACTTTTATCACATTATTTGTAATATTACGGTCATGATTACACTGAATAATCCCTGGTCATAATCATGCCAAGTCCATCTATGCACTACAGGCCATAGATGACTTTCAAAAAAAATATAAACATGAGGATGATGACAATGATATAAGAATTCAATAAAACAAGTTCACGAATTAATTTATTCAGGAACTAATAACGTCCAATTATCAACAAGATACTTCTTTGTAGAGTAAAATTCAAGAATGCTCCGAAGAATATTTCCATGAAAAGATACTGGATGAAGCGCAAATATCAAGGATATTCCACTAATTTCATGGAGTATAGAAGTCAAAACTTTAATGTAAGACCCCAACTTTTATGAATAAAAATGAATTTTCTATAATTATCATTTTTGAATATTATGATATAATGTTATAGTTGTGGGTAATAGTTATAAATTTTGCAAAGTATGCAAGTTGTCATATTATATTCGATTGGTCGGGAAATATTCTTTTTGTCAGGGAATATCCGTACGACGGTACAATCATTGGTGGACCCCACAATATAATTATTGTCGGATTGAGAAAATGACAAAAATATTTTATTGAAATAACGGCGGAAGTTTTCTTTGTTGATATTGTTGAACTACTTCTTAGTAGAAAAATACAAAGAATACGTGTGGTTGAATAAGAAAGATACCAGTATTGATTATCGATGCTTATGTGAGAAGTCACTCAGTTTGATTCAATTATCATCGATATTTTATATGATGATGAAGTTTTGTTTTATTCAGTATTATTAACGTAATAAAATGTAAAACATCTTTTTTATATAAAATGTAATACTTTTATAAAGTTATTCGTTTTATTAAAGCTAATAGTAAAATCTTTTTTATATAAAATGTAATACTTTTATAAAGTTATTCATTTTATTTAATAATAATTAGATTATATTATATTTTATTATGCATAGTGTTGCATAGTGTTTTGCATAGTAAAATCTTTTTATAAAGTTTTTCGTTTTATTAGATTATAAATAGAATATATTATATTTTATTTAAAAGATTTTGCTTTTAAATATGGATCGTCGATTAAAGTAAATAAATACGGATCGCTCATGGATTAGTTACTATGCATTCCATTTTCCTATAAATAGAAGCTCATTCCTTCATTATTTTTTCATTTAATTCTTTGAACTCTAGAGAGAAACTATAGAGAAAGACTATAGAGAGATGAAGAAAAGTTTTCTCGCTACTTCACTACTCTTATATCAAGTATTATTTTACGGTAAGGGATATTATTCTTTGTATTCATGAAGAGAGAACTTCATTATTCCATTCCTTATTATTCATTGGAATGGAATAACTCGATACGCTGAATACCCTATACTTGGTGACATTCTTCTATTATTCATCTTTATTATTCGTTGGAACATCGTGTTCGTGTTTTTTCTGTGGGATTCGGGTTCCGTCTTTTATTATTTTGTCTTTATTATTCTCGTTGAATATATCGTATCTGTGTGTTTTACACGGACCGATTAAAATCTTTTTATTATTCTCGTATTTATTATTCATTGGAATAACTTTCATACATCAAGCACCGCATGAATGGTGATTTTTTTTTTATTCCATTCTTTATTATTCTGTTGGAACATCCCGCTTCGATTGTGATTTTCACCGACTGGTTCCGTTATTATTATTCTCGCTGAATAACCTTGTTACGCGCAATACCGCATGCATGGTGATTTCTGTTGTTATTCTATTCCTTATTATTCTCAGTTGGTTAAAATTTTGACTTCTATACTCCATGAAATTAGTGGAATATCCTTAATATTTGCGCTTCATCTAGTATCTTTTCATGGAAATATTTTTCTGAGCATTCTTGAATTTTACTTTACAAAGAAGTATCATGTTGACAATTTGGACGTTATTAGTTCCTAAATAACTTAATTCTTGAACTTGTTTTATTGAATTCTTATATCATTGTCATCATCCTCATGTTTATATTTTTGAAAGTCATCTCGTGGCTATATAGAGCATGGATGGACTTGGTATGATTATGAATGAGGATTATTTGATTGTAATCATGACCGTAATGTTACAAATGATGTGATAAAAGTCCTCATTGGCCCATAGTGCATTGATGGACGCTTGTTGGCATGATGATCATGACCATTGATGAATACACAAATATCCTTCGCCCATAGTGCATGGAATTTGTGGTCGTGACCCTAATGAATATCCTCGTCAGTAGTGGGGGATGATGTGGATTATTTATTGTCGAGTCTCGCCGATAAAAGTGATGAAAAACTTTTAAATCATAAAAGATAGTAGATTTTATTCTCTACTTGACTCTTTTAATGGATTGTTTGATCCATTGCAGCTTAAACTTGATGTCTATTGTATTTTATCGGTTTAACATTGTTGGAGGCTAATGATAATTTATTTTGCATTATCTTAGTCATAATATTTCTTCTTCGGACTAGTTGAGCTTACCCTTTCTTTCTTGCTTTTCTTCGTGAAATGAGAACGTATGGGACTATGTCAGGGAGTGGAGTGATGGTCCCGAGATGGTGTCTTAGTAGTCCTCACTATTCTGTAAAATAGTGTGATAATAAATGTAACGAGGACTCTATTTGAGAATGGATATTGTCTAGAAGACAATATTTGTATTTAAACTCACAGTATGTGTTTTGTCGTATTTTACACTACTGTTGTATTATTAGTTTGTATTTGAATTTTGTACCATGTATTTGGCGACTCAAGATGGGTGATGTATACCTATTTTGGGGGCGTCACAGTTGGTATCAAAGCTTAGGGATATGATCCCTGGCTAAGATGTGAGCCAAGAACTAGGAGGAGAGAGACGGGAAATTCCTTCGCTAGTATGACCTACCTAAGTTTATTTGGTATTTAATTGGTCGGTCAGAGTATAGGGATAATATGTGATACGTTATTTAACCTTTGTTTCGTGGCAGTGTTTGAAAATGGCATCCGAGAATGTTGAGAACATCAATGGAGCACAAGAGATCGTTGAGTCTCCACAGATGAATAATCAAGATAATGTGCATCAGGAAGGAGACATTCCTCAGGCAAAAAATAACACTGACCAAATGATGAACGATGGAATATTCAGAGGCTTTATGCAATTCATGCAACATCAAAGGAGAGAGGCTTCATCCAAAATGCATGTGTGGAAACACCGACAACTCTCTGATGGTCACCACAAGCGCTTTAAGGAGCCCCAGGACCACCGGAGTTTTTTGGTGAGCCAAAACCATTTAAGGCTGAGACGTGGATTAAGCAAATCAACAAGATATTTGATGTCTTGGGATGCTCCGAGGAGCAAAAGGTTCCCTTTGCAACCTTCATGTTGCGTGCAGAGGACATTAGTGGGAATCAGAAACGACTCAACCCGCCAGATCAAGATGTCTTGGGAGAAGTTCCAAGAACTGCTCAATGACAAGTACTTTCCGAAAGTATTCGTCTACATGAAAGAGGTAGAGTTCATCAAGTCGAACAAAACAACATGATCGTATAGCGAAGACGAAGCCAAGTTTGCCGAAAGTTGTCCCGGTTTCGCCCCATTTGGTTGATAATGAGGAGAGAATGACACTTAATGTTTTTAAGAGGTTTGAAACCTAAGATACGCCAATATCTTATCTCTCATAAACTATGTTTGTATTCGGGAGATGTTGTTAATAGGGCTCGATTATTGGAGCGCGATAATGAGTTAAACCAACCAAAAGAGAAAGCAATTGACAAAATGATAATACCAAAGTGATAATAAATCAAGGTGAAGCGGTGACAATAAGCGTGGAGGGAATCAACATGCCAGAAATGGTAACCACTTTGGTGGTAATCATGGCCAAAACAATAAGAATGGACATTTCAAGAAGAGGAGATTCAACAATGATGGAAAGACATCAGCATCAGCACATGTCGTTAAGGAAGGAGAACGACCACCTATCATATGCTTCAAGTGTGGAGGAGAGGGACACATAAGTCCCAACTATGCGATGCCATCCAAAGAATGTTACAACTATGAAAGAGAAGGTCACCTGGCCCGATTTTGTCGTGCACCGAAGACAAGTCCAGCTGGGATGGAGGCGTCAAAGGCCGTCCCAGAAAAGTTAAAGCCGGTAGTGCAAGGGAGAGCGTTTGTTGTGACCTCCCAGAAAGCAAGGAACCCGAACGAGGTCATCACGGGTAAGCTAATCATAAACTCTAGCGATGTTTATACTTTATTTGATACCGATTCTACCCATTCTTTCATTTCTCCTACTTGCGCTCAACGTTTAAATTTGACTCCAGAGAAATTGGATTTTGATTTATCTGTTGAAACTCCATTGGGAGAAACCTTCATTACATCCACGGTTTATAAGTCTTATTTGGTTCAAATCGGTACCCTCACATTACCTGTCGATCTTATTTCATTGAAAATACTTGCATTTGACGTAATTCTAGGGATTGATTGATTAACTACTCATCATGCAAAAATTGATTGTTTTCGTAAGATTATTAGCTTTCATATTCCTAACCAACCTATTATGGGAATTCAAGCAACCAAACCATTAAAATCAATCACTGTCATCTAAAGCCATAAAGCTATTCGTTTATTGAAAAATGGATGTCAAGCTTTCTTAGCTCATGTCATGGATCTAAACAAAAATACGTCAGTTTTGAATGATATTTCTATTGTTAATGAATTTTCTCGACGTATTCTGAAGAACTTCCCGCCTACCCCAGAGCGTGAAATTGAATTTTGTATCGACTTTGAACCCAAGACAAAACCCATTTCCAAAGCCCCATATCGAATGGCTCCTATTGAACTTCGTGAGTTAAAGACCCAATCGCAGGAATTGTTAGACATTGGCTTTATTCGGCCCTAGTATTTCTCCTTGTGGTGCTCTGTTCTATTCGTGAAAAAGAAAGATGGGAGTATGCGACTTTGTATTGATTATATGGAGTTGAATCATGTCACCATCAAAAATAGGTACCCATTGCCACGTATTGATGACCTGTTTGACCGATTGCAAGGAGCCAAATTCTTTTTGAAGATTGATCTTCGCTTTTGGATATCACCAATTGAAGATTAGAACCGATGACATTCCAAAGACGGCTTTTAATCCCCAGACGGGCATTATGAATTCTAGTCATGTCTTTTGGATTGACTAATGCTCCCGCCGCCTTCATGGATATGATGAACCGAGTATTCAAGGAATATTTGGATCACTTTGTGGTCGTCTTTATTGATGACATCTTTATTTATTCCAAAAGCCGTGAAGATCATGAGCAACACTTGAGGCTGATACTCCAAAAGCTTCGTGAATATAAGCTTTATGCCAAGCTAAAGAAATGTGAGTTCGCTTCGAGGAAGTAGCATTTCTTGGGCACGTGGTATCAAGTCATGGAATATCCGTTGACCCAAAGAAAGATTGAAGCTATTCAAAGTCGGGAGCAACCTAAATCGAAAGGATCAAGTACGTAGCTTTCTTGGTTTAGCTGGTTATTATCGGAGATTCGTGGAAGTATTTTCTCGAATCGCTACCCACTAACTCAGCTGACTCGGAAAGATACAAAGTTCAGTTAGAGCGAGGAATGTGAGAAGAGTTTTCAAGAACTCAAGTGGAGACTCATTTCAGCACCTGTTCTGACAATACCATTTGGTTCGGAGGGATTTGTCATCTACAGTGATGCTTCGGGAAAAGGGTTAGGATGTGTTCTCATGCAACATAGGAAAGTCATAGCCTATGCCTCACGACAACTCAAATAATATGAGAGGAATTATCCTACTCATGATCTAGAGTTGGCAGCTGTTGTCTTCGTACTAAAGATTTGGAGGCATTACTTGTATGGGGAGAAAGTGGAAATCTTTACGGATCATAAAAACCTCAAATATTTCTTCACTCAAAAGGAACTCAACATGCGACAACGACGTTGGCTTGAACTATTGAAGGATTATGATCATACCATCCAATACCATCTTGGAAAAGCAAACGTGGTAAATGATGCATCGAAAGTAAGATCATACGCGGCACGAAGCGATATTGTTAACACAAAGGCCCATTTTGTATGACTTGCAAAGGATGGAGATAGAGATAAAGACTCTGGGGACCCACGTGTGATGATGGCGTAATATCTGAGTAGTAACCGACTTTAATTGATAAAGTTAAAGCCGCTCAAGTTACAGATCCGAGTCGACGCGCGTATGAGGAAGAAAGTGCAAGAAGGTGCTATATCTTAAGCAAGAATCGATGAAGAAGGAATACTTTGAGTCAACTCCAGACTTTGTGTTCCTAATGACCCTGATTTAAAGTATAAAATCATGATGGAGGCGCACAACACACCTTTTGCAATCTATCTTGGGAGTACCAAAATGTAACGTGATCTTCGTCATACATTTTGGTGGAGCAATATGAAGAGAGAGATAGCGTTGTTTATCTCAAGGTGTCTAACGTGTCAACGAAGTCAAGGCGAGCATCAAGTACCAAAAGGTCCATTGCAACCACTTGAAATTCTAGAATGAAAGTGGGAGCACATTACCATGGATTTTATATCGTTCTTCCCAAGGTTTCTCAAGGCATAGATGCAATTTGGGTCATTGTTGATAGATTGACCAAGTCTGCTCATTTCTTACCAATACGAGAAACTTATACACTTGAACGTCTTGCTCGTATGTACATAAATGAGATTGTAAGACTGCATGGTATGCCAGTATCCATAGTTTCTGATCGAGACCTAAGATTCACTTCACGATTTTGGGTTAGTTTGCAAAAAGCTATGGGCACGGATTTACGATTTAGTTCTAAGATATCATCCTCGACGGACGGACAATCGAGAGGACTATTCAAACTCTGGAAGATTTATTAAGACTCGTGTCCTCGACTTCAAGGGAAGTTGGGATAAGTTCTTACCATTGGTGGAGTTTTCCTACAACAACAGCTTATCAAGCAAGCATTGGAATGGCTCCATTTGAAGCGTTGTATGGAAGAAAGTGTCGATTCTCTCAAAGATATCTTTGGGATGAGGTGGGTGAAGCAATGTTGTTGGGACCGAGTTCAGTACGTATGACTACGGAAAAAGATTCAAACGATCCACAACGATAAAAACCTCACAAGATCGACAAAAGAGTTATGTTGATCTTCATCGGAAGGACGTGGAATTCGATATAGGGGATCATGTGTTGTTACGTGTTGCTCCATGGAAAGGAGTTACGAGATTTGGAAAGAGAGGAAAGCTCAATCCTCGATTCATTGGCCCATTTTTAATCCTCGATCGAGTAGGAACCGTGACCTATACACTCGCTTTACTGCCAAGTATGTCTCGTGTTCATAACGTTTTTCATGTATCAATGTTACGTAAATATGTGGAAGACCCGAACCACATTATTAAGTTAGAACCGGACGAAATTGCGGAAGATTTAACGTATGAAGAGGTTCCTGTTCAAATCTTGGATAAGAAGGAACATATTCTACGCTCCAAGGTTATACCTCAAGTCAAAGTGTTATGGAGGAACCACGATGTTGAGGAAATGACCTGGGAGTTAGAATCTGAAATGAAATCAAGGTATCCTTACCTCTTCGACATACCAGGTATGTACCCTAATTTCGAGGGAGAAATTTCATAAGGGGAGATTGTAAGACCCCAACTTTTATGAATAAAAATAAATTTTCTATAATTATCATTTTTGAATATTATGATATAATGTTATAGTTGTGGGTAATAGTTATAAATTTTGCAAAGTATGCAAGTTATCATATTATATTCGATTGGTCGGGAAATATTCTTTTTGTCAGGGAATATCCGTACGACGGTAAAATCATTAGTGGACCCTACAACAGAATTATTGTCGGATTGAGAAAACGACAAAAATATTTTATTGAAATAACGCCGAAAGTTTTACCGTTGATACTGTTGAACTACTCGGTAGTAAAAGTAAAAAGAATGATGTCGTTGCATAAGAAGTAGTACTACAGTATTGATTATTGATGCTTAAGTGAGAAGTCACTCAGTTTGATTCAATTATTGTCGATATTTTATATGATGATGAAGTTTTGTTTTATTCATATTATTAACGTAATAAAACAGAAACATCTTTTTATATAAAACAGAATACTTTTATAAAGTTATTCGTTTTATTAGGCTAATAGTAAAATCTTTTTATATAAAACAGAATACTTTTATAAAGTTATTCGTTTTATTTGATAATAATTAGATTATATTATATTTTATTATGCATAGTGTTGCATAGTATTTTGCATAGTAAAATCTTTTTATAAAGTTTTTCGTTTTATTAGATTATAAATAGAATATATTATATTTTATTTAAAAGATTTTGCTTTAAATATGGACCGTTAGATTAAAGTAAATCAATCTCGGACCGCTCATGGATTAGTTACTATGCATTCCATTTTTCTATAAATAAGCTCATTCCTTTATTATTTTCTTATTTAATTCATTTGAACTCTAGAGAGAGAAACTATAGAAAGAGACTATAGAGAGATAGAAGAAAAGTTTTCTGCTACTTCACTACTCTTATATCAAGTATTATTTTATGGTAAGGGATATTATTCTTTTGTATTCATGAAGAGAACTTCTGTTATTCCATTCCTTATTATTCTGTTGGAATAACCTGTATACGCGGAATACCCTATACTTGGTGACATTCTTCTTCTATTATTCATTTTATTATTCCGTTGGAACATCCTCGTTTACTTTTTACGTTTTGGGACCGGTTCCGTCTTTTTATTATTATGTCTTTATTATTCTCGTTGGAATATCCATGCGTGTGTTTTACACCGCACTGGGTTCCATCTTTATTGTTCTGTATTTATTATTCTGTTAGAATAACCTGTCTATGCGAAGTACCGCATGCATGGAGATTTTTGTTGTTATTCTATTCTTTATTATTCTCATTGGAACATCCCGCTTGATTGTGATTTTCACCGACTGGTTCCGTTATTATTATTCTCGTTGGAATAACTTTATACATGCTGGCGCACCGCTTTGCATGGTGATTTCATTGTTATTCCATTCCTTATTATTCTCGGTTGGTTAAAATTTTGACTTCTATACTCCATGAAATTAGTGGAATATCCTTAATATTTCAAGGCTTCATCCAGTATCTTTTCATGAAAATATTTTTCTGAGCATTCTTGAATTTTACTTTACAAAGAAGTATCATGTTGACAATTTAGACGTTATTAGTTCTGAATAACTTAATTCTTGAACTTGTTTTATTGAATTCTTATATCATTATCATCCTCATGTTTATATTTTTGAAAGTCAATACATGGCTGTAGAAAGCATGGATGGACTTGGTATGATTATGACCGAGGATTATTGATTGTAATCATGACCGTAATGTTACAAATGATGTGGTAAAAGTCCTCGTTGGACCGTAGTGCATTGATGGATGATTGTTGGCATGATCATGACCATTGATGAATACACAAATATCCTTGGCCCGTAGTGCATGGAATTTGTGGTCGTGACCCTAATGAATATCCTTGGTCGTAGTACAGGGATGATGTGGATTATTTATTAAGCTGAGTCTCAACGATAAAAGTGATGAAAAACTTTTTAAATCATAAAAGATAGTAGATTTATTCTCTACTTGACTCTTTTAATGGATTGTTTGATCATTTGCATTAAACTTGATGTCTATTGTATTTTATCGGTTTAACATTGTTGGAGGCTAATGATAATTTATTTTGCATTATCTTAGTCATAATATTTCTTCTTTGGGCTAGTTGAGCTCACCCTTTCTTTCACTTTGTTCTCTTCAGGAAATGAGAGCGTTCTTTAGGACTAGTCGGGGAGCGGAGTGATGGTCCGAGATGGTGTCTTAGTAGTCCTCACTATTCGTAAAAATAGTGTGATAATAAATGTAACGAGGACTCTATTTGAGAATGGATATTGTCTAGAAGACAATATTTGTATTTAAACTCACAACATGTGTTTTGTCGTATTTTTTACACATTATTTGTATTATTAGTTTGTATTTGAATTTTGTACCATGTATTTGGCGACTCAATATGGGTGATGTATACCTATTTTGGGGGCGTCACATTTAACCAATTGAGTATAATAAATAATGGAATAACAAAAGAGATCACCATGCATGCGGTCTTGTGACAGTACAAGTTATTCCAATGAATAATAAATAACGGAACGTGTCAACCGGTAATATGTCACTTGCAAGCGAGGATATTCCAAATGAATAATAATAAAGAATGGAATAACAATGCGAAATCACCATGCATGCGGTAGATGTATAGGCGAGTTATTCCAAGCGAGAATAATAAATAACGGAACCGTGTCCGGCGTAAACGCATGCACGAGGATATTCAACATAATAATAAAGACGGAACCAGTCCAACGTAAAAACGCATGCAGACAGGATGTTCCAATGTAAGAATAAAGAATGAAATAACAAATGTAAATCACCAAGTATAGGTTAGACAGCAGATACTCTGAGTTATTCCAATAGAATAATAAAAATGGAATAACAGAAGTTCTCTTCTTGAATATGAAAAAAATAATACCCCTTACCTTAACAGAACTGGATATAGGAAAAGAAAGGTAGCAGACTGCTCTTCTACTTTCTCTCTAAAATTTTCTCTCTCAAGAGTTTCAGTGAATTCGTAAGAAATAATGAAGTAATGAGCTTCTATTTATAGGAGAATGGAAAGGCACTGTTCATGGATGAAATAATTTGCAGAATATGAATGCTCAAATTCAATCAACCAAAAAAATAAAATACAATATATATATATATATATATATATATATATATATAAACACATGTTATATATCAATATTATATATACCACTTGATTATTTTATCCCCCCATAACCAACATCAATCCCCCACAGAACTTCTTGACATCGTTAATATTGTAAATAATAATATTAATAACTTTGTCGTCTCAATTATTGATTTTAACAATATATAAAATATCGACAATAATTGAATCAAATAACGTGAGATCTTATGCAACAATTGCTATAGCAATAATTGAACAAAAATGAATGACTTCTCAAATGCGACGCATCAATACCGTAAGTATACTACGCAACCATGCCAGACATCGTCTTTGTACTTTACTAATGAGTAGTTCAACAAGATAACAGTAAAACTTCCGCCGTTATTTTCATAAAAATATTTTTGTCATTTTCTCAATCCGACAATAATTACATTTGTAGGGTCCACCAATGATTGAGTAGTTGTATGAATATTCCCTGCTAAACAAGAATATTCCCCGACCAATCGAATATAATATAACAACTTGCATACTTTGTAGAATTTATAAATACTACGCACAACTATAACATTTTATCAAATTCACTCCATAATATTCAAAAATAATATTTATAGAAAAAAAAATCATCTTTATTAAAAAGTTGGGGTCTTACAACCTCCCCTTCTTATGAAATTTTGCCCTCAAAATTAGGGTACGTACCTGGTATGTCGAAGAGGTAAGGATACCTTGATTTCATTTCAAATTCTAACTCCTGTGTCATTTCCTCAACATCGTGGTTTCTCCACAAAACTTTGACTTGAGGTATAACCTTGGAGCGTAGAATATGTTCCTTCTTATCCAAGATTTGAGCAGAACCTCTTCATACGTTAAATCTTCCGCTTATTTCAATCAAGTTTCTAACTCAATAAAATGTAATACTTTTATAAAGTTATTCGTTTTATTAGATAATAATTAGATTATATTATATTTTATTACGCGTAGTGTTGCATAGTGTTTGCATAGGCTCTGCATAGTGTTTTGCATAGTAAAAATCTTTTTATATAAAATAGAATATATTATATTTTATTTAAAAGATTTTGCTTTAAATATGGACCGTTAGATTAAAGTAAATCAACTGGACCGTTCATAAGTTAATTCTTATGCATTCCATTTTTCTATAAATAGAAGCTCATTCCTTCATTATTTTCTTATTCAATTCTTTGAAACTCTAGAGAGAGAAACTATAGAGAGAAAGAAGAAAAGTATTCTGCTACTTCACTACTTCTTTATTCAGTTCTTCTTTATACGGTAAGGGGTGTTATGTTTTTTGTATTCAAAAAGAGAACTTCCGTTATTCCATTTCTTTATTGTTCTGTTGGAATAACCTGCATACGTGGCTTACCCTATACTTGGTGAAATCCTTATGTTATTCCATTCTTTATTATTCTGTTGGAATAACCTGTATACGAGGCATACCCTATACATAATCTGTATACGCGGTCTACCCTATACTTGGTGACATTCTTCTATTATTCTGTCTTTATTATTCCGTTGGAACATCATCGTCGTTTTACGGGACTGGTTAAAATCTCTATTATTCTCGTCTTTATTATTCCGTTGGAACATCACATGCATGCTTTCATGGGACTGGTTAAAATCTCTATTATTCTGTCTTTATTATTCCGTTGGAACATCATATACATGCTTTTTAGTCGGACTGGTTAAAATCTTTATTATTATGTTGGAATAACTTAATACGAAAATCTGCATGCATGGTGATTTCTTTTGTTATTCCATTCTTTATTATACTCGGTTGGTTTAAGTTTTGACTTCTATACTCCATGAAATTAGTGGAATATCCTTGATATTTTGCGCTTCATCCGATATCTTTTCATGGAAATATTCTTACGAGCATTCTTGAATTTTACTCGCAAAAAGTATCATGTTGACAATTTGGAATATTTATTAGTTCTGGATAATTTAATTCTTGAACTTGTTTTATTGAATTAGTATGTCATTGTCATCATCCTCATGTTTATAATATGTTGAAAGTCATCTGTGGCTTTGTAGTGCATAGATGGACTTGGTATGATTATGACCGTGGATTATTCGGTATAATCGTGGACAAGTAATGTTACAAATGATGTGGTAAAAGTCCTCATTGGTAGTAGTGCATTGATGAACAATTTTGGTATGATTATGGCTATGGATTCTCTTGACCCGAGGAGCAAAGATGAATTATTTTATGGCATGATCGGGATAGTTGATGAAAACACGATTATCTTTGGCGTAGTAGTGCATGGATAATTCGTGGTCGTGATACTAAAGAATATCCTAGGCATTTGTAGTGAAAGAAAGGGTGAGCTCAACTAGCCCAAGAAGAAATATTATGACTAAGATAATGCAAAATAAATTATCGTTAGCCTTCAATGATGTTAAAGCGATAAAATACAATAGACATCAAGTTTAACTGCAGCGGAACAAGCAATCCATTAAAAGAGTCAAGTAGAGAATAAAATCTACTATCTTTTATGATTTAAAAGATTTTTCATCACTTTTATCGCTGGGACACATCTTAATAAATAATCCACATTATCCCTGCACTACGGCCAAGGGTATTCATTAGTATCACAACCACAAATTATCCATACACTACGGGCCAAGGATATTCGTGTATTCATCAATGGTCATGATCATGCTAACAACTGTCCATCAATGCACTACGAGTCAATGAGGACTTTTATCACATCATTTGTAACATTACGGTCATGATTACACCGAATAATCCCTGGTCATAATCATACCAAGTCCATCTATGCACTACAGGCCATAGATGACTTTCAAAAAATATAAACATGAGGATGATGACAATGATATAAGAATTCAATAAAACAAGTTCACGAATTAATTTATTCAGAACTAATAACGTCCAATTGTCAACAAGATACTTCTTTTAGAGAGTAAAATTCAAGAATGTTCAAGAATATTTCCATGAAAAGATCTTTGGATGAAGCGCAAAATATCAAGGATATTCCACTAATTTCATGGAGTAGAAGTCAAAACTTTAACCAATTGAGTATAATAAAGAATGGAATAACAAAAGAGATCACCACGCATGCGCAGATTGCATAAACAAAGTTATTCCAACTGAATAATAAATGACGGAACCAAAGTTAGGCATAATACGCACCCGACGAGGATATTCCAATGTAATAATAATAAAGAATGGAATAACAATGAAATCACCATGCATGCAGTACTTGTGACAGTATAAAAGTTATTCCAGCGTAATAATAAATAACGTAATCGAGTTCTACGTAAAATGCATGTATGAGGATATTCCAATGTAATAATAAAGGCGGAATCAGTCCGAAACGTAAAACGCATGCATGGGATATTCCAACATAATAATAAAGAGGCGGAACCAGTCCCAGAAACGCATGCATGTGATGTTCCAGCAGAAGAATAAAGAATGAAATAACAAATGAAATCACCAAGTATAGGGTGTAATCACAGCGATACAAAAGTTATTCCAACAGAATAATAAAGAATGGAATAATGAAGTTCTCTTCATGAATATGAAAAAAATAATATCCCTTACCTTAAAAGAACTGGATATAGAAAAAGAAAAGTATAGTGATCGCTCTTCTACTACTTTCTCTAAATTTTTCTCTCTCAAGAGTTTCGTGAATTAAGTAAGAAATAATGAAGGAATGAGTTTTATTTATAGGAGAATGGAAAGGCAATCGTTTCATGGATGAAATAATTTGCGAGAATATGAATGCTCAAATTCAATCAACCAAAAAAAAAAAAAATATATATATATATATATATATATATATATATATATATATATATATATATATATAAACGCATCTTTATATATCAATATTATATATACCACTTGATTTTTTATCCCCCATAACCAACATCAATCCTCCACCCCCCAAAATCACTTCACTACACTCTTACACATCTCACTATCACACACACCCACCTCACACCTTTCACTATCATATTATCACTTTTTCACCATTTTTCACACACACACAATATATATATATACACACATCATATACATATATATCAATTCCCTCCCCTTTACGTAACTCCCTCCCACTCCTAATTCAAAATTAGTTTTTCAACACATATGGGCCCCACATGTGGGCCCCACCTTTAAATAATTTCTACCGATTATTTTGAAAAATGGATAAATGGGAGTCCATAAAATAAGTAAAACTTCATAAAAATCACTTTAATAATTTTAACAACATTTATCACCTTTATTATAATTCACAATATTAATCGACCAGGTCGTTCCCAGGAAAGAGGGGGCTTTCCAATAAGGATTTCTCTCTATTAGCGCGTAATTTGGTGACCAAACCTCTCCTTGACAGAACTTCTAGACATCGTTAATATTGCAAATAATAATATTAATAACTTTGTCGTCTCAATTATTGATTTTAACAATATATAAAATATCGACAATAATTGAATTAAATAACGTGAGATCTACGCAACAATTCTTATAGCAATAATTGAACAAAACCGAATGACTTCTCACGTAAAGCATCAATAATCAATACTGGTGTGCTACTTATGCAACCAGCGCCAGACATCGCACTTTCACTACTGAAAGTAGTTCAACAGTATTAACGGTAAAACTTCTGCCGTTATTTTCATAAAAATATTTTTGTCGTTTTCTCAATCCGACAATAATTCTGTTGTGGGATCCACCAATGATTGAGCCGTTGTACGAATATTCCCTGCTAAACCGAATATTCCCCGACCAATCAAATATAATATAACAACTTGCATACTTTGCAGAATTTATAAATACTACCCACAACTATAACATTATATCAAATTTACTCCATAATATTCAAAAATAATATTTATAGAAAAAAATCATCTTTATTAAAAAGTTGGGGTCTTACAAAAGTCATTTACTATTTATGTAAAATATCAAATTTTTTATTAAATCATTTACTATTTATGTAAAATATCAAATTTTTTAAGATTAAATTATAAGTGTAACCTTATAATTTAGGCTTAAAATAAATTTCCACATTTCGGTGTACTTGACTGGATCGTTAAAATGAGGGATGAAATGTGAAAAATATTATTATTATTTTGAAAATAATAATAATAATATTATTTTGAAAATATGATTATTATTATTATTATTATTATTATTTGTATTATTATTATTAATATTTGTTTTATTATTTGATCAGACGTAGTATGAGTACAAATAATAACTTAATTTATGATAGATAACTTAAATATCAGTGTTATATAAATTTTGGCATGATAGATAGTTGATCTAATGACTTTTGTTGGAATATAAGGTTTTTAGTTTGGAGAGGTTTGGAGTTCGAAAAATGTATTATACCTCAATTAGACAATGGAAAACTAATTGTCAAAACTTCATGTGTGGCTGTACTATCAATCGGTCTAATCGCACCAAACCGCATTACGTTCTTACCCATTGAACCTTATTTTGTAGCTATTCAGTAATTTTTTTTTGGTGGACAGAGTATTATTCTATTAAGATATAGTCCTAGTTTGTTTTGAATAATTTTAACAGTTTTTTTTGGTAAAACAAAAATGATTTTTGAACTTATTGAATTACCAAACACGACAACTTATTACAAGTAATCTAAAAGTTTAGTATACATATAAAAAGGCTAGGTAAAGATTACTTTTCCTTACAATAAAAAAAAAATTATTTAAAAAAACTGCTTCAAATTATAAATTCAGCTTGTTGAAAAACTGTTCAAAATTTTAAAAAAGCTGTATTTAAAATTTTCCCAATTAAGTTATATTTTTGACTTTACCGTGAAGGAGTGGCAGTAGACCAGTCAAAATGATAGTTTGGCTTTATTTAACTTTTCTAATAACAACAAAACTCATATTGGTTTTATTCATAAAAAGAGAACTTACAATTAGTAACCGAAAAACCTAACCTCATCTTCAAGCTTGTCAAAAACATTGAAAAAAATCCAGTCAGCCTTTTCAAGATCAACGAACTGCTTCTTCAGATCCTCAAGCAAACCGGGATACAACTCGTCATGAACCGGAGAAGTCATATCATCAATCTCCAACACCGGCATTGAGGGTAACAAAATTGTACGCCCTTAAAGAGGAAGCATCAAGCTCCCTCGTTGAACTTGATAATAAACAGAATAAACCGCACACGCTCCAAATCGCGCAAAGATTTTATGCGCGTCTACACTTCCAAACACACTAAAAGCTCCCAAAAGTCCAAAACTAGTGTAAACAAACATACACTAAAAGTTTTGCATTTGCAAAATAGTTTCAAAAGCTAATGTGCACTTAGTTGTGAAGTGACTATTAATTGAATCTTTTTTGAACTTTATATATTTTGAGCCTCCAAGCTTTAACCAGTTCAATGAGCATATATTTTTTTTTTTGTAAAGATCTCTTATATTTTGTGTTTCTTAACATTTTGGAATTAATGATTTCCCTGTACCAATTGAGACCAGATCTTATTTAAAGTTATAAATACATTAAAAGGCCGAAGATCAGTTGAAATTTTAAGCAAAACAGTAACCAATTTGTTGCCACTATTAACCAATGAACCTTTCTGTTCCCATTTATATCTTCACTTGAATGAACAATTCATTCTCAATTCTAATAACATGTAGATACTAATAATATTCTGAGGCCTACACTAAATGCAGGAGATATCAGCTTGAAAGCTTCACGTGGTGGTGGATATAACCTTTGAAATAAATTCGTCGATATTCTTATCAGAGCTTCCACCTTCACTCATTGCCTCAACCGCCAGTTCCTTCCATTTGATGGCATTCGCTCTAAGCTCTTCCCCTTTTGCTCCATCCATGACATCCTTTATACAATTAGCAATGTCCTCCCTCGTAAAAATCTCCTTGTCACGAGCCTTAACCCAGACCCCAGTTCGCCATACGTCCACAACATATTTAGCGTTCGTAGTTTGATCCGTCCATTGAGGCATAACCAGCATTGGCACTCCCAAGCTCAATGCTTCAAGCGTTGAGTTCCATCCACAATGCGTCATGAAACTCCCCACGGCCTTATGGGCCAAAACTTCGAGCTGAGGGCACCAACTCACAACCAGGCCTTTCTCTGACGCCTCAGCTTTGAAATTACCCGGAAGCTTATTCTGTTCAGTTTCTCTGACTACCCACAAAAAGTTGCTGCTGCTGTTCAACAAGCCCCAGGCTACTTCATCCATATGGTCTTGCCCGAGGTTGGCAATGCTCCCAAAGGATACGTAGACTACTGAGCCAGTAGCTTTTGCATTGAGCCACTTGATGCAAGCTTCAGCATCTGGTTTGAAGAGGCTGAGGCCGTAGTCTCTGTCATCTGGTAATCGCTTGTCTAAGAACATTGACGGAATTGATGGTCCAATGGTCTTAATTGGCCATTGGCTTGACAACCATTTCACTATCTAACAAAACATAACAACATGATTAATAACAGTTGCTCCCACAAAATTTATTAAGATAAGGAACTTGCATAAAGAAATTTAATGAAGCTGGAGACATTGCATAAAGAATAAAACTTGATTAATCTAAGATCATCTAATACCAGAATATGGTAAATTAGGAACCAAAAATAACTGTCACTTTGAGGGAAATTCATGCTTTTACTCGATACTTTTTTTGGCCTACAGACTGCCTATGTATCATTTTCAAATATATTTAGCAGGAAATAGAGATTAACTGCAGAGTTTATAGATAAACAATAGAGAAGGCTAACTATATAGCAATACTATAATCAGAAGATTCAGAACAGATATATCATTCCTGTCGCATTATCAATCATCATCTCCATCAAAGTGTTTGATATAGAAACAAAACATAACTAAGGCAATGAATATGTAAAGTAAAGATTTAGGCCCCTCAATCTGGATCAATATGAATTGAAATTAAACATAACCCACCTCATCCTCAAGCTTATCGAAAGTGTTAAAAAACAAACAATCAGCCTCCTGGAAGTTAGAAAATCGATCAAGAACAAGCCTGAGAATACCCGGGTAAGAATCAACATCCGAAACAAAAGAGGGCAAATCACCAATCCCCAATTCTGGAATTGCAGGCAAGCAAATCACAGATCCTTTTTCCACTGGAATCTTAACAGTCCCTTTATGGGAATGATAATAAATTGCAGAAACCGCACACGATTGAGTAAAAAAAGAAACCCCATATAACCTAATTTCCTTAGCTATATCTAAAATCCATGGCATACATGCATCATAAACAATGGCATTCAAAGGGTACCCAGAATTCTCCAATTTCTCAATTATCATTGGCAAACTTTTCGACGATTCGGCCTTCAATCCTTGTACAAAAAGGTTGAAGCTATCGGGTTTTTGGCCTTCACTGAATCCATTGGAGATGTGCTCAAAATTGATGGAGCTGGTGGATTGGTTTTGTATGAGGTTTTTGTGAGCTGTGGTGGTGACTAGTGTGACTCTAAGGCCTTTTGCAGCTAAGCGCTTGGAGAATTGTAGCATTGGGTTTATGTGACCTTGTTGTGGATAGGGGATTACCAGAATGTGAGATTTTTTGGCCATTTTTGATTTTGTGCTCTAATGGTTCTTGGATCAGTATTTATCAGAAGACAAAGAAAGAAAGGGGATTATTACACATACAATAGTAATTAGACAATGGAAAACTAATTGTTTTGGATATAGCTAAGGAATTCAAATTATTTCTATATAATCCAACTCTTTACCATATATTAAAACTTTAAAAAGAACTGTTAATTAATTACACAAGAAAATATAATCCAACGAATTAAAATTATTTATATATAATCCAACTCTTTTCCATATATTAAAACTTATATCCAACGAATTCAAATTATTTCTATATAATCCAGCTCTTTTCCATATTAAAACTTTAAAGAAGGGAATTATTATTTTTACAAGAAAATATTTTTACAAGTTCTTACATAAATGTGAGTTTCTTATTTACTATTATTTTGTGAAATTATAAAATTTACATGTGAAAATATTAATTTTTTCCTATACACCAAACTGTATTTGGGCTATTAAAAAATCAAATTGTATTTTTAATTTTGGAACAAAATTAGTATTATTTTTTAAATACATAACCTCACTGGAATTGAAATCCAATATATATATGAAATTATATTTATACAAGTAAATTTGATATTTTCACAATATTCTCTTACATGATTTGGACCCCACTTACTAACAATTAATAAAAATTATAATAAGACTAGCTTCTCGAAACCAAAAACCAAAAAAAAAAAAAAACTAACCTCATTTTCAAGCTCAACAAAGGTGTTGAAGAAGATCCAATCTGCCTTGTGTAGATGTGAAAATTGACTAGCCAAAAAAGCCGAAGTACCCGGATACAAGTCCACATAAAGATCAGAAGGCAGCTCCCTAATCTCAAGCTCCGGTAATGAAGGCAAGGATATCAGATCAGAACATTCCTTAAGAGGAGCCTTAATTTTCCCATGGTACACATGATAGTATATAGCACAAACAGTACAAGCTTGAGTAAAATATTGTGCTACTTTTAGGCCAAGTCCGTGTCCCAAATCTATAGCCCATGCATATAAGGGAATCGTGCACTAGGACGTTCACAGGGTAACCATTTTTGTTTTGCTTGTCCAAGATCGTAGGCAAGTTTTCTGAGACCTTGCGTTTGATATGTTCTATGTACTCATCTACACTTTGTGGCTTTTGGCCTTGGTCGTGTTCGTAGGAAATGTACTCGATGTTGATTATGTTGTTCAAGGCTTGGGATTCCATGGGTTTGATGGTGTTGGTGGTGGCAATTAGTGTGACTCGAAGGCCTTTTGATGCTAAACGTTTGGAGAACTGCAGCATAGGATTAATGTGACCTTGAAAGGGCATAGAGATTACTATAATGTGGGGTTTCTTGATCAGTTTTTGTTTCTCCATTCCCATATTTCTCACTGAAATGGAGGATTTCTATGTGGTATGAAGCAATAAGGTTTATAAAAGGAATGGGGCAAGTATAAATGAACCAATAAGGTTTATAGTTTTTAGGGGTATTATGTTTTCTTGTATAGAAGTATATATGAAAGGGATCTTCAACTTTTTATGTGTGTTTTTTTGGGTTGAGAATAATTTGTATCTAAAGATACACAATTTTTTTTTTGGTTTTATTTCTTTAGATTTTTCTGTCATTTTGTTTCGTCGCGGCCTTGTTAATTGCTAACATAACCGAGCCGTGGAATCATTGGGGAGGCTGAGGAGTGCCAGCTTTCTCATAACAGCGCCATTTAATAGGGCCAGGTTTGATTTATTCGTCTTCTGTCTCATCTGTATCTGCTCCGTGAATGTTCTTACACAAGAGGATAGTATACTAACTCGACACAAACAATATTTGCATTGTACTTATCTATGTATGATATGGAGCATGGTCCTTTTTTCCATCTACACAATGTCCAAAAAAGTTTGGCCCGTGATGTTAGTATATATACTTTGTGGTTTTAATGATGACAATATTTATATGGGCTTAATTGATTTTATATTGGCTTATAATTTAATTGGATCATGTTGATCAAATTTGTTTATGCATGTTAATTATATAATGGATTGCATGGGTTGTTCTCATAACAGGTTGGTTAATTTGTCACGTGCTTAAGTTTTTTTGGAATCTAATTTTACTTGAAAATATATGTTTATATTTATATCTAAATCTGTTTTGCTATGAAGACCAATTCAAATATGAAGCGGAGTATTTTAAGGAGGTTGAAATCTGGTGTTGAATTTGTAACAGGATTTTGCAGCTGAAATTTATATCTTATCTATTATATTCCTTTAAGTTCCTTAATTATATCATATTTCTGAGTTATAGGGTATATATATATATATATATCTTCTATCTTATCTGTTAGATTTTATCTTGTATCTTGTTATATATTTCTGAGTTATTTCTGGGTTTATTTATATATATATATATATATATATATATATATCTATATATATCTATCTTGAATCTTATCTGTTAGATTTTGTAGAAGGTTGAGATTTTTTAGCTAACACATATCTCCTATCTCCTATTTCAATTGAGAAGAACTAGTCGTTGCTTGGATTGAACCGTTGCTTTATTCTAGCCGTTGTCCTTCTCTCCTTTATATATACTGTTTGCTCAGCTTATTGGAAGAACAAGACTGCAGAACAGCAACTCATCAGAAAACTAATCTGAGATACATACAAGTCACTACATCACTCTTTTAAGTCCCAGTTTATAGTGTAGTTCTTGTATTTCTTCTTTTAATATCTATAATAAACATAGTACAAGTCTAGGTTGGCTTGTGGGTTTTATTTTAGTAATATTCAGTCTGTTCAACGAAGCTATCAAAGTCTCAGAGGTGAGAGGTATTGCAGAAGTGCAAAGGGGGCAGAGGTGTCCAATCGATCGTTGTTGTAACAGAGAGTTTTATTTCCTTTGTAATTGTTGAATATTATTTTTATAAAGTGAGTCTCCAATACCATTTAGTATTGGACGTGGATTAGGCTAGGGGCTAAACCACGTAATAATCTTGGCGTGATTTACTGTTCTTTTGTTTCTGTTTTATGCTTTAATATTCTGCAGCTTTTGGTTTAAAGTCGTGGCGCCAAAATTTATACTAAAACAGACAAATATTAGCTGTCCGTTTATAACAGACGAAGAACATAACTAATACGGACATGGTTAGACCGTCCGATTATATCCTGCAGTAGTAAACTTTAAAAATTGACCACTGTAGATCACTTTTGGGTATTTACACCTATTCACCCCCACTCTAGGTGTGCTTATTTACAGAATTACACGTGATACTATTTCATCTTTGTTATTTAAGGGTATTATAAACAATTAATATTATAATTAATGTTATACAATCATTTTCTTAATTCTTGTGCACAACTTTAAAACGTCATATATTATGGGACGGAGGGAGTAATTGATTTTCCATTTATTAAGAGACCTTTAGTGCAGTGCTAACTGGTACGTGATTTGTGATGACACGGATACAAGTACGCGGTCCATCACATAATCACATATAGATTTATCACGACCGGTACACTATGGTATTTTAATACGTGTGCTTATAGTTACGTAATGTCTTACAATCCCTATGTAATTAATGATCTTAAGTTTTATATGAAGACGTTTAGTTGATTATTATTTTATAAATAATTTAGTACAAATGTAACGTTTACAAAGTTAAAAATTAATTTTTATGTGATTATAGATAAACAATAATAAAAAGTATTTGTATTTAAAAGTAGTATATTTGGACACACAAATATCAATAAAATACACAATTTCCTAAGTTAGTAAGACTATCTAGCAACTTTGATTTAATGCAATAGAGTTTTCATTTATTAAGGGTCGTTTACTTGGTTCAACATAATTGGGTTTGCAAATATTAGAACCCTTCATAGATATATTTAATGATAGCAACAAAATAGACAAGATTAATACCAGTAGTGTTAAGAAATTACTAACCTCAGATTCAAGTTCATCAAAAGTGTTAAATAGAACACAATTTGCCTTCTTCATATTCGAGAACTGATCAACAGACAGGCTCAGCAATCCTTGATACGGGCCGATATCGTAGGCGAAAGAAGGTAAATCTTTGATCTTCAACAATGGCATTGAAGGCAATGACACATAATTAAACCCTTCATCATAAGGATTAATCCTCAATGTCCCTCGGTGAATATTGTAAAAAATGGCACAAGCAGCACAAGATTGAGTGAAAAATGAAACCCCTTGTATTCCAAACTTGTGGGCTATATCTAGAGCCCATGGCATTAGTGAGTCATACACCAGGACTTTTATAGGGTGGCCATTAGTCTTTTGCTTGGTAATGATATCGGGTAAACTTTTCGAGACGCTGAGCTTGAAAAGGGCAACATAGTCATCAATGGTGTTGGGAGTTTCACCTTCTGAAGGGTCCGTAGAAATGTGCTCAATGTTTATGGAGTTGGCTAATTGGGGATGCATGTTAATGGTGGTTGTGGTAACAATTGTGAGCCTTATGCCTCTAGATACTAAGCGTTTGGAGAATTGTACCACTGGGTTCATATGACCTTGTAACGGGAAAGAAATGGCCATAATATGAGGTTTGCTGGTTAGTTCTTCTTGTTTATCCATTCCTATTTCTCCCTCTTTGGCTCTCTCTAATCAGCATGAGGGGAAAGAGGTAATGTATAGGACAAGGTTTAATTAATTAATTATATATATATATATATATATATATAATTATTTATGGGGACAAGGTTTAATTTGAAGGGATATAAAATGAGTGGTGAGGCCGCTTAGATAAAGTGAAATTGGCAGCTTCACAATTTTGTTAAAAGACGAGAAATGTTAGGCATTAGGTACCATCAGGTGGAAACTACACTAAATTGATAAGGGTCACTTCATTGATGTGTTTTTTCCTGATTTAATGTCTTCCAATAATTTTCTATTGTTGACTTATGGTGTAGTTCATATAACTGATTGATAACTGTGATAGTAAAAATTCTAAATTATAAAATTAATATTGAATTTTTAAAAGAAATAACGTCCATACACAGCTGTTGTTGGAAATGGGATTTGAAACATTAAATATTAGAGCATTTTGAAGTTCAATTTAATGAGGGACCCACATTCCGAAAATGTCAGAATTTTGCACCAATGCGTTCTCCTCCGCGAGGAGTATAATGTGGTATATTTATGTGTTCAAATCCATTAAGAATTAAATGAGAAAATTGACTCCAAAATCACCTACTTGATTGTTGAAAATTGCAAAAGTCCCACATAGGGCATTAGAGGAAAAATTGAAGTATTTATATATGGGATGATTGCTCAATGGTAAGGGCCCCAAGGGGCATCCCACTTTTGGGAAAGGGAGAGGACCTAGCTAAGGCATGGTTCAAACCCACACGCTGCAGCTTAACGCATTGATTCTATTCGGGTTCAAAGTAGTCGTGATATATATGTTTTAGACAAAATTTGTTTAATAAATTTTGATCAACGATCTTACGTCATTTTGACAAACCAAAGGTAATATCTTGTCTAACTATCACAAACTATCTATAAATAAACTATGTGGGATTTCATTTACTGCGCATAAGTTTTATTTCCGTTCTGTTTCTCGCAAGATATTTACATTACTATAAAATGAGTCTGTTCTAGTTCCACAATCTGCAGTTCTGATTAAGTTTTAGTTGCACCAATATTTTCCGTTCTTCTGAACAAACATTGTGCGATAAGATTTATTTTAATCATTTTAAATTTACTTCATGCATGCATCATTATTATTATTTTTGGTTGATGCATATAACATAAATATTGGTTTGAGTGTTCTTAATTTTGAAGTGCTTCTAATTAAGAACTGGAAATCCGTTTTATCTTGGGAAGCAATTATTCAATTAATCCTTAGCACCTGTGAGGGAATAAATTTACTTTAAGGAGACTTTGTGAATTCAAAGGACTAGGATTTATTTATTAATATTTTTCGTGTTATATATATATATATAAAATTATATTACATTTTATCATATTTATATATATATATTAAATAATAATATATATTACAGTTTATAGTTGTATATTTTATTTATATACAGTTTGTTAAAATTATGTCGTTTTGGCATATTTATTTTTGATTTTTAATTTGAGAGAAGAGATGCAACTTTAAAAAAAAAAAAAAAAAACTTTCAAAACGACGTAGTTTTGGCGAACTGTGCACAAATAAAACATACACAGTGTATGGCCATATTGTCCATTTTTAAAAGTTAATTTTAAATATTTTTAAATTCAAAGTTAATATGAATTTATTTAGTTTATATAAATACAATTATGAATATCATAAATATTTAAGAAGCGATAGAGGTGGTGAATATGAATCACCATTTGAAGAGATATGCTTTACTCATGGTATTATTCACCTTAATCTAACGGTATTGCTGAATGCAAGAACCGAACATTGAAAGAAATGTTAAATGCTATGTTAAACAGTTCTGGAGCACCCCAGAATTTGTGGGGGGAAGCTTTGCTTTCTGCCAATTATATTCTTAATAAAGTGCCTCATAAGAAAACTTATAAAATACCTTATGAATTATGGAAAGGTCATAGACCTTGCTATAAATACTTAAGAGTGTGGGGGTGTCTAGCCAAAGTGATGGTTCCTAAACCTAAAAAGGTTAAGATATGACCAAAAATAATTGACTGTGTATTCATTAGTTATGCAAATAACAGCAGTGCTTATCGCTTTCTTGTTCATAAATCTGAAATTTCTGATATTCATGTTAATACATTTATTGAATCAAGAGATGCATCATTCTTTGAGAATATTTTTCCATATAATGAAAATAAAGATTCAAATTCAAACAAAAGACCTTTGATTGCTACTAGTAATAATCCTGAAAAATATAGGCAAAGAATCTGTATTGGATGAACCTAAACGTAGCAAAAGGGCAAGAACTTCAAAGTCTCTTGGTCCGGATTTTCTAACATTCTTGTTAGAAAACGATCCTCAAACGTACAAAGAAACAATATCCTCTCCAGATGTTTCTCATTGGAAAGAAACAATTAATAGTGAATTGAGTCCATTATGCAAAATCATACATGGGAATTGGTGGACCTTCCACCTGGTTCCAAACCCTTAGGGTATAAATGGATCTTCAAAAAGAAGATGAAAGCTGATGGTTCAATTGATAAATACAAAGTAAGACTTGTTGTTAAAGGCTATAGACAAAAGGAAGGATTGGATTATTTCGACACTTATTCACCTGTTACAAGAATTACATCTATTCGGATGCTAATAACAATAACATCGTTAAATAGACTTGAAATACATCAAATGAATGTAAAAACTGCATTCTTAAATGGTGAATTAGATGAAGAAATATATATGGAACAACCTGAAGGTTTCATAGCTCCTGGATAAGAGAGGAAAGTATGCAAACTTGTTAAATCCTTGTATGGATTAAAACAAGCACCAAAATAATGGCATGAGAAATTTGATAATGTTATGTTATCAAATGGATTTAAAATTAATAAGTGTGACAAATGTGTTTATGTCAAAAACATTCAAAAGGAATATGTCATTATTTATCTTTATGTGGATGATATGTTAATCATGGGTAGCAACAATGAAGTTATCAACTCTACCAAACGTATGTTGTCAAATAGGTTTGACATGAAAGACCTGGGGGTTGCTGATATAATATTAGGAATCAAGATTTCTAGAACATCTGATGGAATTATATTATCTCAAACTCATTACATTGAAAAAATACTTGAAAAATTTAACAAGTATAATATAATTATAAATAAGACCCCAGTTGATATAAATCTTCATCTAGCTAAAAATGAAGGTGATAACATATCTCAACTAGAATATTCTCGTATAATAGGCAGTTTAATGTATGTCATGAACTGTACTAGACTAGATATAGCTTATTCGGTAAGTAAGCTAAGTAGGTATACGAGTAATCCAGGTAAAGATCACTGGAAAGTAATTTTGAGAGTTTTAGGATATTTAAAACATACTCAAAAATATGGACTGCACTATACAAGATATCCAGCAGTATTGGAAGGATATAGTGATGCTAATTGGATATCTGATAATAAAGACTCGAAATCCACAAGTGGATATGTCTTTACCCTTGGAGTCAAAAAGTATCTTGAAATCCTCAAAACAAACGTGTATTGCTAGTCTACAATGGAATGGAATTCATTCGTTAGACAAAATTTGGAGAAGCGAGTGGCCGTAATTTCTTAGAGGATATTCAAAATTGGTCAAGACACGTGCCCACTATATGTATACACTGTGATAGCCAATCAGTGATTGAAAGAGCACTGAGTCATTTATATAACGGTAAGTCACGCCATATACGACAAAGACATAATACCGTTAGATAATTGCTCTCAAATAGAATTATCTCAATTGACTATGTAAAGTTAAAAGATAATATTGCGGATCCGCTTACAAAAGGTTTAACAAGAGAGCAAGTGAAAAGATCATCGAAGGGAATGGGTTTAAAGCCTACTGTTTAAATAAGAGTCGTCATAGTGGCAACCCAACCTAGCTGACCGGAGATCCCAAGATCTAGGTTCAATGGGCAAACCTAACTATGTAGTACTCAGTAATGCACTAAGGAGATATTTACTCCTAACCATTCCTATAATGAAACAGTGCACATCTACCGCAAGAATCAAGATAAGTTATGCTTTTAATGACTTTATATCTTGAAATATGTTCAAGTGGAGTATTGCAGGATACTCTTGATAGAAGTCACCTACATGAGTAAGAAAGGGGCCACTTCTATGAGAATTTGAAGGCTAAATTCTCTAATATATTCACAGAACCAAGAGGTGTTTCAAGGCCAAAATGAACACAAACGTGAGAACCAACTATGTCTGAAGAGATATTTTGTGAATTCTATTGTATTGGTTTACACGAAAAGCTGAAAGTTCAAAGACATCAAGTCTACTGATTAGCCAAGTAAATCCGATAGACTTTACTAGGGCAAGTTCAAAACCACTAGGCTACTTAACCCGATGAAGTATCTTTTCTCATGTACTCGAACTAGTCTGCATATTCATAACATATTTTTTCTTTCTACATGATATAAAGCCAATTTTACATTCATGTGGGGGATTGTTGGAAATGGGATTTGAAACATTAAATATTAGAGCATTTTGAAGCTCAATTTAATGAGGGACCCACATTCCGAAAATGTAGGAATTTTGCACCAATGCGTTCTCCTCCGTGAGGAGTATAACGTGATATATTTATGTGTTCAAATCCATTAAGAATTGAATGAGAAAATTGACTCCAAAGTCACCTACTTGATTGTTAAAAATTGCAAAAGTCCCACATAGGGTATTAGAGGAAAAATTGAAGTATTTATATATGGGATGATTGCTTAATGGGAAGGGCCCCAAGGGGCACCCCACTTTTGTTAAAGGGAGAGGACCTAGCTAAGGCATGGTTCAAACCCACACGCGCGCGCCACTGCCGTCCGGTCGGGTTCGGGTTCAGGCGAGTCGTGATATATATTTTGTAGACAAAATTTGTTTAATAAATTTTGATCACGATACTACGTCATTTTGACAAACCAAAGGTAATATCTTGTCTAACTATCACAAACTATCTATAAATAAACTATGTGGGATTTCATTTCTGCATAAGTTTTATTTCCGTTTCTGATTCTGCAAGATATTTCTGTTCTATAAAACAGAGTCCTGTTCCCGTTCCACAATCTGCAGTTCCCGTTCCGTTTCCGTTGCACCAATATTTTCCTGTTCTCTGCAACAAACATTGTGCAGTAAGATTTATTTTAATCTGTTTTAAATTTACTTCATGCATGCATCATTATTATTATTTTTGGTTCAGTACATAACATAAATATTGGTTCGGAGTGTTCTTAATTTTGAAGTGCTTCTAATTAAGAACTGGAAATCCGTTTTATCTTGGGAAGCAATTATTCAATTAATCCTTAGCACCTGTGAGGGAATAAATTTGCTTTAAAGAGACTTTGTGAATTCAAAGGACTCGGATTTATTTATTAATATTTTATGTGTTATATATATATAAAATTATATTCTGTTTTATCATATTTATATATATATATATATATATATATATTAAATAATACTATATATTACAGTTTATAGTTGTATATTTTATTTATATACAGTTTGTCAAAATTATGTCGTTTTGGCATATTTATTTTTGATTTTTAATTTGAGAGAAGAGATGCAACTTTAAAAAAAAAACAAATCTGTCAAAACGACGTAGTTTTGGCGAACTGTGCACAAATAAAATATACACAGTGTATGGCCATATTGTCCATTTTTAAAAGTTAATTTTAAATATTTTTAAATTCAAAGTTAATATGAATTTATTTAGTTTATATAAATACAATTATGAATATCATAAATATTTAAAAAGCAGTACTAGTTATAAGATTTATTATTTTTAAATCTTAAATAAATTATGTTAATTTTAAATTTAAAAATATCTGAAATTTACTTTTTAAAAAGTAACACTGATCTCATAATTCGGAAGGAAGTGAATATAATTTTTAACGGTAGTACATATATTTTGCCTCCATAAACAAAAATTATTACCTAAGCGGAGAGTTTTAGTGTCGGATAACTATTTTGATGATATTGATATAAATTGTAGCGTAATTGAACGATTTATCTCACTTCAATTCATTACAGCACATCCAATAAGCATGTTGGATATTCATCTCATTTACTCAAAAGGTTAACCTTTTAGGTTGAGACTTCATCATACTTATTAATCCATCTATCTTATTAAATTTATCCGATGTGGGATTATGTAAAATATCCCAACAATTAGTACAAGGAAAATTGACTCTAGGGTGTAAATGAGTCGAATCTCAGCGAACACCTTCATGCTTAGATTCGGCTCGACTTGAAAAAATTGAGCTCGAACTCAACTCGGATTCGATAAGGGATTTATATATTTGCACCAGATTCGACTCAGATCATTACTCGGACCTACTAGGCTCGTAAGTACTCGACTCGTTTACAAAACGAGTTACTCATGAGCCTTCAAATCGAGTTTCTAATATGAACCATTTCACTTAAAACTGAACCACTACAAACTAAATTGGTAACTTAACTAATATTTATATATAAAACCTTTTTAATTTTATTTATGTATTGAAATTATAAAGAATGTAATATAAATTGACATTCAATTCATTGAATTATTCAAGTACAAGTTTACACAATTTTATACTACACTTTATAAATTATAAAGATTGATACAAATATCACATATTTAACTTACTAGCATAGATCAGACCAATATTCGAATATGATCCATCGAGCATGTATTGAGTATGGTTCGAGAAAAAAATGAAATACTCGAACTCTAATATGAGCGAACACTGGTATGCTCGAATTCGACTCATGTATCATTAAACAGAAAACGAGTATGGATCAGATTCGACTCGGATCAACTTCAAATTCGAGCTTTGGATCATATTTTCGAGCCGATCTCGAGTCGAATATCGAACTACTTGGCTCGACTTACACCCCTAATTGACTCTTATGATCCGCTTAGGAAATGTTTGGGAATAACTTATAAGTTGACTTTGTAAGTTATTTTTTATTGTTCAGGTGTTCGTGAACAACTTATTTTTTGATTTATAAGTCGTTTTTGATAAGTAAAAAATTATAACTTATTTAAAAATGACTTATAAATTATTTTTAATACGTATATATATTTGACCAAATGTAATAACAATTGTGCCATCTTCTATTTTTCTAAATGACATCTTTATCCTTCCAACACAATAAATTTGATTTCTTGCCCTTTTGTGTATATTGATTACTTTGTCTCGGTTTCAATGGGTACTTCCAGCTAATATAATCTAGGAGCAGTATAAAGTACTCACATAGGAAATAAAAAAGTATGAATAAGTCTTGTCAGACATTTTTATTGGACATTTCTTATTTTTTTATTTTTTATTTTTTTTTTGCTTGTGACTCTTAAAAAATGTATAGTATTTATTTTAATAAAATTTTTTATAAAATATAATGTTTTAACTGTAATTTAGATACATATACAAAAAAAAAAATTATACAAACTGTATAACTCGTCCAATAAACCGGTCTGCATAGCATTACTAAAAAAGTATTTCTGCATAACACATTAGACAATTTTGTGCACTTTTGGCATGGATATAAGACATGTCAAAAACTCATTTATACTTTCTATAATAAAAAATAGGAAAATGAAATATGTGACGCCCTCACATTTATGTACTTGAAACATCGAATATAGTTTTCACGGTACTACTTCATTCACAACATCTAAATATATATGTAACTTAAAGACATAATGCAACTATAATAGTTTACTATTACATGCCTTTCATCCTCCCAAGGTTCTTAATCTTACTTAAGCAGAACATATTAATTACCGAATATTACATCATTAATAATATTCATAAACAAAACGAGAATTACATATATGTTATAAAATTATAACATATATATTTATGGATGTCTAGATTTATACTCCCTCCGTCCCAGGATAAAAGTCTTGGTGGATTTTTCACGCATATTAAGACGATGAATAAAATGACAAAATTGTCTATAATAATGTCATTATATATGGAGAGAGAATTAGTATAAGAAAAGTATGAGATATTTAATGCTACGGATATAATAGGAAAATATGTGTAAAAGTTTGGTTATTAAAGGGAAATTGACATTTAACATGGGACTACTCAAAATAGTAATAAGGACTTTTATCATGGGACGGAGGGAGTATTTAATTGTAATGATCTTTGGTATTTTAGAACTCCTAAGTTCATTAAGTAACTCCCATGTTCATTAAGTTTTAAACTCATGACTTTTGAGTTTTGAAACTTTCAAGTCCATGTATCTATAAATAAAAGCATTGTGAAAGAGAATGGTGGATATATATGAAAATATTATGAGACATGCCTCTTTTCTCTAATCATTTTATTCTTAATTTTAGTAATCTTTTATAACACGTTATCAGCACGAATTGCTTCTCACATTCGTCTTGAAGATAATTATATTTGATTTGAAGAAGAAGGTATATTTATCTATTATATATATATGGATACACAAATTTTTTTTAGTATAACATACTGCATGTTATTCCATTCATAATCTATTATTAGAGTTTGTTGTTCTTGGTTCAGCAGATGCTAATTTATCATACTCATATGTAAATCATCATCACACCACCCTCAAATTATTTTGTTGTTATACGGCGTAATATCTAACCTCAATTATTGTGCAGTTTTTATTTTTATAAAAGTGTATTATAATTTTACATTCCTTCCAATCTAAATAAATCAAAAGGGATCCGATAAAATACATGATGATTACATTTTTAGATATTTTCATATCTCAGCAGACAACAACTAGAAGATATAATCTTCAAAAGGGTACTTTCTTGTTTCCGTACTAAAACAATCTTTAAAAAAAAATTTGATATATTTCTAATGATTTTTGATATATTTCCTTTTAGCACATGGTAGCATATTTGATATATTTCTAATGATTTCTGATATATTTTTAATGACCTTTTGATAAATTTTTTTACAATGACAAATATGCTTAGTAGTATTGGTTTGTTATTTTTAGTGGACAAATTTAGTTTCGTGTTTTAATGCATTTCTATAAATTGTTTTATTACAATTAAAACTGAACATATATAATTATTTAATTTGATGGTGAATATGTTTAGTTATTTAATATTTAAATCTTATAAATTTGAATTTGTTGCCCTTAATTTATATCGAGCAAGAATTATTTGTAATGGAATCTTGATGCTGAGAATCATATAAAGGCAAAGAACCTTGGAGATACAATTATAGTTGACAATCATGCATCCCTGCAGGATCATGCAAAATTAATGATTTTTATTATTTATCATCTCCATGAAAAATTAAAAGTTGAGTACATTCTGATAAAAGACTCACTTGTCTTATGAAATGATTTAAAGGAAAGATTTTAAAAGCTCATTATAATTGGATGCACCTGAAGTTGTAAGATTTTAAAAGTGTTGAGTGAAAAACACTGATGAAGACATGTTAGAGAAAATATTTATTATATTTCATGCCTCGAATAAGCTCCTGCAGTAGCAATATCGAGAGCGTAAGTTTACAAAATATTCTCTGAAGCAATAAAGGAAACTATGTTACCAGAAGTGAAATTATGTCTTTTAGTAGTTGTACAAAATAATGAGTTTTTGCTGAAAAACTAACAATCTCGCTCGACCGATTCTATTACATTCCCTGAAGTGAATGGAACCTCATTTGATAATCATAGAGAAAATTATGATTGTGGTTGTGGTAGTAGACGTGAAAGGAACAATCAATATAGAAAAGGAATGTACTTGTCGTACTCCTAAACATTTGGTATATAGATTTGTACCAAGACCCCATAAAAGAAAAGAAAATGGAATTGAAATAAACTTTATTGTTCATAATGATCCTGAAGATCCCATGAATTACTTTGACTTTTCAAATGGAGTGGATATAACTAATTTTAATATCTATGGTTTCCTTCATGATTCTTTATATTCTTCTGAGGCAAGCAGAAATTTGTTCAGTTTTAAAGATATACGTTATAATGGTCATCCATTGAAGAACCAGAAGATTCTTCAATTTAAGGAATTCTCATGTGCTGCTTGTTCTCAAGGCAAATTGGTCATTAGACCATCACCAGCTAAAATTGGGATTGAATCTCCAAAGTTTCTAGAACGTATTCAAGGAGATATTTGTGGGCCTATTCACCCACCAAGTGGACCATTTAAATATTTTATGGTTTTAATAGATGCATCTACAAGATGGTCACATGTGTGCTTATTATCAACTCGCAACCTGGCGTTTGCGAGATTACTTGCTCAAATTACTAGATTAGGAGCACAATTTTCGGATCATACAATCAAGACTATTCGTCTTGACAATGCTGGTGAATTTACATCCCAAACATTTAATGATTATTGCATGTCACTTGGGATAAATAATGAACATCCTGTTGCCCATGTTCATACTCAGAATGGTCTTGCTGAATCATTTATTAAACGCCTCCAGTTAATTGCAAGACCATTGCTCATGAGAACAAAACTTCCTGTCTCTGTTTGGGGATATGCTATTTTATTAAAGGCATTGAAGAATTTCTTTATATTATTTCAATAGTATCGGGCCAGAAGCTCATATTAGAAAAACTTTATATTTTCTCTTCTGGGATATATTATACTAAAATGAGAATAGTTGAAACAAATGTTGTAATACACCAGAAGTGTATAATACACCCGAAGTGTTCGGATCCAAAAGGTTTTTATGATTTGACATTCCAGGATCAATAATGTTGCGTTAAATTATTGAAAACTCCCATGAACATCCCATAAGGAACCAGAAGATTCCTTTACTTGTTAATTATATCAAAGTAAATTAATTACCAATACACACTTGGGGTCATGCTATTCATAACCTCAATAAGTGATATTTTTAAGGTATAATTTGAGGATTGTTATTTTAATGAAACAATCTTTCCACCATTAGGGGGAGAAAAGTTGTTGCCTGAAGCATGACGTTAGATCGTTGCCTGAAGCACGACGGGAGATTAATTGGAATATTTCGTTGCCTAAAGCACGACGTGAGATCGTTACCTGAAGCACGATGGGATATTAATTGGAATGTTTCAACGTTATTTAATCCTGATTCTCATACAAATCAATATGAACTAGAAGTTCAAAGGATTATTCATTTGTAATGAATTGCAAATTAATTACTAGAATTATTCACCGATAATAAGAAAAGAGTGATATCTCACATTTTAGCTGCTAATACTCTAGCAGAGATTGAAGTCCATGTAGGACAATCAGTTAATACATCAGTAAATTGAATCAAAGTCACACTTGAAATATGGAAGAATGATCGGTGTTAAAAATAAATTTCCCAGAAGAAGAAAGTACAAGAAAAACAAGTTGCAGCCTATAAAGAGGCTATACCCATGAAAGAGGCTACAAAATTTATTGATCTATCCAAAACTTATGAACAAAAATCTCCTATAAATAAAACTCTTGTAGAGTTATCTCCTGAAGAGGATGAGTTATCCCCTGAAGAGGATCAGGTACCTGAAAATAACGAGATCTCGATACATTATGTATATACAGGAGACGAATATATTGGATAGAAATAAAATTATTGTCGACAACATATTTTTATATAAAGTTGTTTTTGATATTACCAGAAGTAATGATCATGAATATGAACCACAAATTGTTGATGAATGTAGAAATATTGGGCCAAATGTGAAAAAAGGAGATTCAAGTAGAACTAAATTCACAAAGTAAACGTGAAGTTTTTGGACCTATAGTCCAAACACCTGAAGGTGTAATGTCTGTTGGATACAAATGGGTATTTATACGAAATAAGAAAAATGAAATTATATGGTACAAAGCACGACTTGTAGCACAAGGTTTCTCGCAGAGACCTGATATTAATTATGGAGAAACATATGCTCCTGTAATGGACGCAATTATATTCAGATTTTTAATTAGCTTGGTAGCAAAAGAAAATTTTGGATATGCGATTAATGAATGTTGTTACAACATATCTGTATGGATCATTAGATAATGATCATATATACATGAAAAATCCCTGAAGGATATAAAATGCCTGAAGCATATAATTCTACATCTCAAAGTATGTATTCTATTAAGTTACAAAGATCTTTATATGGGTTAAAGCAATCCAGATGCATATTGTGGTATAATCGCCTGAGTGAATATCTTTTGAAAGAAGGATTTGAGAATAATCCAATTTATGCATACATTTTTATCAAAAGATCATAATATGGATTTGCTATTATTACTGTATTTATTGATGAAAGATCTTGCTCCAGAAGAGTTGACAAAAATAAAAAATTTGAGATGAAAGATATTGGTAAGACAAATATTTGTCCTGGCCTACAAATTGAGTTATGGAATTCTTGTTCATCAATCAACATACACAGAAAAAGTCCTGGAGTAACTTTACATGGATAATGTTAATCCTTTAAGTACTTCAATGATAGATTGGTCACTTGATATCAAGAAAGATCCGTTTTGATCACAAGAAAATAATGAAGAAACTCTTGGTCCTGAAGTAACATATCTTTGTTCAATTGGTGCTTTGATATATATTGCAAAATTTCTCATGACCTGATATAGCATTTGCAGTTAACTTACAAGCAATATGGATCAAAACCACAGTTAATTGGATCTGCTGATGCAGAGATTATCACAATTTATGAAGTAAGTTGTGAATATA
The DNA here is from genome assembly GCA_020205605.1 of Panax ginseng. Classification (NCBI taxonomy): domain Eukaryota; kingdom Viridiplantae; phylum Streptophyta; class Magnoliopsida; order Apiales; family Araliaceae; genus Panax; species Panax ginseng. Next base: position 29,897,806 of record CM035149.1, read on the forward strand.
TTTGGTTGAGATCAATAATTCAACATATTTGTGTGAACTGTGGATTATCATCAATCATAAATAGTCCAACGATATTATATGAAGATAATGTCGCTTATATCACTCAAATTAGAGGATGCTATATCATGGGTGATAGAACCAAGCATATTGCACCAAAATTATTTTGAGCCCCAGAAGAATGGCGATATTGATATCAAGCATATATGATCATGTGATAATTTGGTTGATAGATTCATTAAGTCATTACCAACTATGATTTTGAAGAAGATGGTGCACAATATTGGCATGCTTCGACTTAATGATATTTTTACCATGAACAATGGAAATTTTATGTACTTATGAAGGGGAGTAAAAAGCATATGTGCTGATTATACTCTTTTTCCTTCGCTAAGATTTTTTTTTCCCACTGGGTTTTCCTTTGCAAGGTTTTAATGAGGTAATCCCAAGGCACTAGAAGTTATACAAGAATATTGTACTCTTTTCCTTAGCCAAAATTTTTTCCCATTGGGTTTTTATTTGGTAAGGTTTTTAACGAGGCATATTCTTAGAAAATTGCTATAAAAGGAATCCATCCAATCTGTATGAAGACAATGCTGCATGTATAGCTCAATTAAAGGGAGGATACATCAAAGATAATCTAGCAGATTTGTTCAGCAAAGCATTACCAACTACAATATTTGAAGGATTGCGTCGCAATATTGGAATGCGACAGCTGGAGGACTTAATGATACATCATGAAGGGGAGCTTATATGCACTGCACTCTTTTTCCCTTAACCAAGGTTTTTTTTCCCATTGAGTTTTCCTGGTAAGGTTTTTAATGAGGCAGCTTTCTATGCGTATGGTTATACAATAGACATCCAAGGGGGAGTGTTATAAAATTATAACATATATATTTATGGATGTCTAGATTTATATTTAATTGTAATGATCTTTGGTATTTTGGAACTCCCAAGTTCATTAAGTAACTCCCATGTTCATTAATTTTTAAACTCAAGACTTTTGAGTTTTGAAACTTCCAAGTCCATGTATCTATAAATAAAAGCATTGTAAAAGAGAATGGTGGATATATATGAAAATATTATGAGACATGCCTCTTTTCTCTAATAATTTTATTCTTAATTTTAGTAATCTTTTATAACAATATACTCTAATATTTTTCCCTTTCCTTTATCCTTCCCCGAAACTTCGGTCCTTCTGCCGTAGCTGAAAACAGTTTTTATATAGTAAGAGTGAGCAACTACTTTTCTCAGCAAGTATAAAGCAATTCAATGAATAATATATCATGAATAGAAGGGAAAGCTTTCAACGATCTTCAACAATTTTATCAACCATTGTGAAGCAATAGGAATGAACAAGAATAAAATGATTTCACTTATCTTCAATCTTTTAACATTATGTTGAGTGGTCACGAGGACCGTGAACTTCTCCAGAGTTCCACAGATATGAAACTATGAACTCCTCCCTCCAAATTCGTTTAACAATCACATAGACTGAAAAACTACTTCCCACAACTACTTTAGGGGATCAACCTATTGTACCCTATGTTACTACACATAAAGCGTTTAGTTAGTTACCCGACAAAATAGTCCCCCATTTTGGGTTGTTCATCTTGGTCTTATTATTAGAGTTTGCACCAAAATATTTTGGATTGAATTAACTTTATTTAGCTCCAAAGATATTCTTAGTAATTCAAGAATTTAATCTAATCTACCTTGTTTGCTCGAAACAAATGACATAGACTCAAACTTCAACGTAATTCATGAATAAACAAGAACTTAAATAAATCACATCAGTTTAAAAATATAACAATTCTTCTCAAATGCACATATGTGCGGAAATTTCACACAAACGGTACTTATCAATTTAAAAGACTAGCATAGCTAGAAAACTTGCACAATATATAAAAGTGCTTAAGTTTAGAACTTAATTGCTTGGATATGGTAACTGTTACACTCCTGATCAGGCTTTCATCTAGCGTTAGTGAATCAATTCAAGTTCCAGAGTTCATCAAATGATTTCAAGTAATTGGGCTAAAAGTTATTCAAGGATTATTGGGTTGTTCCAATTCAACCCAATTCTAATTTGTTATAAATTGCACCTTATTCTACATTTTGGAGACTTGATAAATGTCAAGTCTGAGCTTGAATAAAACCCATTAGTGGACATAATTTAAGTAAATATAAAGGTGTAATTCATTTCCCTAATTGTGGAGAATAAAATAGAACTTTATTTGATTTCTGCAAAAATCATTTGATTTGTGTCTATAGTGAGTCATTTAATAAGGTGCAAAATTGTTTGATAAAAACTATTTTTCCTTAGTTCCATTTAATAGAAGTCTATTTTATTTTGGAACAAAAGGAAAATATTGAGTGCTATTTAAATTCTATTTATATATATACATAAGATTAAATATATGTATATATAAATATAAGTTTACATATAAGATTTTGCACATGAATTTTTTCTTTTTTCTATCTTCTCCTATTTTTCTTACAAACAAATAACTACTACAAAGCAATGTTCTATTGAAATTTTCTGTGAATTTCTATCACGGATAATTCACCAAAGGCTTGACATATATCCTGGAGGTATATCTTCTGAAACCCTTAGCAAACCGATCGTGGTGGGGGCGATAAAGACCTTAAGGATAGGGATCATCTGTGTCTTGTCTTCTACTACAATTTTGACTCTACGAAGCTACGATTCAATCAATCTTAAGGTCTTTATTTTTTTATTGGAGTCATGATTTTGGTGAGATGGAAGACAACACGGTTTTTAAAGATAAGTTTCATTTTTCTTATATATCTATTTTATCAATGGAGTTTTATGATAATTAGTAATAGTTGATTAAACTAATTATTTTTATTGCAACTCCTATTAGATGATGGATTTTGAAGAAAAATGAAAGTGAAAAGACTTGCAATTTACAAGTTTATAAATTGATGTGGAGGAGATGAAGGGTAATCATGGAAAAACACCAAACATTGATGGCTAGAAATTTTCTAAACAAGATTATGGTGTTCATCGGATTTTATCCAAAAAGGTGTGTCCTAAATATTTTTCTTTATTTTAGAGAATGATATTTGTTTATCATTTTATAAGAATATATACATGAATGGTATATACGTGATGTACTATATATATATATATATATATATATATATATATATATATATATATATATATATATATATATATATATATATATAGATTAGGATCAAGTCAGATACCCTTATCTTTACTACTCACCGTATCACTTTCTTTTTGGCGACGGTTTGATTACATACAACCGTACATACTTTTAGCGATGGATAATATAGCGTGTCGTAAAAGTATGAGCATTTACTGATTGTATGATCGCAAACCGTCGCTAAAAAGGGTGACCACCAGTGAGTAAGATAAGAGGTCTAACGATCTACTATATATATATATATATATATATATATATATATATATATATATATATATCACGTGTTGATGATATTTGCATGTGTGAATATTGTTTTACTTATGATCTTATATAATAAATTAATTAGATTAGTTTTATTTGATTTGGAGATAATTTGATGATTGTTCATGGTGGAACAAACTTTAACTTGTATATATATATATATATATATATATATATATATATATATATATATATATATATATATATATTGATTAGTAATATTTTATGAGTAGATAATATTGCTAAATGTGTATATGCATGAGTTTTAAGAAAATTATTATTCTTATAAACTAATTGAAATTAATTTATTATTAGGGGTTGTAATAAAAATTTCAGAAATTTACTTGTCTATGTATAACAAATTAGTTGTGAATTAATTTGTTTTGAGAATAAAGTAAATTTATGTTCTTCTTGAACAAAATTATAGATATAAAATTTGAGGTACTGTTTAGTGTGCAATATTACTTGGTATTTATATGCATGAATTTTGAGATAATTACTTTGTTTGTGGATAATAAATTAATTATCAACTAATAGTTAGAAGAGATATTGTAGAAGTAAATTTGGTATAGTAATTATTGTATATAATGTGATTATGATGTTGAGAAAACACTTAGAAATGTTATGCTTAGTGTTTTTGGGATAATCACAATGGGTATATATATGTTGATTTATTTTTTATGTGTACTTCTTGGCTAAGAAGTAGTAAATTTTAATGTGATAATATGAATTTTGTATATTCTGATTGAGATAAATATTTTATTTTTGACTTTTTATAAATATAGTGAAGTTCAAGTATTTCATATTATTATGAGGATTGTTTTAAATTCTATATTTGTAAATGTCAAAATATATATTGTTTATGATATTTTCTATCCAAGTCAGGACAAGAAAACACTTGAGAATATACTAATTCATGTGTGTGAATTTTATTTGCTTTCTACATAAATTAATTTTGTTTGCTATAAATTAATTTCTTAGAAAGTAAATTTGATTTATATGCAAATAAATTTATGCAATATGATGAGTTATGCTATAATTTGTATATAATGAATTTTATACTATTTACATAGAGTCAAGTGTTACGTGTTGGTATACTTGAAAAATGTACATGTAAATTTTAAGTGCTTATGTTAAATAATTTTTGGATTTGAGATTTTATGGAATTACAGAAAATAAGAGCTTGTTTTTCTTATGTGGGGTATTCTAAAAGATTATTATATTGAAGCAATCTTTATATGAATAACTAATTCATAAAATGTACAAGACTTTTTTTTTTTTTTTGAGAAGTGTTCCTTAATATTCTTATGTGGAAGTAATATTTATAGGAACATTGTCACATAAAATGTTAATTAATCTAAAATTTATTTTAAGTATATGCATAATATTGTGAAGTGAAAATATTCAATGAGATTTCAATTATTTAAAACTATGGCGATGATTCTTTAAGATTTTTATTTATGGAGTAAATTTGGTCTTTGAACTATTTGGAGCATAATTTTATTTATTTAAGAAATAGTAAGGCTTACGAATTTTTTGTTGTGAAATTTAATTTGATTATGTAGTCTTATGAAATGAAAGTCTTTGTAACATAAACTTTTGAATAATATTGAAATGTGAACTTATTTCACTTAATTAATTATCTAAGTTTCTATAAAGTTATAAGTTGAACTTAGAATGAACAATATTGATTTGGTGAAGGAAATCAATATAATAATTTGATAAATAAAATACCTATTTTATTAGCCTAAATATGATCCAAAATATTTATAATGATTGAGTTCAATAGTGAGATTGAAAACAAGTTATAAATATTAAAGTGAAGGTTTTAGACGAAAGAGTATAAACTATTTTAACATTTTAGCACAGATTATGATATTACTTCAACTCAAGTTTTCAATAAATTTGATTGAGGGAGTATATTGTCAATGAACAAGATGGTTTATTCTTTTCAATTGAGAGGTTAAAGTGTAAAATAGTTATGTACTTGTGGTTTAAATTGAGAACTAGTACTTCACTTTTTTTTCTTATTTATCGGATATAGAATTATTTATATGTTTACACTAACAATATAATTTAATAACTATAATGTGATAGTTTTTGTGTTTATTAATGATACGTTGATCATTTTACATAGTATTGTTAACGTAAACGAGTTTAAGACATCTATTTTTTGCCTTTATGTTGAAAGACTTATAAAATATATGTTATCTTATTATCATGTGAAAACATAGTGAGGGTTTCAACTATATCAATTTAATTATATTGATGAGTTGTATTGAACTAAGTTTGATAACCTTGAGATTGAAGAATTTAATAATTCTTTAATAGTGATGGTACACTATAAGTTAATTCTGATATAGCTATTGCAAATCTGAAGTACACTTGTGCTAGTTGGAGCCTTATATTTGATATGCAATGCACGAGATCAAATATTACCTACAGTTTTAAACTTAGTATATACTAGTGGTTTTAAATTGATTTTTGTTATATTTTGCAATATTTTAATAGTCACATATTGTCACTTATATTTTAGTGAGAGAAATTATAAATTCACAAGTAGACCCAATCTTGGGAATTGTTTCTTAGATGAGTAAGACACAAATGAGTATTTCTCATTTTACTATATGGATCTAATGTTATTAATCCTTCATAGGTCGTGTGATCTTGATTAATTTAGTAAGAAAATATTTACAAGCTAGTAGGTGAATATATTCTTATATTTCCATTAGTAGTTATATTATTACTCTTTGTGAAGGGTATAATTTACTTCAAAGAATACTATTTCTTTATATGATGTAGAAAACAATTGGAATTAAAATTTGTTGTTGAAACATCAAATTGTGTGGCCACTTCGAAAATTATTTTGTTCACTATGTTTTGATAATAAAATTATTTTTGTATAGAGCATATAAGATTACCTTTAAAGGTAAGTCTTGACATGTTGGTCATAGACATATTTTTTGTTAGGCAATTGATACAAGAAGGTATCATAATTTTTGTCTATGAGGAAGCCAAGTGACGACTTGACTTATAATTTTACTAAGACTTTGACGAGAGCTTAGTAAGTTTAACTATTTGTGATATGGAACATTGGAACTTAAACCACTTTGAGTCAGGGGTGATGAGAACTCAACCTATTCCTAGGTTACCCCTAGTTTATAGGTTCAATGAGAAAAACAAGTCACAGTTGCTGACAAAGTTACTATCGATGTGGTTCCATATGTAGTCTAAGATAGTAACATCTGTTGTACGACCGATGTTGAGTTATACTCTTAACAAATTTGTTGTGTTCTTAGCAACAAAAACACATGTGAAACACTTTGCCTATATGAACTACAAATGGAGCCACTTCTTATAGAGGGTTGTGGTTTACTCTCTTAGAGGTTCATAAAACAGGGTATTGCGCATGACCATATTAGCGCAAAACAATTGAGAATACTCACCATGGTAGGAGAATTTTGTGTGTGACAATTCCGATCATATCATATAGAACACTACAAGAAAATCAATCATTGTCGACGGTCACTGCCGTCTCCTATGACCACAGTGCCGTCGACATTGAGTCATTGGCGACGGGCCTTGCCGTCGTCCCTGGTTCCCGTCGCCAGCCGTCGGCATCATTGTCATTACCGACGGGGGTCATTGGCGACGGCATAATGTCACTACCGACGGCTATACCGACTACAAGACCGTCAGCAATAGAGGTTCAATCTACAAACACCTTCAACTTCGATGTGACTTTGAGTTGTTTACACCAAGGGATGGTTCAATGTTCGTCATACCCTCTTTTATGCACACATGCCTTGGAGTTGTTTGATAGGAAATTTTTTGGATGAAAAATAGTTTTTTCAAATTAGTGGGAGATTATTAGAAATTGCACCTTATTCTATATTTTGGAGACTTAATTATTGTCAAGTTTGGGCTTAAATAAAACCCATTAGTGGACATAATTTAAGTAAATATAAAGGTGTAATTCGTTTCCCTAATTATGGAGAATAAAAGAGAACTTTATTTAATTTGTGCAAAAATCATTTGATTTGTGCCTATAGTGATACATTTAATAAGGTGCAAAATTGTTTGATAAAAACTATTTTTCCGTAGTTCCATTTAATAGAAGTCTATTTTATTTTGGAACAAAAGGAAAATATTAAGTGCTATTTAAATTCTAATTAACCGTTATATTAATATATACTAGCTAGTATGTAACGTACATATTTATTATTAATAAGTATGGTTAAATATAAAATTAAATAGTATATTATGTAGGCAAACTCTCTCTCAAATGAACCACGGAGAGAGCGAACTAAAAAGCAAATCCAATTATAACGACGATTTTTTTCCGTCATTATATTTGTAAGACTAACTTTTATAAATAAAATTGAATTTTCTATTCATTATATTGAAATAATAAGGAGTTAATTTGATATAATGTTTTGGTTATGGGTGAAATATGCAAATTTTACAAAATAAGCAAAGTGGTTGTAAAATATTCATTTCGCTAGGGAATATTCGTTTGGTCATGGAATATTCTTTTTGTCGGGAATATCGCATTTGACGGCCTTGATCATTTTGTGAGCCCATAATGAGAATAAGCGTCGGATGAAGAAAAGCGACAAGTTTGAGTTTTTTATAAATAATTGGCGTAGTTGTTACCGAATTAACATTGTTGGAATACTCGGTGGGTAAAAATATACATATATCAATAAGTTATTGCGAATAACACACGGTATTGAGCAGTATTGTTGAATTATTGATTCGCACGTAAGAAGGCACTACTCAATAATTATTACGATGAATTATTATTTAAGTATTTTATTTTATTGATTCAATAATTGCTGTGTTGATATTTTATATTATTGTTGTTTCAATAATTGTCACTGCACAGTATTTACCATTATCAAATCAATAATTCATATTATTTGAATAATATTATTAGATAGCATTATTGGCAATGTCTAGAAAATTCTTTCAAGGAGAGTTTTGGTCATCTGATTGCGCGCCAGTAAGGAGAAATCCTTATCGGAAAGCCCCCTCTTTCCTGAGAACTGCCTGGTTGTCATTATTGTGATTATGTAATATTATTCGTGAATAATTAATTATTAATAAGGAAATATTTATTTGATGCAGATATAAATGATGGATTTATTTATTTTATGTGGTTGTAATTGAAGGAATTAATGTTGAGGTGTTTTATCAGTATTTTGTCGAATTGGAGGTATTAAAAGATCAAATCGGTGTTCTTAAGGCTATATTGCGTGAGTTATAATTTTTAATCTGACCGTTGGATCGTTGTGATTTTTGGGTATGTTATATATATATAAGTTTAGTATATGTCCACAAATTTTGAACCGATAAAAATGAATGTATGATTTGTTATGAATTTTAAGAGGTGACTGATTCGAAAATTAGGTTTATAAATGATTTTGGTGGAAAATTCTAGAATTTAGTGGGCCCCACTTGTGGTTGATGAAGAAATGTCTTTGAATTTTATTTCAAATGTGGTGGATGGCAATAGTAGCGAGTAAAGCCATCGGTGTGAGTCGAAGTCTCTGCTTGGCGTCTTAAAAATTTTCCTATAAATAGAGGGCTAAGTTAGAATTGAAAATCACACCGTAAACATAAGCTTTCTCTCTTTCTCTCTCTCTATATTATCGGCGTATTTTGTGAGTATTTAGATACTTTGAGAGTTCTTTATTCAAGATAAGTTTCATTCAAAGATCACTTAGACCTTTCATTCAAAATCTTGTTTTTTTGAGGTAAGGGGTGTTATTTTTTTCAGTAATGATGTTATTCTTTCAATATCATTATACCAAAATATTGGTATGTATTTTATTGTGGAATTTCTATCTTTTTGAGTCGTGGTTACTATTCATGTGTATACGACATTATTCACGTATCTGACCTTTATTCATGAATACGGCACTATTCATGAAAAATGAAAATTTTCCTTTTGTCCAAGATGTCTATTATGGTTACTATCTTTGATTGTATCCATGTTTTGATCTTTATTTTTGAATAACGCTTCACAATTGGTTATTATGAAGTATTATTGATCTTGGATAAAGCTGTTATCTGAATCCCTAATATGTGTCCTTACATACTCTTTGGATTCGTTTTCTTTAAAATATTTTTCATCATCCTCGGTTTTAAATGATGATGTTCTTTGAATATCTTTGGCACGTAGTGCAAAGATGAATGATTAACTAATGAATATCTTTGGCCGTAGTGCAAGAAGATGAGCAGTGTTGAGATGAATCTGATTTGGTGATACAAATGAATATCTTTGGCACCGTAGTGCAAAGATGAATATTTGATTAAAGATGTATATTGATTGTTATTACAGGGATAAAATATTGATTATGAACTTTTAAATCTTAGAAGATAGTAGAACTCATTCTCTATTTGACTCTTCTAATGGATTGTTATTTCCGCTGCAGAATATTGATCTAAAACTTATTGTCTATTATATTCTATCAGATTTTTCCTTGTTGAGGACTAATGATAATTTGTTGTATATTATCATAGTCATAATATTTTTTACTGGGCTAGTTGAGCTCACCCTTTTCCTTTTTGTTCCATTTTTCTTCCTAGGAGGTGAGAACATAGCAGGACCTAGTCGGGGTATGGAGTGATGGTTCTAGAAAGATATTTTAGCAGTCCTCACTATTTCTGTAAAATAGTGTATGAATAATTGTAATGATGACTTATTTGGGTGTGGCTATTGTCTAGAAGACAATATTTGTATTTAAACTCACAGTATGTGTTGTCGTATTTTGCACGACAATTGTATTATTAAAGTTGTAGTTTGCTTTCTGTACCATATATTTGGCGACTCAGAATGGGTGTTGTATACCTATTTTGGGGGCATCACAGTTGGTATCAAAGTTTAGGGATATGGTCTCTGGCGGAGATCGGGGAATAGAACTAGGAGGGGAGAGATGAGTAAATCATTCGCTAGTGTGTCCTATCTAAGCTTATTTATTAGTCGGTCATAATATAGGGATATTATGTTATATGTTAATTTGTTTAATTAACCCTTGTTTTATGGCAATATTTAAGAATGGCTGCTGAGAACGTTAACAGTAGAGTGTATGAGACTGTGGAACAACCTTTAGTCACAAACCAGGAGAATGTACAACAGGAAGACAATATTTCTCCTGTAAATAACACTACCGAGCAAACGATGAATGATGGAATGTTTAGGAGCTTTTTGCAGTTCATGCAAAATCAGATGAGGAAGACTTGTGTACAAAATACCAGTGGAAGTGATAAGAATGCTGCCTTGATGCATCATCCTGACAAAGCAGGTTTAAGGAGTTGGGACCACCAGATTTCTGGGGAAAGCCCGATCCGATTAAGGAGGAAACATGGGTCAAGCAAATTACCAAGATATTCGATGTCTTGGGATGCACGGAGGAACAGAAGGTTCCATTCGCCACCTTTATGTTCCGCGGTGAGGCAGATTATTGGTGGGAATCTGTGAAGCATACCCAGCCTACCGCACTCAATATGTCTTGGGAAACATTTTAGAAACTATTCAATGACAAGTACTTTCCTGAAAGTATTCATCACATGAAGGAGGTAGAGTTCATCAAGCTGGAGCAAAACAATATGAACGTGTCGTAGTACGAAGCTAAGTTTGCCAAGTTGTCTCGATTTACATCCTATTTGGTTGATAATGAGGAGAGAATGACATGAATGTTTCTGCGAGGTTTAAAATCCGAAATACGTCAATACCTCATTTCTCACAAACTTTGTTTATATTTAGATGTTGTGAATATGACTCAGTTATTGGAGCTCGATAATGAGTCAGCTCAACCGAAGAATAACGACCAACAACTCGATGATAATCGAACCGGTGGCAACAGTCATCAGAGCGATGATAACCAACAAGGAGGGAAATATACGGACAAAAGCGGTAACCACTCGAGTGGTAATCGTGGCCATGATAGTAGGAGAGGTGAGTCAAGTGGAAATTTCAGAAAGAGGAGATTTAACAATGACGGGAAGACGTTGGCAGTAGCACCAACACCAGCAACAAATTCTAGGGGAGGAGAACGACCGCCAGCTAGATGCTACAGATGTGGAGAGGAGGGACATATAAGTCCAAACTGTTCACAGCCTTCCAAGGTATTGTGAAAAGGAAGGTCACATAGCTCGATTTTGTCCTATAGCGAAATCAAGTCTAGCTGGGACGGTGACACCAAAGGTGGATACGGACAAAACAAAGTCGGCAGTTTCTGGAAGAGCGTTTGTCGTAACTGCCCAAAATGCGAGGAACCCAAACGAAGGTATCACGGGTTAGTTAATTATAAATTCCTGAGAAGTCTATACCTTATTAGATACCGGTTCTACCCACCCTTTTATTTCTCTGCTTGTGCTCAACGTTTAAACTTGACTCCGAAGAAATTAGACTTTGATTTATCAGTGGAGACTCCGTTAGGAGAAACTTTCGTTACATCCACGGTTTATAAATCTTTCTTAATCCAAGTTGGCACAATCACATTACCTGTTGATCTTATCTCTTTAAAGATACTTGTATTTAACGTGATTTTAGGGATTGATTGGTTAACCACTCATCATGCCAAAATTGATTGTTTTCGTAAGGTTGTTAATTTTCATATTCCTAACCAACCTTGTTATGTGAATTCAACAACCAAACCATTGAAGTCAAACACTTTCATATCAAGCCATAAAGCCATTCGTTTATTGAAAAACGGATGTCAAGCTTTCTTAGCCCATTTCATGGATTTAAACAAAAATATGTCAGATTTGAATGATATTTCTGTTGTTAGTGAATTTCCTGACGTATTTCCTGGCCTACCCCCAGAGTGTGATATTAAATTTTGTATCGACTTTGAACCCGGTACAAAACCCATTTCTAAAATCTTTTATCAAATGGCTCCCATTGAACTTCAGGAGTTAAAAACTCAAGTACAAAAGTTGGTACCCAAGCCTCTATCTGGTGACTTCCTTTGTGGATGCACCATAGCTAGACTCTCCGTAGGGTACTCTATATTTGTGTGGTGGTAAAACGATAGGTGTCATTGTGACGTGCTATCCAAGATTGGGATATGAGTCACAGTTGAGAGCAACCTAAGTCAGTAATCGAAATATCTAGAGCTGGTTATTATCAGAGATTCGTGGAAGGATTTTTTCGAATCACTACTCTGTTAACTTAGCTGACTCAGAAAGATACGAGAAGATTTTCCAAGAGCTCAAGAGGCGACTCATTTTGGCACTTGTTCTGACCATACCATCCTGGAAAAGCGAACGTGGTAGCTGACGCGTTGAGTAGAAGATCGTACGCGAGTACGAGTGCAATATTGTTGAACACAAAGACCTATTTTGTATAATTTACAAACGATAAAGATAGAGTTAAAGACTCTAGGGACCCACGTGATGATATACGAGTAGAAACGACTTTAATCGATAACGTTAAAGTCGCTCAAGCTATACAACGGAGCTGATGAATATAAAGAAGAAGGTGCAAGAAGGCGTTATTCTAGAAGTAAGAGTCGATGAAGAGAAGAAAGCTCAAACCTTCGATTTATTTGAAATCCTCGAATGAGTAGGAACTGTGGCCTATAAACTCGCATTAACGTTAAGTATGTCGCGTGTTCATAACGTTTTTAACGTATCGATGTTACATAAATATGTGGATGACCCGAACCACATTATTGAGTTAGAACCAGACGAGATAGCCGAAGATTTAACGTACGAGGAGGTACCTGTCAAGATATTGGATAAGAAAGAGCATGTCCTACGAACAAAGGTTATACCACAAGTTAAGGTTTTGTGGAGGAACCATGCAATTGAGGAAATGCCATGGGATTGGAATCAGAAATGAAAGCGAGGTATCCTCACCTTTTTGAAACACCAGGTACGTACATCAATTTCGAGGATGAAATTTCATAAGGAGGGGAGGTTGTAAGACCCCGGCTTTTTATAAATAAAATTGAATTTTCTCTATTCATTATCTTGAAATAATAAGGAGTTAATTTGATATAATATTTTGGTTATGGGTAAAATGTGCAAATTTTATAAAATAAGCAAGTGGTTGTAAAATATTCATTTTTGTCAGGGAATATTCGTTTGGTCGTGGAATATTCTTTTTGTAGGGAATATCCATACGACGGCGCAGTCATTTGTGGGCCCCATAACGAAAAACTGTCGAATGAAAAAAATGACAAGTTTGAGTTTTTATAAATAACGGCGTAGAGTTATTATTACAAATTAACAATTTGTTGAAATGCCGATGGTTAAAAATATAGTAATATATTTGGTTGCACAAGAAGATGCATTGCAGTATTACCTGATATTGTTGAATTATTGATTAAATGCGTAAGAATGCACTACTCGATAATTATTTACGGTTATTCTTATTCGAAGTATTTTATTTTATTGATTCAATAATTCTTTGCGTTGATATTTTATATTATTGTTGTTTCAATAATTGTCCTTTGCCACAGTATTTCGATTATCGGATCAATAATTCATATTATTTGAATAATATTATTAGATAGCATTATTGGCAATGTCTATAAAGTTCTGTCAAGGAGAGGTTGTCCCCTCTTTCCTGGGAACTGCCTGGTTGTCATTATTGTGATTATGTAATATTATTTGTGATTAATTAATTATTTATAAGGAAATATTTATTTAATACGGATATAAATGATGGATTTATTTATTTTATGTGGTTGTAATTGAAGGAATTAATGTTGAGGTGTTTTATCAGTATTTTGTCGAATTGGAGGTATTAAAAGATCAAATCGGTGTTCTTAAGGCTATATTGCGTGAGTTATAATTTTTAATCTGACCGTTGGATCGTTGTGATTTTTGGGTATGTTATACATATATAAGTTTAGTATATGTCCACAAATTTTGAACCGATAAAAATGAATGTATGATTTGTTATGAATTTTAAGAGGTGACTGATTCGAAAATTAGGTTTATAAATGATTTTGGTGAAAAATTCTAGAATTTAGTGGGCCCCACTTGTGGTTGATGAAGAAATGTGCTGAATTTTATTTCAAATGTGGTGGATGGCAATAGTAGCATGTAAAGCCATCAGTAGCAAGAAAGTCAAGTCTGCCTTGACGCGGCTTTAACATTTTCTATAAATAGAGGGCTAAGTTAGAATTGAAAATCACACCGTAAACATAAGCTTTCTCTTTCTCTCTCTATATTATCGAGCATTTTGTGAGTATTTAGATACTTTGAGAGTTCTTTGCTCAAGATACAAGTTTCATTCAGCATCACTTCCGACCTTTCATTCCGAAGTACTGTTTCTTTGAGGTAAGGGGTGTTATTTTTTTCGTAATGATGTTATTCTTTCAATATCAGTATACCGAAATATTGGTATGGATTTTATTGTGGAATTTCTATCTTTTTGAGTTAGGGTTACTATTCATGTATACGACACTATTCATGTATACGACACTATTTATGAATACGGTGCTATTCACCGAAAAATGAAAATTTTCCTTTTTGTTCAAGATGTCTATTATGGTTACTATCTTTGATTGTATCCATGTTTTGATCTTTATTTTTGAATACTGCTTCACAATTGGTTATTATGAAGTATTATTGATCTTGGATAAATTGTTATACGAATCCCTAATTTTTGTCCTTCTGTCTCACTGGATTCGTTTTCTTTAAAATATTTTTCATCATCCTCAGTTTTAAATGATGATGTTACTGAATATCTTTGGTCTGTAGTGCAAAGATGAATGATTAACTAATGAATATCTTTGGCCCGTAGTGCAAAGATGAACAGGTGTTGAGATGAACATGACCAACTGGTGATACAAATGAATATCTTTGGCCTGTAGTGCAAAGATGAATATTTGATTAAAGATGTATATTGATTGTTGTTACAGGGATAAAATATTGATGATGAACTTTTAAATCTTAGAAGATAATAGAACTCATTCTCTATTTGACTCTTCTAATGGATTGTTGTTTCCGCTGCAGAATATTGATCTAAAACTTGTTTTCTATTATATTCTATCAGATTTTTTCCTGTTGAGGACTAATGATAATTTGTTGTATATTATCTTAGTCATAATATTCTTTACTGGGCTAGTTGAGCTCACCTTTTTCCTTTTTGTTCCATTTTTCTTCTCAGGAGGTGAAAACATAGCAGGATCTAGTCGGGGTATGGAGTGATGGTTCTAGAAAGATTTTTTAGCAGTCCTCACTATTTCTGTAAAATAGTGTATGAATAATTGTAATGAGAACTTATTTAGGTGTGGATATTGTCTAGAAGACAATATTTGTATTTAAACTCACAGTATGTGTTGTCGTATTTTGCACGACAATTGTATTATTGAAGTTGTAGTTTGCTTTCTGTACCATGTATTTGGCGACTCAGAATGGGTGTTGTATACGTATTTTGGGGGCGTCACAATAGCATAGAAAATTGACTTTCTATACTACAGCGACGGAAAAAAACCGTCGCTATAACCAGTTCGTTTTTGGTTCGCTTCCTATGGTTCGCTGGAGAGACGTGCCGATATTATGTAACTTACATCTATGTGTGTGTGTGTGTGTGTGTGTGTGTATATATATATATATATATATATATATATATATATATGGTGATATATATACATAAGATTAGATATATGTATATGTAATATAAGTTTACATATAAGATTTTGCACATGAATTCTTTTTTTTTCTATCTTCTATTTTTCTTACAAACAAATAACTACTACAATTATTAGAATTTTTGTGAATTATTATCACGAATAATTCACCAAAGGCTTGACATATATTCTGAAGGTATATCGTTTGAAACCCTTAGCAAATAGATCGTGATAGTGATGAAAAAAATTTCAAGGACAGAGATCACCTGTATATTGTCTTCTACTATAATTTTGACTACGAAGCTACGTTTCTATCATAATTTAACTCATGCAAACCATGCAAATCAATTCTAAGAATCATGTGGGCCAATGGCCATGGATTTTTATAAATTTAGAAATAGCATCAAAGTGGACAGCATGCTAAAACATAATCAATTACACGTGGGCCTAATATTGTGAAGCCATGCAAATCATGCTAACCAGTTCACATCTTGCTAATATTCATATGCTAGCCAACGGATTTTATATGCAAGGGAATAAGCCTTCTACCATTATATATATATATATATATTATATATATATACAATGATTGTATATATATAGAGAGCTATGTAAATGATTTTTTTTGGCTATATGCGTGATTCGAGCCGGTCTTGAGTTTTTTAAGGCCCAGGGTAAAAAATTTTAAGTGTGCCCCTTTATACAAACTAAATAAAAAATTTAAAAAATTATCAACTAATTAATTTTATTTAAATTATAAGAATTTACAAAAGATAATGAAGAACACTTTAAAATGTCATCGAAGAAAAGACTCATCACATGTACCTACAAAATAAAAATATCAATGAAATCGGTAAAACTAATTAAATACACAATATAGTTGACAAGTTTTACTGATTACACAATTGAACTTTTAATTTTTCAAATTACCCCACTAAACTAATTATTATTTTGAAATTGGGTTATTCCGTTAAAAAAAATAAGCGGACGTTAATTTTTTATCTACAAAACTAATGAATTACTCACTGTAGTTGGCACGTTTTACTGATTATATCATTGAACTTTTAATTTTTCATATTACCCTATTAAATTAATTTAAAAAATGATTATTTTATATATTTTTAAAATAGTTATTATTTTCGGTAAAAATATTAGAAACTTTAATTTTTCCATAAAATGAGTAAAATTTCATAAAATATAGATTTAAAAAAATTAAAGTTTTATGAAACCTTCATTGATTTTAAAAAAAAAAATCTTTTTTCTTTTGAAAATAAATTTTATTTTTTTAATCTATATTTTATAAAAGTTTACTTATTTTTTTAAAATATGAAGAATTTTCCAATTTTTTTCTTGAAAATAATATTTATTTATAAAAATTATTACTTTCTTTTTGAAAAAATTGAATCAGCTTTTTTTTATTTATCTTTTCTTTGTTTTTTGATTTAATTTATATTTTTAGTTTTTTTTAAAAAATTATAATATTAAGAATGGGTCATTCTTTTAAAAAATTAAGTAGACATTAATTTAATTTAAAATCACTTTAATTTTTTTGAATCTATATTTTATGAAACTACTAATTTTATGAAGTAAAAAAGTTTCTAATATTTTTTACTTAAAATAATAATTTATTTTAAAAATATTTAAAATAATTATTTTTAATTAGTTTGATGGAGTAATTTAAAAAATTAAAAGTTCAATGGTGTAATCAGTAAAATGTGCCAACTACAGTGGATAATTTATTTGTTTGTAGATAAAAAATTAATGTCCATTTTTTTTTAACGGAATGACCCAATTTCAAAATAATAATTAGTTTAGCGGTGTAATTTAAAAAATTAAAAGTTCAATGGTTTTAATCAGTAAAACCTACCAACTACAATGAGTATTTTTTTAGTTTTGCCCAATGAAATCAAAAGTACAAAACATCATTTAAAATGTCTTCTTGTTACACTTTTAGATGCAAAATCATAAATTATACTATCATATTTAATGTTTTTTAACATATCATTTTCAATGCATAATATCGCTAATCTTTTTATTATTTATTTTTTATACACATAAATACATAAATTTATAAAAACTTTTGGGCCCCCTTCAACTTTGGGCCCTGGCGGTTCATCTGTTGGCATGTTGCGAAGTGGGCTCGGGTGACAGTAAATTGTCGCCATAGCCGAAATAAGCCTATATTGACAGATAAAATCGTTCTTTATAGCCCAAAAACAATGTCGTCATAACCTACTATATATTACTACAATTTGTGTACATACATTTTTTTATATATATATATATATATATATATATATATAAGACCCCAACTTTTGAATAAAGATGAATTTTCTATAAATATCATTTTTAAATATTAAGGTATGAATTTGAAATAATGTTATAGTTGTGGGTAGTATTTATAAATTACGCAAAGTATGCAAGTTGTTATATTATATTCGATTGGTAGGAGATATATTAGGTTTAGTAGGGAATATTCGCATAACGGCTCAATCATTGGTGGACCCTACAATGTAATTATTGTCGGATTAAAAAATGACAAAAATATTTTTATAAAAATAAGCTGCGGAAGTTTTCACGAATTATCTTGTTGAACTACTTTAGAGTAAAAAAATACGATGTCTGGCGTGGTTGCATAGTAGCATACGGTATTGATTATTTAATGCTTACGTGAGAAGTCACTCGCTTTTTGTTCAATTATTACTATAGTAATTGTTGCATAGTATCTCACGTTATTTGATTCAATTATTGTCGATATTTTATATATTATTAAATCAATAATTAAAATGATGAGTTATTAATATTATAAATTGCAATATTAACGATGTCTAGAAGTTACGCCGAGAGAGGTTTGGTCACCTAATTGCTTGCCATGAGGGAGAAATCCTTATTGAAAAGTCCCTCTTTCCGAGGAACGACACAGTCGATTAATATTGTGAATTATAATAATGATGATAAATGTTGTTAAAAATATTGAAAGAATTTTTATAAGGTATTTGTTATAAATTTGGCGTATTATTTAGACCCCTATTTATCTATTTTTCAACATTATTGGTAGAAAGTTATTTAAATATAATGGGACCCCACGTGATTTTGACATGTTGGGGGAGGGAACATGTGGGCCCATGTGATTGAAAATTGAATGGTTGGAAGTTTTTTTTCAAAGTTGCCAAATGGGGTGTTTGTTTTATACGGAGGGAATATAATTATTATCATTATATATATATATATATTATATATAATATATTTTATTTTAAAGATTTTGCTTTAAATATGGACCGTCCGATTAAAAGTAAATCAATCTGCACTGATTCATGAATTAGTTCTTATCCAGATCCATTCTTCTATAAATAGAAGCTCATTCCTTCATTATTTTCTTAAGAATTCACCGAAACTCTATATAGAGAAAATTATAGAGAGAAAAAAGAAGAGAAGTCTGCGCTAACTTTCTTTTCTTATATTCCGATTTCTTTTACTGAGAAGGAATATTATTCTTTTATATTCATGAAGAGTAACGTCTGTTATTCCATTCTTTATTGTTACGTTGGAATAACTCAGTATCGCTGAGCTACCCTATACTTGGTGACATTCTTCATTATTACATCTTTATTATTACATTTGGAATATCACATGCATGTGTTTTACACAGGACACGGTTCCATTATTTATTATTAAAGTCTTTATTATTACATTTGGAATATCACATGCGTGTGTTTTACACAGGACACTGGTTTCATTATTTATTATTAAAAGTCTTTATTATTCTCATTTTAATATCTTATGCAATGCGTTTTCTGGCGGACATTGGTTCCATTATTTATTATTCCTCACTTATTATTCTCATTGGAACATCCTGTTGGTGTGAATTTCACACGACTGGTTCCGTTATTATTATTCTGTTGGAATAACTTTGTCATCACAATCTAGTATGCATGGTGATTTCTTTTGTTATTCCATTCGTTATTATACTCGGTTGGTTAAAATTTTGACTTTATACTCCATGAAATTAGTGGAATATCCTTGATATTTGCGCTTCATCCAATATTTTTCATGGAAATATTCTTACGAGCATTCTTGAATTTTACTCTACAAAGCGATATCATGTTGACAATTTGGACATTATTAGTTTACGAATAAATTAATTCGTGAACTTGTTTTATTGAATTCTTATATCATCGTCATCATCCTCATGTTTATATTTTTTTTTGAAAGTCATCGTGTATTCTGTAGTGCGTAGATGGACTTGGTATGATTATGACCGAGGGATTATTCGGTGTAATCATGACTAGTAATGTTATAAAAGATGTGATAAAAGTCCTCGTTGGCCAGTAGTGCATTGTTGGGATGATTGTTGGCATGATCGTGACCATTGATGAATACACAAATATCCTTGGCAGTAGTGCATGGAATTTGTGGTCGTGACCCTAATAAATATCCTTGGTAGTAGTGCGGGGATGATGTGGATTATTTATTGTCGAGAGTCCAAATGATAAAAGTGATGAAAAAACTTTTAAATCATAAAAGATAGTAGATTTTGTTCTCTACTTGACTCTTTTAATGGATTGCTTGTTATTTACTGCAGATTAAACTTGATGTCTATTGTATTTTATCGGTTTAACATTGTTGAGGACTAATGATAATTTATTCTGCATTATCTTAGTCATAATATTTCTTCTTTGGGCTAATTGAGCTCACCACTTTTCTTTCACCAACATTCTCTTGAGAAATGAGAACGAATTGGGACGAGTCCTGGGGAGCGGAGTGATGTTACGGATGATAGTGTTAGCTAGTAGTCCTCACTATTCATTAAATAGTGTGCCTGCGAATGGATATTGTCTAGAAGATAATATTTGTATTAAAACTGACAACATGTATTTTGTCGTACTTTACATGATTGTTGTATAATCAAGTTGTATTTGAGTTTTTTACCATGTATTGGCGACTCAAGATGGGTGATGTATACCTATTTTGGGGCCGTCACAATATATATATATATATATATATATATATATATATATATGTGTGTGTGTGTGTGTGTGTGTGTGTGTGAACATGCATGCAAAGGAAAGCCTAACATAGCATGTGGTTGATCTCGGTAATTGGGCCTTATCTATTATTACCTCCTTTCCTAAAAGATTATCGTTTAAGATTTTTGCATATGAATTAAGAAAGTCATTAAAATTTGTTTGAAATTTCATCACTACCCCTTTATGAGAAGTTGAAAACTATTAATACAAGGGAGAGAATTTCTTGGAATAATGAGAGAAGGTAGGGGTGATATAGGAAAATAAATAAGTTATTTTCCTAAAATATTGTAAATAACGAATAAATTTTTTCTTCTAAAACAACAATCTTTTAAAAACAGAGGGAATATAACTTATCCAACCAACTTGTAATGGAATGTTACTTGCATGTCATGTGGCCTACACGGGATATACAACAATCTTAACATATTGGATTCTATGCTAGCAACAAATTTTAATTACACACATGTCATGTGGGCCACACGGATATGTTACTTATATATTACTGTCGTTCTTAAAAGATTGTTGTTTAAAGCTTTTACACATGTATTAAGAAAATTATTAAAATTTATTTGAAATTTCGTTACTATCCCTTTATGGGAAGTTGAAAACTATTAATATAAGGGAGATAATTTCTTGGGACAATGAGAAAATGTAGGGGTGATATAAGAAAATAAATAATTTATTCTTCTAAAAAGTTATAAACAACAAATAAATTGGAATAAATTTTCTTTTTTAAAACGACAATCTTTTTGAAACGAAGAGAGTATTATGGGGCCACACAGAATTCTACTTTACTTATTAACATGATATTAACGGATCCTCTAATTCCGAATGGAGGGTGATGATAAAAGCGTGGAGGGAAAGTCGAACCCATACTTGAGCGTACTGAGAGAGATTACAATTCATTAGGAGGGTGATACATTCGTTCGGAGGGGAGAGCAGCTCTGAGCTCATAGGTGGCCAGAATACGATATTGCTGTTGTATTTCGGTGAGGTTGGGGGTATCAATTGTGGAGGTAATGTTGATTTGGGCAAAGGTTTTTCGTAGGAGTATTCTTTCAGCGTCTTCTGGATGTCGATTTCGACTTTGGATGGGCCTGATGGTTGGGGACTGGGGTAATGGTGGTAGTAACTGTGGTCGATTCGGTGATAATGGGAGTATTGGTGGTGGGGATGGTTGAAATTGGGGCGGAACTGGCAGAGGTGCCTTTGGTGGCAGAGGCGACGAGAACAGTTGAAGAGGAAACACTTGTGTTGGCCATTGATAATGGAAGGTTGAGGAAGTCTGAGGACTCTTTGCCGGAAGAGGAGATTTGCAGTGGAAATGAGAGAGTACAAAGAAAGCTTGTGAGTTCTTTGAAATTTCACATTTGGAGTAAGGCGGTTGATTTGGGCGTGTTTTGAATTGTTTGACCTTTGGGTTTCGCACGGTTTCCAAAATACGTCATAATAAATGGGGTAAGTAATGATGGTAATTATGGTGGGACCAATTCAATTAGTGTTAGCCGTTAGGTATGTTACCGAATTATCTAATCTCGGGCTTTGGGTTTTCACATATATATTATAATTATTAGGCTTCAAATGAGAAACTCTTCTATTAAATGTCACATTATAATGAAAGACTGGGACAATGTTAGGGCATAAGTATTTAGGCACCAATATTTGGTGGGCCATAGTCCACCTGAAAGAAGTCTCCCCACGTAAGAGTAAGTCCACAAGGAGGAAGCATTTTCAAGTAGAAATATTTAGGAACAATTATATATTCTAATACATTTTTAAAAATAATTACATCAATAGTGTACTCATATAATATTTACATAACTAATACACTTTCATATTTATTTATATATTCTAGTGTAATTAGAATTTCTTAATTTAGGAAATTATAATTCAATTAGAATTTCTTAATTTAGGGATTAGTTATAGCTTCTTCTCTATCTCCTCAAGTTATTTAACAAATTCAACCTTTTAATAATAATAATGAAGAAAAAAGAGAAGCGTGACGGAAAGCGACACTAATTAGCAAAGAAAGAAAGCGAGAAGATATTGGAGGAAACTCCATTCAAGTCGATTGAGAACAATGTTGGTGTTTCTTCAAGTCTAGTGGGTGGCATAGTCGAAAAGGGCTTTTTCCCAAAACACTCCTCTTGCTCCTTCTTAGTCCCTCGCTCCACCGTCCTTCCTTTTAGGTACGTCGTCACCGCCTCACTACCAAGAAGCCACCACCCCACCTTCTTAAAGGTCACTTGGATGAAGAGTATATCTCCAAGTAGCTTCTCAAAATGAAGGGTCAAAATGGAGGTGGGTATGAAGATTCAGGCGGTGGTGGCGGTGGATATGAATACTGGATGATGGCGGTGGATATGAATACTGGATGATGGTAACCAAACCTTCATACCAAGGTAATCAAACTGTTATATCAAAGTAACCAATCAACCTCCACACTTTAAATTTTTTTCTTAGTACAGTTGGTTACCAAACCTTCAGATCAAGGTAAGCAAACCTTCGTACCAAGGTAACAAAACCTTCATACCAAAGTAACTAATTCACATCCTCACTGCAGGTTTTTTCATAAGACAATTGGTAACCAAACCTTGGACCAAGGTAACTTAATTCAATTTTATTAAGTTACCATTTCGTTTGAATGTGATGCAGTTGGTAGCCAACCATTCATACAAAGGTAACCATTTTATTATTTATGAGTAACAAAATAGTTATAAATTTTTTTTTCAGAACATTAAAAGTTACATCTATTTATTTTTAAACTTTTTGTAGGGCGAATCTTCTTCTTATTTTCATTGGCGTTTTGGACAACAGAGATTCGCGGCGGTGTAGCGGCGAAATATGTGCGGTGTAGCGGTGGACTATTATTTCAAAGTGTATGTGAGGGAGAGAAGATTTGAATTTGAATATTTGAATTTGAATTATAATTTTGAATTTGAATTTATTTTTGTTGTTAGATCCAAATATTTGAATTTGAATTATTAATTATGGCAGTTAGTTATCCTTGATTTTAGGTTTCTTTATTAATGTGAATTATACTATTTTTGTAATATGAGTCCTAATTACACTTTTTTTGTAATTATTTAGTTGATGCACTTTTCTTGTAATTACTTTCTATTTGTTGTATACTTATGTAAAGGACCTAAATATTTATTGGGCAGTGGGAGAATATTAAAGAATCTATGATTCCTAACTATATTTAATTTCCAACTCCTAAAGAAAGTGTCAGGATATAATCGGACTTCCTTTCTTTAAGGAGATTGAGTTTGATCCCATTAAGGAATTTGACCTAATGAGGAGTTCTATTTCCATACGAGGACGTGCATGAAATTGGTGCATAATGTGATCCCTATAAATACAAGGATATATTATAATTCTCAGGTATCTTATCACTTTATTTTTTAGCACTAAAATATCTCCATTGTTAAACTTTGTTCAGCCTGTACTTATTCTCACACCTGAGCTATCCCCCGGCGGCCCATGCCGTCAAATTTCTTTGTATGCTTTTGTTTTTTTGCAAGATTGAACGCGCTTTTGGTGATTGATATGTGTGGACGAATCTTGGCGTTTACACCATCTTCATCGGCATGTTAAATATCACCATGAGCATTGCTATGAGTATGTGTAAATGACAATTTTAATGAAGAAAATTGAGATCGACCTTAGTTTTTTTTTTATTAGTGATGAAGTTACTTAAAAGGGCTAATAACATTTATGTTATATCGAGTACCAACAAATTCATAAGTCGGGTCCTAAAGTATTTGGGCTAATAATTTACTACATCAAGTACCTAATTACATACAATGTAAATCCCAATTTCAAAATTTGGCCAAAATTGCCCGGAATACCGAAATTTCGGCCATATAAGAATTGTATACGATTTGACCGTATAGAATATGGTTTGATTTATTAAATTCGTATAAAATTTATATAAATACTTATTTTGACATATTAAATTTGTATAAATCCTTATAAATAATTATTATATGTTAAATTATTAAAATTAAATATTAATACAAAGATTACCAAATAATTTTTTATATTTTAAAATAAAAAAGGACTTAATTACCAAAAAAAATCAATAAAATTTTAAATATACAAACTATATTTTTAACACGAAAATAGTAAACTTTTAAACAATTGACAAAAGTGCCTAAAATTTAATTAATTAAATAATACCCTTCTTATATTGGAAGAGCATACAAAAAGGAGGAGAATTTTTTTTTAAAAAAAAGACTCATTTGCTCTCTCTTCTCTCCCTCATCTCAGACCATTCCCCTCCCTTGTTCCGCCACCCTGTCCCCTATCCCCTATCCCCTTCCCCCTTCCCCCTCTTCCTCCATCTCCATCCCCATCCCTATCCCCATCCTCTTCCCTCCAATTCAATCCCTCCGTCCTATAAAATGGTAAAAAAAGAGACACATCTCTTGTTCTATATTTTCCCACATTTTTAGAGCAACTAAACAGATAACCAAATGGCAAAAATAAAAGAGACCCATTTACGTAAAGCCCACGAAATGCGGTTTGAATCCGGATGGCTGTCCATTCTTACCTGATAACCTTAAAATCTCTGGGAGGAGCTCGAACCACAATAGCAACAGCAGCTGAAAAAGCATAATCAACATTCATCGATGAAGAATCAGAACCTTCCGAAGTAGCAACAATAGATCTATAGTAGTTGCTCCCTTTGAAACCCTTCAAAAATGACACCAAATCTGTAATTCTGTGTATAAGCACACATAGAGGGGGGTGAATAGGTGTTTAAACTAAAAGTGATGAACGATGAAATCTTTTTGATTTTTTCTGCAACATGTTTAAATCAGACACCTATACCTGTCTGCTTTAGTGTCTGCTTTAGCTTATGTTCTTTGTTAATTACTATCAGACTGCTATGCCTATCTGCTTTAGTGTCTGGATTAGTATATCTTCAAGTGTGAGTAAAACAGAATATCTAGAAATTAATCAAACAGAGAAAAAAAATGCATAATAGAATGACACCAAGATTTTTACATGTTTCAGCCCCTAACCTCTATAGTCTAGTGGCCTAATCCACGTCCAATACCAACTAGTATTGGAGACTCTTTTTATTAATTTAAAGACCCAATTAAGTACAATAACAATAACTCCCTATTCAAAATCTTTCACCCGCAATGGACACCTCTGCCCCCTTTTGCACATCTGCAACCTCGAAAGTTTTGTTCGAACAGACCTGTCCACTACTAGACCATTCAAGCTACACAATGCTTGAACTCAGATTACAAGGATTTTTATTATAATGATTTCTAGCTAACAAAGAATAGAAAGATACTACAATGGTTTACTGGAAAACAAAATATTAAAAGCTATTGGTCAATAAACTATTTCTGTATAAGGTCTTATCTCTGCTTCCAGTAAGTAAAGTGTGTTCCTGTTATAACAAAGAAGATATATATATATATATATATATATATATATATATATATATATATATATATATATTGCAGAGTAATGACTCTTTAGCCTCTGATTAACAACAACGGATATAATATATGAAGTTAGCATAAATATCTCTATCACAGTTGGAAGATCACATGATTTCAGCAATTTTAGAAACCCAACAGATTTATTAGCTGAAATAACGGACCATAGAATGCACCTGATAGAGTTTCAATCCATACCAAGTCTCAACAATTCCTAAAAAGACTTCTTTTCAAATAATATTAATACAAAATATATAAAATACCAATAATTGTTGTTGGCTCTACCAGGAAATCTTGAGAATATCCTTAAATAAACTTTAGTACAACTGAGATATTAATCTGTAAAACTGATAAACCAAATTGGGCCAGGTGGGAAAAATAATTAATAACAGCCCATACAAATTCCATTAGCTAGGAAAAATAATTAATAACATAAGTCCATTAAATAATACACATCTAATAATATTTGTCATCATTAAAATTATAAACCAACATTCTCCCCCTTTTTGATGATGACGAAATATTATCCCATTTATATGCTCCCCCTAAATTTGTGCCCCCCCTAAACTTATGCGTATAAAATAACATATAGGGAAACACATAAGGAAGCCATATATGATATCCAACAGATAACAAATAGATAGCATATCCCAAACTATCATTCAAATTTCATATCCCAAAATAATAATTAGTAACCAGTAACCAATAGTATCAAAAAATAAATCAATAACATCATAGTCATCATAATAGTCTAACATATCAAAATATAAAATCTCCTTATCCTTATCCCAAAAAATTCTCCCCATTTGGCATTATCAAAAAGGAAGGAGGTAGTTATGCAGCTTCATCATTGGCAGATTCAAAGATAACTTTATCAAGCTTCTTTTCAAACTCTTGAATTTTAACCACATAGTCATTGTGATGAGATAAAACTTCCATCCATTCTGAAACAGTATTAACTTTTTCTCTTAATTCTTGAAACAATATTAACTTTTTCCCTTATTTAATTATTAGAAGAAATAAATAACACAACACATAATAGCAAATAAAACATATAATGTAATAATAATTATGTGATGATAATATTAAATCGAATAACTATATATATATATATATTATTAAATTAAATCCAATAATTTTTTTTATAATTATTATTTAAAAAAATGAAATTGATTTTCAAGAGGCATATTAAAATACAACTATTAAGCACAGATAGACATTCCTAGTTCCCTTCTCAAAGTACAAAAACGTTTCTCACTTAAAGGTTTTGTAAAATTGTCAACCAATTGATGTTCAGTAGGGACAAATACTACCTTAATTAACCCTTTAGAAGCATTATCTCTTAGAAAATTATGTCTTACTTTAATATGCTTAGTATGAGAATGAAGAACATGATTTTTAGATATATCAATAGCACTAGTATTGTCACACATAATATGCACATTTTCACAAATAACATTAAAATCATGTAACGTTTGTATCATCCACAGAATTTGTGAACAACAACTACCTGCCGCTAAATATTCACCTTCGGTAGTAGATAAGGCTACTGATGTTTGTTTCTTACTGTGCCAAGCCACAAGACTTTGACCTAAGATTTCACATGCACCACTGGTACTTTTTCTATTAACTTGGCATCTTGCATAATCTGCATCCGAGTATCCAATAAGTTCAAAGCTTGGAGATACATTATAAAATAAGCCAAGATTAATTGTACCAACTAAATATTTAAATATTATTTTTACCTCTTTAAGATGAGATTCTTTTGGTTGACCTTGAAATCTAGCACATAAGCATACAGTATACATAATATCCGGCTTTGATGTAGTTAAATAAAGTAAACAACCAATCATACCTTGATACATTGATACTTCAACATCTTTACATGTAGTATCTGCAGTAAGCTTGACGGTAGTGCTCATTGGTGTTGACTTTGGTTTGGTATTTTCAAAACCAAATCTTTTCAATAACTCCTTTACATATTTTGACTGGTGAATGTGAATCCCTTCATTAGAATGTTTGACTTGAAGCCCCAAGAAATAGTTTAACTCACCTATAAGGCTCATATCAAACTCGTTATGCATACATTGAGAAAACCACTCACATAAAAAGTTAGCAGTAGCTCCAAAAATTATATCATCCACATAAATTTAAACAATTAATAAGTCTTTATTTTTGGTTTTAATAAACAGAGTAGAATCAATTTTACTACGATTAAAACCATTATCTAATAAAACTTACTTAATCTTTCATACCAAGCTCTTGGAGCTTGTTTTAATCCATACAAAGCCTTTTTCAATTTAAACACATAGTGTGGATATTTTTCATGTTCAAAACCGGGTGGTTGTTTAACATACACTTCTTTATTTAAAAAATGCATTTTTCACATCCATTTGATATACTTTAAATTGTCTATAGCATTGATGAATGGGTTTTATACCTACGAATCGAGTTCCTATTTGGACTTAAAAAGTGTTTAATCTGTCTGTTTTAGTACAGTTTTATGTGTTTGTAGGTTTTAGTATTTGGTAGTTATGGTATGATGGTGGAGATGTGGCGAGAATTGGTATGAAAAGTAAGGAAAACTATAAATTGCAGCTTGGTACCCCGTCGGGGCAGGCAGTTATCAAAGGGAATACCCCGCCGAGGCGGGGTTACACGTGGCAAAAGAAGTTAGCACCCCGCCAGGGCAGGGGTTCTCAAGTAGAAGAGTCAAGTAGAGCATGATATCTATTATCTTCTATGATTTAAAATTCCATCATCAATATTTTATCCCTGTAACATCATTCAATAAATATTTCAAATCAACGAATTATCCATGTACTACGGGTCAAGGATATTCGTTAGTATCACCAGTGGTCATGATCATGTCAAACACCTGTCCATCTATGCACTACGGGCCAAAGAGGACTTTCACCACAAACCTTATCTATAACATTAAAGGTTATGATTATACCAATACACAATTCCTGGTCATAATCATACCAATCAACAATCCATCTTTGCACTACGAGCCAAAGATAACTTCCAGTACAATATAAACATGAGGATGATGACAATGATATAAAGATTCAATCAAGTGAGATAAAGGATAAATATTAGAGATTTTTTAATTCAATTTATCCAGAGTTCAAAAATTTCCAAATTGTCAACATGATAACTATTTGTGAAGTAAAATCCAAGAATGATATTCATGTATCAAAAATAATTTGGACATAAAGAAAGTTAAATTCTGTTATGAATAGTACTCGTATGTATGAATAGTATCGTATGAATAGAACCCAAACATGAAAAGATTAAAATTTAATAAGAATGTTCAGACCAATATTCCAATGAAATGATATTAGATGAAGCGCAAAACTTAAGGAATTTTTAATCATTTTAGGAATTATAGAAGCAATATTTACCACAGTAAGTTTAAATTAGGAATATGAAATGAAATAATATCCCTTTCGTAATATGGAGTATGAAAGAAAATAATATTTCTTACGAGTATTGCAATAAAATAATATCCTTTACCTTAGTAGAAACTGGATTTGACTGGAATATCGGATATTATTCTGAGAAAATCTTGCACAAAAAGCTACACTCAAAGTATCCTTATACTCAAGAGAAATACTCACAATACTACAAAATAAGAATTTCTTATATTGGAATGGTGTGTTTTAGGAAGGAGGGGTTACCCTCTATTTATAGTACAACGGAGGGAGAAAAAAAACAAACAACATGCTCAATTCTCTTTTCTTCCTCTACTTAATTTTCTACCTAACCTATCATTTTCTTGCCTAAGCACTCATTTCCAATGTTGAGGGCCACAAATTTTGAAACCAAGCAATTGCATTAGGAAATTCTTTCACCCACCAACTTAGAAAAAAAAGAATACAAAGTAATCTTCTCACCACCACAGACAAATTACATGCCTACAAATCATATAATATAATAATATTACTATTTAAATTATAAAAAATTTATATTATTATATTATCACATTATTATAATGTAATATTATAATAACATATTTGAATGAATATTTTATCGGAGAAAATAATTGCCAACTTTCAATAAATTCCTTCATTTATATCAAAATTGAGCCAATATCCACCACATAATAATTATTCATAAATAATATTATATGTGACACCCCCAAAATAGGTATACACAACCCATTCTGAGTCGCCAAATACATGGTATAGAAATTAAATACAAACTTCATTTATACAATACGACAAAACGTAGCTGAGAGTTTTAACACGAATATTGTCTTGTAGACAATATCCAAACTCAAATTCAATCCCCATTACATTTATTATCACACTATTTTATAGAATATTGAGGACTACTATAGCCACCATCTTGGACCATCACTCCATTCCCCGACTAGTTCTAGCTATATTATCATTTCTGAAGAGAACAATGAAAGCTAAGGGTGAGCTCAACTAGCCAAGTAAAAAATATTATGACTAAGATAATGCAGAATAAATTATCGTTAGCCTTCAACAGTGTTAAACTGACAGAATACAAAAGACAACAAGTTTAACTGCAGCGAAATAAATAATCCATTAGAAGAGTCAAATAGAGTATGATATCTACTATCTTCTATGATTTAAAAGTTCATCATCAATATTTTATCACTGTAACACAACTCAATAAATAATCCACATCATTGAATTATCCATGCACTACGGGCCAAAGAAATTCGTTAGTATCACATCCACGAATTATCCATGCACTATGGGTCAAAGATATTCGTTATTATCACCAATGGTCATGATCATGCCAACAACTGTCCATCAATGAACTACGGGCAAATGAGGACTTTTACCACATCATTTTTAACATTACAGGTCATGATTATACCGATACATAGTTATAATCATATCAATCAACAGTCCATCTAAGCACTACGGGCCAAAGATGACTTTCATCAC
Organism: Panax ginseng; assembly: GCA_020205605.1. Classification (NCBI taxonomy): domain Eukaryota; kingdom Viridiplantae; phylum Streptophyta; class Magnoliopsida; order Apiales; family Araliaceae; genus Panax; species Panax ginseng. Next base: position 29,929,271 of record CM035149.1, read on the forward strand.
ACTATAAGCATGAGGATGATGAAAATGATATAAAAATTCAATAAAGTAAGAGCAAGGATAAATTTTAAAGATTTATAAATCAATTTATCCAGAGTTCAAGAATGTCCAAATTGTCAACATGATAACTGCTTTGTGGAGTAAAATTCAAGAATCATATTCATGTATCAAAATAATTTGGACAGAAAAGAAATCAATTTTTGTTATGAATAGTACCCCGGGTGAATAGTACTTGAGTGAATAGTACCTCGTCAATAGTAAACGTGAATAGTATCCCAACATGAAAAGATCAAAATTTAACAAGAATATTCAGAAAAATATCCTTGTGAAACGATACTAGATGAAGCGCACATTTTAAGAATATTCTACTAATTTTAAGGAGTATAGAAGCAATACTTAACAAAATGAGTGTAGAATTAGGAATATGAAATGAAATAATATTACTTACATACTACAGAGTATGGAAGAAAATATTATTTTTAGGAATACTGAACAAAATAATATCCCTTACCTTAAAAGGAGAGTATTTCTGACCGGTATAGTGGGAATATTCTTGAAGAAAACTTGAACTGTTTTCTATACTCAAAACTTCCTTAAACTCAAAAGAAATACACTTTATATTATAGAAGAAGAATTCTCTAATTCTGGTGTGATTTTTATTTCTAAACTAAGCATCCTATTTATAGGAGAAAGGCATGGCCCTATTTGAATAAAAATCACGGATGCATAATAAACCTAATTGTTCCTTTGATGAAAAATCTTTCACGCCAAATTTGAAAAAAAGGACTTTGGCATGCTAAGTTTGACCACCTTTTACATTATTATCAACAATTGGCCTTTTTTTCAAAACATGTGCATGGATAGTTTGCAAAGTCATTAAAGTGAATAATGGAATTGAAAATTTAGTTCAGGAACTTTTTATCCTATTAGCTCCATTTCTCTATCATAAGTTTATGTGGACTATTATCCCACTGTTTTGTTTTGGACATTCTCCTAAATATTTCTTATACTTATATTCTCAATTCGCTAATTTAAACACTTTTTATTATAAGAGAAAATTTCTTTATTCAACTAAAATACCCCTACTGATATAGCAATTTGAACAAATATCTTCCACTGATCAATTATTATACATATCTTTAATTAAAAAAATATTTTGACAATTATTCATCATTAATATTATAACTCATAATATTGATAACTAGATCGTTCCCACGAAAGAGGGGGCTTTTCGATAAGGACTTCTCCTTATTGGTGCGCAATTAGGTGACCAAACCCCTTTCCTCGACAAAACTTTCTAGACATTGTCAATAATGCAAATAATAATATGAATAACTTTGTCGTCTCAATTATTGATTTAATAATATAAAATATTGTGCAGATGATACTGTGACAATAATTGAATCAATAATATGAGATACTATGCTGCAATTATTGTGGCAATAATTGAATAAAACTGAGTGACTTCTCACGTAAGCATCAATAATCAAAGATATTGTACAATACCGTGTGCTACTATGCAACCACCCGTATTACTGTACTTTTATCACCGGGTATTTCAACAGTTAACGGTAAAACTTTTCCCGTTATTTTTATAAAAATTTATTTCTATCATTTTTTAACTCTGACAGTAATTCCGTTGTGGGGTCCACCAATGATTATGCCGTCGTACGAATATTCCCTAATTAAACGAATATTCCCCGAGCAAACGAATATTTTATGACAACTTGCTTACTTTACAAAATTTATAAATATTACCCACAACTATAACATTATATCAAATCCACAGCTTATTATTCAAAAAGATATTTTGAGAAAATTAAATCTTTATTCATAAAAGTTGGGGTCGTACAACCTCCTCTTCTTATGAAATTTCATCCTCGAAATTAGTGTACATACTTGGTATGTTGAAGAGATGAGGATACCTTGATTTCATTTCAGATTCTAACTTCCAGGTCATTTCCTCAACATCATGGTTTCTCCACAAACCTTTGACTTGAGGTATAATCTTGGAGCGTAGAATATGTTCCTTCTTATCCAAGATTTTAACAGGTACCTCTTCATACGTTAAATCTTCCGTTATCTCGTCTGGTTCTAACTCAATAATGTGGTTTGGGTCTTCCACATATTTACGTAACATAGATATGTAAAAAACGTTATGAACATAAGACATACTTGGCGGTAAGGCGAGTCTATAGGCCACAGTTCCTACTCGATCGAGGATTTTAAATGGGCCAATGAATCGAGGATTGAGCTTTCCTCTATTTCCAAATCTTGTAACTCTTTTCCATGGAGCAACACATAACAACACATGATCTCCAACATTGAAATCCACGTCCCTTCGATGAAGATCAGCATAACTCTTTTGTCGATCTTGTGAGGTTTTTATACGTTGCCGGATCATTTGAATTTTTTTTGTAGTCATGTGTACCAATTCCGGTCCCAACAAAGTTGCTTCACCCACCTCATCCCAGCATACTGGAGAATGAAACTTGCGTCCATACAATGCCTCGAATGGAGCCATGCCTATACTTACTTGATAACTGTTGTTGTAGGAGAATTCCACTAATGGCAAGAACTTGTCCCAACTTTGAAGTCTAGGACACAGAGTCTTAATAGATCTTCAAGAGTTTGAATAGTCCTCTCCGACTGCCCGTCCGTCTGAGGATGATATGCAGAACTGAATCATAAATTCGTGCCCATAGCTTTTTGCAAACTAACCCAAAATCGTGAAGTGAATCTTGGGTCTCGATCAGAAAATACGGATACTGGCATACCATGCAGTCTTACAATCTCATTTATGTATATACGAGCAAGACGTTCAAGTGAATAAGTTTCTCGTATAGGTAAGAAATGAGCAGACTTGGTTAATCTATCAACAATGACCCAAATTGCATCTATACCTCAAGAAACCTTGAGAAGACTAGTAACAAAAATCCTTGGTAATGTGCTCCCACTTCCATTCTGGAATTTTAAGTGATTGCAATGGACCTTTTGGCACTTGATGCTCCGCCTTGACACGTTGACAAGTTAGAAACCTTTAGATAAACTCCGCAATCTCTCTTTTCATTTTTCTCCATCAAAATGTATGACAAAGATCACGATAAATTTTGGTACTTCTGGGATGGATTGCAAACGGTGTGTTGTGCGCCTCCATCATTATTTTATACTTCAAATCAGAGTTGTTAGAATATAAAGTCTGGAGTTGACTTGAAGTATTCCTTTTTCATCAATTTTTGCTTCTGGAATAGCACCTTCTTGCACTTTCTTTTTCATACGCATCAGCTCCAGGTTCGTGGTTTGAGCAGCTTTAACTTTATCGATTAAAGTCGGTTCTACTCGTATATTTGACATTATCGCATGGGTCCATAGAGTCTTTAACTCTATCTCCATCATTTGTAAGTCATATAAAATGGGCCTTTACGTTGACAATATCGCACTCGTACCAGCATATGGCCCGTAGTGCATAGATGGACAGGTGTTTGGCATGATCTTGACTACTGGTGATACTAATGAATATCCTTGGCCCATAGTGCATGGATAATTCGATGATGTGAAATATTTATTTAGTTGTGTTATAGAGATAAAATATTGATGATGAACTTTTAAATCATAGAAGATAGTAGATATCATGCTCTACTTGACTCTTCTAATGGATTGCTTGTTCCACTTCAGTTGTTGATCTAGACTTGTTATCTATTGTATTCTATCAGATTTTACACTGATGAATACTAAGCATAATTTATTCTACATTATCTTAGTCATAATATTCTTTACTGGGCTAGTTGAGCTCACCATTTTCTTTCATTGTTCTATTAAGGAAATGAGAATATAGCTGGGACTAGTCAAGGAATGGAGTGATGGTCCAAGATGGTGGCTATAGTAGTCCTCACTATTCTATAATATAGTGTAATAATAATTGTAATGAAGACTTATTTTGAGTTTGGATATTGTCTACGAGACAATATTTGTATTAAAACTCACAGCTTACATTTTGTCGTATTTTACACGACAGTTGATAATTGTATAAATTAAGTTTGTATTTGAATTCTGTACCATGTATTTGGTGAATTAGAATGGGTTGTATGGACCTATTTTGGGGGCGTCAAAGTTGGTATCAAATCTTAGGGATATGATCCTTGGCGGATATCTGAGGATAGAACTAGGAGGGGAGAGACGAGTAAATCCTTCGTTAGTGTGTCCTACCTAAGTTTATTTGTTAATTAATTGGTCGGTTAGGATATAGGGATAATTTGTGGCATGTCAATTAACCCTTGTTTTGTGGCAGTATTTGAGAATGGCATCTAAAAATTTTGAGATAAGCAATGGAACACATGAGACCGTTGAGACACCGCCAATCAATGACCAAGACAATGTGCATTAGGAAGGAAATAATCCTCAAGTAAACAACAATACCGACCAAATGATGAATGATGAGATGCTTAGGGGCTTTCTGCAATTCATGCAACACCAAACGAGAGAGATTCATGTTCAAAATGTAGGTGGAATCAATGACAACTCACGGCTGGTCACTGCTAAGCAATTCAAGGAGCTGGGACCGCCAAAGTTTTTAGGAAATCCAGAGCCACTTAAGCTAGAGGTGTGGATTAAGCAGATCACCAAGATATTTGATGTCCTGGGATGCTCAGAGGAGCAAAAGGTTCCCTTCGCCACCTTTATTTTGCGAGGAGAGGCAAAGTACTGGTGGGAATCTATAAAATGTACTCATCTTTCCGCACTGAAGATTTCTTGGGAGAAGTTCTAAGAACTGTTCAATGACAAGTACTTTCTAGAGAGTATTCGTCATATGAAGGAGGTGGAATTCATCAAGCGGGAACAAAACAATATGACCGTATTGCAATACGAGGCAAAGTTTGCGGAGTTACCCCGATTTTCATCCTATTTGGTAGATAATGAGGAGCGTGTGACGCGAATGTTTCTGTGAGGTTTGAAACCCAAAATTTGTCAATACCTCATTTTTTACAAACTGTGTTTGTATTCAATTTTTGTGAATAAGGCTCAGTTATTGGAGCACGATCATGAGTCAGCCCAACCAAAAGATAACAGCTGACAAAATGATAATGGTCATACCAGTGGAAACAGTCATCGAAGCGGTGATAACAAACGTGGAGGAAATTATCATGCCAGAAATGGTAACCACTTCAGTGGTAATCTTGGCCAAGATAATAGAAGAAATGAGTCAAGTGGAAATTTCAAAAAGAGAAGGTTCAATAATGATGGAAAGACAACAGCACCAGCACCCATTTTTAAAGAAGGAGTTCGACCATCGGTCGTACGCTATAGATGTGGAGAGGAGGGACACATCAGTCCAAACTGTATGCAGCAACCCAAAGTATGTTTCAATTGTGGAAAGAAAGTTCATTTAGCTTGATTTTATCGTACGGTGAAATCAAGTCCAGCTGGGATGGTGACACCAAAGGCTGTCCCAGACAAGTCAAAGTCGGTAGTTCAAGGGAGAGAGTTTGTTGTGACCTCCCAAAAAGCGAGGAACCAGAACGAAGTTATCATGAGTAAGCTAATTATAAACTCTTTCGAAGTTTATAACTTATTAGATACCGGTTATACCCATTCTTTTATTTCACCTGCTTGTGCTCAACGTTTAAATTTGACTCCAAAGAAATTAGACTTTGACTTATTTGTTGAGTCTCCGTTGGGAGAAACCTTCATTACATCCACTATTTATAAATCCTATTTGATTCAAATCAACACTTTCACATTACCTGTTGATCTCATGTCTTTGAAAATACTTGCATTTGATGTGATTTTAGGGATTGATTGGTTAACTACTCATCATGCTAAAATTGATTATTTTCGTAAGGTTGTTAGTTTTCATATTCCTAACCAACCTATTATGAGAATTCAAGCAACCAAACCACTAAAGTCAATCATTGTCATATCAAGCCATAAAGTTATTCGTTTATTGAAAAACGGATGTCAAGTTTTCTTAGCCCATGTCACAAATTTAAACAAAAATACATCAGATTTGAATGATATTTCTATTGTTAATAAGTTTCTTGACGTATTCCCTGAAGAACTTCTTGGCCTACCCCCAGAGCGTGAAATCGAATTTTGTATTAACCTTGAACCCGATACAAACCCATTTCCAAAATCCCATATAAAATGGCTCCTATTGAACTTCAGAAGTTAAAAACCCAACTGCAGGAACTGTTAGACATCGATTTCATTCGTTCTAGTACATCTCCTTGGGGTGCTCCTATTTTATTCGTAAAGAAGAAAGATGGGAGTATGAAACTTGGCATTGACTATCGGGAGTTAAATCATGTCACCAAAAAAAATAAGTACTCGTTACCTCGAATTGATGATCTGTTTGACCAGTTGCAAGGTGCTAAATTATTTTCAAAGATCGATCTTCGTTCCAGATATCATCAGTTAAAGATTAAAACTGATGACATTCCAAAGACTGCTTTCAGAACTCGGTACGGGCATTACGAATTCATTGTCATGTCTTTTAGATTAACTAATGCTCCCGTTGCCTTCATGGATATGATGAGACGAGTATTCAAGGAATATTTGGATCATTTTTTGGTTGTCTTTATTAATGGCATCCTCATATACTCCAAAAGTCATGAAGATCATGAGCAACACGTGTGACTGATACTCCAAAAGCTGCGTGAAAACAAGCTATACGTCAAGTTAAAGAAATGCGAGTTCTGGCTTGAGGAAGTAGCATTCCTTGGGCACGTGATATCGAAGGATGGAATATCAGTTGATCCGACGAAGATTGAAGCAATACAAAGTTGGGAGGAACCTAAGTCAGTAACCGAAGTATGTAGCTTTCTGGGCTTAGCTGGTTATTATCGGAGATTCATGGAAGGATTTTCTTGAATCGCCACTCCATTAACTCAGCTGACTCGAAAAGATACAATTCGGATGGAGCGAGAAATGTGAGAAGAGTTTCCAAAAATTCAAGAGGAGACTCATTTCAGCACCTGTTCTGACAATACCATCAGGTTTGGAGGGATTTGTCATCTACATCGATGCTTCAGGCAAAGGTTTAGGATGTGTTCTCATTCAACATGAAAAAGTCATAGCATATGCCTCACGACAACTCAAAGAATATGAGAGAAATTATCCTACTCATGATCTAGAGTTGGCAGCAGTCGTTTTTGCGCTAAAAATATGGAGACACTACCTGTATGGGGAGAAAGTGGAGATCTATACAGATCATAAAAGCCTCAAATATTTCTTCACCCAAAAGGAACTCAACATGCGGCAACGACGTTGGCTTGAGCTATGAAATATTACGATCATACCATTCAATACCATCATAGAAAAGCGAATGTGGTAGCTGACGCATCCATTTTAATAGTAAATAAATCTGGATCGTTCATGAATTAGTTACTATTTAGTCCATTCTCCTATAAATAAAATCTCATTCCTTCATTATTTCTTACGAATTCAATAAAACTATAGAGAGATAATAAGAGAGAAAAAAGAAGAGTATTCTGCTACTACACTATTGCAGTATCCAATCTTCTACTAAGGTAAGGTGTGATGGCCCCAAAATAGGTATACATCACCTATTCTGAGTCGCCAAATACATGGTACAGAATACAAATACAATCTTAAATATATAACATGAGCTGTGAGTTTTAATACAAATATTGTCTTATAGACAGTATTCAAACTCAAAATAAGTCCTCAATACATTAATTATCACACTACTTCATAAAATAGCGAGGACTACTATGCTATCATCTGGACCGTCACTCCGTTCTCCGACTAGTCCCTGCTACGTTTTCATTTCCTGAAGAGAATAATGAAAGCAAAAGAGTGAGCTCAACTAGCCCAGTAAGAAATATTATGACTAAGATAATGCAGAATAAATTATCCTTAGCCTTCAACAGTATACAACTGATAAAATGAAATGGACAACAAGTTTTAGATCAACAACTGCAGCGGAATAAGCAATCCATTAGAAGAGTCAAGTAGAGAATAAAATCTACTATCTTCTATGATTTAAAAGGTTTTTTCATCACTTTTATTGCTAAGACTCAGCTTAATAATAATCCACATCATCAAATCATCCCTGCACTACAGGCCAAGGATATTCTTTAGTATCACGACCACGAATTATCCATGCACTACGGGTCAAAGATAATCGTGTTTTCATCAACGGTCCTGATCATGCCATAAAATAATTCATCTTTGCACCCTTGGCCGAAGAGAATCCATAGCCATAATCATACCAAAAACTGTCCATCAATGCACTACGGGCCAATGAGGACTTTTTCTATATCATTTGTAACATTACGGTCATGATTATACCAAATAATCCCTGGTCATAATCATACCAAGTCCATCTATGCACTACAGGCCACATATGACTTTCAACATAATATAAGCATGAGGATGATGAAAATTCAATAAAACAAGTTCAAGAATAAATTTTAAAGATTTATAAATTAATTTATCCAGGAACCAATAACGTCCAAATTGTCAACATGATACTGCTTTGTGGAGTAAAATTCAAGAATGCTCAGAAGAATATTTTCATGAAAAGGTACTGGATGAAGCGCAAATATCGAGGATATTCTACTAATTTCATGGAGTATAGAAGCCAAAACTTTAACCAACTGAGTATAATAGAATATATGAAACTGGAAATGGATTTTTGCCCGCCATGCGGTAATCCACGTAGACAGATCATTTCCACAAGTTAATAAGAAATGAATACAAAGGATCATTCACCATGCATGTGATAATCCACATAGACAGATTATTCCAACAGAGTAATAAAGAATGGAACCAAGTCATGTGTAATCCGCACAGACATGATATTCCAACAGAATAATAAAGAATGGAACCAGGTCATGCGTAATCCGCACAGACATGATATTCCAACAGAATAATAAAGAATGGAACCAGGTCATGCGTAATCCGCACAGACAGGATGTTCCAACAGAATAATAAAGAATGTAATAACAACAGAATTCACCAGGCATGCGATAGACCGCACATACAGGTTATTCCAACAGAATAATAAAGAATGGAATAACAACAGAATTCACCAGACATGCGATAGACCACACAGACAGGTTATTCCAACAGAATAATAAAGAATGGAATAACAACAGAATTCACCAAGAATGCGATAGGCCGCACAGACAGGTTATTCCAATAGAATAATAAAGAATGGAATAACAGAAGAATTTCACCATGTATGCGGTACTTCACATAGACATGTTATTCTAACATAATAATAAAGAATGGAATAACAACTCTTAGGAGTATTGAAAGAAAAATAACTCTTTTCATGAATACGAAAGAATAATACCCCTTACCTTAGAAAGAAGAGTATTCCGACTGGTAGGACGAGGATATTCTTGAAGAAAACTTGCACTATTTTCTACGCTCAAAGCTTTCTTAAACTCTAAAGAAATACGCTCAAGATTATAGAAGAAGAATTCTCTGAACTTCTAGTGTGTTTTCAATTCTAACTAAGCATCCTATTTATAGGAGAATAGAAAGGATACTATGCAATAAAATATAATATATTATATTTATAATATATATATATATATATTATTTAAAATCTAATAAAACAAATAACTTTATAAAAGTATTCTGTTTTATATAAAAAGATTTTACTATGCAAAACACTATGGAGCACTATATCAAACACTATGCATAATAAAATATAATATATTCTATTTATAATCTAATAAAACAAATAACTTTATAAAAGTATTATGTTTTATAATAAAATATTTTATTATACAAACACTATGCAGAGCACTATGCAAATACTATACATAATAAAATATAATATATTCTATTTATAATCTAATAAAACAAATAACTTTATAAAAGTATTACATTTTATATAAAAAGATTTTACTATGCAAAACACTATGCGAGCCTTATGCAAACACTATGCATAATAAAATATATTATATTCTATTTATAATCAAATAAAACAAAACTTTATAAAAAGTATTACATTTTACATAAAAAGCTTTACATTTTATTACATTTATAATAATAATAAAACAAAATTCATCATCATTATTATAATTCACACTATTAATCGACTGTGTCGTTCTCAGAAAAAGGGGCTTTTCAATAAGGATTTCTCCCTATTGGCGGCCGCAATTAGGTGACTAAACCTCTCATTGATGTAACTTCAGATATCGTTAATATTGCAAATAATAATATTAATAACCCGTTATCTCAATTATTGATTTAATAATATATAAAATATTGACAATAATTGAATCAAATAACGTGTGATACTATGCAACATTCTATGTAGCAATAATTGAACAAAAGCGAGTGACTTCTCACGTAAGCATCAATAATGAATCTGGCGCGCTACTATGCAACTAACGCCAGACATATCTTTATTTTTTACTACCGAAAGTAGTTCAACGGTTTTAACGGTAGAAACATCCGCCGTTATTTTCATAAAAATATTTTTTCGTTTTCTCAATCCCAATAATTCCGTTGTGGGGTCCACCAATGATTGTACCGTCGTACGAATATTCCCCGACAAAAAGAATATTCCCCGACCAATCGAATATTATATAACAACTTGCATACCTTTCAAAATTTATAAATATTACCCACAACTATAACATTATCTCCAATCCACACCATAATTTAGAAAAAAATATTTCGAGAAAATTAAATCTTTATTCGTAAAATTTGGGATTTTACAATCTCCCTTCCTTATGAAATTTCACCCTCGAAATTTACGTACGTACCTGGTATGCTGAACAAATGAGAAAACTTCGTCAGATTCTAACTCTTGAGGTATAACCTTTGAGTGTTGAATACGATCCTTCTTATATAAGATTTTAACACGTATCTCCTCATACGTTAAATCTTCTGCTATCTCGTCTAGTTCTAAACTAATAATGTGGTTCGGGTCATCCACATATTTATATAACATTGATACGTTAAAATCTTTATGAACACGCGACATACTTGGCGGTAAAACGAGTCTATAAGCCACAGTTCCTACTCGATCGAGGATTTCAAATGGGCCAATTAAATCGAGGGTTGAGATTTCCTCCCTTCAGCAACTCTTGCTTTTAAAATAACGCCCTCTTAAACCTTCTTCTACGTATTCATCACCACTTGGTGCAGTAGCTTTAGAAAATTTTTAACATTATCGACTAAAGTCGGTTCTAATCATATATTCGTTATCTTCACGTAGGTTCGTATATTCGCACTCGTAAACGCATACGATCTTCTACTCAACGTGTCAGCTACCACGTTCATTTTTCCACGATGGTATTGAATGGTATTATCATAATCTTCAACAGCTCGAGCCAACGTCTTTGGCGCATGTTACGTTCGTTTTAGTTGAAATATTTAAGGGTTTTTAAAAATGTGTTTTGTACTGGGATCAATACAAAATTCGATTTCACGCTTGGGGTAGGCCAAGAAGTCTTCAGGAATACGTCAAGAAATTTATTAACGATAGAAATATCATTCAAAACTGTGACCCTCATCCAAGACTTGGATAGCACGTCACATTGATACCTTTCAACTTGCCACCGTCATTCACAATGTCCCCTACGGATACTCTGGTTTCGGTGCCTTCCACACAAGGAAGTCACCAGTGAAAGGCTCGAAGCTCTTCACTTATGGCTTGATATGACAGTGATTGACTTTAGTGGTTTGGTTACTTGAATTCACATAACAGGTTGGTTAGGAATATAAAAGCTAACAACCTTACGAAAAGCATGATGAGTAGTTAACCAATCGATTCCTAAAAACACATCAAAGGCAAGTATTTTCAAAGAGATAAGATCGACAGGTAACGTGAAAGCGTTGATTTGAATCAAACAAGATTTATACATAGTGGAGGTAACAAAGGTTTCTCCCAACGAAGTTTCAACAGATAAGTCAAAGTCTAATTTCTCAAGAGCCAAGTTCAAACATTGAACACAACTAGGTGAAATAAAAGAGTGTGTAGAACCGATATCGAATAAGGTATAGACTTCACAAGAGTTTATGATTAACTTACCAGTGATAACTTCGTTAGAGTTCCTCGACAAACGCTCTCACTTAAACTACCGGCTTTAACTTGTCTGAGACATTCTTTGGCATCACTATCTCAGCTGGACTTGACTTCACTACACGACAAAATTGATCTAGGTGACCTTCTCTTCCACAATTGAAACATGCTTTGGATTGCTGCGTACAATTTGGACGGATGTGTCCCTCCTGTTCGCATTTGAAACATACGACCGATGGTCGTTCTTCTTCCTTTGAAGCGGTGCATGGTGCTTCGCTTTCCATCATTATTGAACCTTTCTTCTTGAAATTTCCACTTCTATTATCTTGGTCATGATTACCACCAAGTGGTTACCATTCTTGGCATGATAATTTCCCCACGATGGTTATCATTGTTCGATGGCCCTTGCCAGAATGCGATTATTATCGTGTTGTTGGTCGTTGCCTTTTGGTTGTGCTGACTCATTATCGTGCTCCAATAACTGAGCCCTATTCACAACATCTGAATATAAATAAAGTTTGTGAGAAATGAGGTATTGACGTATTTCGGGTTTTAAACCTCGCAGAAACATTTGCGTCATTCTCTCCTTATTATCGACCAAATGGGATGCAAACCGGGATAACTCGGCAAACTTGGCTTCGTATTGTGACACGGTCATGTTGTTTTGCTCCAACTTGATAAACTCCACCTCCTTCATGTGATAAATACTTTCGGGAAAGTACTTGTCGTTGAACAACTCTTGGAACTTTTCCCAAGACATCTTGAGTGCGTCAGGCTGGGTACGTTTTACAGATTCCAACTAGTAATCTACCTCTTTCACACAACATAAAGGTGGAAAAGGGAACCTTTTGCTCCTCAGAGCATCCCAAGACATCAAATATGTTGGTGATCTGCTTTAACCACATCTCCGCCTTAAGTGGTTCTGGCTTTCCCAAAAACTCTGGTGATCCCAGCTCCTTGAACTACTTAGCGGTGACCGACCGTGGGTTGCCATTATTTCCACCTATATTTTGAACAGGAGTCTCTCTTACCTGATGTTGCATGAATTGCATAAAGCCTCTGAACATCCCATCGTTCATCATCTGATCGGTGTTGTTATTTACCTGAGGATTATTATCTTCCTGTTGCATATTATCCTGGGTATTGATCGTTGGTGACTTAACGGTCTCATGTGCTTCATTGCTGATCTCAACATTTTCATATGCCATTTTCAAACATTATCATAAAATAAGGGTTAATTCCTAGTTCTTGTCTCACATCTCAGCCAGGGATCATATCCCTAAGCTTTGATACCAACTGTGACGCCCCCAAAACAGGTATACATCACCCATCTTGAGTCACCAAATACATGGTACAAAATTCAAATACAACTTAATTATACAACAGTCGTGTAAAATACGACAAAACATAATCTAAGAGTTTTAATAAGAATATTGTCATCTAGATAATATCCACACTCAATGGAGTCCTCATTACATTTATTGTCACACTATTTAACAGAATAGTGAGGACTACTAATGCTATCATCTGGACCGTCACTCCGTTCCCCGACTAGTCCCGCCACGTTCTCATTTCACAAGAGAACGGTGAAAGAAAAAGGGTGAGCTCAACTAGCCCAATAAGAAATATTATGACTAAGATAATGCAGAATAAATTATCATTAGTCTTCAACAATGTTAAACTGATAAAATACAATAGACATCGTTTTACTGCAGCGGAATAAGCAATCCATTAGAAGAGTCAAGTAGAGCATGATATCTACTATCTTCTATGATTTAAAATGCTTTCATCAATTTTTAACGTTGAGACTCAGCTTAATAAATAAACCACATCATCGAGTCATCCCTGCACTATGGGCCAAGGATATTCATTAAATCATCAATGGTCATGACTATACCGAATAATCCCTGGTCATAATCATACCAAAAACTGTCCATCAATGCATTACAGGCTATTGAGGACTTTTACCACATCATTTATAACATTATAGGTCATGATTATACCGAATAATCCCTGGTCATAATCATACCAAGTCTATATATGC